>CM046456.1:61313651-62018651 GCA_025506515.1 Flaveria trinervia | reverse complement strand
CCTCAAAGCCCCGAGGCGTTTTTCTGATTGCCTCTAGAGCCTCACGCCTTAAGCGCGCCTCAGGCGCTATTTTTAAAACCAAGACCATATTGTAGCATAGTTTTCGAGCAACAAAGGGTGAACATAGTTTATGCGTAAGGCGTTTAAAAAGCGTTAACCAGAGACAAGAAAGGAGCACATGTAGGAAAATTTGGAAAATGTATAATATGCTATAAATATTAGTTCTATTTCAAAACACAAACACACTCACACATGATATATAAGTCTTAACAGGAGCAACCTCTCTAGTGTAAGATTTGCCTTCATTCCACCCTCTCCAGACCCTATCAATAGCCCTGCTCCAACCTCTCCTCACAGGAGTCTCTAGGCTCATGCCCAAGTTGCGTTTGAGTGTTTGACAACTATGTATTGAAGGACAATTTATATTCTTTCAAGAAACTTCATAGAACATAACATACATACATACATAAAAGAAATTAACCCTTATGTGCAATCGTCTATTGATCTAATGCATCCATCTCTCTTATTAAAATCTTAGGGTATTTAACATCACATTTTTTAAATAATTATTTGAGTATTACATTTTCAAGTCTCATTTATCAGTTCTAGTGTTTGTAATTAAACATATTATTATTATTATTATTATTATTATTATATTATTATTATTATTATTATTATTATTATCTGATTACTTGGGGGGGGGGGGGGGGGGGTACCCCTAGTGTTAAATGTTCAACATTACCTTTTGCTTTTGACCGTTATACCCTCATGCCACAAAATATATCAGTGTTGCAAAAATCGCGACTAGCCTCCGATTAATCGCCGGTTAGTCGCTAATCGGAGGTTAGCCGTTTCGATTTCACCAAATCGGAGGTGCTAGGTGGTAGTCGGTCAAAATCCGTCAAAGCCGGACCAAATCGTCCTAATCGGTGGTGTTCCGGCGATGATAACCACCGGATTTTACCATTCCGGCGCTGGATTTGTAGATTCCGGCGAGGATGTGCCACCGGAATGATAGAATGCTGCCACCGGTGATGGAAGGGAACGGGATGTTCTATTTTAGGGTTAGATTATTTTATTAAGTTTTTTAATTTTTGCATTTAACCCCCTCAATATCCACCAATTTACAAATTATCTTCCAAACTTGCAAATTATTTCATAAAAAAGTATAAAATTATATATAAATTTGCCAAATTATACATAAAAGCCTGATCCGATTAATTCCGATTAATCCCGACTAATCCCTAGTCCCCACCTCACCGCCCGACTAGCGCCTAGCGATTTTTACAACACTGAAATATATCCATACTCTATCTCCTGCAGATCATTTTCTTACTGCTGATTATCTGATTGTCGTTATTCCGTATCACATAATCACTTTATTAAGCAATGTATGTGATTCTTGGCTCACTAGTTGTGCTTGAAATATTATGTAAATGCATGGATGTTAACTTTTTTGAAATTTAAGCAGGTTACTTCATTTATAAAATCATTTATAAACTGCTTATCTCTCTTCAGGGATCGGTTTGGGTTTTAGAGAAAGAAAAGATCCCAAAGTCCTTACAATCCACTGATAAAGTTTCACGGCAAGAAAAACGTAAAATTGAGATTATTGAAGTGACACCTGTCAGGAAACATGCAAGCATTAAGGATAAATCACTGTTTATTTCAGAACCAGATGGAACCCTCACAAAAATTTATTTATTGGGCTGTACCGTAGAAGCTGTTTCTGCTACAAATTTGCCCTCCAGAAAGTGGTAATTTTTATCCACAGGAACTCTATTTTTATTATCAGAAACTCTGTATATAGGCGGAAATTTTGACCCATTTACCTATGAATGGGTTGATTCGGGTTATGTTTTATATCTATCATGTTAAATGGGTAGTGGGGTGGAACTAAAAAAAGTTAGCTGAACGGAATTGGGTCAAACAGGTGGAATGAGTCTAACCAGTTGAAATTCGCCTGACTTGTATTCTTAATGCGTAAAACTAGGGGCGACAATTTCTGAAATGACATGAAAATAATGAGGTTTGTCTTGTTTTGGGTTGACTTGTCTATGTGTTTAATAAATGGGCCATTGTGGGTTGTACTAAAAATAAACGGTCAATGTGTTTAGAGATAGAATTACAAAAAGTTGGATATATATAATTGATGTGTTCAACCCGCCAACTCGTTTATGACCCGTTTATAAACATGCCCGTCTGTTCTGACGTGTCAACCTGTTTGACTCGTTTACAAAAATAGATTATATAAGACATGTTTAGTTCACATGGTTTTAAGTGGGTCAGGGTTAGGATTGACGTCTTTGACATGAATAATATATGAGTTGTGCTTATTTTCATCAATTTGAATCTGCCAACCATCAACCCGAGTACCCGACGCTATTACTATCCCTGCGTTAAACCTCTTAAATCAATCTTATTCAAAAAGTAATATTGTTACCGAAAGCGATATAGTTTTCATAGTCAAATGTGATACACCAACATATATAATAATAGAAAATTTTTGGACATAAATTGTTTCAGGTCATTACAACTTTGCCCATCTAAAAAACTATTTGGGTTTGACCCATGATAAAAACCGACAAGCTTGCCCATTTTTCCAACTCTATCTGGACGCATGGGATCCTTTCTATATTATTTGTTAATATTGTGGCAACTTCGACTACTTATGTACTTCATTTTCCATTCATTTTTGTTTCATGTTTATTTTCTATTTTTTAAAACCACAGCTCTTAATTAACGATTGTTATGTTTTGTGAGTCTTACGCATTGCAGAGGCATAACTCTGTCTGCTAGTAGCATTTTTAATCTTACAAGTTTTGGGCTTGCTTCTTTGGGTAGGCTGGGTAGATTATAACTGCTACTTAATTTAACTTTTTTTTGGATGATTATATATGATGATTTGAATGTCATGAATATAATATGCTATTACAATGATCATTTGATTTTTTACATAGAACAATCAATGAGGTTTTAATGTTTTATGCATTTTGATTAAACTTCTGGATGACTTTTGACTCGTTCAATCTGTTTCTGTTTCACGTTTTATTTTAAGTTGGACTCATTGACCCTTTAGTGGCAAAGTATAACAAAATCCATGTTAGGGATGTACTGTTACTTGCGCATGAAAATTTCACAGAATAGGATAATACTCACCATCTCAAAAGCATATGAAAGTGTAAGGGGCTGTTTGAATCTTCAGTTCAAAAGTGGTTGTTCTGTTTTTAAGACTAATTAAATCAATACGTATATGCAACAAAATGATTACAGTTAACTTTACATAACCATCAAAAATTAGTTTTTTTGCAGCAATTCTCTTACATGTTGCTGCAAGTCAGATTATTCTAGCCCTAAAAATCATTATTAGAATCACCCTCGAAATAAGCATATTTTTTAAATGGATATGCAGTAGAGATGGCAAGTTCAACCCTGTTGTGTGAGAACAGGTGAATTAGGTGTTGGGATGTAGGCTTTGCATGGATTAGGAGATGGAGTAGTAGGGTGCAGCTGGCCCTAGCCCTAGATGTTCCCAGTTTAGGTAACTTGTTGACTAAGGGATTAACCCAAATTCTAGTATATACATATACCTCTTCATTTATTATCACTCAGTAATACAAAAACCCTAGTTGTCCGTGGATTTATGTTGCACACCGCGACCACTGTTTTTATTTGTATTTGTGTGGGCTTTGAACCTAACATTAGGGTAACAGTCAAATGGATTGAATATTATAAAGTTGCTAAATGCAGCGAGACAGATGGGTCGACAGGTCAAAAGTTGTTTAAAGCGTGTTCAAATGTTGTTGTGTCCTAAAACATCCTATATAAATGAAGTTATATTTTATTTTATTTATACAGGCTACAACTTATAATCATATTTAATACATTCACTAATCACTATTTACAAATTAAAAAAGGGGAAAAAGTGTTGGTGGGCTGCACAAACTTTGTCAGCCTGCACATAAAAGGCCCATTTTAGCTTGCCTGTTTTGCCATATGTGGATTGTACGATTCTCTCTTCCTCGTACTTTCTTCTCTTTGTTTGTGTTGCCAAAAAACATTAAATCATACTTACACAATCAATTAAACCTTGTAATAGTAATTGTATTGAGTAATTGTGTGTTTAGGGTTACATTGTTACAATAGAGGGTCCTTTATATAGAGGACAATATTACGTAATTAACCCTAAACTATTCACTAATATAACCTAGTCTAATATTCCCTTGCAAGCGAAGCTCGGGAGAGATTCAGCTTGAAATCTAAAAATGCATAAGAAATAAAAATAAGTAAAGTAAATTATTGGTCTTGTTGTTTGTCGTTGCAATCGCCGAATGTGTGAAGCACCGGTTGTTCTTCTCCGGTTATCGCGTTGTATGCGATGTGAGTTTGAAACTATCGTTGTCTTTATCCCGTGAATTTTCTCGTGTATCTCCACCTAAAACTTTTGCATGAAGGTGCGCCACCGTTATATAGTGGAACCACTATTGTATAGCAGCAGCAATGAAGATGAAGCATCATGTTGTATGCGATGATGTGTTAAGATTGAAAAGGAGCAGCGGAGATTGTTGTGTGTGGCGGCTAAGATTAGGATTTAGCGACGACTAGGGTTAGATTTAGTGACGGCTAGGGTTAAGGGTTTAGTGACAACTAGGATTAGGTTTGGCGGCTAGGGTTAGGGTTCGGATTAAGTGACAACTAGGATTAAGGTTTGGCGGCAGCTAGGGTTAGGGTTTGGCAGACGGCTGCGCACCCTAAACTATTCACTAATAATAACCTAGTCTAATACAACCCAACCTTGATACCTTATGGATTTATAAAAAAAGATGTTCACCTTTTCTTTCAAAACTAATTATTTGCAGTATTATTTTTAAATTTTTTAGGCAATGTGACTAAATTCTTCACAATTGTACGTTTTACAGGGCCAAAAATACCCTATAAAAGTGGAGAACAAATCATCTGTCATATATCATGGAAGCAAGTTATTCTACATGTACTTTGAGACATCTTGTGAAAAAGAATCTTGGTGTAAAGCTCTACGCCTTGCTTCTTGTGACGACAAAGAGAAGCTTATGTGGTTTTATAAAGCACGTGCAGAGTTTCATAGTTACTTGGCGTCCTTAAATGTAGAATATCCTTCATTTTTGAAACCATCTATTGGTTTTAATCCAGAGATCGGGGATAGATCGATCAAATTGGACGGTTCATCATCAAGAGTTCGCCACTTCTTGAAGAAATTTGCCAAAAAAGCTTCTAAAGCTGGCAGGGATGATAAAAAGTCTAGTGAAAATTCGGTGGTGGGTCTTCAAGGCTTTCTCAAACAGAAAAGAAACCAAATTATGGTGCTGAAGAGAAAATTATTCAAGCAATAACGCCAGGATTGGTTCCATCAGGAAGCCGAAATTCAGGGTCTCAAAATTCTGATACAAGTTCTAATGATAAAGTCTGTAGTGATGATGGAACTTTATGCTGTATTTGTTGATTTCACGGTTGTTCTTTGATGCTAAAAGGAATGTTGATTTGAGGAATTCATACAAGCACGGATTCAGGTTTGTGGGATCTATTTTCTTATACGAGGTTTGATTCTATGTAGAGGTGGCAAAAATGGGCGGGAAATTTTATGGGCCTGTTTTCCCCCTGAACATTGCATGTTCTAAATTTTTTTTACTAATTATAGTGCCAAATATGATTAGGAAAATTTTATTATTTTTATAATTATATTTAATACGTGATGTATGTGGCATTATGCATTAAAAGTACGCTTTGGGCGACTTTTGACCGGTTCCTTTTTAACTACTTTTTTATTACATTGTTAATTCTTAATACTTAATATATTATAATGTTTTCAATATATTGGCTTTTAAGGAAATCAACTTATGTCTCGTCAATATTTCTAACTTATTATCTTATAAAATTTAATATAGAATATTTTAACAGAAAAAATACTTTTAAACAATTCAAAATCACATCATACTAGATAAAAACACATCACCACAAAATTTTTATAAAACAAAAAAGAATAAATTAATACAAAATAATATTTAGATTTACACCAAACATAAATAGTAGTAAAATAAATTTCATGGTAATAAAATCTAGAAGGCTCGAGATACAACATATACTGAATTGACCCATTTGGAAGTAAATGGGTTGAATTTGCCGCTTCTATTTGTTTGTTGTTATGTGGCATGATGAATTGTACTAGAAATTAACGGATGCAATCGTAGGTTTATCGGTGAAAAAAGCTTTTCTAATAGTTTGCAATTGATTAGGATGTGAAAGTATTTAACAAACTTTCAGTCATATTTAAGAGTGTCTACAAGGGCACTTTAAAAGTGATTATTGATGATCAGATAATGAGGTTCTTAAAGTTACGGATAGCCTTTTATCTTTATATCATTTACAGTTCTCTTCCAGCAACTTCTTATCTGCTTCGTCAAATTTAATTACTTTTACCTTAAAAATCAAAACATTTGAATTGTAAATCTGTTTTTGCAAAACAAAATTGCCCACTTTATGTATCACAAACTGCCTTTTTGTGCTACTTTGAAGTTTGAATGCGTAGAATATGTTACTGAACTTTTTCTTTCTTTTTTTGTAGAGAACATTGTCTGCCATTAGGACTCCCAGTTACATTGGTGAAATCATTTGTACAGGTGTAAATACCGGAAATATTCCACCGTATATTCATGGCATGCGCGTCATACCATCTGATCTGAAAGAAGTGGTTGCAATGGAAATTGATATTGAATATTACGGTGGCGCGGTTTTAGATATTGAAACAAGGCTTGAAGTGCAAGAACTAGAAAATCCAGATTCCAACCTGTGGATGATGTCACCACTGACCTTCTAGAAGGTTTTGAGTATAATGGAGAACAGTTGAAGCTCAATGAGCAAACAGATCAGGCCATGGATCAAAAGGGTGATGAAATTTGCAAATCGGGTTAGTTGAATATTTTTTATCTGTTTAAAAATTGCTGATTCATAATATTTGAGTTTGAAAATTTTAATTTGGGATATTCTTATTGCCGGCAAGCAAATTTTATGAAAAAGGATAGCTAAAAAGGAAATAGGTCAAACGTGTTGACGGGTTGAAATTTTGCTAGTAGCATCCTCAAGTGTTTAATGACAGAATCATTATTACTGACCCATATTGAGCATTATTTAACAAGCCCTATTTATATCTGTAATGTGTGTTTTGATTTTTTGTATTTAAATAAAGGGGAACAATGGTTTTTTATAATACATTCTTTAAAGCCCAAACGTGTTAACGATTGGTGAATAGCTCACAATCTATGTGATATTTTGGAAAGAAAGTACCAAACTTGCAATATGGTCAGTGCACATAATTTGGTGCTTTGGGTAGTATTTGTATTAACTATTAACCTTCTTTGCTTCAAACTAGTGTAAAAGTACTTGATTATGCGAGTCATGCTGCTTCACTATTTAAAGAATAAATGTGGCAAAAAATTAGTCTCGTGCTTATTTGCATTTTGATATCCAAATAAGCTTTTGGGTGCATTTGAGATTGCTTATCCAAACCGCTATATGATATTATGATTGTATGTGAGTGTTGCATTGTTTTAAATAACCATTTGAAGTTGTTTATTGTGAACTGCTTACTTCAAAAATCAATAATAAACAATCCCAGACACCACCACTTTATCATATTTGAATTTTGTTTGGTCATAACAAAATGATAGCTATGCTATTTGACCTGTAATACGCTTCAGTTTTTTTTAAACAGTGAGGCTTGATCAATTGCCATATTAAATTATATTCCTGCAGATGATATCAGAAGTTTTAAGGGCAATGAACAAGCATCTTCTGCTATACCCAAATGGAAAGCCGTACTAAATTCTGTTGCCAAACATGTCTCTCAGGTTTGTACATACATCTCATATGGATCGAACACAAATTTTGCTTAAATGTGAACGGGTCATATAGGCAGAAAATCAACCAAAGACTATTTTTAATACAAACAACCCCTTGATGATTTAGATTATTATTGTGCTTATAGTTTTGCTAATCCTGATTAACACATTAATTATTATAAAACCATTTTAAAGTGGACAAAAATTGTTTGTTGGCCAAGTGGACCTCACCTGTACTAAAATATCCTGTTTTGACCTGCTACCCAACCCAACCATCTTACCACCCATAATTATTAATATTTAAGTGCTGACGACCGGTATTGACCGTTTTCCTGCTTACCTGAAAAATTCAAATTGAGGGCTTTCTTGTTTCTTTTTTAATAAAAGTTATATATTTTATTTGTGAAGGTGCCCCTTTCACTTGCAATTAGGGTAGCAACTCTTCGAGGAACATTAAGAGTACACATAAAACCTCCACCGTCAGATCAAATCTGGTTTGGTTTCACGTCAATGCCTGATGTAGATTTTACTTTGGAATCTTCTGTTGGTGATCACAAGATAACCAGTGGACGTGTTGCATTGTTCATCATCAGTAAATTTAAGGTCAGATCAATTTTCTTGGGCAAGTTATGCCGAGAATGGCATGCTTTGCTTTTCAGGTTAAACATTGACTTCTCAAATTCAGAAAAACTATGAAAACTTTTGAACATTTTGGCAACCCCATTTTTTTAGTGATTGTAGAATGTTTTTCTTTTCTGATGAACTTCTTGAGGATTCATATGATTTTGAATTTGATAGTGCTGTGTAATTGAATTTATGTGAATAGTAGCCTCTGATACATGCACGTTTTACTTCCACAGACGGCTATTCGTGAAACCATGGTACACCCGAACTATGAAAGTGTAACCATTCCCTTCATGTTAGCCGAAAAGGACGACTGGATCCCACAAAAAGCCGCACCATTCATATGGACCAACCCGGAACTCACCACCGAGCCCACCACTGAACCAACAGTAACACATGAAGTCCATTGTGATGAAACTCACCTGCAAGAACCACAACATGTCCATACAAGTAGCAATAGCATACAGAAACCACACACGATAAAACAACATT
The DNA here is from genome assembly GCA_025506515.1 of Flaveria trinervia. Lineage (NCBI taxonomy): Eukaryota > Viridiplantae > Streptophyta > Magnoliopsida > Asterales > Asteraceae > Flaveria > Flaveria trinervia. The sequence continues at coordinate 62,009,664 of CM046456.1, read as the reverse complement.
CATTCAATCGGATGATGAAAAATCAGCAGCAAACGACGATGAAAAGTCAGCAGCAAATGATGAGAAAACTCCATTGTTAGAAGACGACAAACAGCCACTACCGCAAGAGGCAGCAGTCGAAGAAAACAGAATAGTTACATTTCCTAACTGGCAGCATCCGTCACCGCCTCAGGCGATGGTGGTGGCAACCACAGAAGAAAACACCGAGGCATCAGAAGGGGATGATGCTAAGTTGAGGAGAATAGGAACGAGGGCGAAGATGCTAGGATTACGGAAGAAAATGGGCGAGAAATTTGAAGAAAAGAGACGTAATATTGAAGAGAAAGGGAGACATATTGTTGAGAAGATGCGAGGACCTGGAGCGGCAGGGATTTGATTTGTATATTTTTTGTTTAGGATTCGGATTCAGATTCGGGTCGGAATTTGTAAGTTGTCGTTATTGCAAACAGTGGTTGTTAAAGGAGTTTGAATGCTTGATTCTGCATATGAAAACATATGGTTGGTGATTCTTTTAGGCTAAACTCAGGTTATGTCATTTTTTGTTTGATTATGAGTTTATTTCAAGAATAGTGTTTGATATGATAATAATTGACATTATTTTGTTTTCTAATGTATGGTTGATATTGGTAGTAGTGTGAGGATTGTCTTGTCTAATATAGTGATACAAAACCGAAGCAATGAAAAACAAAAGCGTAAACATGATTAAGACAAAGGATAACACCGATTAAGGCCTTGAATCTTCGATCTTCAATCTTCAATCTTCAATCATGTAACGCTTCTCGGTTTTCAAACTTCTAACTACCACTACGCGTTAACTAAAACTAAACAAATGAACATGTTTTTGTTTTATGTAAGTATCGATTAGAGATACCATACAACCTGTCTACTTCAGCCATTTACCTTCCATATCTACCATGTTTTCTAATGAATCTTTATCGGTCCTCCAAGTAGATCTGTAGAATCACTTATGACATGAATCGGTATAATTTATTAATGATTTTACAATAAAAGATGTATATAAACGAGATTATATTCTCACACTTAAATTTTGCTCGACCCAAAACAACATTCTATTACATTAAAAAAAACACCCTCTTCCTCCCTCTCAGACACTTCGATTTACTTATCTTAGCTATGATGTAAACGATTTTCAAAGATATCACATTTTTCATTAGAAACCAAACGATAGGTTGTGGGTACTCATAGTTCAGAGTTCTTTTTCATCTGAAATCTGAACTTAATAATAAAGTATGATATTAATAATACTTTAAAGGATATCATGATATTAAGTGGTGTACTCCTCATTAAGAATTTGTTGGTTTTAGCTTTATACATATGGGTGTTCATTATTCAAATCAAACTCGAAAATTAAAATTCAAATTAACCCAAATTCGAATAATGACTTCAACTTACACATAAACTAAATTATATCAAATTTGAATTTAAAAATGTTCAACAAAACTCATTCGAATAAACCCAACTAAAAGAACATACATTATCTAGTTTTTATAATTATTATAACCTAATATTTGGACATATGATATTTCTTTTATTATATATATATATATATATATATATATATATATATATATCGTTTTCTACTTTTTTATATATACATGATATAACTTATTTAAAAAACTATCCAACCGAACTGATTTAAATAAACCAAATTTCATAATATATTGGCAAATTGGATTTTAGTAATCCAAAGTATTATTCATTGGCCGATAATAATTCATTCATACAATTGATTAGGCTTGTAATAATCTAAACTTCCTTTTTATTACCATCAACATTCCTAATAGCATAATTGTCATATATTTACACTCAGTTTGTACTTATTTTAAGCTTGATTCAACTTATATGTATTTTCATTTCGTCTATAATCAACGAAATCGAGTTGAAATCAACATACGTTTTTTTATAATTATATTATTGGTATTGTTGTTGCTAATAAAAATGATCGGCCAAATCAATAGTATGAATTATTATCGGCCAATAAGTAATAGTTTGAATTATTTAAATTCAATTTGCCTAATATATTTACTTTTTATAATTTCCCCCAACTCTAACAAAATTGAATTCGAACATTCGAATTCGAATCGATTTGTGTTTATTTGAAAACAAATAAATTTGACTTTGAATCCAGTTTTAAAAATATCATAACCTAATAAACAAAAAGCTATTTGATGAACACCCTCATAATAAATTGTAGAATATGATAATAACATTGGTGACCAATCATGACCACCATCACCTCACTAATACTTTCATATATATATATATATATATATATATATATATATATATATATATATATATATATATATATATATATATATATATATATATACATATATACATATATATATATATATACATATATACATATATATATATATATATCATATATATATATATATATAATATATATATATATGTATGTATGTATAATATATATATATATATATATATATATGTATGTATGTATTATATATATATATGTATGTATGTATGTATGTATATATATATTATGTATGTATGTATATATATATATATATATAATGTATGTATGTATATATATATATATATATGTATGTATATATATATATATATATATATGTATATATATATATATATATATATATATATGTATGTATGTATATATATATATATATGTATGTATATATATGTATATATATATATATGTATATATATGTATATATATATGTATCTATATATGTATATATATATATATATATTATATATATATATATATATATATATATATATATAGTATGAAGTTGAGTTATATCTTTCCCTAGTTCATGTATATATATAACTAGTTTTAGTAAACTCATGTATTACACGGGTTGAATAAATAAAATATTAAATACAATGAAATTTTATTAATTATTAAATAATATATGATTTAAATTATGTATGAGTAAGTGCAGGATCGGTTTTTGTCACTAAACACTTTGTTTTCTCTCAAACTCACTAAGACACACATGGTTTGATGTAGCAAAATCTCTCAATAAGTTAATTATAATATAATAAGTAACTTAAGAACACAAGAAAATAATTTTCAGAGTACTTATATATTTTACTTCTCAACTCAAAGTTTACAATACTCTTACAAGCATGATACAAGAGTTACAATGAGAAACTATATGTACTATCACCTATAGCCGGTTATATTTTAATACCAGCTGGAATCCTCTAACTAAAGCAGATACTACAAAGCTATAGTTAATGTATCTTAGATAATGTCTTATCTAAGATATGGTAGTCATGATATGTCCATGACTTACCTTTTGTCACCAACTAAAGTTGACAACTGTACTAACAAATAAAGGTAAATAGTGGAATAAAGTATGGTGAATTGCATGGCCTTTGGGAAAACACCATGTAGTATTAGAGGTCTGCAGCAGAGAGTCAGAGACCATACTTATGTCCACTGGTCCATAGCAGCATCTTCCGAATGTTAATTGGCTTCGGAAGAACAAGTTCTTCCGAAGCCTTTTATACTTCGGAAGAGGCTGCTTCTTCCGTGGCTTGGGGACTTCTACTTCGGAAGTCATTGTCTTTGAATTCTTCTAAGTCTTGAATCTTCGGAAGAGAAGAATTTGTCTTCGGAAGTTGGAGCTTTTCCTTTGGAAGTTGATATTGCACTTTGTGTTCGGAAGAACTCCATTTCCTTCGGAAGGTTATACTTAGCTTCAGAAGTCCTTTATAAGTTGCACCAAAAATAGTCTAAGTGTTTAGTTTTGGTCGCACCAGCCTTTCTAGATCCAACAAACTCCCTATAGGCTGATGCTACCAAAATCTCACTTACTTTTACTTCTCAAGACATTCTGCACAAGGGACAAGAGATATTTGTATGTTTCTTTGTTCTGTCTAGAGGTTGTGCTGAGAAGTCTGTGCAGGTCATCAATGGATAAAAGATCTAGTCTATTAATACTAATGACATGCACCCTTTGTTGTGCCCCCTTGAAGAGAGTTAGTTTACTAGAGTTATAGTCATACTTTCATCTAACGGTGGATTCAAGTTTAGGATCTACAACAATTTGAAGAAAGGCTTTGCCTTTGGTTATTGATCCCTTCCTCTCCTCCTCGTCTTTTAGTTTTAACTCCTCTTCAATCCTTGTCCTGGTTGTTAGCTTAGCTAGGTGAGGGCTACTCAGGTGATTTCTGATGTGGGCAACTACCTTAGAGTTTGAGGGGTTGGAGAATGGCTTCTCTGCTAACTCATCAATATCAAATCTGCTCAACTGTAGCAAATATAAGACATTAATCATATTCAGCTCGCCATTCTCTCTCTCAATAACAAAGTTATGAGAAGAGTCTTCAAACCTCCACTGGATAATCTTCTTTCTCGGCACGAGGGGTTTGCTAGATACTTTTTCCCTCTTCTTGGTATCCATCAGAGTCACCAGCTTCCTTCTTAGATTTTTCATTTTATCATTGAGTGAATCTGAGTTAAGTCCAAGAAGTTTAACAGCCTAGTCCAATGTTCCTCTTGTCAGATCAAGGAATTGATCTCTTATAAAGGAACATAAGGATCCATCAACAAAAATTAGCTTGACAGAGTCCTCCTCACAAGAGATGTCTCTTAAGGTTGTGCATCTGATGAGCTTCATCTTGATCTCCTTAAACTCCTCTAAGGAGAGATGTTTAAAAGGCTGAGGGGATAGTTTTGATGGTTGTTGGGTAGATAATGGTGTTTGGGTTCTAGGTAGTGTTTTTGGTTAAGGGATGATTAGTTGAGGTGGTTGTGGTAATGAGGTAGGTATGGTGGTTGGTGTAGGTTCAGGGGTGTAAGGTTCGGAAATGGGCTCAGTTTTGATAGGGAAAGGAAATGGGAAAGGTTGAGGTTGAGGTTGAGGTTGGGGTTGAGTTTGTGTTGTAGGTTGAGTTTGTGTTGTAGGTTGAGGTTGAGGTATTGGTTTGAAGATCATCCCATGTTCCCTTCTGTACATCTCTTTCCTTTTTCTCAAGCGAATGTTAGCCTTGATGTCACTGGCATGTCGCCGGAGTGTCTTTTCAGACATGGGTTCCACTTGCCTACCAGAGAAGCCATGAGCCCGGAGATAATCCTTCATCCAGACCTTCTCACCTATCTTCTTGGCAACAATGACCCCAACATCTTCTTCCTTTTTCTTCGTCTTCCTCATCTTTTCTTTTGTAGCTTTCTTCCTCTCTTTCTCCAGCTGATCCTTCTCTTTGTCGAAGAGCCATAGGATCGTGTCATTGTTGTGTGGATATAGTTCTTGAAGAGAGAAACCCTTGGAGGTTAAGAAATTTATCCTTTCCCTCCTAAGCTACAGATCAACTTACCTTTTCTTCCTTTCTCTTTCATCCTTTAAGGCCAACCTTACTGCTTCCTCCTTCTCTCAATCCGCAGCATGGTTGCCTTTTCTAGCTCACTAACTTCTCTAGTGGTAGCATGAGTATATCTTCAGTGACAGCTCCAAGCTTGATGAGCTTGTCGATGATCTCCACCCTTTTCTTGTTGTTTACTGCCTCCTAGTTGGCTGCAGATGCTTTGGTACTGGCAGCTAGCAACTTCCCAGTTGTAAGTCTACCTTTTCTTTTATGTTTATCAATCCTCTTCTCCTCCTGAAGCTCTTCTGCAGTCATCTTCTTCTTGCCTTTAACATCTTTGGAAGTGCTAGACTTTGGTGGTTCTTGAATAGCGGGTTCAGGTTGAGACAAGGTGGATGGAGATAATGAAGTTGTTTGAGCTAGGGTTGGTTGGTTGAGAAAGTCCTCACTATTCACCTCATATTCCATCTCTAGAATTGCATCTGTGATGATTAGATCCTCGGGAAAGGAGAACAAACTTTCTGTAGCTTCCATCTCAGCTTCAGAAGATTTAAATTGTTCTTCTGAGGCTTTGACTTCAGCTTCGGAAGCTTGAGGGAATGCACTATCTGTCCCAACTGTTTCAGTTGCTAAGCAGTCAGTCCTTATTTCCCCTTCGAAATGAATCTCAGGTTCCATTTGGACCTTAGGTTGACCAACTTCTTCTACAGTGATAGAAGGTGCACTTAACTTCTGAAGCTCTTAAGCTCTAAAGTATATCATAGCCGTATCAGGGCTAGGATGATCTAAAGAAGATCTCAATAGGAACTTAGAAAAGATCCTGTTAAGATCCCTGAGTATCCTTGGGTCCATTTGCACAACAACTTGAGTAGGCTCAGGAAAGACTGTTGCTGTGGGAGTAGGGTTTCTTGCAGATAGAGAAGTTAAAGCTTGGCTCAGTGGTTCCTTTGTTGTTTGTCTCTGAACACTCTCCCTCTTTTTGGTAGTATCATCTTGAGAGCTAGATGAGCTAAAGGAAGAGGTTAATACGACCTGAATAGGTACGTGCCTAACAGATCTCTCAATATGTTTCTTAGCTAGTTGAGCCTTGAGATTTTTAATCTCAAGTTGCTGAGTGGCAGACCTATCTTCTAAAGTCTTAACCTTTGATTCAAGATTTGAGACTTTAGAAAGTAGGTCTTGAATGTTGAGTTGCATACTACCCTCATCTTCTTTTGAAGAATCACGGGGAGATGAGGTAACATACCTTGTATATTAACCCTCACCACCAGATGTGGTTTCTTGGCTCTCTGATTTCCCTTGCCTAAGGATGTCTCTTTCAGAGTCATCAAAAGGCATGGTTGTCGTAGATTCGGTCTTAGAGATAGTAACATTGGCCTAAGGATTCAATGAGTTTCCTTTAGTAGTGGAAATTGAATCCATATGAGTCCCCCCACATCTGCGGGACTCACCTTAGTTGGTTTGAGTTGATGTGTGCTAGAGACAAGAGGTCCCCCTAGGCTCTGTTGATCTGATAGAGGGTATTGTGGATCAACTTCATTGTCATGAAGGGATGTAATCTCCTCATCAGTTCTGAATAAAAGGTTAGCAAAGGATAGGGAAGTGAAGCCTACTGACCCGAGACGTTGGTCAATGTTTATTGGCATTGAGCCTTTGGTGGGGTTGTCCCTTTTTGGTTTCTTAGGAGAATGTTAGGACTCTTCCTGAGGGCTTGTGGCCTAGGTTTGGGGCTCAAGGAATTGAGACTAAGGAGACTCAAATTCCATATTAAGGTCAAATAAGAAGTATGGTGAGACCTCTGACTGAGTGGAGCCCATGGTTCCACTCTAGTCTTTTTGGTTTGAACAGGAAGGGCTTGCTCAATCAGAGTAGACTAAGCAAGGGTTCATTTACATCTCTGATATGTGTGTTTGATTGGGTGAGCAGGAAGATCTGGCAAATTGAGAGTAGTTGTTGGTGTGGGTTCATCACCTGTGAGGTGAACATGGATGTCACCAGGAGCCATTGGCTCAATCATAGCTGGAAGAAGTGCAGTCTGTCTTCCAGTGAAATTGGTTGACACTCTCTTCAAGATCATGAAGATGGTCGGCCTCATTTGAGGGACATGTAGAGTAGCTGCACAGACAAGCTTACTTTGATCCAACTCATAGTTGATTATGTGTTGGATGAACCTAGGATACATAAAGAATGTGTTCTTTTGAAGGTTTCCAATAAAGTTAGTCAGCATAAACCTTGAGTAGTTAAAGTGGAGACTCTTCACCAATCCATGAACTAGGCAGCCCAGCTCATATGCGATTTGATCCCACCCCCAGACTTGTTAGACAAACAATGGATAACAATGTGAAGTAGAAACTTCCAGTTGTAGGAGAAATTGAACTTGTACACAGTAGATCTACTCACATCTCCACCATATCCATTTGGAGATATGTGTCGTCTAGGTCTGATTTGGGGAACTCGGTATGAGCGCCTTCATCATGGAGCTCTAGATGCTCATGGATGACTTGTTCATTAATGATTAACTCCTGGAAAGAAATTATTGACATAATAACCCTAATTTTTTTAGGAGTACTATCTGAAGGTTACCCTAAAATTCTTTCATGTGATTCAAGTAAGCGGTGGGGTTCACAGTCAGAGCAGTAAAGTAAGTAGATTGGGTAAGAAAATAGATGATGTCTGATAAGTCGGCATCCTTGGTAGAGTCAAGGTGTGCGACTTGATTGTGTTGAGGATTGAGTGCCATTGTGAGAAAGAATAGGGGAAACAAGTTTGAGTAGGGTAAATTTGGGGTGAATGAAGCTTTGGACAATAAATTTGGTAAAAAGATTAAAGTGAAGAGTCGGGATTATTTAAATGGGTGGAATGACAGTTTTTAGGGGTTGTGGATAAGGTGAAAGATGGTTTGGGGTAAGATGTGATAGTGGCGGTAAGGCTAAAAACCATTAACAAAATTCTGACATAATTAAGAAAATCTTTACTTTTACAGTGTGGGACCCAAAGATTTCTGTTATAAAGCAAAATCTTCTTCCGAAGGTAAATGTATTTCCGAAGGATTTTCTCTTCCAAGTCAAAAACTTACTTTCGAAGGTAAATAAATTTACTTCCGAGAGTAAGAATGTCTTCCGAATGAAGATTTTTGTATGCTTCGGAAGTAGATCTGATACTCAATAATCGCTTCTTTCGAGACTAAAAACTCTTCCGAGAAGAAAATTTCTCTTGGACAAATTTTTCTTCAGAAGATATGACAAGAATCTTTTGAAGTTTAATTTCTCTTCGGAAAAACCCATACTTAGAAAATTTTAGCCTAATGTAACAGGGCTTAGATTGTTATAACAAAAGACATTACACATTTCAAAAAGGTTTTCAAGTAAGATAGAATAATCAATGTTTATCATTCCAATAGCTGTAATGAGATATAGAATCTTTGTTCATCAAAAGCTTTAGTGAACAAGTCAGCATATTATTCATTTGAATCAACTTTGAATAGTTTGATCAGGTTTTTCTCATTAATATCTCGAATGAAGTGATACCAGATATCAATGTGATTTGTCTTAGAGTGCTTCACGGTATTTTCAGTGATGGAGATAGCACTGTTGTTGTCATGTGGATAGGAGTGCTCATGAAATTGAATCCATAGTCTACATCTGATTTTGAATCTAGAGTAGCTGAGCACAGTAACTTGCAGCAACAATGTATTCAGCTTCAGCAGTAGATGTAGAGAAACATGATTGTTTCTTGAATTGCCATGAGATGATCCTTCCACCAAGAAATTGACATCCTCCTTATGTGGATTTCTTGTTGATGTTGTAGCCACCATAGTCACTATCTGAGTAGCTATAGAGATTAAAGTTGCTATTCCTAGGATACCAAAGACCTAATTTAAGTGCTCATTTAAGGTATCTAATAATTCTCTTGGCAGCAACTAGGTGAGACACCTTTGGAGCAGCTTGATATCTTGCACAGATGCATGTAGCAAACATGATATCAGGTCTACTTGTTGTGAGATACATCAGAGACCCAATGATTTCCCTATACTAATGTTGATCAGTATCCTCCCCTTAGAGTCAGGACAAAGGTCATGGTTTCTGGGTATGAGTGTCTTGGCTGGCTTACAATCCTTCATATCAAATCTCTAGAGACATACTTAGATTGATTGATAAAAACCTTCATTTATTTGCTTCACCTGAATTCCAAGGAAAAAGTCTATTTTTCCCATGGAACTCATCCCAAACTTCTTCATAATGCTCTCAAATTCTTTACACATTTGGTCATTTGAGAATCCAAATATGATATCATCAAAATGGACCTGGACGAGCAATATGTCTTTCCTAGACTTCTTTATGAGAAAAGTATTATCAATAGTGCCTCGAGTGTAACCATTCTTTAGGAGAATTGAGACAAAGTCTCGTATCACACCTAGGTGCGTGGTGCAGCCCATAAAGAGCTTTATCTAACTTGCACACATAGTTGGGGTGTTATGGGTCTTCAAATCCTAGAGGTTGGCACACATAGACCTCCTTATCTATATTTCCATATAGAAAGGAACACTTCACGTCAAGCTGATAGACATTAAAATTCTTGGATGCAGCATAAGCAATGAAGATTCTAACTGCCTCAAGTCTTGCAACAGGTGCAAAGACATCACTATAATCAATTCCTTCCTCTTGGGTATATCCTTGAACAACCAGCCTAGCTTTGTTCTTGATGATCAAGCCTCTATCATCTATCTTGTTCCTGAAAACCCATTTGGTGCCTATAGGTACTTGACCAAATGGTAGCAGGCAAAGGTTCTAAACCTTTTGTCTCTTGAATTGAAGCAACTCATCTTGCATTGACTCAACCCAGCTACTTTCCTTTAAGGCTTCTTCTACTTTCTTGGGTTCCATCTGAGACAAGAAGCATGAGTACAGGCAGACATTCCCATGATGAGTTTGTCCTTTTGTTCTCACACCTTCAAAGACTTCTTCTATGATGTTCTTAGTTGGATGAGTGTTATGAATCCTTAATCTAGGAATCACTTCCAGTTGCAAAGATAAATCCAAGTTGGACATATTTTGCTCAGGAGCATGAACACTTGGGCCAGCTGTTGTTTCAATGTCATTCAATGAGGACTAATTTAATGAAAGAGAAACATCATCATCAATGATTGGCTGAGAAACAACATTAACAGTTGCATGTTCCTTCAGAATACTGCTTCTATTAATTGGACGTTGTTTAGTGTCATTTGAAGGAACACTAGTTGAAGCTTCACTATCTCTTGAAAGAGTCATGCTACTTGATCTTAAGATAGTTAGAGCTGGATCTTCAGTCACTATTTGAGAATTTAAACAGGGTCTAGGCAACTCAAATAGTTGATCATGATCATTTTGAGGACCTGCTCTAGCTGAAACATTTTCACAAGATGAATTAGAATAGTTGGGAAACAATTCTAAGTCAAAAATGTAATTAGGGCCATTCTCCTAACACAAGGAGTGTGCTCATTGACAACAATGTTAGATGATTCCTTAAATTGTTGATTTTTGATGTTATAAACTCTTTAAGCAATAGAGTTGGAGGAATATCCAACAAAGATACCATCATCCGACTTCTCTGCAAATTTTGCCAAGTTTTCCTTTATGTTAAGTATGGTACACCTGTTGCTAAGGACCTTAGAAAGCCAATGAATGGTGGTCTCTTGTTCCATAACTCATAAGGGGTTTTTCCATGTGGCTTAACTACCAGAACTTTGTTCTGCAATACAGTTCTGACTGCCTCTGCCCCGAAAGTAAGTGGCAACTTTGAATAAGCTAACATAATCCGAGCAACCTCAATAAGTGTCCTGTTCCTCCTCTCAGCAACACCGTTTTTTTGAGGAGTTCTAGGAGCACTGTATTGTCAGTCAATCCCTTTTGAGTTACAGAATGAGTCAAGAACTTGATTCTTGAACTCAGTCCCTTGATCACTTCTGATTATTTTTACATTGTGATAAATTTTAAGAATAAAAGATTTTATCATTTCAGCAGTTTCATCCTTAGTTTTTAAAAAGAATACCCATGTAAATCTTGTAAAATCATTAATTATCACAAGGCAATATGATTTCCTTCCAATGCTCATTATACTTGTTAGACCAAAAATATCCATGTGCAATAAGTGTAATGGGGTGGTGATGGAGTTAACAACTTTGGATTTATGAGATGCCCTATGTTGCTTTCCTTTCAGACAAGCAACATAGTTATCTTTGTAGAAAAATTCCTTTTTAGGTTGTTGATACATATGTACCTAGATTCGGATCTTAATGTATTATGTCTTGAATGTCTTACACTTATGTAATGCTTGGGTACTTAATGAAATGAGAATGTTTGGTTGTGATTTATAATGTTTAATATTTCATTAATGAGTTATGTAACGCATACTGACTAGATTATATAGGTTTGTGATTGTTTGAATTGATATGCATAATGTTATAATAATGAATACATTCAACCTTGGTTAAGTGAAGTTCTCATGCGTCCGACTGGACCATGCGCCCCAACAGTGGTCATGCGTCCGAATGGCCATGCGACTGAGTGTCCATGCGCCTAAATAGTCCATACGCCTGAACAACTTCATGCGACTGCCTCAGTCGCACGACTGAACACTCAATCGTACGAATAGATCAACCGCATGGCTCAATCGCACGAATGAACCATGCAAATGGTTCAGTCGCATGAATTAGTAACCCTAACCTATAAATACCACCTAATTCGTGAAAAAAAACGTAAGCATCATAGAAACTTCGACTCCAGACGTACCCTAGCCGTCCAGAGACCTCTAAGATCATACTCCAAGTTCATAGATCGCAGTAGAACGATTCCTAATCGATTCTTAACGTTAGATTCAATACATAATTGTTTCTACGTGCGTTCTCACTGATTGGATCGCCAATCAATAGGATTCCGCACTATTTGGTTCGGTATACACGTTAATCAGTTAGTATATCGTCCGGTACACGGTCCCTAAAAAGTGGTATCAGAGCTTTGGCTCTTGATTACGTGTTGATTCAATCGTTTTTGATACAAAATTGTGTTTTTTCACTAAAAACGCAATCCTTTTGTGTCAAATGGTGTCTTAGAAGTCTCCTGACCATAAAGTTTAGTTTTTCCGGCATACGACAATTAGGGTTTGTGAAAATTCGAGTTTTTGCAGCCAAAACACGTTTAACCTACGAATTTTCAAACTTCAGCAGGTTCAGTCGCACGATTGGCTCAATCGCACGACTGAGTTCATTCGCATTTCCAAAACGCACGATTGGACTCATTCGTACCCTCATTCGTACGACTGAGAACCCTATTCGGACTGTTCAACCGCATTAGTTCATTCGGTCGACTGACTCATCCGCATTAGTTCAGTCGCACGATTGAACCATTCGCCTAGTTCAATTGCCCGAATAAGCCCAATCACATACCTTCATTCGCACACATAAATAGTTCGTTTAATAGTAAAGTTAAGTGAGATGGAGGACAAGTTTTCAGCATACACGACAAGTAGAGACACTCGTATCCAGAATCTACTGCTATTGGAGAACGAAGTAGGAATTCATAATAAACCCCTAAAGCTTATCACGTTAGACGACTACCCACAATGGAAGCAACATTTTGAAATCTACTTAAATGGAGTAGATACAAATTTGTGGGAGGCTATAGAGTCGGGGTACAGCATGCCAGTAGGAGCTGACGGTGTCAAACTTACGTTAAGTGGCATATCTGATGCACAAAAGGTGAAACACAACGCTGAGAAGAAAGTCTACGCTTTGCTTGCCCAGTCTATTCCGAAGGATATCTTCCATCAGTACTCGGAGTATACTCAAGCAAAGAAATTATGGGATGTGTTGGAGAAGAGGTATGACGGAAATGCCTCACTCAAGGCCATTAAGGCCAAAGCTTTGAAGAAGGAGTTTGACAACTTCTCTTCAATGGGAAAGGAAGGCCTGGATGACGTGATCGACAGATTCTACCACTTGATGAGTGAGATGCACACTCATGGAGTAACTACGTCGATGGAGGATAAGGTATCTAACTTTGCAGATGGATTACCGGAGAAATGGTTTCTTTCGTTTCAAATCTCAGACATAATGGGATGCTCTCGAAGTTAGATATAAATGACTTCATTCTGAAACTGAGAGAGGAGGAGCTTAGGATGAAGTATAGAGCCCAAAATGCCACTATGATCAGAATCCAAAGCTTTACAACGCGACTCCTCAGGCCAAGACATTTGGAGCACCACTGCAGACTGCCTTCGTCTCAAGCTCAGCAAGTCCAGCACAAGCATCTACTTCAAGGCCCGAAACGTCAGGGTTGTCTGGTACCCAGTATATTAACCTGAAGCCGATACAGTAAAATTGAAAACCGATAACTTCGGCAACATAACTGTTGAGGTGGCCAGAGAACACATGGACCTCTTAGTTGTTGTAGTCCACTCCTATGATGGACTAATTGCTGGAAATATAGGAAATTGCCACCAGGCAGATGAGGATTATGAACAGGTGGATGAGATGGAATTAGAACGGATGGATATAATGTGGGCCTTGGCAAGTGTTGTCCGACGAGCGAAAAAGTTTGTCAAGAAGACCGGACAGAACTTGGTTGCAACCAAGGACATGACCTTTGGCTTTGACAAGTCAAAGGTAACCTGTTTCAACTGTGGTGAGAAAGGGCACTTCAAACGGGAGTGTGTGAAGCCAAAGAAGACTGGTAATGGCAATCCTTTCTCGTCCTTTAATCGTCAAGACAAAGCCACATCTAGTAGTTCTACTTCAGCAAGCAAGGACCCTAAAGCCTTGACTGCTAACGAGGATGAAGGACAGGACTGGAGCTTTCGATTCGTCACACCAGGAGAGTCCAACATAGCTAGTGTGGAGGACATAGATGACGATTCCGCTAGTGAGGGAGACATAGCAGTAGAGTTTGCGATGTCCAATTCTGAAGACACTGCACCTGTGGTCAACCACCTGCCTGAAGAAGAAAAATCTACATCAATATCAGAATCACCAGAACCAGAGACAACAGATTCTACACACATGGCTGATTCCTCTTCAACATCTCAGGTAAGTACTACTGACTAGTTGTTTAATAATAATGCTTGTTCTGACTGTAATAAATTTAGAGAAAGCATAGATTTAAAATTTTCTAGGTTATTAGATCATAATGATAGCCTAGTAAAGGATTGGAACTGTGCACTGAAGCTAATAGAGTTTTAAAACAAAATGAGCACAGTTACAAGGAAAAGATAGACCTAACAAACAGCTTAGGGAAACAGAAGTAGTTGCCTTTAACCAGCTAATGACATTAGGTACTATCTTACTCCCTAGAGGACACTAAGAAGCAGAAAGCGTTTTAGAAGTAGAAATAAACTCTTTAAAACAAAAACTGCACGGTTGGACAAGCTCATCTCACACTGTCCAACACTTAGTGAGAGAAAGAAACTACGAGGAGGGATTGGGATACAAAGTGGTTCCACCACCACCTGAGACCTTGATGAACACCAAAAGTAAACCAATTAATAATAACCCCATCAAGGATCATTTGGTGACCACTCCTCTTGTTAGTGACCCAGATTCCACAAGTAAATCAATTGAATCTGAGACTAAACAAAAGGAGTCCACTTCAAAGGCAAAAGGAAAGATGCCTTGTGTTAACCTGAAAAAGAGTTTGAAAAGGTCAATTTAAAGTCAGGTTCAAACAAAGTCAAATCAGAACCCAAAAAGACTATTAACCTAATCATCACGAGTATCATGTCAAAGTCCAGGTAAACAAGAAATAAAAGATGTAAAACCAGGTAAGGCAATTAAGTTTGTAAAACATGACCATACATCTAACAAAGAAGTGTCTCAATCTAAACAAATAAAGTCATCCGTGTGACACCTACATCTCCACAAAAACAAATAAACAGTAAAGTTGAAAGCAAATCTTGCTACAATTGTGGAGAGTACGGTCACATTACGTCTAATTGTCCTTATTATCAGACACCGAGGAGGAAAGTTGAACTTCCTTCATCTAAAACTAGATCTTTTAAGAGGAACTCAGTGATGCCTCCTAAAAGGGATAGTGAATCCAAAGTTCAACCCATCAACGACTCGTCTGTTTATCACAAACAGGCCTTACACAAAGCTGGTCTATGGAAAGAAAAATCCACCTCAGCATCTGAAAATGAGAACAAATAAAATCTGAGCTTCCCTCAACCTCAAAGGTCAATGGGTTGAGTTTATGCTATGTGATGCCTAGGGGAAACCCAAGCCAGTGAAGGCTTGGGTTCATAACTTGAACTAATGTTTTCATTGAATGTGCAGGGTGTTCGCTATAGTGTTGAGCCTAACATGTGGATTGTAGATAGCGGAGCATCTAGGCACATGACGGAGACAGAGCTCTCTTATCAAACGTCAGACAAATCAAAGGGGGCATGTTTCATTTGCTGAAAACAAAGGCGGGTATATCACAACCCAAGGGGAAGTGGAAAATCAGAAAGTTAAGTTTGACAAGGTAAACTATGTCCAACAATTACAAAATAACTTACTTTCTGTTTCTCAAATATGTGTTAAAGTTTCAAAGTAGTCTTTGACAACAGAAGTGCTACGTTCTGAAGAGGACTACGTGATCCCAGAGGACCAAGTTCTAATGTTAGCTTCAAGATATAATGATCTTTTGTTTTTTGATCTTTCAAAGGCCTCCACAACGATCGTGAAGTTCAGTTCTTCTTGTCCAAAGCTACTGAAAAGGATTTCATCTCTTGGCATAGGATAATGGGACACATAAATCCAAGGAAGATGAATCACTTGATCTAGAATGATCTATGAGGGGAGTGAATGTCAAAAACTTCCAAATCCCGGATTTCTGTGTTGCGTGCAAGAAGGGCAAACAAAAAAAGAAGTCTCATAAGGAAAAGAAAGTTCATTCCATAGAACTACCTCTTGAACTTCTTCACATGGATCTGTTTGGTCCAGTCAGTACAAGAAGCATCGCAGGCGACTTGTATTGCTACGTAGTTACTGATGACTACTCAAGATTCTCTTGGGTAATGTTTCTGAAGTCCAAATCAGAAACATTTGAATCCTTCAAGGAATTAGTAACTACACTGGAATCCCTATACAAGTTGAAAGTATGACAAGTGCGCTCAGACAACGGAACCGAGTTCAAGAATCAGCGGATGGAGGCCTACTGCAAGGAAAAGGGAACTGTGCATCAATTTACCTCTGCCTACACTCCTCAGATGAACGGTGTTGCTGAATGGAGAATCACAGCTTGATAGAGACCTCATGGACTATGCTAGCAGACTCGAAACTGCCTATTCAATTCTGGAATGAGGCAGTTGCAAATGCGTGTTATACGCTCAATCGAGTTCTAGTAGTTAAGCGCCATGGAAAAACGTGCTACAAGTTACTACAACGACGTAAACCTAACTTAGAGTATCTCGAGCTGTTTGGTGCTCCATGCACCTTGCTGAAGAAGACTCAGGAGAAATTCAGCGAGAAGGTTGATGAGGGATTTTTCTAGGATACAACATACCAAACAAGAGAGTTTACAACAACACTCAACGGGTCAAGTAGAGGTGTGGTGTAATGTTGATTGTAACATCTCGTATTTCTGTTAATTAAAAGTTAATTTTGTTATTTCTTATAAGGTCTATTTATGCTAGTTATGAAACTTGGTGGGCTATTTATGTATGATTCATTGTTTAATTTGAAATTTCTAAGATAATTAAATAATAATGATAACATAATAATACTAATAATAATAATAAAATTGATAATAATAATACTAATAATAATGAGAATTATATTAACTAAAACTTAAAACAATTAAGTTAGTGGGTTAAATTATTATTTTTAAAACTTTAAATGCAAGTTTCGTGCATAAAATAATAAGAATCTAACTACAAGGGGCCAATGTGTAAATTTCAAAATTTCAACCCAAACCCCCCGCCCACCCCGTATTTCCGGCCGGGACTCCGACCACCCTCCGGTCGAAGTCCGGCGAGCCTAGAACACCAAAACTATTCGTTTTTGTAACCCAAAACCGCTCCGAAATCTGTTTAGATGATGATTCGAACCGTTAAGCATCGATTAAAGCAGTTAAGTGTCTATTTCCTAGAGTAATCGATCAAGTAACCGTCGAGAATTAATCATCCAACGTTCGAGCATTAAACTTCAATTATAACCCAATTAACTAAACCTAATCGAACGTTTATCTAACTCTAATGGATTTCCATTACCAATTTCACCTGATAACATACAAAACACATTAATCGATCAACCAATTCGTCGTGACCTGCAAGTTACTCGTAGACCTTTATTCGAGCCCTCTAAACTACAATTAACAAAGGGCTTTTCATCATTTGAGCCCTTGGGAGAATCCTGTGCAACGAATTCAGTTTTATTCACATTTGCAACCGGAACAAGTCGCGACCGTAGTTGCAATCTTCTCTCATTTTTTCATCAACGAATCGAATTAGATACGGGTAATTAAAGGCATGCACATACTTGATTTTCTTTGGGGAACAAAAGCCCTATGATTAATACAAGGAACATAATCGAATTCATGTTCAATTTGGGGTTAAACGATTCTAGGGTTTATATGGAATTTGGGGGTTGTTGGAAGTTGCATATTAAACAATTTAGAACCTAAAAGAACCGCGGTTGAGAGCCTTGGTTCATTGGTTAGCACGTTGCATTCCATCCATGAGGTCCCGGGTTTGAACCCGGGCACCCTCATGCCATTTTTTAAAAGGTTTTAGCCTTTAAAAAGGCTATATAAAATTTCTAAAAAATTATAAAAATTGGTTTTATAATTTTGTTTATTTTAGAAATTATCTAGTTATTTTCTGTTAATTTATTTCTTTTAACTCCTTAATAAATTTGCTTTATATGAAATGTTACTAGAAAATGTTACAATTAGTTATTTTCATAAAAATAAACTTTAAATAGTTGAAATCACTAATTATTATTTGGTTATATGTTATCATTAATTTTAGATTAATTATGTTGATAATAAGATTTAATTTACAATTGATGATTAAATCATTAAAAGGGTTAATTCAAAAGGATTAATTAAGTTTTCTTCGTTGTATTAAAATATATGTTTATGAGGTCGATAAATAACCTTATTTATAAAAACCCCAAATTCATATTGGAACCCTAGTTCTCGTTATATCGTTAACCTAATTATTAACCTAAATCTTATAATATATATATAGGTGCCTTGTGACGTTCATCTTGGAACGAGATTTATTATGATCTTATTAATCTTCAATATACTTATTGATCAAGCGAGTTTCCTTGCCCCTTTTTACATTTTTTTCACACTATTTGGGGTGAAACATGATACTTATACATCATACACTTATAAACGTTTGAGACTTGTAAAGCACTTGCAATTCATTTTTATATTTTGTCATGGTTATTTGTGTGTTGTAAGTGTTTATATGAGATACATAGTTTGTTTACAATCATTAACTATTGCTAGCCTGGCGACGTCTTAGATTTTTGGGCCTGACAAACCTATTTGGTGCTAAAGCCGAGGTATTGCCGGCTCTTGATGACGTATGCTTGTTCATCATGGGAACCAAATACACTTAGCCAATCTTTTATATTTGTAATCAAGTTAAGGTTTGGTTGTAACGATATGTGTTCTATAACCTTACTAACTTATAACCTATGACATGAATTGCTACTTGTAACCTTATCATATTATGTATGAAAACCTTGGAAACTCACCAACTATTTTTTAGTTGACCTTTTATTTTTTATCATGTTTCAGGTAACCCTCAAGTTTAAAGTGGTCTTTTGAAGCTTGCAATAAAACTAGGACTTGGACCTAGTTAAATAATTAAATGTTATGTTACGTTTTGTTTATTTGGGATTATTTCATGTTTTGAGACTTATGTTTGTAATGCCTTTTGAAACTTATAATTTTAATATTTACACTTAAATATAGCGTTATGTGGCTGTGAACAATCTTAACCCTCACATCTCGACGATTCCGCCGTCAAGATTGGGTGTGACATTGATGTTTAGAGATACACCACACCACCTGCTAGAAAAAGGCCTGCTTACTTCTTTGACTATGATGGATTCTTCAAGTCCTTCAACATACCTCTCTCCACATCCGAAGACGAGTTGGCAACCAAGATGATGTACGATGTCTTGAACACACCGTCTCAAGATTCAACACCATTCGGTTCACAAAGTAAATCATCTACCAACTCAGGGGGAGCACTTGATGTGAGTGACTCTTCCTCTGATGAAGAAAATATGGAAAATGATCAGAACAACCAGGATGAACAGGTTCCGACTACCACAATTCCACAAGCATCTGACAGTGATGCTTCTAAGCCTTTTGAACCTCAGACTCCTATTGCCTCAGATCCAGAACCAATTGTTCACAATCTTGATTATGAGGTGGTTGTTCCAACAACTCCTGGCTCATGTCTAAACGTCTATCATCCTTTGGATAATTTCATAGGAGATGTGAGATCAGGAGTTTAGACCAGATATCGGTTGTACTCAGCTGATTATGCCTCTGTGATGGAAAATGGATACCTTCACGATGGTGCCTATCGTTGCTTTGTGTCTCAGTTTGAGCCAAAGTATGTTAGTGAAGCTCTGAATGATGAGGCATGGGTGAGTGCCATGCAAGAAGAACTTCTTCAGTTCAAGAAGTTAGGTGTATAGACTCTAGTGGATAGACCTAAAGGTACTAAGGTCATTGGCACCAAATAGGTCTTGAAATGCAAGAAAGATGACCAAGGAGTGATCATCAGAAACAAGGCTTGGCTTGTTGTTTAGGGATTTCGACAAGTTGAGGGTATTGACTACAATGAAGTGTTTGCACCCATGGCAAGAATGGAAGCAATCCGCATCTTCCTTGCCTATGCATCGTATATGAAGATCAAAGTATATCAACTAGATGTGAAGAGTGCGTTCCTTCATGGTGAGAGCCGAGAGATAGTGTATGTCAGTAAACCTGAGGGATTTGAGGATCCATATCATCGGGACAGAGTTTACAAACTCGACAAGGCGCTATACAGGCTTCATCAAGCTCCGAGGGCTAGTATGAGAAACTCTCGACGCATCTTGTAAAACATGGTTTTTGCAGGGGAGTCATGGACTGTACATTGTTTATCAAAGAAAAAGATGGGGATTTACTACTGGTACAAGTCTATGTTGATGACATAATTTTCGGTTCCAAGAACGAAGAATTATATAAATAGTTTGAAGCAGTAATAAGGCGGAGTTTGAGATGAGTGCAATGGAGAGATGAAGTTCTTTCTCGGTTACAGGTGGATCAGACACCAAATAGGTTCCTACATCAGACCAAGTATGTAGGTGATATTCTTATTCGGTTTAAATGGAGAATGCTTCTACAGCTGGAACTCCTTTTGCTACAAACCATGATGTAGCACCCGACGAGAATGGTGATCTGGTAGATGCCACTATGTACCGAGGGATGATTGGATCTCTCATGTATCTCACTACCTCACGACCTGATATCATGTATGCTACATGTTTATGTTCACGATATCAGGCAAAGCCTAAAGTGAACCATCTTATTGGGATCAAAAGGATTTTTTGTTATCTGAAGGGTACACCCATATTTGGGTTGTGGTATCCTCATGATGATGACTTTGAGCTTACTGCGTATAGCGACTCGGATTACGAAGGCTGCAAGATGAACTACAAGTCTACATCAGCAGGGTGTCAGTTCTTTGGGAGAAGATTAGTAGCCTGGCAGTGTAAAAAGCAGACCTCGGTTGCATTGTCAACCTGTGAAGCCGAATACGTTACTGTTGCAAGTTGCTGTTCACAAATCATATGGATTCAACAGTAAATGTGGGATTACGGTTTGAAATTCTCTTCTACTCCTATCTTTGTTGATAACTCTGCTGCAATTGCAGTCACTAAAAACTTGGTCCAACATCCAAAGACCAAACACATCGGAATTAAATATCACTTTATACGTGATTGCTTTGAAAAGAAGTTAATCGATGTGGTAAAAATAAACACAGATTTTCAACGCGCTGACCTCTATACAAAGGCTTTTGACAAACCACGTTTTCTATATCTGTTAGAGGTCAACGGCATTAAAAAGAAAAGTGAGGTCATTCCTGAAGATGACCATGTGTAGTCCAATGTGTCGTGTAAATTTACTTATATTTTTCAATTTTTATTTTTTATTTTTTATTTTATTTGCTTAATTTTAAGTAGTTTAATTAAAATTATTCTTATTTCTTTGTCTATTAAAATCCTAAAACGCTAATCCATTACGGTTTTAACATTTTAGGGGGAGAATAGGTTTAGATAATATAAAAAAACAAGGGAGTAGGAGAGGTAGCTAATAAAATAAGATCGTATGTGTGATACCGATTCAATCTTTGAATATGATAGTACACAGGAGCAAACTATTTGGGACTTTAAAATTTTAAATTGAAAAAGATGCAAAGCTCAAGTATAAGTCTGTGTAGTCTGAGCAATATAAAATGAAATATGATAGATAAACTAGCTACTACTAAGGTAACACAAAGAAAGTAGACCTAGAGGTTGCTAGACTACAGATGATATGTCGGTAGATTCAACACAATAGATGACTAGACCTTTTTGGTGATATCAAGATTAAACTAAAATGTTTGACTAGCTGTGGGTAACACCTTATCCCTGGTTAACACAATCAACAAATTCCAATAAGGGGTGACCAGCTAAATAAATGCCACGAATGTGTGCGTAAGACCAAAGCATGAGCAAAAGCACACAAAAAATGCAAATACAATCAACTGATAACCTATGTCGTTGGTGAGATCTGTGCAAAAAGAATGAAATTGCTCAAACAAGAAGATAGGTTATATGCCTCTCTGTTGTGCGGTGGCACTGACCTGAGGATAAACATAACCTATATATTCTAGAATTCATTGTTGTTTGCCGCCTCCTGCTGTGCGGTGGCACTGACCTGAGGCTTGGCTTCTCTTTGAAAGTTCTAAGAATAGTTTCTTCTTGAATACTACCCTGAGACCGCTCAAAATCTTTTGAGGAATATTGATTACCATATAAGTGTGGGATCCATAATGCTAGTTGAAATAAACAAACCTTAAACCATCACCAATCTGTGTTGAAAGTCTGTGTATGGATTCAAGAGGACAAGTATACTAACAATCATTGTGGCTACAATTCTTGAAAGTTTAAATCAGTGTGGGGACCTAATAGTACTAGTATGATTTCCTAAATTTGCTAAATGACTCTAGAAGAAAAACAAGAATAGAGTATCAAAGGTTTTAGATAACTTGTCCTGAATGATTTGAATATCCTGTATGATTCCAAATTGAATTGGTCCATGTATGGTCTAAATAATTTGAAGTTGCTTTTTCCAGAAAAATAATTCTTTAGATTTACATCTTAGGATTTAACCCTCACAAAAACATGTCTTAGTTCTAAGTTTCAATTTTATTTCTTTTATTTCTATATAAGTTTGTCAATTTCAGTTTGTTCAATATCGGACTATGTCATGGAAGTTGATAGGGAACCTTATCATCTAAATGGTCAGGTCTGAGGTGACCACACGTGCTTTCAAATAAAAATGGGTCACGTATGAGGTGACAAAGTATTTTAAAAGGACCACGTCTAAGGTGGTCAAAACTTTTTCAAGTTAAAATGATCATGTATGAGATTATCAAAGGTTCATAATGTTAAATCAAAAGTTTAAAAGGGTGTAAAAGGTAAAATGGTCATAAAGTCAAACACCATAAGTATGATTCATCCGCACGACTAGATCATGAGCATGGACCAGTCATACGATTGGAGGATAAGAATGTGCCCAATCGCACGATTAACCCACAGTATGGGACATATGTGCGATTGGACCATCAGGATGACTAAAATGTGCTAACCGCATGGATGAAGGTGACCGACTGTGCTAGTCACACGACTGATCTTCGGTCGCATGAATCAACTATGCGACTGGGCTCAGTCGCACGACTGAAAGTAAACCCTAGTATAAATAGAGGGTGAGTCGGTCGCAGTTGGTCATCACTCCCAAATCGCCCCCACATCGCACGAACATACCGTTACTCTGCCAAATTTTCATTTGAGCCTTCAAGACTATTGTTTGTTGTGTATTGACGATTTCTATTGACTATACAGGTATAATGCGGTCAATCCATGAAAATATCCATAAATTTAAGCCCAAATTCGACTGATATAAACCCTAAAAGAAACCGTGACTTACATTGACAAATAAACTAATAAAACTAAGTCCATTATCCAATTAAATGTTATAATGTGTTTTGTCAGTGAATTGTGAGTCTAATGAGCCAAACCACGACGTGTAACATTAAAGATTGCTAAAAATTTGATTTTGAATTGAACAGTTAGTCTGTCATGCGAATGGACAATCTAATGAACTTTAGTCGCATGACTGAAAGGGGTGAATGGCCAAATCGCACAGCTAAACCATGCGTATGAGTTCAGTCGCACGACTGGGGTAACCGTATGAGATAGCATACGTATGAGCTTAGTCGCATGTTAAGTCATACGTATGAGGTCATTCGCACGACTAGATCTCAGTCGTACATTGTCATTCGCATGACAGAACTGAGAATTTCTTGTTCAAATTATTAAGTTCATTACTTATTGACTGACACTAACGTTTATATTCATTGTGTAACAGATGGCTAGTCGCTGGACTATGAGCACCAAGCACAACATCTGTCCTCATCTGGATCTGACATCCAGGAACGCAGCTGACTTCTCGGGCATTATCACATTTCTACGGAGATCGAGGATCTTTCGTGCCATCTCAACTCCTTGCACTCCCTATCACTCAGTCCAACAGGCTTTCTGGGAAAACGCTGTGGTGGACAGATCCTTAGGGCCCCATCGCATCAGGAGCTCGATATTTGGAGAGGCTATTGAGGTCACTGAGGATGATCTTAGGACAATTCTTGAGTTTGGGGATGATGCTGATTGTCCCACCCGATTACACCCATTTACTGTTCGAGGATGCTTTATGCGAGCTAAGTACTCTGGGGATATCAACGCAGGGGTGCTCAACAAGAGCAACCGGTGCCTTAGTTCAAGTACCTCGCTCATGTCCTGCTGAAGTGCATAGCATCTCGGAAGGGAGGGTTCGATGAGCTCCTGATCAGATTCAGAACGCTTATGCAGCGTTGGTGCTGAACCACCCGTTCAGCTTCTCCAAGATGATCTTCGCCTATCTGGTGGAGAACATTGAGGGGAAAGGGAAGGAGGGCTTCTGCATGTACCATCAATTCATCCAGATGATTATCGATCAGAAACTACCGTCTCTGCCTAAGGAAAAGGAGGACGTTGTAGTTCTTGAGGTGATGGACGACACCACACTAGGTCGTATGAAGGTTTATAGGGGAAAGCAGGTTAAGCCCCCTGTAAGGAGATTGTTCGGGCATCTGGCCGGGAGGACTACGTGGCACCAGGGAGGCATAAATGGCGTCATGTAGATAGTGACTCTAATGTTGAGCAGTTAGAGCTCCCGGAGGATGACTTCGATGATGACAACAGCGGTGATGGTGGAGATGCAGGGCCCACTCAACTAAGGGCCCCCACTACTGATATAGCATCTCTAGCACCCACCCACAGAGATACTGAGGATGCTGGATTCCATCAGGATTTCTAGCCTGATGAGGAGGAGGATACGGATGAGGAGCCCCTCACTCGGACTGTTGGCAGCAAGGTGGTTGCCACAGCGCGAGGGCTCCGGGCGGTTGGTGAATGCCCTAGCGGAACGGGAGAGGCTGACATTGACCCTACTTATGCTCCCGATCAGCCAAGCCGTGTTCCAGGGGAGCATCCACCTCGAAGGGATCGAGGAAGAAAAGGATGGCTCAGCCCCATGGCTTGAAGAAGAAAAAGAGAAGACTAACCTTCATAACCACCACCACTACTACCACCACTACTCCATCCACTACCACCACTCCAACTACCACCACTACTCCATCCACTACCACCACTCCAACTACCATCACTACCACCACTCCACCTACCACCACTACTCCATCCACTACCACCACTCCAACTACCACCACTCCAACTACCACCACTACTACCACCCCATCTACCACCACATCTACCATACCCACTCCACCACCACCTTCATCTATATTACCCCCAATCTTCACCACTGCCACCACCACCACCACTAGCCATCCAGTTGCACCATCATCCTCCTCTCCATATACATCTGGATCAACTCTACCTCCTTTTGGGGTAGAGGAACAGCTCTCAGCGCTGAACCATATGGTGATGCGTCTGTTAGCGGCCGATGACAAGAAAACTGCACAGATTTGTCAATTAGTAGATCTTACTGCTGCACAATCTCAGTAGATTTCTCAGCAGGCTCGATTGATTGATCAGCAGGCTCAAGAGATGTCTCAGCTCCAAGAGCAACATGCCAAGAAGATTGAGGAGCTGGAGGCTGCAAACAAGACTCTCATGCTAAAGCTAAAAGGATCCAAAGAAGAGCCCTTGAAGATTGGAGAAGGATACGGAGACGATGATGCTGATGATGATGAGAGTGATGATGATGATGATGATGGTGATGATCATGAGGGTGATACAGATGCAGATGGTGATGATGAAGAGGATTCTTCTGCTGCGGGTGCCACATCTGCAAGCGAACGGAGGACCAAAAGGACTCAAGATCAGGGTGCCTCCACATCATATGTATTCGAATCTTGTATCTCATTATTGTAATGAATGTTTATATTTAATTGTGGTATTTCTGTCTTGATTATTAACTAATGATTGTTGTGTTGCATGTATAAATCAAGCAGATCCAACTTTCATAGGGATGAACATGATGTTGCTCCCCTCCAACAGATCAAGACTCAGCTCACGATGATTCTTGATCTGAAGGGTATAGTTAGGAGATCAGTGATGTACACTCCTGAAGAAGGAGAGATCATTCACAATATCACTGACGAGCAAATTGTAGATATGTTCAAGCTCAATCCCGATGAGATTGTCAAGGACGCTCCAACTTTTGTAGAAACCAGTGACAACAAACTGAACGACATTAATGAGATAGAGATCGAGGACGTCACTGCAGAGCACTATCCCGAGTATGCTGACAAAGAGGGAAATATGGTCCCCAATTTGGGTGACTCCCTAGTCGGTAATCCATTTGAGATATTAGATAAGATGGAGCAAGAGTCCGAGAAGGTTGAAGAACAAGCCCAAGCCTCAAACACTGATGTTGATATCAGAAAGACTGAATGGGCTGCTTGTTTTGAGGAGATCCGAGCCAACGCGCTACTCCTAAACAGAATGTCTACACCAAGCTCTACAATGTGAAGAAACATCACAAGGTGTCAGGAAAGATTATCGCGTTGGCCCATTTTGATGATCTTAATGTATGCGCGGTGAAGAGAGAGAAAGGTATTGAGTACTTTAGATTCCCGCATGATCTAAAGTCTCTACCTGGTTTTGCGCTCAACCAGCTAGCTAAACTGAAGCTGCTATACGCTGACCCGAGAAAGATGTCAGGATGGTTTGAGGCTGCTTTGAAGAAAGGGTACCGCACTAGGTGGGTCAACTTCAAACCCCAACAACCTACGAGGTATATCAGACAGTCTGAAGTTGATCCTATAACTGGAAAGCCAAAGATAGTGCTAAAGTGGAGTCCTCCACGCATAATGTCAAGAATCCCTCTCAGGGAAATGCCACAGGACTTCACTCCACACTTTAAGTGGTGGTACTATGATTGGAGAACAGGGGAAGCTGTCATAGTTCTGAACAAAGAGGGCAGAATGGATACTATCAGGGTATTCGACCCGATGTGGCTTACCAACTTGTCAGCTGACGACGTCTACACTCTATACAAATGGCCACTGTTCTATGACACACAGGATATTGTACAAGCCCTCTAATTCCAAAATATGATACGGCTCTGCTTTGCATTTGAAATACATGCAGGAGTCACATGAGAGGAAAAGTACAAGAAGTACAAGGAGGTTATGAAGAAGGTAAGACAATAGATAGATCTAGGTCCAAGGGGGAGTTTGTTGATACATATGTACCTAGATTCGAATCTTAATGTAATATGTCTTGAATGTCTTACACTTATGTAATGCTTGGGTACTTAATGAAATGAGAATGTTTGGTTGTGATTTATAATGTTTAATATTTTATTAATGAGTTGTGTAACGCATATTGACTAGATTATATAGGTTTGTGATTGTTTGAATTGATATGCATAATTCTATAATAATGAATACATTCAAACTTGGTTAAGTGAAGTTCTCATGCGTCTGACTGGACCATGCGCCCCAACAGTGGTCATGTGTCCGAATGGCCATGCGTCTAAATAGTCCATACGCCTGAACAACTTCATATGACTGCCTCAGTCGCACAACTGAACACTCAGTCATACGAATAGATCAACCGCATGGATCAATCGCACGAATGAACCATGCAAATGGTTCAGTCGCACGAATGAGTAACAATAACCTATAAATACCACCAAATTCGTGAAAAAAAACGTAAGCATCATACACACTTCGACTCCAGACATACCCTAGCCGTCCAGAGACCTCTAAGATCATAGTCCAAGTTCATAGATCGCAGTAGAACGATTCCTAACCGATTCTTAACGTTAGATTCAATACATAATTGTTTCTACATGCGTTCTCACTGATTGGATCGCCAATCAAATAGGATTCTGCACTATTTGGTTTGGTATACACGTTAATCAGTTAGTACATTGTCCAGTACACGGTCCCTAACATAGGCAAACCATGTACCAAATTATTTTTAACCAATTTATTCATGTTTTAAAATTTACATGGCACATTCGTTTACGCCATAGTGTGACTCATCACCATCAGCTTTGGAAAGAAAGCATGATACTTCTCACAGTGGGGGAAGCATATTTCATATCCAGCTTGTGCATATCGCCTTTTCTGGGAGATCTAAGAAGCACCAATTCCGAGGAATGGTCATCCTAAGTTTGAGGATAATGCACTCAAGTTCTATGAAAAGCATTTAGTACTTTTGATCACAGAATTGAGAAACACTTAAAAGATTGTGTTCAAGCTGTTTGACAAAGTGTACTTTGTCAACCTTTAACTTGCCATTGGATACACTCCCTCTTCCAGAAATGTATCCTCTAACCTCACCTCCAAACTGAACAGGACCTATATCAAAATGTTGAAATTGTTGAAGGAGAGATCTATTCCTAGTCATGTTCCTGGAGCATCCACAATCTACAATCCACACATTATTGTTCTTGTCATATGGATGTCCCTGCACATAAGGTAAAAAGTTAGTTTTTATTGGAAACCCAAGCCTTGTTGGTTTTGGGCTCTTCCAATGAGGATTTTATTGAACCAAAGTTAATGCATCGGGGTTCAATAAGCAGTTGTGAAGAGGAGGTTTGGGCTGCAACATCTTCATTGATCTTCCATTCCATCACTTGGTTGATCATGGAAGATGAGCTTGTTGATGCTTGAGTAGCATAGCATTCTTTTGAAGCTTCTTTCTTTTCGAAAGAGGCCTTCAACACCTTCTCTTCCGAAGCAGTCTTCTTCTGGGATGGTTTCAAGATGACTCTCTTGGCTTTTTGAGTCTTTTCAACTTATCTTCTGAAGCCATTTTCCTTTCAGATGAAGATTTTCTTCCGAAAGCAACCTTGATTCGGAAACAAGCTTTCCCTTTTCATCACTTGGACCATTTGATAGGGTCCAAATAAGAAACCTTCCCTGACTCTTTCTTTCTTAACATTATTTGCATAATGTGTGCTAGCAGATTGTAATAACAATCTTTGGCTATGTGATTTTGCAGGCCACACATTATGCATGCAATGTTACTTTTATGGGAATGTGAAGGCTATTGTTTCTTGTTCTTCTTGTCTTCAACAACAATGTTTCCCTTTCCCTTCTGATCCTTTTGTTAGATAGGTGTGCTGGTTCTACACACTTTTTCAGGTTCAGAAGTTCCCACCACCTGGAATCCAACTGATATGAACACACCTTTTGCTTTGGGTCAATCTTCAGCTTTGATTCAGTCATGTTATTAGTAGTTTTTCTGGCTGCCTTAGCCTGGTTTCTTCTAGCTTTGGTGGTAAGAGGTTGGTCATCACTGGTAAGAGGGTAAGGTCTATCTAGATCTTCACTGTGACGGCTCCACACTTGCATCACTCTTTGACTCATGAGAAGGTGGGTCAGCAGATGGGATATCTTGCTCTTTAGTACTATACCTTGGTTGTCTGTTAGACTCATAAGAGTGTGGTGGAGAAACTTCATTGGTCCCCAACCCACCTTTGTTTTGATAAAAAAGTTTTGAGTGAGAGGATGATACAAGGATGGCTTGGAAGTTTTGCTCTGAGATAGCATGCTTCTTGGCTTGAGCCTCAACTGTGACAAGCTGGGCTTGAGCCTTAGACAATTTGGATATTAAATCCTTTATTTGAGTCTTATAATTTGTGTATCCATATTTTAAAAGAGACATAGTTTTCTCTTACTCTTTAATTTTTTTTTGATAGTCAGATTCAGCTCTTTCAAAGTAAGATTTTTAAAATATTTAAGACTCAATATCATATTTAATTTCCATATTGTAGTCCTGATATAGTTTTACCTTGGTAATACAAGTTGGAGTACAGAGATGTTCATATACCTTGTTGTCATTTGTTCCTGCCATGAGTGCTTGAGCAGGAGTCACATCCTGAACCATGAAGCTCCAGTCAACTTCTTGAGCTACAGCTACTATTTCAGTTGACTTCCTAGGGGCTTTTGGTGTGGAGGCATGTGAGGTTCCCGAATTTGACTTGGGGGCCTTGCATTCCCTAGAAAAATGACCAAGTTGGTTACAGTTGTAACACTTTGCCTTGGTTTTGTCAAACCCAAACTTGCTGCTAGCTGGGTTTTGAGAGAATTGCCTTCCAGTTCTCTTAAAGAACTTTTTTTGCTCTGTATGTAAGCAGAGCCATTTGTTGGACTATGTCCACGTACTCCACATCATCTGGGTTGAAGCACTCTAGATCATCAAAGCAAAACTAATGATCACCAGAGTATCCACTTCTTGAAACAAAGGCACAACTTTGCTGGAAAGAACCTTGCTGAGCCTGTTGAGACCTTGGAGTCTCAAGAAATATGACATGGGGTCCTGAAGAACAGGATGGTTGCTTTGAGTAAGTCAGGTACTGCTGAGGTTGGGTGGTTCCTGATCCTTCAACAACCATTAAAGCGTTTCTAGAAGGAAGGCTTGAGGATCTGCTCATCAGATGGCCCCTCTTGTTTTCCATCTCTGCACAGTATCCATCAAGAATGCCGTATAGTTCAGTTATGGTGAGGGAGTTCAAATTCTCTGTCCTTTTGATGGAGACACAGTAGAACGTCCACTCATTTGGAAGTGCACTCGTGAATTTCCTTGAGAGATCTCTCAAGTCAATGGCAACTCCCACAGATTGAAGGGAAGCAATAAGATTCATGTACCTGAAGTATTGTTGGTGGAGGGTCTCTCCAGCAATGTAGGTAAAGTTCTCAAACTGTTGCTTGAGTGAATCTTTCTTGGAGTTGTTGGAGTTAGAGTACATTTGTGATAGTGCATCAAACAACTATTTGGCTAACTTGCAATGCTCAAACCCCACCATGATGGAGTTGGGTATAGCAATCATAAGAGCCGTCATAGCATTGTTGTCTATGTCCGTCTTCTTCCGTCTTCATTTGAATAGTCTTCAACAACCTTCTTGATCATGGCACCATTTCCCCCTGGTGCTGCAACCTTGGGCTTTTAGGGATCATTGACGATAGATAACCACATCTACCATCAAGGTACCTGAAGAAACCTTTTATACATTTGATCCATTGTCTAAAGTTTTCAGGGGTGATTATGGGAGCTTTAGTCATCGTTCCCATCTCAACTTCAGATTTCTAAATAAGGGCAATTTTAGAGTGTGGTGAAAAGGAGTGAAAAAAATTTTGATTTGGATGGTAATATCACATAATCAACAGCCTAAAAAGCTATGATACCAATTGCAGGATCAATTTTTGTCACTTAACACTTTGTTTTCTCTCAAACTCACTAAGACACACACGGTTTGATGTAGCGGAATCTCTCAATAAGTTGATTATAATATAATAAATAACTTAAGAACATAAGGAAATAATTTTCAAGGTACTTGTATATATTACTTCTCAACTCAAAGTTTATAAGACTCTTACAAGCATGATACAAGAGTTACAATGAGAAACTATATATACTATCACCTATAGCCGGTTATACTTTAATACCAGCTGGAATCCTCTAACTAAAGTAGATACTACAAATCAATAGTTAAGGTATCTTAGATAATGTCTTATCTAAGATATGGTAGTCATGACATGTCTATGACTTACCTTTTGTCACCAACTAAAGTTGGCAACTGTACTAACAAATAAAGGTAAACACGGGAATAAAGTATGGTCAACTGCATGGCCTTTTAGGAAAACATCATGTAGTATCAGAGGTCTGTAGCGGAGTGTTAGAGACCATACTTATGTCCACTGGTCCATAGCAGCATCTTCTGAAGGTTAATTGGCTTCGAAAGAACAAGTTCTTCCGAAGCCTTTTATACTTCGGAAGAGGTTGCTTCTTGTGTGGCTTGGGGATTTCTACTTCGAAAGTCATTGTCTTTGAATTCTACTAAGTCTTGAACTTTCGGAAGAGAAGACTTTATCTTCGGAAGTTGGAGCTTTTCATTCGGAAGTTGATATTGCATTTTGTCTTCGGAAGAACTCTATTTTCTTTAGAAGTCCATACTTAACTTTGGAAGTCCTCTATAAGTTGCACCAAAAATAGTTTAAGTATTTAGTTTTGGTTGCATTAGCCTTTCTAGATTCAAAAGTAACTACTATAAGTAATAAAACAATGATTGGAAAGAGAAACAGAAAAATTTTGTTAAGAGTAAATGTGGTATTGCCATGTGTAATCTCTAGTTATTATTTTATATCATGTGACATCTCTAGTTACCCTTTGAGTAAATTACAAATTTTCTCTTTTAATTATGTTTAAAATTATGGATCTTGTCCTTAAACTTTGATAATTACACTGAACGTCCTTTATTTTAAAATTTATCACGTTTTATGTTCTTTCTACTAACTGAAGTTAACTTTTTCAGTTAGTTTTGTGTGAATGTATCATTTTGCTCTTATCCTTTAAACTTATCTGAAATATTATTACTTAATTATCTACTTTTTATAAATATAATTTTATCTATAGGTTTTGTTAATTTATTATATTTTTTGTTTTAAAAAGAAGTTATCTACCTTTCTAATCATACGAGAATAAGATGGAGAGCTTAAAATACTTTTTTTATGTTATAAAATTTAAACTAGTAATAGATTTTGTTTCATCATTGTTTTTTATTACCTTTTTGGCATAACAATTTGCAATTATTTTTAACAGTTTGACTTATGGTTTATATTAGAAACCTATTAGAGACCGTATGATTTTTGTATATGACTTTTATATTTTACTTGGTTATAATTGTTCTAAGTGAGCTATATGTATAATTAAACGTTGATTAATATATGGAGTATTTAAGTGTTTTTACTGAAAAAGATTTAAGAAAGTTAATCGTAAAACCAAACCAAAGTAAACCCTTATAATTGTTTGGTTTGGTTTAGTTTTAATTTTAAGTTGTTTCGTGTTGATTTCCATTAATAAAAAAATATTATTAGTAGTTTAAATAAACCCACGAGTAAAAGTACATTAAATAGTAAAGAAAAATTTTAATGCTTGTTTATTTAAAACTCCTAGTAATTCTTTAGTAACCTTTTAGTATATTTTATTTTAAATTAAAGTTACGCGCTAACACACTATATTTATATATAAAAAAATCATTTGATTGAATAAGAAAAATAAAAAAATTCATATCATAAACCAAAATCTTACTTTTTTCAACCGGATTGGAATATAAACTCTAAACCAAATAACTTGAAACGATTAAAAAATCTTGTACCAAAAAAGTTAAAAATCTAGTTGTCTAATTTCTATTATTTTATTACAAAGGTAATGAACAAACTGAAAAAATAAAAAAATATAATAAAATAAAAAACTATAAATAAAATTACATTTTATGAAAAAGTAAAACTAAATTATTACTAATGTTTATGGTTATTTCTTTAAACAAAAGGGTCTAAAAATAAATAAAAGTAAAAAAATAAAACTAGGAAAATAATAATAATAAAAGATTAATAATAACACATTTTGTCATTTTAAGAGTTAATGGCAAAATGACCATTAAAAAAATAAGTTTATTAAAATAAAAGTGGTTAGAAAAGAGAAAAAAATCAAAAAAAGAAGTAAAGTAAATAAAATAAAAACAAAAAGGAAAAAAATAAAAAATTAGTAAAAATTACAAATTTTGTCCTTTAAGGAGTAAAGTTAAAATGGTTTTTTACAAAAAACTAACTGAAAAAGTATACTTTTGTTAGTAGAAAGAATATAAAGTGTGATAAGTATTTTAATAAAGGATGCTTAGTATAATTATGAAAGCTTAAGGTCAAGATCCATAATTTTAAGTATACTTAAAGGACAAAATTTGTAATTTACTCTTACCATTTTTATTATAATAAGAATATTTGCTTTAGTTATTTACATAAAACATATGTTTGGTGTAGTGCGTGGGCTTCCTCTCAGGATATACCGGGTTCGAAACCCACCAAAAACATCTTTTTTTATAATTATGTTTTTTAAGTATGTCTTTTTTAACCCACTCAAGTTTTTAAAGTTTTGATTTTCTTCTATACAAGGTTATCTAAAAGTATCTTATCTTAACTACTATATAATACATATAGGATGGGAAGTATTGTAATTTCACCTAGCCTTGTAAGACGCGTCTGTTGGGTGTTCACCTACCATTGCATGCATCAATGGCTTATGGCGTCATTGGTTTCAAATCAATTCTCTTGTTGTTTCATCTACTGAAGCCTTTCATTACCCTAAGCTAGAAAGCCTTTAATCCCCATCAGTTTCATCTGCAATTGAATCGCCATGCCTAGTTCAACCGGTAGTGGTAATCCACTTCAATCCCCCGACCATTTAATTCCTCTCCGCCATCCATTGCATACGGTTTCACACCATTCTACCCTGTAGATGTTACAAACTTAAATCGTTACGTGTGGAATAAATAGAGGGGTTAAATGTAATAGTTGATTAGTATAAGGGTTGTAAGTGAATTGTTCTATTGTACATATAATCAACTATTACATTTAACCCCCTCTATTTATTTCACACGTAACATAAACCCCTCCTACAATCATTTCTATGAATCAAACTTTGTAAACTGATATTGAATCCTAATCACGATTGTTGATTGATGGATTTGAATTGATGGTGTTTTAAGTGAAGCATTTGATGACAGTGTCTAATTTCACTTCCGCATGTATCTAAAATTCTACCTTTGAATCCCTAACATATTGTTTTCAGACTCTACACAAAGGGAATGGGTTTTCTATTACAAGAGGTAAGTTGATTCATGATTTTGAACATTATCGATTGAACATATGCTTTGTGCCTTTATAACACTAATAGTAGGATCTTTATTCTATTACAAGAGGTAAGTCACCCGGTATGTTTTGTGTTCTTGCAAAACGCATAGTCTGCTGGATTTTGGTTTTGATTACTAAAGTGAAAGTGTTAGAGTTTGATTAAAATTCTACATGATTTTACGTTTTCTGAATTGAATTATTGCAAATCTGGTTGTGTTTTTGCTTTTATATTTGATATTTCATTCATTGATTTAGTCTTTTTCTGTGCTTTAAACAATAATCTGAAAGGACTTTAATCTGTTCACGTAACCATGTGATGATAATTTATTAGGTTTTGGACATATCCGTTATCATATTCTATCGTCTTGTCTGAATTGATACGAGATGCAAGATCAAATAAGAACAGTTGATCAAATCAATATGTGGTTGTTTAATCTTGTAAAGATGGTTATGCTCTGTTGGAAGAAGAAAAGAGATAATAAAAATGCGCAATGGTTTTGATTTGATTATTTTGGGAGCCATTTGACCCATTTCTTTTAAAGCTAATATTTATAAATTTATTTGTTTGACCTCTTAGATGATGAACAATAACATGGATGTACCCAATTGTAAGTTAAAACCT
Organism: Flaveria trinervia; assembly: GCA_025506515.1. NCBI lineage: Eukaryota > Viridiplantae > Streptophyta > Magnoliopsida > Asterales > Asteraceae > Flaveria > Flaveria trinervia. The sequence continues at coordinate 61,974,221 of CM046456.1, read as the reverse complement.
AAACTCACCTATGTTTTCCTGTGCGAATGCAGATGGGTTGAAGATGACTCATATGGAGATCACTGAAATTGTGAAGATGTGCATATTGCAGACGATTGATAAAGCTAAGACTGATGGAAATAATGTCGATAATGTTCAGAGAGGAATCACTAATCAGAGAGAAACAATTGTAGTTTGGAGTAAGTCTACCAGGGTTGCTTTTTATAGTATGATTGTTTTAATGGATATTTAAACCACTTCAATTTGCCGGTAGATTTACTTGCCATTAATTTTGTTCTAAGTTAGTGTTTATTGATTCAAAATTCGAAACTCACTTTGTTTTAATTGCAATTTCTAACTAGCTTACTACAGATTGAATTGTTTGTTGATTGGTGAAGTTAAGATAAAGTTGACACAAGTTGTTTAGTTATAAAGATTGTGATATTATTTGGTTTAGTTTTATTTAAGATGTGATTGTTTTGTGTGCTTTAACAGAGTACTCAATTCCATGTCTTGACGACTAGATTAAGTTCTGTAGATGACTGAAAATTCAGTTTGGCTACCACGTATATGAATATATTATCAAAATTTTACCCTCTGCCATAACGCGCAAATATACATACTAGGTCACTAGAATTAAATATTGTTATGAGTACATAATTCATGTAATTTAATATATTTTAGGCCACTAGCTGCAAGCATGAGTTTCATCTTCAATGCATTCTTGAATGGTACTATACATTATAGATGTTACAGGAGCTTATAGATGTTGAAGGAGATGGAATTGCTAACACGGTATTCCAGCGTATGATGGTAACGTTTTATTGTACTTTTTATATTTGATTGTATGAATGTATATATTTTTAAATAAGGTACACACATTTATAAACAAATAATCTCTTCTTTTATGTCATACTGTATTTTGGTTAGTTTCTAAAATAAAAGCATAATGGTCTGAGAGGTTCCTTTAATCCTACAACTCTACAAGTGGGTCAACTTAGTTAATGTTTTATGTAAAACAGATATGGTATGATAACCATCTAAAGTGTATTCATATACCCCCCAAGACCTTCCAAATGAACACTTAGAGCTTCTGTAGTGCTGCTTGATTTTGCTATACTTTAAGAACTGCTATAGCAGGTGGTAAAGAGTTTGGCTCATGGCAAATAGTACATGTTAATGAGCACAATATTTTTCCTATAACAGGTTACAGGTGGTAATGAGTTTCTGATTAATTTAACAGATGGAAGGTTCATGTCAATCGTTGTCTATAATGCAATCACAACAACATTTGCCTGTAGCTCCATGGTAAATGTATATAATATTCTATCAAGTTTTTCATAAACTAGCTAACCAATAGCACTTACTCTTGATACTTAGATTAGAAGAACGACTCTATTCAGTTTGGGAGGTGCATAGTCATCCATCAACAAGAGCAGCATACTCCAATTAATGGGGTGGATCAACAAGAAAATAACAGAAGTACTATTCCATCTATCACGAGAAAATTGATAACCCAAAAAGAAGTACCACAATGTAAATTGATGCCTCCGCCGCATCGCGCGGGTTGCCTACTAGTAATTTATTATGCTTGTATTTGTGTGTGTCGTTATAATTTTGAGTCTGTCTATGTTTAAAATATAATCGAAAACTACTCTGATCAAATATAAAACCTTTATGTACATATTTTTATATACGTATTACTTACAGCCATTAATTTTCATATTTTTAGTTGTCTATATTTTTAAATTCAAAACCGAATTGACTCGGTTAAATATAAAACATCGATGTGCCTATTCTTATATAGATCTTTTCACTTTTACCCGCTAAAACCTTTTAAAAACTATATAAAATGTCACTGTAAGAAATTTTCTTGCATTCATATTTTTGTATGCGCGACGGTATAACATCAAGTTTATATACGTTTGTACATAATTGAAAACGACTCAGGTATTGGCGTAAATTTAGTTCGTCAACAAGTCGGGTCGATTGTAGTTTATATTTTATCATGTTGCGTATGATGCCGCCGCAACACATGGCAGGTACAAATAGTAGCTATCACTCAATTAACAAGGTCGGGGGTGGGGTCCACTGCCTTGCCATGTGTCGCCTTCTTATTGGACAGGGTCAACCGGCCTTGCCATGTGTTGATTTCTGGACCACAAAGTCCTACTTTTTTGTATGCGCCTAATTAATGTTAAATAATGTTTCTCTAAAAACTAACACAAATACAAGATATGCGCTAGAAATCCTGTACTTATATGCAGGAGATGTGGGTTTATTTTTTTTACCATTTCTAATTCAAAGTATTAATTTTCTTTTATTTATTTATTTTTTTATTAAAACAAATTTGTTTCCTTTAATATTCTAATAATTATCATATATACCTTACATTTAAACACACGTAAGGAAGTTTGTACGCATTACAACATGCTATTAACCACGTTAATAGCATTCTACGATTTCGCGAAAACGCACACGTCTTTATCTCATAACACACGATGCATAATATTATCTTAATATGTTTTCTTTATATACTTAGGTTCATTAGTCTTCATATGGTAACGTATGTAGCAAAGTTTACAAATGCAAAGCTACATGTAGTTACGGTTATGCTTACTTTTATACATGTCTTACTTTCAATCTATAAATTTCAAATACTCCTGTACAATTCACTTGTAAGAACACTTTCTTACGCTAATATTGTATACGTGTCTGTATAAGTTTGAGTAAGTTTACGTTTCAACGTAATTGAAAATGAGTCAGTTGTTGATGTGATATTTGTTCAAAAAATCACATTGCATACGAAACCCCCGCAACGTGCAACGGTTAGAAAAAACTTGTTATCCCCATAATACCTCTCACCGTTAAAGTTGCCGATGGAGAACCAATCACCGTTGACGTTATTATTCGTGATTGCATCTTAAGTCTTGACACACACGATTTCCTTATCGATCTTATTCCTATGAAACTTGGAAGTTTTGACGTCATCATTGGTATGGATTGGTTAGCCAAACACCATGCCGAAATCATTTGTTTCGAGAAGTGCATCCGTATACCCTTACCTACTGGAGATACTTTGAAGGTGTTCGGTGAAAAATCTTCCAGAGGACTTAAACTCATGTCTTGCACTCAAGCCCGAAAATACTTAAGCAAGAAGTATATGGCTTTCTTGGCTTATGTGGTTAACACGAAAGTCAAAGGGAAAGAACTTAAGGATGTCCCTATCGTACGAGACTTTCCTGAAGTATTTCCCGATGACCTTAGTGGTTTACCTCCCGTGCGTGAAGTTGAGTTTAAAATTGACTTGATACCGGGAGCAAACCCCATGGCTAAGTCACCATATCGACTTACACCATCCGAAATGCAAGAACTCTCTAGTCAACTTCAAGAGCTATCCGAGAAGGGCTTCATCCGTCCTAGTTCTTCGCCTTGGGGTGCACCTGTCCTTTTCGTAAAGAAGAAAGATGGATCGTTTCATATGTGCATCGATTATCGTGAGCTTAACAAGCTTACCATCAAGAATCGTTATCCTCTCCCTCGCATCAATGACTTGTTTGATCAACTTCAAGGAGCTGCTATATTCTCGAAGATTGATTTACGTTCTGGATATCATCAATTACGAGTTCATGATGATGACATCCCAAAGACCGCGTTCCGTACTCGTTATGGGCACTATGAGTTTATGGTGATGCCTTTTGGTTTAACCAATGCTCCTGCTATCTTCATGGATCTCATGAACCGAGTATGCAAGCCTTATCTAGACAAGTTTGTGATCGTTTTCATTGATGACATACTCATCTACTCCAAATCCAACACCGATCATGAACTGCATTTGAGATTGGTTCTTGAGTTGTTGAAGAAAGAGCAATTGTACGCGAAGTTCTCGAAGTGTGACTTCTGGCTCGAGGAAGTTCAATTTCTAGGACACGTGGTGAATAGCCAAGGAATTCATGTTGATCCTGCAAAGATGGAAGCTGTGAAAAAATGGTGTGTTCCTACAACTCCTACCGAAGTTCGTTTTTTTCTTGGTCTTGCTGGTTATTATCGGTGATTCATTGCCAACTTCTCTAGGATCGCGAAGCCACTCACTACTTTGATACAAAGAATAAACTGTTCGAGTGGGGTTTCGAGCAAGAAGAAGCTTTCGAAGCGTTAAAGCATAAGTTGTGCAATGCTCCTATCTTGACCCTACCCGATGGAAATGACGACTTCATCGTGTATTGTGATGCTTGGTTGTGTTCTCATGCAACAAGGGAAGGTCATAGCTTATGCATTGAGACAATTGAAGGTTCACGAGGTGAATTACACACACACGATCTCGAGCTTTGTGTTGTTGTCTTTGCTTTGAAGATTTAGAGACACTACCTGTATGTGTAACATCTCGTATTTTTTTTCGTTAAATGAAGTTTAGCTTTGTTAAGTTCTTGTAAAGGTCATTTATGTCATTTGTGAAATTTTGAGTGCTTGTTATGCATGTTGAGTTAAGTCGGAAATTAATAAAACATTTTGCTAAACATTGATAATGATAATAATATTATTAATATTAATAATAATAAAAAATGTTAGTCATAATAAAAAGGTTAATAATAAATTATAATAAAAATAACAATATTAACAACTTAAGTTTTAGTAACTATAATATTAATAACAATATAATAATAATAATTTTAAAAGTTTAAAATTTAAATAAAATACTTAAAAGTTAAACTTAAACTAAGTTCAGGGGTATGTGTGTATTTTGTGAAACTTAAATTTAAAGTGTTACATAAAATACCAACATCCATAAACTTCAGGGACCAGTTATATAATTTCAAAAACCCAAACCGCCCTTTTCCCCTTTCATGCTTTTTCCGGCCAACACTTCTGGCCAACTTCCGGCCAACTCCGGCGAGCCCTAGAACACCAAAACCATTCGTTTTCGTAACCCAAAACCGTTTCGGATCGTTTCGTTTACGTGATTCGACCTTGAATGCATCCAATAGTTGAGGGTAAACATCGGTTACCACTCCATTCGAAGGTATAACCGAAGCACGTTAAGATCCATAACCGTTTGAGCATTAAACTCCAATCATAACCCAATTAACTAAACCAAATCGAACGTTTATCTGATTCTAACCGATTGCAATCATCAATTTCACCTGAAATAAACATAAACATCTAATTCGATTCCTCTGTTGATCACGAACTGCAACATACTCAAACGCTATCTTCTAAACATCAAGATTTGAAATCGATAAGGGGCTTTGGATCTAGATTGTCATACGAAGCTATACACAAGGTTAATTGAGTTATCATCAACGTTTACATCGATTCTGCATCTCCTTCGACCGCGACTTGTTCATCGTTGGGTTCACCTTCAATTCGAACCTGTTCGGGTAAATTACATACATGTATATGCTCGATTTGGCATGGGGAACAAAAGTCCCATGATTACAGGCTTTTACATTAATGAATTCCGGTTCAATTTTGAGGATTGTGGAATTAGGGTTCTTAAGGGATTGGGGTTTTCTTTGCGGTTATGTTTTTTAAATTTTCAGAACCCAGATGTACCGCGGCTGAAGCCTTGGTTCCCTGGTTAGACACTTACCCTTACAATCTTGAGGTCCCGGGTTCGAACCGGGCTCCCTCATTTATTTTTTTGAAAGGCTTTTCAGCCTTAAATTAATTTTAGAAATTTTAAGTAAATACAAAAAAATAGATTTTGTAAACTTTAAATATTTGTAAAAGCAACAAAGCAATTTTTATATATATATAAATATATTAAATAATTTCTTTTAAATATTTTAACAAAGATTACTTTCGGTTATTAATTTTTTTAGTAAAAGATAAATTACTATTGGTTCAAACGTTACTTTTAAATTATTGATAAAAAAACGTGTTAATTTCGTTTAGTTATAAAACTTTATTTCAATTTATATCTAAATACTTTCAATTATTATAAATATTTTTCTCCTTCATATCTGTGTATAAAAATATAAATATATTCATTTTCAATTATTACAAGAGAACATATAATTGTTTTCCTTTTTGTTAAATATCGATGTTGACAAAAACCCCAAATACCAAATTGAAACCCTAGTTCATTTACATCGTTAATCTTATTATTAACCTAAATCTTGTTATATTTATATATTTAGGTGTGCCTTGTGACGTTTGACCTTGGAACGACATACATTATTCTTATTGAATTTCATTTTATACTTATTTGATACGTGAGTTTTCCTTGCCCCCTTTTATCTTTTCACACTAATTTGGGGTGAAACATGATGACTTATACATAATGCACTTGTAAACGTTTAGACTTGTAAAGCACTTGCAATTCATACTTTTGTCATGGTTATTTGTGTGATGTAAGTGTTTATACGAGATACATATTTTTGTTTACAATCATTAACTATTGCTAGCCTGGCGATGTCTTTGATCATTGGGCCTGACAAGCTTATTTGGTGCTAAAGTCAATGTATTGCCGACTCCTGATGACGTATGCTTGTTCATCATGGGAACCAAATACACTTAGCTAATCTTTTATACTTGTAATCAAGTCGAGATTTGGTTGTGACGATATGTGTTCTATAACCTTACTTGCTTATGACCTATGACATGAATTGGTACTTGTAACTTTATCTTATTATGTATAAAAACCTTGGAAACTCACCAACTATTTATAGTTGACCTTTTATTTTTATCATGTTTCAGGAAATCCCCAAGTTTAAAGTGGACTTTTGAAGCTTGGAAATAAAACTAGGACTTGGACCTAGTTAATAATTAAAATGTTATGTCATGTTTTGTGATATGTTTAAACTTATTTCACGTTTGATACATATGTTTGTATTCCCTTTTTGAATCTTATTATTTTTATATGTTCATCTAAATTATAGCGTTATGTGGCTGTGAACAATCTTAACCCTCACATCTCGACGTTTCCGTCGTCAAGGTTGGGGTGTGACAGTATGGTACGCAATTTATAGTCTATATCGATCACAAAAGCCTTCAACACGTTTTCAATCAAAAAGATCTCAATATGAGACAACATCGTTGGGTGGAGTTGATTAGTGATTACGATTGTGACATTCGTTACCAACCTGGTAAAGCAAATGTTGTAGCCGATCCACTAAGTCGAAAGACTCACAACAAGATAATCTCATTCCAAGAAATTCGCGATCGACGTCAATGGTTTGACACTTTGGGTGAGTTCGATACTGAGAACCGACTAGATGTCAACGAGACTACCGTACTGCTACAAAACTTGAGAATAGATAGTGACATCGAGTCTAGTATCTTGGAGGCTCAACAAGTGGTGCAACAAGAAGGAAGAATGAAGGATGAGCTGGAGCCTAATCTTTTAACTCGATTGGAAACGAAACCCAATGGATTGATGTACTTCACAAATCGAATTTGGGTTCCAAATCACAATAATCTTCGTACATTTATCATGAACGAAGCTCATCAAACTCGTTATTCTATTCATCCTGGCTCTGATAAAATGTACATGGACCTGCGCGGTCAATATTGGTGGCCTGGAATGAAGAAGGATATAGCAACTTATGTAGCTAAGTGCCTCACGTGTACGAAGGTTAAAGCCGAACATCAACGTCCAAGTGGATTACTTGAGCAACCCGAGATCCCTATGTGGAAGTGGGAACATATATCCATGGACTTCATAACTAAGCTACCCCGAACCTCTCGAGGACATGATAGCATATGGGTGATCGTTGACCGATTAACCAAATCGGCATATTTTATACCAATACGTGACACTTACAAGACATCAAGGTTGGCTCGTATATACGTTGATGAGATTGTAAGTCGTCATGGGGTACCTCTGCACATCATATCCGACCGAGATGCTCGTTTCACTTCACACTTTTGGTCATCTATGCAAGAACTCTTGGGTACTCAATTGGACCTAAGCACGACTTACCATCCTCAAACTAATGGTCAAACAGAGCGAACGATCCAAACCTTGGAGGATTTGCTACGCCTATGTGTTCTTGACTTTGGTGGTGATTGGGATACGCATCTACCACTCGCGGAATTTTTGTATAACAATGGTTACCACTCGAGTATCAAGATGGCGCCATTCGAAGCACTTTATGGTCGTAAGTGTCGTTCAGCGATCTGCTGGACTGACATTGGTGAAAACTTTATCACTGGTCCTGAACTTGTACAAGAGATAACTGATAAAGTTTCTATTATCCGCAAGAATCTTGAAGTGGCGAGAAGTCGTCAAAATACTATGCTGACAAGCGACGTAAGCCATTGGAATTCCAAGTTGGGGAGATGGTTCTTCTAAAGGTCTCACCGTGGAAAGGTGTTGTTCACTTTAGAAAGAATAGCAAATTGGCTCCAAGATTTGTAGAACCTTTCAAAATCCTGAAAATGATTGGGAAAGTGGCTTATAAACTGGAGTTACCTTCCAACCTTAGTGGAGTTCATCCTGTATTTCACGTCTCAAATTTGAGAAAGTGCTTGGCTGATGAAAGTCTGCATGTTCCGTTGGAAGACATCCAGATTGACGAGTCATTGTATTTTGTCGAGAAACCTGTTGAGATCATGGACCGCATTATGAAGAAGACTAGAACCACAACAACCCCAATCGTCAAGGTTCGTTGGGAGAATAAACGTGGTGTTGAATTTACTTGGGAACGCGAGGAGCACATGAAGAAGAGATACCCGTTCTTATTTGTATAGTTTCATTTTTCTTAATTTCGGGACGAAATTATTTTAAGTTGGGGAGACTGTAACATCTCGTATTTTCGTTAAATTAAAAGTTAATCTTGTTAAGTTCTTGTAAGGACTACTTGTGCCATTATGAAATTTATGGGTTTCTTATGTTTAATATGTCTTTAATTCTTTAATTTGAAGTTTAATAATGTTAAATATTAAATAGAATATAATTATGATAATAATAATTGTAATAATAATAGTAATATTAGTAATAAATAATAACTAATAATAGTAATAATAAAAATAAAATAATATTGTTAATAATAAAAAAAATAAATTGTAATAGTTACTAAACTTAATAATGTTTTAAAACTTTTAAGAAATTAAGGTTTAGGGGGTTTTAATGCCAATTTAGAAACTTTAATATTAAAGTTTGTACATAAAATGTTAACAATGGAATCTTCAGGGACCAAAACTGCAAAATTACAAAACCCTTTTCTTTTCATTTCTCTTTCCCCGATTTCCCGGCCGGCCTCCGGCCACCACCAGCCGCGGCCTCCGGCGAGTCCCAAAACCGCTTCAGGCGGCCGATTTTTAATCCAAAATTCATCCCGAACCCCGCTAGAGCATGATTTGAACCTAAAGGCAACAATTAATAGCATTTAAACATCGGTTAACAAGTTTAATCGAAGCAGTAACCGAAGCCTTAAAACCCCGCAGCCGTTCGAGCCTTAAACACCCAAAATAATTCAATTAATTTAATCAGATCAAACGTTTGTCTACCTTAATATTCAACTTCCAATTTCTCCTGAAACACACAAATTTCACACCTTCGATTAACCGTTGCAACCGCAACCTTTTCTATACTCGAACACCAATCTCCGGACTTCAAGACCTGAAAATGATAGAGGGTTTTTGCTCACAAAGGTCTTTGGAAGCTTTCGGTAACACGAATTTGATTATTGTGGTCGTTTGCAACTTGAACCGGTCTTAGTTTAACCGCGACTATTCCTCGATCGTTCACTGTCAATTCGATATCAATCGGGTACGTTAGATATATCAACGAACTTGGTTTTGTGAGGGGAACAAAAGCCCCAAACTTAATTGGGTTTACCATGTTGCTTTGATATTCAATTTGGGGCTAAACGAATCTAGGGTTCTTAAGGATTTGGGGTTTTTGTTAACTTGGTATATATAAATTAAAACCTATGTTCTATTGCGGCCGAGAGCCTTGGTTTACTGGTCACGGTCACACATCCCATGCTAAAGGTCTCGGGTTCGAACCCGGGGACCTCCATTATTTTTTTAGGGAGCTTCAACAACTTTTTAAAATATATAAAAAATTCTAAAAATTATAAAAAAATTATTTTTATAAACGTCGTGTATTTCAACCCATGTAGATATTTTCTGTGATTTATTTATAAAAATATCCTTATATTTTATTTAAAATTTTAAAGTGAAGGTTATAGTGAATATATATTTTGTAAAATTTAGACTTAAAATTCTAGTTATTATTTCAACCATTGTTTATTTAGTTTTCGATTAAATAATGCTCATTTTTTTATTAATTACAAAACCATAATTAAACTTTATGAATAATACTAAATTTTTATTCTTGGTCCATATTTTTATAAAATAAACAAATCATTTCCACGAAAATATAATTGACTTCGTTTGTTAATATAATTGACAAAACCCCAAATTGCAAATAGAACCCTAGCTCATAATAATTCATTGAACATAATATTAGACTTTAATCTTATGCTTGAATATATTTAGGTGTCTTGTGATAATACCACTTGGAACGACGTGTATTATTATTGCATACTTATTAATCAAGTGAGTTTTCTTGCCCCCTTTTAATATTTTCACACTAATTTGGGGTGAAACATGATTACTTATACATAACGTACTTGTAAATGTTTAGACTTGTAAAGCACTTGCAATTTATATATTGTCATGGTTATTTGTGTGTTGTAAGTGTTTATATGAGATACATATTTTTGTTTGCAATCATTAACTATTGCTAGCCTGGCGACGTCTTAGATTTTTGGGCATGACAAGCATATTTGGTGCTAAAGCCGAGGTATTGCCGGCTCCTGATGACGTATGCTTGTTCATTATGGGAACCAAATACACATAGCCAATCTTATATACTTGTAATCAAGTCGAGGTTTGGTTGTAACGATATGTGTTCTATAACCTTACTAACTTATGACATATGACATGAATTGCTAGTTGTAGCCTTATCATATTTTATATGAAAACCTTGGAAACTCACCAACTATTTTTTTAGTTGACCTTTTATTATTATCATGTTTCAGGAAATCCTCAAGTTTAAAGTGGACTTTTGAAGCTTTCAATAAAACTAGGACATGGACCTAGTTAAATAATTAAAATGTTGTGTTACGTTTTGTTTTATTTAGGATTATTTCATGTTTTGAGACTTATGTTTGTATTTCCTTTTGAAACTTATAATTTTAATATTTATATTTAAATATAGCGTTATGTGGTTGTGAACAATCTTAACCCTCACATCTCGGCGTTTCCGTCGTCAAGGTTGAGGTGTGATATTGGTGGAGTGAAAGGAAATATTGCTGCTTGTTTAAAGGTTCCTGCGGATGTCAAGCTTCAAATGAGAAGTGCTTATGAAGAAAGTTCACAGGGAAAAGATGAAGAAAAACCTAAGAGTAAACCACAAAATGCACGAGGTAAAAGAAAAGCTTCTACTTCTGAGAACTTACAATCTTATTTTGAGCGAGGCATAAATGATTCTTCTCAACCTTCAATAAAATCAACATGGCAAAGTAAAGAAAGATTACATGATACATATTTGGATGTGGCTATGTGGTTCTATCATGCATATATACCAATGAATGCTGTTAATTCACCTCTGTTTCAGATTGCAATGAGCAAAGTATCTTTTATGGGTCATGGGTATACATGACCTTCTTATCATGCAATGTGTGACAACCGGCAATTTCAGGTCAATACCTGACCTTGACTTGGTTATAATTACACCTATAATACTTGATTTTCAATTGAATTCTAACTATTGAAGTCGTTTTATGCATTGCAAAATTTCACGCATTACATTCCATGCATCGGTGATTCGGCGTAATTACCATTTATACATGCGATACAACCGGCACACACGAACATTGGTGATAATTAATATATGTGTACTAATAAATACTTTAAATTGTTTCAAAGTATTTTGGAAATTAAGATGGTCAGAGCGAACGGACCATTCAGACGTTAGAAGACATGCTTAGAGCTTGCGTGATAGACTTTGGAAACCGTTGGGATACTCATCTACCCTTAGCTGAGTTTTCTTACAATAATAGCTATCAAACCAGTATCAAAGCCGCCCCGTTTGAAGCATTGTATGGAAGGAAGTGTCGATCACCACTGTGTTGGACAGAAATCGGTGATAGTCAACTCACTGGTCCCGAGATCATACACGAGACCACAGAAAAGATCGTTCAAATTCAGAATCGACTCAAAGCCGTGCGTGAACGTCAGAAAAGCTATGCTGACATGAGACGTAAACCATTGGAATTCCAAGTGGGAGATAAGGTTCTACTTAAAGTCTCACCTTGGAAAGGAGTCATTCGTTTTGGCAAACGAGGTAAGCTAAATCCTAGATACATTGGACCATTTGAAATCCTAGCCAGGATTGGTCTTGTAGCTTACAAGCTCAAACTTCCTCAAGAACTTAGTAGTGTTCATGACACTTTCCACGTGTCAAATATGAAGAAGTGCCTGTCAGATGAAACCCTGGTTATACCACTCGATGAGGTTCAGATTGATGAACAACTTCACTTTATTGAGAAACCCGTGGAGATCCTAGATCGAGAGGTAAAGAAGATGAAACGAAGCCACATTCCCATAGTGAAGGTCCGGTGGAATTCCAGACGGGGACCCGAATTTACTTGGGAATGCGAAGACCAAATGAAGCTCAACTACCCTTACTTGTTTGAAACCCTGACATCTGCAAACAACCCTAACTGAATTTCGGGACGAAATTCTTTCTAACATGGGGAGTATGTGACAACCGGCAATTTCAGGTCAATACCCGACCTTGACTTGGTTATAATTACACCTATAATACTTGATTTTCAATTGAATTCTAACTATTGAAGTCGTTTTATGCATTGCAAAATTTCACGCATTACATTTCATGCATCGGTGATTCGGCGTAATTACCATTTATACATGCGATACAACCGGCACACACGAACATTGGTGATAATTAATATATGTGTACTAAAAAATACTTTAAATTGTTTCAAAGTATTTTAGATTCCAAATTAAATACACTGGAAAATCTTAAATTTATAAATAAACCTAATCGCGTAAATTAAAATTTTACCCGGAACGAATCCTTTTAATGGACCTACTAACTACATGATGCATCATTAACATACCATCAATATTTATATATATTTATATATATATATATATATGATATTATACAATTTGTTACAATATCCTAATGCATTTTAAAAAGTAAAAAGTAAAAATATAAAAATATGTAAAAATACCGATAGTGCAACAAATACCACCCAAATACCCAATACTATACAAAACTAAAAACCAAACCTCCATTTTCCCCCTTGAAAACGTCCACCCACCCATCACTTCATCTTTTCTTCTTTTCTCATTTTCAAGAAGAGATTCTTGCTTAACTTGTAAATCCAAGAGTTTCTAATTTGATGCAACTACTTTCCAAGTGATTAAAGAATTATGTCTTCCATTTTATTTTTAGACACTCTTTTCCCTCCTCAAATTTGACCAAGAAGTAAGAGTTGTCAAATCTCAATAAGTCTTACAAGCATATGACAAGAATTGGTGGATGTTAAAAGCAAAAACTCATTCACAATTTACCTACACATTTCACCAACTTCCTTTCTCTTCTCTCTTCCCTTCAAATTTCATCCAAGAAACCATCACCATCACTTCATTTGATTCCCAACTCACTTTCTACAAATCTTGAGTGATCAAGTGTCATTTCTGAAGACCAAGTGGCTCTTTAAGCTTCCAAGCATCCTACAACATCTTCTCTACTTTCCTGAATTTTTGGCAGAATAGATAGGGCAGAAAGATTGAGGCATAAGTTATGCTTAAAGTAATCAAATGGAGACTTTCCTTCTGTGGTAACTTAGCTTAAGGTGTTAGGTTTAAAAGTACTATAGGCTCTATTTGTGAATGTAGGGTTTGACCCCTCAAAAAGGTGAACTCCATGGACATGTATAGAAAAATGCTGCACTGACATCTGTTGCTTCATGACCCATTTCGAGGCAGTTAAACTTAGTTACATACTACAAGATATATTTTTTAGAAACCTAAGACATAGATATAGATGTGGTAAAAATATCAGATTTTATAAAAATTATTTGTACCATGAAAAAAGGATGTCAACCAGACCTAAAAATCCTTTTGTTTCTGTCCAATGTTCATATTTATATAAAGTACACTTTTGGAGGTATTTGATGACAAGAAACTCATACACATGAAAAGTATAATGCTATTATACTTAATATAAAACCTATCCAATACATTATGTGTTTTATGAAGATAACTATGAAGACAAGAATCTAAATAAAACATTAATGGCTCAACGTGTCTAACTAGTCAAGTGACATTTTCAAAACTAACTTTGTGGATGGGTTATGCATGACCATCTAAGGTCAGTAATCATGACCTCATGAATATATTGTGATTTTGTTTAGGAGATTCCTAGACCAATCATACGTACAAACTATTGTTAGAATTCACGCGTGCATTACAGGTGAGTTTCACGGCCCCATTTTACTTATTTTCCTTTTGGGGGAGATTACATGTAAATTACTATTTTCCAGGACACATTTACTTGTTAATGATTTCACATGTTATACAAGTTGTTTACTTACCGTATAAAGTCATCTGTTATCGGATCGTTAGTTTATTTCCCAAAGCGAGGTAATCATGGATAGTACTATTGGGTTTGACTATCCCCACCAGGATTAATTACCCTAATCTTGACTGGAGGTCTAAACGGGTGCATTATTAGCTTGTTCACACTCATGCTTACGGTAGGCATGGGTAGGGGCAATTTGTTACAGTTACAGTCTAGCTTCGGTTGTGGTGCTTATATAATATTGTAGTATTGTATGATCAACAATCAAATCATGGAAAGACTTGTGGTCCATTACACGGTTTACTATTACTTTCAAACCTGTGAACTCACCAACTTTATGTTGACATATTTTCATGCATGTTTTTCTCAGGTATTTAACATTTGCATCAAGTTAAGCTAGCTTGGTTCACGTCACATTTAGGGCCATTCATGCTGTTGGGACATTTATTTTTGTATTTGTCATATTTTGAAAACAATTACATTAGCTCTACTGCTTCCGCAATTCAACTCAGAAACAATTATGTATTTTTAAACCTATTTGCATCGTATGTTTACTAAACCATGTAGTGGTCGATCAATGACTATGGTCTCCATGACGTTCACGCCCCGCGGGAAACCGCCGTGGTTAGGGGTGTGACACAATGAGAGTGAGTTTATTAAAAGATGCTAAGAAATCAGTGACACTAATAGTAGAAGCTCAAAGACTGTTATGATCAGAAACAGGTTGCACAATAATGAGTGATGGATGGCGTGATGTTAGACAAAGACCACTTATTAATTTCTTGGTATATTGTCCAAAAGGGATTTCTTTTTTTAAATCTGTTGATGCATCGGATGTTGAGGCTAATGCAGAAAACTTATGCAATTTGTTTGGAGAGATTGTTGAGATAGTTGGTTATAAGAATGTTGTTCACTTTGTTACTGATAATGCTGACAAGGCTGCAGGCAGATTATTGTGTGAGAAATATCCATTGCTTTGTTGGTCCCCGTGTGCAGCCCATTGTATTAATCTGATTTTGAAGGATATTTCAGAATTAACTTCCATGGCTGAATTAGTTCAACTTGCATCTAAGGTAACTGTTTTTATATATAACCATAAGTGGCCTTTGAATTGGTTGAGGAAAAGACAAGGTTGAACAGAAATCATACGTCTAGGTGCTACTCGTTTTGGTACAACTTTCATTGCATTAAGAAGCTTACATGACCATAAATCATATTTGCAAGCTATGGTTACTTCTAATGATTTTAAAAAAGTCTTGAAATTACCAAAAGCCAAAGATGTGAATCAAATTGTATTAAATGATAAATTTTGGAATAATTGTTTGATAATTGTGAAGGTGATGGCTCCTGTTTTGAGGCTTTTTGCGTATTTGTGATTCGGATGAAAAACCTTCACTAGGTTATGTGTTTGAGGGTATGAGCAGGGCAAGGAAATGCATCATAGAATTATTCCGCTATAAAGAACATAACTACAAGCAATATACCAACATTATTGATGCTCGTTGGGATAGAATGTTGCGTAGGAGTCTACATGCTGTTGCTTATTGGTTGAATCCAGCTTTTCAGTATGATCAAGAAAACAATGTGGAAAAAAGGGAGGCGTTTAAAGGGGTGCTTGATATGTTTGAGAAAAAGACGAATTTGAACCCTATGAAGCTTACATGACAGTTATATCAATTTCGTGATCGAGAGGGTGATTTTAGTCGACCACTTGCTTTTGCTTCAGCAAAGACAACTCGTCCCGGTAAGATTACTTTAATGTTTATTTTTCTTAATTATATTGTGTGAATGTATTGATGTAATAATAATCTACTATTTAATTTTGTTAGATGAGTGGTAGAAATTGTTTGGTGGAGATGTCCCTGAGTTGCAGTCATTTGCAATAAGAATTTTAAGTCAAACTACATTTTTTCCGGATGTGAGCGTAACTTGAGTGTTTTTGAAAGAATTCACACGAAAAAGAGGAACCGATTAGAGCATCAAAGGCTTTGTGATCTCGTATATGTTCATTATAACTTGCTTCTTCAAAATAGGTATTTTATAAATGTCAATTATGTTATTTTTATTATTTGTTTCTCTTACGTAATATTTACAAATAACATTGATTTCATTAGGAAAAATGAGAACAAAAGGTCATACGACCCTGTGGATTATGAAAGCATTGATAAAATTGAGTTTTGGGTTATTGATGACGAAGAGAAAGTTGAACTTGATTATAATGAATTGAAAAATATGCTAGAAGAAGAGCCACCAAATAACATTGATGGTACGTCTACTTCGCAAGCACAAGGTTAATATTCATTTATATACAAGTATTATGTGAA
Source organism: Flaveria trinervia (assembly GCA_025506515.1). Lineage (NCBI taxonomy): Eukaryota > Viridiplantae > Streptophyta > Magnoliopsida > Asterales > Asteraceae > Flaveria > Flaveria trinervia. The sequence goes on along the minus strand of CM046456.1, from coordinate 61,957,346 downwards.
AATAAAAAATTGTATATGATGTTTAATTAAAATTTGTCTTTCTTTTAATTTTAGGTGAAGATATTAATGAAGATGATTTGATTGTACTTGATGATGAAGTTGATAATGATGATGGTTTGGATGATTTTTAAGATACTTATGTTATGTTTGTTTAAACTTGTTTGTTTGAACTTGATGTTTTGTTTCGATTAGTTTTCGATTAGTTTGCTACTTTGCTTAACTTTGGAAGTTTGGATAATGGTATTAGTATGGTTGAAAGTTGAAACTTGAAACTTGAAAGTTGGATCATGGATAATTAGATGTTTGTTTGATATGATTAATATATTTATATTTCTATTTGACTATTTGTTGAAGTTGTAATGCTTTATATAATAGTGTTTGACTTGTATTTAAAGTTCTATTAATTTTTAGAAAAAATATATATAATTATATATTGATTTAATATATATGACGTCATCCGGTATCACTACGATTTGACGTCCGATCCGGTTCGAAAAAATTGGTTTTTGCATTATGATTTGAGAGTGGGATCCTGCAGTTTTGGAGTTTTGGAGTTTTGGCGATATACAGTTGAGTCGTTTACGTTCTCTTGATTTCTACAACTCCATTGCAGATATAGAGAATAGAGTGTGTGTTGTTCTTAACCAAATTCACCACAAAACCCTAAACCTTTTGCTTCAATCCACCGATACTAACGAACCACAACCATGTCTGCCCTAGAAATCGAAGCTCGAGAGTAAGTTTAAATACAATTTTTCCTTAATTTTACGTCATTGTATGTTGCAGTCTTATGGATGGATTAATGTATATATATGTTCAGCTCGATTAAGGAGATAATCGAATTGGTACCCAACAAAAAATACATTAATTTCGAGTTAGTATTGTGAATCCCTGTTGTGGGTATCAAAATCACAGCCTTCACCTGCTTCTGAACGATTGTAGTGATTGCAAACTTATGAGTGAGTGAATGGTTGTTAAGTGTCTGCTTAAAACTTAGTTTGATTTTGAGGGTTTGATGATAGTTCATGTTCAAAGTAATAAAGTTTGGATAAACTTGTTGTAATTACTGTAACAAATAGTTATTTGTTGAGATAAATGTAAGATTGCCTAACTATTCTGACATTAATCAACTTATCATCTGATTTTGATTCTCTTAAGCTGCTGTAATCGTTTTGAAAATGCACATCCAAACACCACATAGTAGAAAGTTTTGTTCTTGGCTACCTGTGATCATTATTTCCCGTTTCAATTGATGGATTCTTATGCATATTCTTTTTATGAATGGCTAACATGTTATATGATTTTATATGATCTTATCATACTTTCTGTTGACAGTGTGATCAAAGTAGTTCTTCAGTTCTGCAAAGAAAACTCACTGCATCAAACATTCCAAACACTACAAAATGAATGCCAAGTATCACTAAATACAGTAGACAGCCTTGAAACTTTTGTAGCTGATATTAACAGTGGTAGATGGGATGCAATATTGCCTCAAGTGGCACAACTTAAGCTTCCAAGAAAGAAACTTGAAGATTTATATGAACAGGTATGTAATGTATCTTTATATACATATGCCTAATATTCTGATTTTATGTGATAATGTACATTCTTTCTTTAATCTATTCTAGATTGTTCTAGAAATGATTGAACTCAGGGAGTTGGATACAGCGCGTGCTATATTAAGGCAAACTCAAGCAATGAGTGTCATGAAACAAGAAGAACCAGAAAGATACTTAAGACTTGAGCATCTCTTAGTTCGAACTTATTTTGATCCCCATGAGGTTAATATTGAAAATTCTAATTTTTATGTCTTATAAATTTTAAAGATGTGCTAATTGTAATATCATATTATACCTATTGTATTATTTAGGCTTATCAAGACTCCACGAAAGAGAAACGACGTGCACAAATTGCTCAAGGTTAGTACACCTCTATCTTTTCCTGTTGCCATTTGGTGGAGGGGTCTATCATATAATTAAGGGAAATGCTAATGTTATCGTTAATAACCATCTTTTTTATTTAGAAAAAGTAGTAGTCAATATGCAAACATAACCGCTAATCACCTTTGATTTTCTCTCACGCAGCCATTTTTTCCTCTCCTCAAATTGTAGTCTTTTTTTGTTCTTCAAGTTGATCAGCTTCCCGAGATACATGATTACCATTTCAACACTAATTTTAAAACCTTTCATTACATTTTCACCACAAATTTTGGGAAAATGTCACTCAGTTGTAATCAGATTTCATCACTGTTCCATTTAGATTACTCGGTTGTTTCTGTGGAGTTTTTCAATACTAGTAAAACTGAGTGACCTAAATGAAACACTTATGGACCTTGATTTCTATTTACTAACTTCTTTGAAGTTTAATTTTAGCATACATTTTGAAAAAGAAAGTCTCTAAATTGTACCAAGTTCCATAAGTATTTCGTTTTGGTTACTCAGTGTAACTGCTAATGAGAAATTTCATGACCATGGAACAATATGGAACTTGAAGGGTGTAATGGAGCAGTTATAAACTTTGTTACGGTTTACCCTTAAGTTTAAGTAAAATATTTTAGAATGTTAATTGAAATGAAAGAAGTCAAACGTGGTTTTGGGAGAGTGAATAATGATTGCATGGGAGAGAAATGGCAGGTGGTTAGTTGCTATTGTTAGCAAAACCCTAGAATTAATTCATGACTTGTGGGTAGCCTTATGAATAATAATGGAAATAATGGAGTATATGTTACATCTGCATATATATTTTTGCCCTTCTCAGCTATTGCTGCAGAAGTCTTTGTGGTTCCACCATCACGTTTAATGGCTCTTATTGGTCAAGCTTTGAAATGGCAACAACACCAAGGTTAGAATATAGTTTATTGTTCAATGCATTGTGAATTATAATTTTTAGATGTTATTTCCTTTTCTTACAAAATGTCAAATTGATTATAAATTTATATTTATTTTCCGTCAGGGTTACTTCCACCTGGAACACAGTTTGATCTCTTTCGAGGAACAGCTGCTATGAAGCAAGATGAAGATGATAAGTACCCAACAACTCTTGGTCATACTATAAAGGTGATTTATAAATATTGAATATCATCTAGTGAATATTATAATTTGATCTTTATTCTTTCTAATAAGTTCATATTGTTGTGCATTCATATCTTCCTCTCTTAACCTAAACCCTACTATAATTTTGCACTTTTTTCTTCTCCGGACCTGAAGTATCACTTCATTTAAATATCAATGCTGCTAATCAAATAAGCATGTCCATGAGTTTTTTTTTTATTTCTTTATGGAATGCAACACATAGAATTTGTCCTAACGTTACACTTATCTTAAAATATCAAAAATTAACTTTAGAGTTTATTTCATTATGGTTTTTAATTACCAGTAGTGATTAAACTCTTTGCACCTTGGAGAGTTGGAGAGATACAAAAGTTCTTAAGTTTGAAAGTCAGAGAAGAATATATTATATTTTTGGAACAATATTTCATTTATTTCTAATGGCATCTAATACTCGTGTTTCAGTTTGGAAAGAAAAGTCACCCTGAAAATGCTCGTTTCTCACCCGATGGACAGTTTCTTGTTTCTTGCTCTGTTGATGGGTTTATTGAGGTTTATCACTTTATCTAGTTAAATACCAGTTTATTTTAGTTCATATTATTTATGATATTAATTTGCTGCATTACTGTTGATATCAGGTTTGGGACCATATAAGTGGGAAACTTAAGAAAGATCTTCAGTACCAGGCAGAAGTGAGTACTAGTTAGTTTTAGTTTTAATGATTTTTTTCTCTAATGCTTGAGTCATCATGATGAATTATTCTGTACGTCCTCGACTTGTGGTTGGCGTTTCTAATTTTTACTATTATTTATTTCAAGGTTCAGTCTATTTATGTTTTAGTTTCCTAAATACAATGTGCAGAGTATCTTCACTTTTTGTGCTCATTGTAATTATGCAAGTTTTACACTTTAGAACTTGTAGAATTTCTATACAACAGAAAAAAGTTCAGATGAAGTTTTTTTTTGCACGATGAATTAGTTGGAGGAATTTTCTGTCCTGTGAAGTTTATAGAATATTAATTTTTTCTATAATTGAATCATTGATCAAAGTATTTAGAATAGTCTGCAACATTTATTGCAACTTGAATATGCAATAATAGTTTTTTTTTGGTTTGGATAAGCAGATTTTACTTCTTATTATGCAATTACTTAGAAGTAATCAGTTCTATAAGATGAGTTACATATTTGCTGCAATGAAGCTTAGCAATGGCAATTAAAATTCCTATACCCTTAATTTAACATAATTTGAGACATTTACTCCCATGTCATAAGATTGTCCTTTGTGGCCATTTAACTATTAATATCAGAAATGATCAGAATATGCCGAGTGCTCAAATATTGGATTATTAATCAGAATTACATCCGAATCTACAGCAAGTCATTATGTGATTCTGATTATTCAATATCAAAATCACTTTCAAAACAAACATAATTGTCTGCTATTCTTGATGTTTGAGAGCATTGTATGATGATTAAATTTAAATATAATTTATGTTCATGCCTTTTACATGCAATCTCATGTATTAAGATAACAAATTTTACTCGTGCAGGAATCTTTTATGATGCATGATGATGCTGTTTTGTGCATTGATTTTAGTAGAGATTCGGAGATGCTTGCTTCTGGATCCCAAGACGGAAAGATTAAAGTAAGAATCTTTTGTGGTTTATTTTAAACACACCACTTATTTTTAACTCACCCTTTTCCATACTAAATAAAATATATCAGTTATAACTGTTTGTTTCACTAATTGAACTAAGAGAACATTATGCTGAGATAGTTCACAGTAACCCCTGCTGTTTTCGTACTTGTTTCTTCAGTGACGCTGACTGTTTCCAGTACTGACTTATATTTTAAATACCATGGAATTGGTAAATATGGTATTATTAGTGTTTTATAAGGGTAAATATAGTATTATTAGCATTTATAAGTGTGAATATCATCTTACAGGATCTGGTATGATATATATAAGGGTAAATATGTGAAATTTGATCTTTTAGAATATATATGTATGAAAAGTTGCAAGCTTAAATGCAACTTTATTTTATTGGCTTTGATAGGGAAAAATTCATATATTAGCTTCTAAAGACAAAGTTTCATATGTGCATCCAGTTAAATTTCATATTTTTCCCTTTTGAAACACTGAAAATATCATATTTTCCCATTCCATATTAAATAATATAAAACCAGTTACTTGTAACAGCAATAAATGAAGAGTGCATTATTCACCAAGACAATTCACAAAAATACCATTTTCCATTTGTTTGTGTCTTCTCTTCATGATAGGGACAACTTCATATATATGCTTCTAGAAACTAAAAATTTTATATATATCATTTTTACCCTTTCAAAACACTAGTAATGCCATATTTGCCAATTTCATATGAAATAAAATGAAAGCAGTTAGCTACTTATAGTAGTCTGTTCACTAAACAAACAAGAAATTCATCATGTGTTGGGATAAGTAATAAATATAATGCTGTTTTCCTATTTGTTTATTCATTGAAACAAACTGTTTAAGTGCTTCAATCTGTTTACTATTAATTGGGAAATATGGTATTTTAGTGTATTTTATGGTATATATAATATTAAAATATTTATAATGATATTTTTAAATTGTTGATGAATATTGTTTTTTATGATTAAGGTATGGCGTATAAGAAACGGTCAATGCCTGCGCCGTCTTGAAAATGCTCATTCTCGGGGTGTCACTAGTGTTGCATTTTCCCGGGATTGAACTCAGATATTAAGCACATCATTTGATGGAACTGCAAGGTTTGTCTAATAAGGTTATGTATTTACCCTTGTTTTAAATAATTTGAGAGACTCACTCGTATGCAATATCTGTCCTCCTGATAATTATTTTTTTGGCCATTTTATCTTTTAGTTCTTTCGAAAAGCAGATTCATCAAATAATCTAACATTTGATTAATTACAACTTCAAACAACAGAAGCACATCCGAACACTATCTTCTACCATCTATTGACATCATTGTGAAAAAAAAGGAGATATTTTGTTCAGTGGTGGTAAAAATTTATCAGATTAGGTTAAGAAAGTGGTAAATGAATAATAATTAGATAGGTCAAAACATTTGACATCTGATTTACTGATACAACAACCTCAAACTGCACAAATGCATCTAAACGCTATCTTCTGCAACCCTCTTTTACTCTCATTTGACAAAATCCTTTTCATAATTCATACACAATGATTCTATATTTGTTTTGTAATTTTGTGTACTAATCCCTTAGATAATAGGATTTCCCGGACACTTAGACATGAATATCTAATTACTATAACTTCAAAGAGCATAAGCATACACTACCATCTACAACTTGTTTTTAATAACTGTTATATCTGGTTCTTGTTATCGATATCATATATTACTTTCAAAACTCACATATAATGAACTGAAATTACCATTACTTATCTATATCAGAATTCATGGGATAAAAGGTGGAAAATTGTTAAAGGAATTTCGTGGTCACTCTTCGTATGTAAATGATGCTATTTTTACAAGCGATGGACTTCGAATAATCACTGCGTCAAGTGATTGTACCGTAAAGGTGGGTTATCGTGTGTTTCGGACCCTCCCCCTCTTTTCAAGTTAATATTCTTTGAATTGATATTTTATTGAACTTTTGCACAGGTCTGGGATTTAAAGACTGCAGATTGTCTACAAACATTCAAGCCACCACCTCCGCTGAGGGTATTGTTACCACTTTAAACCACATTATCAGATATCATTTAGATTGTTTTCTTCCTGTTTTTTTCTTATAATATTTTAATTCTGAATCATCTTTGGGTTTTGACCTACAGGGAGGTGATGCGTCTGTAAATTCCGTCCACCTATCACCTAAAAATCCTGACCATGTTATAGTTTGTAACAAGACATCATCTATTTACCTTATGACTCTTCAAGGACAGGTAGAATGTTCTTTTGTTAGAAAAAGTTCAGATTATAATTATAATAATATTGTTTTATAATATTATTGGGCACATTAACTATGTACATAACATAAGCGAATAAAAATGTGTTTGTGGGTCAGCCTGACTCAATTTGCCACCTTGGTTTCTGTTAATCAAAATGTGATGGATTCTTGGCTTAATGCAGGTTGTGAGAAGTTTCTCATCTGGTAAAAAGGAGGGTGGAGATTTTGTTGCGGCTTGTATATCACCCAAAGGGGAATGGATATATTGTATTGGTGAAGATAGGTATTGCTCAAACCCTAAATCTGTCTTACTTACATTTCACCCTTATCTTTTCCATTTCATCTTTTTAATTGATATTGGGTTTTAAAAGTTATCTTATTCCTATTATTTCGACACAACCCAGACTTTTTCTATGTATTATGGTCCCGGATACTCTTTTTATTTGTTTATTTATTTTATCTTGTTTGATGTAGTCATACAGACGAGGTAATTATATGATGAGTATGTTTATAGGCTATTATAGTTGATTCATGATGGTTTAATTTAGGATCAAACCAGATCATATAGGTTCATTTTTTGGTTTCATTTTTTCCTCCAATTATTATTATTTTCAATTTCAAAAAACATACAGGAACCTGTACTGCTTCAGCCATCAATCTGGGAAACTTGAGCATTTGATGAAGGTACATTTTCCATCTTTCTTACAATGAACATTTGATGAAGCTAATTAGAGCTAGAAAAGTAGACAAATTAGATAATGGGTCAAAATTGTTTAGGTACATGTCAAAACGGGTTGGGGTGACCACACTGATTATTTCTCATTACCTGAATTATATATATATATATATATATATATATATATATATATACATTTTATATATATATATACATTTTATATATATATATACATTTTATATATATATATATATAATATATATATATATATATATATATATATATATATATATACATTTATATATATATATACATTTTATATATATATACATTTTATATATATATATACATTTTATATATATATATATACATTATATATATATATATATATAATGTATTACCCGTATTTGAATACATTTTAAGTGGCTTCTTACGTATTTGACCCATTTTTATTATGATTCCTATATAGCTTTTGTGTTCTATTTTACTGGGTACCAAAAAAAGATAGCTAGTAAATTGAACTTGATTACTTGAAAAGACGTTAGGTGTTATGTTTTACATCTAACAGGTCAAATGGCAAAATAAAGTGTATATAGTTAAAAGTATAATTGATTGAAAGTCTCCGAGTGTATTTTCATAAGCCTCCTAATTTTTTATATATTAAAAGGTTAGATTATTACTGGAATAATGTAATATTTGTTGTATCGACATACTATATGTTTATAGATGGATCAAAATTTTATACAATTTTGTTTTCTAGTCTACAGGCCTGGAAACATACGAAATAGCCCTTTTTGATTTGTTACACCCAATCTATCGCCTGTCCATTTTGGCACCTCTAAGATCAATCCGTTAGCATGAAAACGAGTCAATTAGGGTAACTGTCTTTATCTGAATCCTGTATATAATTGCAGGTGCATGAGAAGGACGTAATCGGCATTTGTCACCATCCTCATAGGAATCTTATAGCCACCTACGGTGAAGACTGCACCATGAAACTATGGAAGCCTTAAAACCTTTCCAATTCAAGTGCACTTTTACGGTTTTGCCCTTTCAACCATGTTCCATTAGCCATTAATGTAACATTAGTCGAATGCCTCTTGATGTGGTGTGCTGCATAATTTTCACTTTAGCACATACTCGACTAATGAATAGATACTAGGTTGTTTTATTTAGACGATTCTCGGTCATGTATTCTATTGATTTGTTATTTAGGTTTTGATAGCCATAAATCGAGATAGTCTAACATGTTTTCTTGATTAGTTGAGTGCATGCCAATATGCTATTGATTTTTCATTTAATACGTATGTAGTTATCATATAGTCCTAAGAAGTTATGAATGTATCATTAGCAAGCTATAAGTAACCAAAACTTTATTTAAGTTAACTGCCAATCTTTATGTAGAAGCCACGGGCCAACATTTTTTTTCGGTGTGTTTGTGAAGTGTTTCGTTAATGAACATAAAGGTTCAAGTTTTTACGGAGCTAGTGGTTTGTTTTGCTCGTCAGTTTGTATAAATTAACTTGTTAAAGAAGTCGAATTGATTTGGTTTAAGCTCATGCTCATTGGCTGGTGTGGATGTATCAAGCTAAGTTCAAGGTCGAAGTTTGCTCTCGAATCGAGATGGTTTGCTCCACTTGAATTGGCCCGAGGGTAGACTTAGGATAAGCCGTTGGCAGTTGGCTTGTTGGTTCGTATAACTTTATCACTTCCTTGTATATTAATAGTTTGATATTATTTATTTGACTCGTATATTAAGATTGGTAAATAATGACAAATTGGATTTCAAAATTTCGAACAATGATATATTGGCAGATGGTAATCCATCTTGACTTTGAATAATGTCACTCGGGCTTTCATTGTTGTCAGAAGTAAACTTGCACACATAATTATCATATACTTACATTTGATTTCGCTTACAAAAAACACTTCTTCATTTCGTTCATAATTACCCTTGCGAGCTAGAAACAAGTGGAAGTCAAAACATAAATTTTGAGATAATCACGTGAGTAAGATTATATTTGATAACAAAAGTAAAAATTGAAAGTGATGGTTGTCAAACTACCGGTGTGACTCCTACCATGCAATGAGGATTGTTAGACCTAATTTTGCTTTAAATAAAAATAAGAATTATTAAAACAAATAAAAACAATTTAACTTGTCAAGCTATGAACTCTCTAGAGCCAAAAGAAAAGCTAAATACTAGCTCGGTTTTTGATTTAATCAGTGTTATGCAAATCGTTAGGAGATAGTCGGACGGTAAGGTATCAATTAGGGATTAATCGGATTGGGATCGTTACATATAAATTTTAGTTCTATAGATAAATACACATATTTTTATGTGTTTTTTTATTAAAATGTTTTGTTTTATATATATGTACACATATTTGGGCAAAATTTTTAAGTTTCACTCAGAATTTCATAGTTTAGCCGAGAATTTCACAGTTTAGCCGGAAATTTCCAGGTCGCCGAAATTTGGCCGGAATCTCACCAGAATCACGAAGTTTTGGCTGACTAGGGCCGCGTAAGTCTGATTTTGACGAACGTTGACCAATCAATGACTAATTGGTCGATTAAGTCAAATTACTAGGTGAAGGGATGATCAGGGATTAATCGTCGATTAATCCCGATTTTTATAACATTGGCTTCAATCGAAAATATCAAACCAAGCTAGCTCGAGAATGTTACATAGGTAAACATCTCATTTTCTTTCAAAAAAAATCTTGTGTTCAAATCCTATTTCTATTAAGTTTTTATTATAATTTTTTACGGTTCATCTATGCAACATAAATTATATTTTACATTATCTTGTTATTAGAAAGATAATTCTTTAGTAAATTAAATTTTGTTAAAAAATTATAGTAAGTGAAATAATTTTTGGCTTGTTGGCCCTAATGACTTTACCCCTTCCTTGTATATTAATAATTTGATATAGTTATTTGACTAGTATATATTAAGATTAGTAAAAAAACAACTTGGACTTTAGTATTTCAACAATGATATATAGGTTAATAATAAGGGGTGGGATATGCAACCACCCTGTCAGGTGTTACACCTCAGTGTTGCAAAAATCACGACTAGTCTCTGATTAGTCGCTGGTTAGTTGCTAATCAGAGGTTAGCCGCTTCGATTTCACCAAATCGGAGGTGCTAGGCGGTAGTCGGTTAAAATCCGTCAAACCCGGACCAAATCGTCCTAATCGGTGGTGTTCCGGTGATGATAACCGCCGGATTTTACCATTCCGACGCCGAATTTGTAGATTCCGGCGAGGATGTGCCACCGGAATGACAGAATGCAGAACTTTTCGATGATGGAGCGATGGAAGGAACGGGATGTTCTATTTTAGGGTTAGATTATTTTATTAAGTTTTTGAATTTTTACATTTAACCCCCTCAATATCCACCAATTTACAAATTATCCCCCAAACTTGGAAATTATATCATAAAAAAGTATAAAATTTTATATAAATTTGCAAAATTATACATAAAAGTCTGATTCGATTAATTCCGATTAATCCCGATTAATCCCTATTAATCCCTAGTCCCCACCTCACCGCCGACTATCGCCTAGCGATTTTTACAACACTGAAACACCTATGAAGATCTTTACGGGCCGTAAGGTGTCTGCAACATATTATCATATTTAATTAGTCACGATCGTGAAGTCGACTAATGGGTCGTAAACAATAATCCGTGTCAAGTTTTATGGCCCGTGAAGATATTGATTCACGGCTTGTGAAGTGTTTCACTGCCCGTGAAGGTTATCTGAGTATTTTGTTTTCATTAATTATTTATCGATTTTCGTGATTATTTATTTTTGTAATTATTTAACGTGACGTATTATTCCTCATAAAATGTGTATCAATTATCTGATTTGATATAATATTCTATATTTAACGGTATATATAAGGATACATGTTAGTTTTTATATAAAACAATTTCAATCGAGATAATTAAAATGTCAGATCGGGAAAATAACAAAACACGTGCGAATGAACTTGCTTAACTCACGTGTAATTGTTAAAAGTATTTCGGAACCAATTGATAACCATAATTGGCAGAATGACAAGAATTATTCTTGGAATATTATGCAGTTTATACGAAATGAAGATGCTCAATTATGTAGGGTATATTACATGGGTGTTGTGGATTTCCACTTATAATTTTGGTGAGGGCTACTTGGGGACATAACTTTATGTTCAGATGTAAAATTAAAAATTAGTAATTGTCAAAAATATTTTTAATTGTTTTAATCTATATTTTATTGCTATTTATAGCATATTCGGACGTAGACAAATAGACTAATAATCTGACTATTTGAAGAAATATGTAGAATATAAGAGTTGTCGGGTACTATCATTGGACGATTGTTCCATTTTAGTGGTTTAATTTAATATACGTGGGATCTATTGATGGTGAATATGCAGACAAGAGTACTGATCTATTTCCTGCATTATGGGAAGTTGATACGGTAATATTGTTTTTGTGTTATAATTGATAAAAAAATATAATTATGATTTTATTTTTAAATGTGTACGTACCGCTCACTGATGACGATAAAAATTGGTATATTTTTAAGATTTCTATGGAGTCTATTGGATTAAGAAGAAAGCTGGTGCAACCAAAACCAAATCACTTAGACAAATTTTGGTGTTGCGTACAAAGGCTTCCGAAGCCAAGTGTGGAACTTCCGAAGGAAGTAGAGTTCTTCTGAAGTCAATACAAAAGTTTTACTTCCGAAGACAAAGCTCTACTTCCGAAGATAAAGTATTCACTTCCGAAGATGAAGTTTCAAAGGAAGAAATCAGAAGACTACTTCCGAAGTATGAAGAAAGAAGAAGTTCTCAAGCCTCGAAGAAGCAGCCTCTTTCGCAGTATAAGTGGCTTTGGAAGTACTTGTTCTTCCGAAGCCATTTAACCTTCGGAAGACACTGCTATGAACCAGTGGACATAAGTATGGCCTCTAACACTCCGCTGCAGACCTCTGATACTACATGGCGTTTTCTCAAAAAGCCATGTAGTTGACTATACTTTATTCCATTGTTCACCTTTTTATGTTAGTACAAGTTACCAACTTTAGTTGGTGACAAAATGTAAGTCAGGGACATTTCCTGACTACCATATCTCAGATAAAGTCTTATCTGAGATACCTTAAACTATAGGTTTGTAGTATTTGCTTTAGTTAGAGGATTCCAGCTGGTATCAAAGTATATCTGATTGTAGGTAGTATATATATAGTTTCTCATTGTAACTCATAAGAACATGCTTGTAAGAGTCTTGTAATATTTGAGTTGAGAAGCAATATATGCAAGTACCTTGAAAATTACTTCTTGTGTTCTGGTATTACTTATTACATTGTTATCAACTCTTAAAGATTCTGCTCTCATCGAGAGTATTGTTTAAGTGAGTTTGAGAGAAAACCAAGTGTTTAGTGACAAAAAACCAATCCTGCAATTGGTATCAGAGCATTTTAGGCTCTTGATTGTGTGATCTAACCATCCAAATCAACCTGTTTTTCACTCCTCCTTACAACTCTCACAAAAAATGGCTCTTAACAATTCCGAAGTAAAGATGGGAACCAAGACCAAAGCTCCCATCACTACTTCTGAAAACTTCAGGTCTTGGAGCAGAAGAATGGAAGGCTTCATCAGATACCAAGACAGCAAAATGTGGTGCTCCACTATCAACGGCCCGTACAAACCCAAGGTGGCTTCACCTGGTTGAAACGGTGCCATGATAGAAAAAGCTATTGAAGATTATTCTGACGAGGACCGAAGAAGATGGACATTGACAACAATGCTATAACCATTCTTATGACTGCAATACCCAACTCCATCATGGTGGAGTTTGAGCATTGTAAGTCTGCTAAAGAATTGTTTGATGCACTTGCTCAGATGTATTCAAGATCCAACGACTCAAAGAAGGACTCACTGAAGCAACAGTTCGAGAACTTCACTTATATTGCTGGAGAGACCCTCAGCCAGTAGTATTTTAGGTACATGGATCTTATTTCTTCACTTCAGTCTGTGAAGATCACTCCAGAACTTAGAGATCTCACAAGGAAGTTCATGAGTGCTCTTCCAAATGAGTGGACATTCTACTGTGTCTCTATCAAGAGGACGGAGAACTTGAACACTCTTACCATGACTGAACTCTACGACATTCTTGGTGGATACCGGTTGGAGATGGAGAGTAAGAAGGGCCACCAAACAAGCAGACCTCTAAGTCTTCCTGCTAGCAACGCTTTAATGGTTGCTGAAGGCTCAGTACTCCCACAACCTCAGTAATACTTGACATACAACCAACAACCATCCTGCTCTTCTAGACCTTACATCACTTTTCCTAAGACTCCAAGGTCTCAACAGGCTCAGCACATTCCTTTCAGGAAAGCTGTGCCTTTGTCTCAGGAAGTGGACACTTTGGTGATTTTCAATACTGCTTTGATGATCTAGAGTGTTTTAGTCCAGACGATGTAGAGTACGCGGACATAGTCCAACAGATGGCTCTTTTAACCTACAGAGCGAAGAAGTTCTTTAAGAGAACTGGAAGGCATTTCCTTCAAAACCCAACTGCCAGCAAGTTTGGGTTTGACAAGACCAAGGCAAAATGTTACAACTGTAACCAACTTGGTCACTTTGCTAGGGAATGCAAGGCTCCCAAGACCAATCAGGGAACTCCACAGGCCTCAGCACGTCCCTCAACCTCAAAGCCCACTAGAAAGTCAACTGAAACAGCTGCAATGGCTCAAGAAGTTGACTGGAACTTTATGGTACATGATGTGACTCCTGCTCAAGCTCTCATAGCCAGAACAGATGATAACCAGGTAATGAACATCTCTGTACTCCTGCCTGTATAGCTAAGGTTAAATTATATCAGGATTACAATATGGAAATTAGATCTGATATTGAGTCTTTGAATATCCTAAAATTTGATTTTAAAAGGGTTGAATCTGACTATCAAAAGAAAATTGAGGAGTTAGAGAAAACTGTGTCCCTATTAAAACATGAACATACCAACTACAAGACTCAAATAAAGGATCTGATATCCAAATTGTCTGAGGCTCAAGCCAAGAAGCATGCTATTTCTGAGCAGAACTTCCAAGCTATTTTTGCATCATCCTCCCACTCCAAACTCTATTATCAGAACAAAGGAGGGTTGGGAACCAATGAAATTGCTCCACCACATTCTTATGAGTCAATAAGACAACCTAGATGTGGTACTGAAGAGCAAGAGATTCCAACTGCTAATCCTTCCTCACTAGAGTTGAAGGATGAAGCAACAATAGTGGCCACCACAGGGAAGGAACAGGTAAATCCACCCACCTCTCTCTGTGAAGATCAAACCCTTACCACCAAAGCCCACAGAAGCAGAGCTAAAGCTGCTAGAAGAACTGTCAAGAAAGTGGCTGAGTCTAAACTAAAGATTGACCCAAAGCAGAAAGGTGTCTTTATCTCAGCTAGATTCCAAGTGGTAGGTACTTCTGATCCAGGAAAGGGTTGTAGTACCAGCACTCCTGTCCTATCAAAGGATCAAAAGTTGAAGAAAGGTTGCCGATGAAGAGAAAAAGCCTAAGAAACAACAACCCATAAACTCTCAAAAGACTAACATTGCATGCATAATGTGTGGTCTGCAAAACCACATGGCTAAAGATTGTTACTACAATCCTGCAAGCACACACTATGCAAATAATGTTAGAAAAGAAAGAGTCAGGAAAGGTTTCACATTTGGACCTTATCAAACGGTTCAAGTGGTGAAAAAGGGAAAGCTGGTTTCCGAAGCAAGTTTCTTTCGAAAGAAAATTTTTCTTCCGAAGGGAAAATGGCTTCGGAAGCAAAAGATACTAAAGTTCGGAAGAACAAGAAAGCTCCCTTGAAACCATCCCAGAAGAAGACTGCTTCGGAAGAAAAGGTAGTGAAGGCTTCTTCCGAAAAGAAAGAAGCTTCGGAAGAATGCCATGCTGCAAAAGCTTCAACAAGCTCATCCTCTATGATCAACCAAACATTCTGGGCAGAGGTAGTCAGCACTGCATGCTATGTGCAGAACAGAGTTCTTGTAGTTAAGCCACATGGAAAAACCCCTTATGAGCTATGGAACAAGAGGCCACCGTTCATTGGTTTTCTAAGGTCCTTTGGCAGCAGGTGTATCATACTTAACACAAAGGACAATTTGGCAAAATTTGCTGAAAAGTCGGATGATGCTATCTTTGTTGGATACTCTTCTAGCTCCAAAGCTTATAGAGTATACAACATTAAGAATCAACAATTTGAGGAGTCATCCAATATAGTTGTTAATGAGCACACTCCTTGTGTTAGGGGGAATGACCCTGATCATATATTTGATTTAGAATTGTTTCCAAACTATTCTAAACATTCTTGTGAGAATGTTTCAGTTGGAACAGGTGCTCAAAATGATGCTGATGCTGCTGCTGATGATCAACTGTTTGAGCTACCCAGACCTTTTCCAAGTTCTCCAAGAGCTACCACAAATCAAGCTCCACTATTCACAGATCAGAAAGTATAACCATATCAAGAAATAGTGAAGCTTCAACAAGTGAATCAATTGCTGAGCCTCAAAACTCATTAGGTGATCCACCATAACACCAGGCAGATGGAAGTAGTGTTTTGAAGGAATAGGAAACTGTTACATAACAGTGTCTTCTAAAGGTTAAATGGCTTTGGAAGAGTAAGTACTTCCGAAGCCACTTATACTTCGAAAGAGACTGCTTCTTCCAAGGCTTGGAGACTTCTTCTTTTTATCATACTTCGGAAGTGGTCTTCAGCTTATTCTTCTAAGACTTGAACTTCGGAAGTATGCACTTGACTTCGGAAGTAGAGTTCTGTCTTAGGAAGTTGATCTTTCACTTTGTCTTCGGAAGAACTCTGCAACCTTCGGAAATTCCATGTTAAGCTTCGGAAGGCTTTGCATGCAGCACCGAAATTATCTAAGTGACTTAGCTTTGGTTGCATTAGCCTTCTTCTTGATCCAACAAACTCCCCCTAGGCCGATGCTACCAAAACTTCACTTGTTTCTGCTTCTCAAAACTTTTAGCACCAAGGAGAGTAAATATTTATCTATTTCCTTGTTCTTCGCTGATGTGGTGCTGAGAAGTTTGTACAGAACCTTGGTAGACAGGAATCCAGTCTGTCACCTTGGATAACATGTACCCTTTGTTGTTGCCTTTTGAAAAGAGTTAGTTGATAGGAACTGTAATCATATTCCCATCTAACTATAGGTTCCAATTCTGGACCCTCCACCATCTGTAGAAGGATAGTGCCTTTAGTAGGAGGTCTTTCCTTGTCTTCTTGTCTTCTCAATCTCAACTCTTCTTCAATATTGGCCTTTGTAGTTAGCTCAGCTAGGTGAAGGCTGCTGAGATAATTTCTGATGATTGCAGCAGCTTTAGAGTTGGAGGGGTTGGAGAATGGCTTCTCTGCTAACTCAGCAATATCAAACCTGCTTTTGCATTAAGTCTATTGACTTCGCCATTTTCCCTTTCCATAACAAAGTTGTAAGAAGTTTCATCGAACCTCCACTAGACTATTTTCTTTCTAGGCACAAGAGACTGACTGGGAATCTTGTCCTCTTTCTTGGTGTCCAGCATAGTCACCAGTTTCCTTTTAAGTTTCTTCTCTTTATCATTTAATGAATCTGAGTTGAGTTCTAGAAGTCTAGCTGCCTGGTCCAGTGTTCCTCTAGGTAAATCAAGAAATTGATCTCTTGTGAGGGAACAAGAGGATCCATCAACATAGGTAATGTTGACAGAATCTTCATCACATGAGACTTCGCTCAGAGTTGTGCAGTTGATGAGCTTGGTCTTGAGTACCTTAAACTCCTTAAGAGAGAGATTTTGAGAAGGTTGAGGGGATGGTTTGGGTGGTTGTTGGGTAGGTTGAGGTTCAGAGGTTCTAGAGAGAGAGTTTTAGGTTGGAGGATAGGAAGTTTAGGTGGTTGTGATGAGAGAGTGGATATGGGTAATGGTGTGGGTTCAGGGGTGAAAGGTTCAGTTTTAATGGTGAAGGGTAAGGGTGAGGATTCAGGTTGTGGTTGAGTGGTTGCAGTGAAGGTCATCCCCTTTACCCTTCTGTACATCTCTTTCTTCTTTCCCAACCGGATGTCAGCCTTGATTTCACTAACAATCCGTTGGAGTGTCTTTTCAGACATGGGACCCACCTGCCTTCCAAAAAAGCCATGGGCCTGAAGATAGTCTTTCATCCAGGCCTTTTCACTGAGCTTCCTGGTTGCAGTGTCCCTAGCTTTTTCTTCCTTCTTCTTCCTCTCCTTTGCCTTTTCTCTTACTACCTTCTTTCTTTCTCCATTTGATCCTGCTCTTTGTTGTAGAGCCAGAGGATCGTCTCATCATTGTGTGGAGAAAGTTCTTGAAGATTAAAGCCTCTGGAGAGTAGGAAATTTATCCTGTCTCTCCTTAGCTGCAGCTCAACTTCCTTATGTTTTTCTTCTTCTTTCTCCAAGGCCAACCTGGCTTCTTCTTCAAGTTTCAGCCGGGTTGCCTTCTCCAGATTCACCAACTCCTCTAGTGGTAGCAGGAGTGTCTCTTCATTGGCAGCTCCCATTTGGATAAGCTGGTCAATGATCTCTTCCCTTTTCTTATTGTTGACAGCCTCCTGATTGGCTGCAGCTGCTTTTGTGCTGGCAGCTAGCAACTTCTCAGTTGGAAGTCTTCCTTTCTTCTTAAGTTTCTCAATCTTTTCCACTTCTTGAAGCTCTTCCGTAGTCATCTTTCTTTTCCCTTTATCCTTTGAAGAGCTTGACTGTGGTGGTTCTTGAAGAGTGGATTCTGATTGTGAGAGAGGTAGAGATGGTGTCTGGGATGGAGGTAGATTCAGAAAGTCCTCGCTGTTCACCTCAGATGCCATTTCAAGGATTGCATCTGTGATGATTAGTTCCTAGGACATCTTAAACAGTCTTTCCGCGGCTTCCATTTCAGCTTTGGAAGATTCAGCTTGTTCTTCCGAGGCTTTAACTTCAGCTTCGGAAGTTGGAGGAGATGCAGATTCTGTCCCAACTGTTTCAGTTGCTGGGCCATCAGTCTCCATTTCCCCTTCAAAATGAATCTTAGGTTCCATGTGGACCTTAGGTTGACCAACTTCTTCCATAGTGGTAGAAGGTGCAGTCAGCCTCTGAAGCTCTTCAGCTCTGAAGTAAAGCATTGCAACATCTGGGCTTGGCTGATCAGTGGAGGATCTCAACAGAAACTTGGTGAAGAGTCTGTAGAGATCGCTAAGCATCTTTGAGTCAATTTGAAGAATGACTTGAGATGGCTCAGACACAGTAATGATAGGAGTAGATGAAGTTGAAGTTGAAGTGTGGCTCTGTTGTGGGTCCTCAAGTGTTTGCCTCTGAACATTCTCCTCGTTTTTGGTAGCATCATCTTGAGAGCTAAATGAGCTAGAGGAAGAAGTCAATGAGACCTAAACAGGTACATGCCTAACAGACCTCTCTATTTGTTTCTCAGCTAGTTTGGCCTTGAGATTGTCAATCTCAAGTTGCTGAGTGGCGGACCTTGCTTCTAAAGTCCTAACCAATATTCAAGGTTTGAGACTTTAGATAGAAGGTCGTGAATGAGGAGTTGCATGCTTCCCTCATCTTCTTTTGAAGAATCATGGGGAGATGAGATAACATACCTGGTATGTGCAGCCTCACCACCAGATGTGGTTTCTTGGCACCCTGGTTTCCCGTGCTCAGTGATGTCTCTTTCAGAGTCATCAAAGGGCTCGGTTGCCGCAGATTCAGTCTGAGAATGTTACCACTGTCCACAAGGTCCATTGAGGCACCTTCTATAGTGGCAGCTGAATCTGCATGAGTCTCCTCCACATTAGTGGGACTCACCTCAGTTATAGGTTGCTGATGGGGGCTAGAGATAAGGGATTTCTCCAGGCTCTGTTGACCTTGAAAAGGGTGTTGTAGATCAACTTCATTGCCATGGAGATTTGTAATCTCTTCATCAGTTTTGAAGAGCATGTCAGTTTAAGATAGGGAGGTTAAGCCTACTGACCCGCGACCTTGATCAATGTCTACAGGTATTGAGCCTTTGGTGGGGCTGTCCTTAGTTGGCTGCTCAGAAGAGTGTAGATACTCATCCTGAGGGCTGCAGGTTTGGCTTTCAGGCTCCTGGGTTTGAGACTGAGGAGACTCAAAACCCATATTGAGGTCAAAAGAGAAGGATGGAGAGACCTCAGACTGAGTGGGAGCCCATGTTTCCACTCTAGTCTTTTTGGATTGAACAGGAGGGGCTTGTTCAATCAGAGTAGATTGAACAAGGGTTCGTTTAGGACGTCTTTGATATGTGATGGTGATGGGTGGAGAAGGTAGTGTTGGCATTGCGGTGGTGGTTGCTGGTGTGGGTTCATCAGCTATGGGGTGAACAGGGATGTCACCAGGAGCTATGCGCTCAATCATACCTAGAAGCAGAGTAGTGTACCTTCCAGTGATGTTGGTGGATACCTTTTTCAAGGTCTTGAAGATGGTAGGCCGCATGTGGGGGACAGTTAGAGCAGCTGCACAGACAAGCATGCTTTGGTCCAACTCATAGTTGATGATGTGTTGAATGAATCTAGGATACATATAGAATGTCTCCCTTTGTAGATTTCCAATCAGATTGGTGAACACAAATTGTGAGTAATTAAAGCGCAGGCTGTTAGGATCAGTGATATATGTTTGATTGATTAAAGAGTATAGCAGCGGAATTCAAACAATGAATTAGTCGATTCACAAGAACTAAACGATATTCAATGATGAACAAAGACGGTTATAGAGAGAGAATTCTGCAAATATATTTCATTCAATATTCGCTTTCGTGGTAACAGAATGTCACGATTACAATTAGGTCGACACCTCTTATATAAGAGATGTGACGTCTGCTGATGTCACTTGATAGTGACATCTAACAGATTTATTACAACTGAAACACAACTACTGAAGATGTCAAAACAGCTGACATCTCCTTACAAAAATGCTAAGCGTTATCAGTTGTTATAACTACTGAAAAACATAAAACTACTGAAACTACAACGACTGAAGAACAAGCTCTTCAGTCGTTTTACAAAACTACTGAAAGTAAAATATAAAACTACTGATATCACAACTACTGAAGAAGTACTCTTCAGTTGTTGTGACAAACTTCAGTAGTTGGTTTTCAGACTTGAACTTCAGATGTTTCATCAGCTGATGACTTCAGTAGATATCATCAGCTGATGTCTTCAGTCTTTGTCTTCAGACTTTGTACATTAGTTGTTGATCTTCAGCACTTGTAAACTCTTCAGCTGTTGTACTTCAGTACTTTGGTCTTTCAGCTTCAGCACTTGTGTTCTTCAGCTGTTCAGCTTCAGTACTTGTGTTCTTCAGCTGTTCAGCTTCAGTACTTGTGTTCTTCAGCTGTTCAGCTTCAGTACTTGTGTTCTTCAGCTGTTCAGCTTCAGTACTTGTGTTCTTCAGTTGTTCAGCTTCAGTACTTGTGTTCTTCAGCTGTTGTACTTTAGCACTTTAGTTCTTTAGCTATTGAAGTCTTCAGCACTTGATCTTCAGCTGTTGAAGTCTTCAGCATTTGTCAAACTGCTGATGAAGCTTTCAGCAGTTGTTGTGATACCATGTGGGACTTAGAGGTTTTCTGATCTTGGCTCATTGGTTCTTTTGGTCCAACAAACTCCCCCTGAACCAATGCAGCCAAAACCTCTAATTTATTTATCATCCCACTTATTGTTGGCAAAAGGTTGGTCTTTTTTCCTTCTTGATCAGTAGAGAAGATGACCCATATAAGCTCCGGCCTGGGAAGAAGTCTCGGATATTTGTTTGGCAAGATATGAATGGGAACTCTGTTTTGGGGAACTGGACACAGAGTTTTTATCCCATTCATGAGAACTACTTCCCGTGTATGAGCCTGTAGGATTCTCTGGTGTAGGCCCTGAGAAACGTGATTTGTTCTTCCATGGTCAGGTTCTCGGCTTCACCATCAACAATCCTTCTCGCCCATACAGCTCTGAGATGTACTTGGCCTGTTTTCCGTTTTTGAGCTCAACTGTTGTAATTTGTCTGTATGCAAACTCATCAGGATGATTCCCTTCGAGTAACAGACTGAGCTCATTCTGTTTGAAGTTCTCAAGCCTCTTGTAGACTAGCCCCTTTTTAATAATTCTGTTCTCTAGCATCTTCTGGGGTGGTTGTTTAGTCTCGTAGGCTTTCTTGAAATCTTCAACAATCTCCCAGGGTGATACTACAAGGGCCACTGTGATCTCTTTGTTGGACCAAAAGAACCAATGAGCCAAGATCAGAAAACCTCTAAGTCCCACACGGTATCACAACAACTGCTGAAAGCCTCATCAGTAGTTTGACAAGTGCTGAAGACTTCAACAGCTGAAGATCAAGTGCTGAAGACCTTAACAGCTGAAGAACCAAAGTGCTGAAGTACAACAGCTGAAGAACACAAGTGCTGAAGCTGAAAGACCAAAGTACTGAAGTACAACAGCTGAAGAGTTCACAAGTGCTGAAGATCAACAACTGATGTACAAAGTCTGAAGACAAAGACTGAAGACATCAGCTGATGATATCTACTGAAGTCATCAGCTGATGAATCGCCTGAAGGTCAAAGTCTGAAGATCAAGTACTGAAGCCTCAGTAGTTTGTCACAACTGCTGAAGAGTACTTCTTCAGTAGTTGTGATATCAGTAGTTTTATTTTTCTTTTTTCAGTAGTTTTGTAAAACGACTGAAGAGCTTGTTCTTCAGTCGTTGTAGTTTCAGTAGTTTGTTAAGATTAGTTATTTTGTATTGGATCTGCCAGTTGTCACTTTCCGTGATAACAGCAGTGACTGTTGCACTCTATATAAGGAGTGACAACCTATTGTAATGAGGAATGAAATGATGAATTGAATGGAATGAATGATTGATTCGATTAGAAATATTCTTCATCTATAAACATTCCAGAAATCAGAAATACATACTCTCCCTATAACTGTATGCGATCTTAATGCTCACATATATTGTTGCTTGCTACAATTTGTCTAATTCGTGTTTGTATTCCGCTGCTTTATATTCTGATACATCAAACTTGTGATCACTGATCCTGTCAAATGGTATCAGAGCAGGTTAATCATTGATCGATCTAATAATTGATCATTGAAACTGCTATTCAAGATCCAAGTTTGATTGAATTAGCTTTTGTTTTTGCAAGAAACGGTTATAGAGATTGAATTTTTCTGTATTTCTGCTCATTCATCCTGAGATCTTTTCTTGGTTCTCATTGAGTTTGTTGTGGTTTGTCTAAAACTTCTTTTTAAACTTGAACTAAACTGTTTTTGAACTGAAAATGACCACTCCCTCCAATGATCCTCACAATACTGGTTCCTCAACCAAGCCTCCTATGCTGGTTAGGAATGAGTATAACATATGGCAAAGACGTATGCTCCATCACCTGTCTGTTAACAGCGCAGGGTGTTGGACATCTGTGGTACATGGTCCACACAAGCCTATGGTGAATAACCCGGAAACCAATCAAATGGTTCCGAAGAGGAGGGAGCAATACTCAGATGAGGATAAAAAGTTGCTTGAGATTGATGCAAAAGCCCATGGAATTCTGGCCATGGCTTTGCCCAATGAAATCTATTCTGGGCTAATGCATCATGAAACTGCCCATGACCTCTGGATTGCTTTGAAAGAACAATTTGGAGGAACAGATGAGGTCTTGGCAAATAATAGAGAAATTCTTGCCCAACAATATGAGACATTCTCTCATAGAAAGGGTGAGACACTGACTCAACAATATGAGCGGTTTTCTTGTTTGATCTCTGAACTAAAAATGGTCAAACTTGAATACACCAATATTCAGATGAATAACAGATTTCTCAGATCACTGCCTGAGAGATGGGACACATATACTATTGTCCTACGCTCCAGTGCAAGTTTGGACAAACTATCTCTCACCCAACTCCATGGGAAATTGCTCACTTTTGAGAGAGAGATAGAACAGAAGAGAAAGCTGTCTTCATCTGGAAAGCTCACTGAAGACTTTATACAAGGCAACACTGCCTTGGTGGGTCATGAGTCAGAATATGCTGATCTGAATGCCAGTATGATGAGCATATTAATTCTCTTCGAGCACTTCTAATTCTGCATTTGTAAGTGTTGATGGTCAGTTTACTGGAGGTAATAATGACAATTTATGTTTCATTATGGATGATCTCAAGGGGATTGCTGATGATGACTTAGAAGAGATGGATATTTTGAGCCAAATGGCCTTGATAAATATCAGATCTCAGAAGTTCTACAAAAGAACTGGAAGAAAATTCCCAGGACTCTCTGGCAAAACCAAAGTTGGTTTTGACAAGAGCAAGTTGAGGTGTCACAAATGCCAACGGCTTGGACACTTTGCAAGAGAGTGTAGATCAACTGGATCAAACTCTACTGCACCCTTTGTGACTTTTCCTGGCAACAGTCAACAAAACAGAGGGCAACATCCTGTCACATCTAGTCATCATCCTCAACAACAATCTCCGGCATATTTTGTTCCTCAGGGTCAAATGCCTTATCAGTACCCTTGTTATTACATGCCACAGTCAAGTCAAGTTCAAGTTCCTATGACACCACAACCTCATGCATTACCAGAACCTCAGCCTTCCCTATCTCATCAACAACCTTCATCTCAACAACACAGCTTCTTCACCCCAGGAGTTGTTGACTGGAGCAGTTTACCAGATGACTTGTCTGGTCATGATCAACTGTTCTCAGGTGCTGGTCAACATGGTGGTGACAGTCCCTTTGGGAATCTAGCTCTTATGGCTTTGGAGTCTGCTGATACTTCATCTTCCAATGCCTCTACACCTCAGGTATCACAGGTATCCTCTGAGGCAAAAGCCAAATTATGTTCTGAACAATGCATAGCAGCATTTGCTTCCATTAGAGAAGCAAATGTAGCTTTAATTAATAAGAACATTGAGCTAGAACAAGTAATTTCCAAAAACAAAGCTGAGTTTGAGTTTGTGCTCAAAGATAAAAATGATGAGGTTTATAAACTGAATTGCAAAATAATTGATGATAAGGCTAGAGAAGATGTACTTTAGAGAAGTACAAAGATCTCAAAGAAACCCTTGCAGTTACCCAGGTCGAGTGTGATAGATGGGTACAATCATGCAAAGGTTTTGAAATGCTTCTTAGTAAGCAATCTGCTTCAAATGTGAAGTTTGGAATTGGTTACAATCACACTGCTCCACCTACAGATTTTACCCCAAGAGCAGAGGTAGAATCTGATGGTGAGAGTGATAACCAATCCATCAAGTCATGTGATCTACCTTCTGATACAGCACAATCAGAAGTAGCAGTCAGTATCAAGTCCTCTTTGAACCTATCAGCTGATGTTGATGGTCCAAATGCTGACATTCACATGATCAATAAGTTGATCAACTCAGGAGTCAATCCTGAAGGTCCTGAAAGGACTGGAGAGCAGGATTCAACTCCTGAAGTTCAAACTTCAACTGCTGTCAGTACTGAAGAGAAGAAAACTGGCAGTAGAAAGAGTTTGAAGACTACTAAAGATGCTGTCAAGAAAGCAACCAATGCTTCCAAAGCATTGAAGAACACTTCCTTCAAGTCTTTAGTGATGAAACCTAAGATGAAGAAGAAACCATGTGAAGTATGTGGTTTGTTCAATCATCTTACAGATGATTGTTGGTACAAAAGAGGTTCCAAACTCAAACAAAAGGAAGAAATTAATGAGAAAATGGTAAAAATGAAAACTGAGTTTGAGACCACATTTGTATCAGCAACATCAAATCCTGTAACCCTTAAGTCCTTAAAGCAATCCAAAAAGGAAGGAGTTAAACAGGTGACAGCTGAGGGTGCTCAAAAGAAGAAGGTGCAACATAGGACCTTATCTAACTCCACTAGCAATGTGTCTGATGAGCTGAAAGCTTTATCACAAAATCAGACACAGCTGGTGATGATGGTACAACATCTGTTGGGTAGAGTTAACCAACTAGATTCTCCTATGTTGAAACCACAGAAAAGGAGGTCTAAGCCAAAGGACTCCTCTTCTGCACCATCTTCTTCCTCTCAGGCTGTTGTTACAAATAAACATGCTAGTTTACCATCTATTGATGAGACCAGGCCCAAAACCAAAAGGTTTGGGTCTCTAAAACTAACTGATTGTTTATTATTGCAGGGTTCTTCAACATGCCAAAATAGCATCTGGTATGTAGACAGTGGGGGATCTATGCACATGACTGGGAACATCTCTCTTCTTCATGACTACTCTCAAGGAAAGAAGGGATTTGTCTCTTTTGGCAATGATGCTAGGGGTTACATCATCGGTAAGGGCTTTGTCTCCAATGGAGAAATCAAATTTGATGATGTTAATCATGTGGAAAATCTCAAGTACAACCTCTTGAGTGTCAGTCAAATGTGTGATAAAGGCCATGTTGCCCTTTTCACAAGTCAAAACTGTAGGATTCTGTCATCCAAAGTTTTGCCCTTGATTGACAAGGTGTTGGATGATCACACTCTCCTGAAAGCCAACAGGACAGGAAGAGTGTATGCCTTAGATCTCTCTAAGAAGATAGATCTCAAAGGCAATCCTTGCCTATTTTCCAAAGCCTCTTTTCAAGAATCTAAACTATGGCACAGGAGCTTGGTCATGTTAATCTCAAAAACATGAATCAGCTTAGCCACAATAGTTTAGTCAGAGGCTTACCAATAAAGGAGTTCCACTGTGATGAAACTGCACTGCTTGTTTAAAAGGAAAACAGCACAAGTCTCATTTCCTCCTATTGAAGTGTCCAAGTCCACTGCCTGCTTGCAATTACTGCATATGGATCTATTTGGTCCTGTGAGAGTAATGAGCATGGCAAAGAAGAAATACTGTCTGGTAATTGTGGATGATTACTCCAGATTTGTATGGACTTTCTTTCTACATTCAAAGGATGAGGCTGCTCAGAAGATTATCCACTTTGTGCTGTACATTGAGAAGCAGTATTCCCTTCCAGTCAAGTGTATTAGGAGTGATAATGGAACTGAGTTCAGAAATCATACACTTGATGACTTCTATCTCTCAAAGGGAATCAAAAGGCAGTTCAGCATTCCAAGGACTCCGGAACAAAATGGAGTAGTGGAGAGAAAGAACAGGACCCTCATTGAAGCTGCAAGGTCCATGCTGGCTGACTCAGGTTTGCCATTGACCTTTTGGGCCGAAGCTGTCAACACAGCTTGTTATGTGCAAAATAGAGTTTTAGTAAATCAGAGGTTGATGAAGACTCCATATGAAGTTCTCCATCATTTGGCTCCTCTGATTTCATTTTTCAAAGCATTTGGGTGTCCCTGTTTTATTCTCAACACAAAGGATCAACTCCACAAATTTGATCCTAAGGTGGATGCAGGATACTTTGTTGGTTATTCATCTACTTGCAAAGCATACAGAGTCTTCAACTGCAGAACAAAGATGGTTGAAGAAACTCTACATGTTAAGTTTAATGAATCTCCAAAGGACAAGATTCCACAAAGTCCTGTGGAGTTATTTGATTTGGACATACTGCAATATGTTCCTTATCAAACTCCTGCTGTTGCTCCTGTCAACAGTTCACCACCTGGTGGTACTGCTGATGATGATGATGATTGCAGTACTCACCTCTTCAGGTTTAGTGATCAGCTGCCTGATTCAACTAGACCTGATGTTCCTGTAGCGCCAGTAGCACCATCCACAACAAATGCTGATGAGATTTCTTCGAATTCAACTTCCTTTGAATTACCATCCACTGATTGGTTTCAAGGAAATGATTCACCATCACCATCTGTTGCTGCTGAACCGGCTACAAACACTTGCACAGATCTCATTGTGTATCAAGATCTGAAGAATCACCCCATGTCTCAAATCATTGGTGATATCACTGCTGGAGTATCAACAAGAAGTCAATTGTCAAATTTCTGCTTCTATCTCTCTTCATCAGTCAGCAAGAGCCAAAGAATTATCACATTGCTTTAAAGGACAATGGATGGGTTGATGCCATGCAGCTTGAGCTTCTTCAGTTCAAGAAACAGCAAGTGTGGGAACTGGTTCCTCTACCTCCAGGTAAGTGTGCAATAGGCACTAAATGGGTGTTTAGGAACAAAACTGATGAAAATGGGCTTATTGTTAAGAACAAGGCCAGACTGGTTGTTCAGGGGTTTGCACAAGAAGAAGGTATTGATTATGATGAAACCTTTGCCCCTGTAGCCAGACTGGAAGCAATTCGATTGTTTTTAGCTTATGCTGCTTATCAAAAACTAAAGTCTTTCAAATGGATGTCAAAAGTGCATTTTTGTATGGAAAAGTTAAAGAAGAGGTTTATGTATGTCAACCTCCAGGCTTTGAGGACAATAAACATCCTAATTGGGTGTATAAGCTTGATAAAGCTCTTTATGGGTTAAAACAAGCTCCCAGAGCCTGGTATGAGACATTATCAAACTTTCTTCTGGAAAACAATTTCACTAGAGGCTCCATAGACAAGACTTTATTTATTAAGAAAGCTGGGCAGCATAATCTACTTGTTCAAATTTATGTAGATGATATCATTTTTGCATCCTCTGATCCAAAGTTGTGTGATGCCTTTACAAAGTTGATGCAACAGAAGTTTGAAATGAGTGCCATGGGAGAATTACAGTTCTTTCTGGGGTTGCAAATCAAACAAAAGGCTGATGGAATTTTTATTCATCAATCCAATATACAAAAGATCTTTTGCAAAAGTTTGATTTACAAAACTGTAAGCCCTGTTCTACTCCCATGAGCAGCACCACACAACTGGACTCAGATCAGAAAGGTAAAGTGGTTGATGAAACACTTTACAGATGTATGATTGGGTCCTTGATGTATTTAACAGCTTCTAGACCAGATATTATGTTTGCTACATGTGTTTGTGCTAGATTTCAGGCTGCACCTAAAGAGTCTCATCTGATTGCAGTCAAGAGGATCTTTAGATATCTGCAAGGCACTCCATCTCTAGGTTTATGGTATTCTACCAGACATTCTGGTAAATTAGTTGCTTTTTCTGACAGTGACTATGCAGGGTGTAAGTTGACCAGGAAATCAACTTCTGGTGGATGTCAATTCCTAGGCAACTGCTTGATTTCTTGGCAGAGCAAGAAACAGACCTCAGTTGCTACATCCACTGCGGAAGCAGAGTACATTGCTGCTGCAAGCTGTACATCTCAGGTACTCTGGCTTCAAAACCAACTTTTGGATTATGGCATTACAGAGACTAAGACTCCATTGTTAATGGATAGTGCTTCAGCTCTTTGCATTGTCAAAAATCCAGTCCAGCACTCTAGGACCAAACATATAGAGATCAGACATCATTTTATAAGGGATTGTTTTGAAAAAGGTCTGATTGATCCTAAGTTTGTGCCCAGTGCTGATGAGCTTGCAGACATTTTTACTAAGCCTTTGGATAGTTCAACTTTCCAAAACCTGGTGTTAAGGCTTGGTATGCTGCAGCTAGAATAGGTGACAACTACTGATGATCTCAGTAATTCATATTGATGATCATGAGTGCCTGTCACATATAAGTACTGATGAGCTCTTTTAACCTCAGTAGTTTTTATAACTACTGAAGGCTAAAAGTTCTCACAAGTACTGAAGTACTTCATCTGCTCTAAACTACTGAAGTAGTTACAACTACTGATGCAGTCATAACTACTGAAATCAGTAAAAACAGATAAGTACTGATGTCCTATGAAACAACTGAAATCAGCCATAAAGACTGATGAATGTGTTGAGGACAGTTTGAAACAGCTGAAAAGCTAAGAATTGACGAAAACAGCTGAAGAGAACTTTCTCTCAGTCGTTTGTACCACTGCTGTTTCATTTTAAACACTGAAGCAAAACCACGTCTTCAGCAGTTTTATAACTACTGATGACCAATACCAAGTCTTCAGTTGTTTACAACAGCTGATGACAAAACCACTGTCTTCAGTAGTTTCATAACTACTGATGACAAACACCATGTCCTCAGTTGTTTCAATCACCTGAAGTCAAAACCACGGTCTTCAGTAGTTTTCTAAACTACTGATGCCTAACACCGCGACTTCAGCTGTTTCAACGTCTGAAAGGATAATACCATGTCAACGGTCGTTTAAAACTACTGATGACTAACACCACATCCTTCAGTCGTTTCCTCACCCGTACCCTATAAATACCCTTAACCTGAGCTCTCCATGCTTTATCTTCTTCAAACCTAACGTTCCTCTCCAAAAAATTCCATGGCGTCTATGCAAATTAAACCGCGACACAACTGTGTTGCCTACCTCACAAAATCGCCGATCTGGACTAAGTTCGATACTGCTATCGATCTTATGGTTCAGTCCCAATACAACAAGGCATTCCTTCTGAACCCCGTTTTACATACCGAATCCTTGAACCAATTTTGGATGAACGTTAATGTTCACTACTGAGGAGAGCAACACACGATCCCTCCGGTCAGTCGTCAACCACAAAGAAGTAGTGATTACTCCTGCAACAATCCGTAAAATTCTTCAACTGAGTGATGCTACCTCTCCTGCTGGATATCCGAAGGGCACCATAGATCTATCATTTGCTCAGCATGGATATCAAGGTGATCTCAGTGCCACCACCATCATGAAGAACACTTTAATGATGCTGAGCGCCTGATCTTTCACATGGTCAATGTATGTTTGGCCCCTAAGACATCGTCTTGGGATCAAATGTCCACCAAATGGCAGCAGGTAATGTATTCTATCCTTGAGCAACAACCACTGAATTTTTCAGAATTAATATTTTCAGAGCTCAAAGATATGGCTCAAAAACTAACTGCCAACCGTTGGATACTCTATCCACGGTTCATAATGGCCATTATATAGACCAGCTTAATGCTGAGGGACTTGTTGGCTTGGGAGTCCCTGCTACGGCTGTTTTGCCAGAAGTATACTCCCGGCACAACTCGACCGGACACTCAAACTGGCTGCCAAGCTGCGAAAACCCACGCAGCTGGAACCCACAGCCACCACCTCCAAATCCAATGTCCCCACCAAACCCACCAAAAGAAACCCAAAATGGCTACTCAGGGAATTGAGTCCCCTGAGGATGCTCCTGCACAACAAACGCAGGATATATCCACTAGTCCAAACCCCCTAGTGGATACCATGACTCCTCCAGCCACAGCCGCTCAGGCTTCCTCTCAACAGGAGCCTGCAGCAACCCAAGGGGCACCTACTTATCTGGGATCTTCCTCACTTGAGGAGATTGCCATTGAAGAGCACCATCCACCCCAGGTGCACACTGCTTCTACCCCCGTACCCCAAACAACCGCCCCTCACAGCCCAACTTTAATAGTTGCTCAAGTGCTGACTCAATTGCACTCCTCACCCCCTCCCCAGAAACCACTTATTACTGGGAATACCTCTACAATTGAGGGGGAGGAACACAGTGCACCTGAGAACCCACAGCACAGGGGTTTCCCAATTCTATCTCCTGGTGTAGAGAAGGAGCTTAGAATATCTAGTGAGGCTGCCACCTCCTCTGACTCAGCACATGACCAGAGTGAGGCTGGTAACATTGCTAAGACCTCCCTAGAGGCAACTGCTGATGATGGACATTGTCCTGAGGCTGGAAGTCCCCAGTACCAAGCACAAGGGGCACATGCACCAACTGGTCTACACCCAGTGCATGTACATCCTGCTCTAAGCAGGAGGTCAGGTGATTCAGTATCAACTGATGATGACCTGAGCTTCTTCTACGATGTAGTTGCTCAAAACACCATTCTAGAGGATGAGGTTAGCAGACTCAAAGAGCTGCTGGCCAAGATGTCTCAGGATGCAAGTCCATCTGCCACCCTCATACACCCACAGATGGCACCTTCCCTTGAAGGTTTCCCAAATACAGAGCCACCCCAAAATCAACCACCTGCCTCTGCTTCAGGCCCTACTTCTCAGGAACAGAACCCTCCTGAGCAAATAGGTGCTGCACTCAAAAATTCCCTCCCTCTCATCACCCCCCTAATCACTGATATAGTGATCAAAGCCCTTGATGAGAGGCTTTCCTCAACATTACAGCCCTTGGTTGATGCTGCTGTCCACAAGACTCTTTCTGCGGTCTCAACCCCTTCCTCCAATGCAACCAAAAAGGGGGAGAGTCCTGCAGTGAAAGAACAGAAGAGGAAAAGATCCGAGGAAAAGAAGGAAGCGAAGCAAGCCCAAAAGGAGGAGAAAGAACAGCAACCAATGCTCACCTACAAGCGAAAGAAAGGTGCTGATGAGCACATTGCTGAAGATAAAGCCTTGGAGCTACTGATAAAAGAGGCTGATGCCGACACAGTAGATCAATGGACACATCATTGATCAGCTGTTCAGGCAAGGTCATGACACCAACAAACTTGACTCTGAGATTCGACGACTAGAGATTGAAGAAATCCAGAATAGATGGGCAAGTTATGAAGTGTTAGAAAGAGAAAGGCTAGAAATCATGATAAGATTTATTGCAAAATATCTTGGAAGATCAATGATTGAGATCAAAGCTTGGTCCAGGGACAGTATCTTGGCAATCACCACCAAGATCTGTTCGTCTGAAGCATACACTAAGGGCTTGTTATTGAAGCTTTGAATGAAGTGGGTGCTGGGAGCAGGACTGAGCTAGCAAAGCAATCAAAAGCCACACTCACCTCAAGGATGCTAGCACAGCCTGTCAACATTCCCACACCAAAACCACCCAAACACAACCCACCAAACCAACTCCCTTACCCTCAAAACCCATAGCCGATGATATACCCTTGAAGAAGAAGAGAAGGATATTGAGGCTAGAAGAAGATGAAGAAGATGATGAAGACAGGCTGCCGCTATCAGCTGTGATTCAGTTGCCTAAGGCCACAAGTCACTCCTCAGCAATTACTCCTGAAGTCCAGAGACAAATGGTTAAAGTGAAGCTAGAAGAAGAAGAGCTTCATAAACAGCATGATGAGGAATTGCTGAAGAGAGTTGACAAAGCTTATGCAGCCACATCTTCCATCATCAATATGAAGGAGCAAGCCCTCAGACTTTACACTCTCAGGCATACCTTTCAATATCAAAGGAAAGAGTGAGGATTTGGCCTGATCCCAGGTCTCTCACAGAATTCATAAACAATATACCTCGGAGATACATTGGCCAGGTGAAAAAGATCGTAGATGAAGTGATCTCTCTGGTCTTTGTAGTTTCACCCTGGGAAATCCTAGAAGACTTCAAGAAGGCCTACAAGCTAATCTAACCCCTCAGAAGATGCTGGAAACAAAATAGTGAAAAGGGGTTAGTTTACAAGAGGCTTGAGGAAGTCAGG
This sequence comes from Flaveria trinervia, assembly GCA_025506515.1. NCBI lineage: Eukaryota > Viridiplantae > Streptophyta > Magnoliopsida > Asterales > Asteraceae > Flaveria > Flaveria trinervia. Next base: position 61,924,401 of record CM046456.1, on the reverse strand, counting down.
AAAAATGAGCTCCAGTTGTTCCTAGAGGGTAATCACCCGGATGAGTTTGCTTACAGAATAATAACAACTGTGGAGCTAAAGAATGGGAAACAGGCCAAATACCTGTCTGAGTATTATGGGCCGGAATCATTGTTTGAAGGAGGTGCTGAAGAGCTAACCATGGAGGAACAAATCACCTTCCTTGAGGCCTACACAAGAGAGTCGTACAGACTCATTATGGGGAAGTGAATCTCATGAATGGGATAACAACTCTGTGTCCAGTTCCCCAAAACAGAGTTCCCATTCATACTCTGCCAAACAAATATTTGAGGTTCTTCCCAGGCCGGAGCGTACATGGGTCATCTTCTCTACTGATCAGAAGGAAAAAAAGACCAACATTTTGCCATCAATAAGTGGGAGTATAAATAAGTTAGAGGTTTTGGCTGCATTGGTTCAGGGGAGTTTGTTGGACCAAAAGAACCAATGAGCCAAGATCAGAAAACCTCTAAGTCCCACACGGTATCACAACAACTGCTGAAAGCCTCATCAGTAGTTTGACAAGTGCTGAAGACTTCAACAGCTGAAGATCAAGTGCTGAAGACCTTAACAGCTGAAGAACCAAAGTGCTGAAGTACAACAGCTGAAGAACACAAGTGCTGAAGCTGAAAGACCAAAGTACTGAAGTACAACAGCTGAAGAGTTCACAAGTGCTGAAGATCAACAACTGATGTACAAAGTCTGAAGACAAAGACTGAAGACATCAGCTGATGATATCTACTGAAGTCATCAGCTGATGAAACGCCTGAAGGTCAAAGTCTGAAGATCAAGTACTGAAGCCTCAGTAGTTTGTCACAACTGCTGAAGAGTACTTCTTCAGTAGTTGTGATATCAGTAGTTTTATTTTCTTGTTTCAGTAGTTTTGTAAAACGACTGAAGAGCTTGTTCTTCAGTCGTTGTAGTTTCAGTAGTTTGTTAAGACTTAGTTATTTCTGTATTGGATCTGCCAGTTTTGTCACTTTCCGTGATAACAGCAGTGACTGTTGCACTCTATATAAGGAGTGACAACCTATTGTAATGAGGAATGAAATGATGAATTGAATGGAATGAATGATTGATTCGATTAGAAATATTCTTCATCTATAAACATTCCTGAAATCAGAAATACATACTCTCCCCAATAACTGTATGCGATCTTAATGCTCACAATATTGTTAGCTTGCTACAATTTGTCTAATTCGTGTTTGTATTCCGCTGCGTTATATTCTGTTACATCAAACCTGTGATCACTGATCCTGTCACTCTTCATCTACGATCCTCTTGACTTGAACCCTTGTATCTCGAAGGATTTCTTTCTTTACATCCTGTGCCACCCCGTATCATGCCATACTCTCAACCCTTTCCTTCTGATATTGACATGTGTTGGCGATAGTGTACATTTCTCAGAGCTTCTTTCTTCATGCTGATAATTGATAGGAGGCAGCATAGGTTTTGTCAATGCTTTTCAGCATTTCATCATCATGAAGCTTTTTGCTGGTCTCCTCTTCTTCATTTTTACTCTCACAACACCATCTGTGAGGTGGGAGTGATGGGCATGGTTTGGCTTTCGCCAGTGTTAGGACTCAGACAAAGGCTCCTATCTTCTTCCACATCATCCTCTTCTCTTCTTCTCCTAGCCTCAACACCCCTTCTCTTCTTCTTCTTGGGTGCATCATCGACTGTTGGTTTAGATGTGAGGGAGTTGGTCTTGTGGGTTGTGATTGTGGTTGTTTGGATTTGGCTTTAGATTGGTTTGGAGATTTGAGGGGTAGGCTGGTTTTAGTGGTGGAAGGGAAGGTTGTTCCATCATCTTGTTGTGAGTTTAGCCTTTGTAAGTTTTGCCATTTCAAACCTTTTACCACCCCAGCCTCATCAAGGGCTTCAATGATAATCCCCTTGTGGAATTGCTCAGACAGACAGATTCTGGTGGCTATAGCCAGAATACTGTCTCTGGTCCACGCGCGAATCTCCATCAAAGATCTTCCTAAGTATTTGGCAATGAAGCGGATCATGATCTCCAATCTCTCCTTTTCAAGTGCATCATACCCAGCCCATCGGGTTTGAATCTCTTGCACTTCCAACCTCCTGATTTCACTATCCAATGTGGCTGTATCAACCTTTCCTGAAGAGTTGCTCAATGATTTTATCCATGGATCGGCTGTGTGTATCATCATCATCTTTTACTAGCTCTCCAAGGATTTTTCTTCAGCAGTAGGTTGATCATCAACACTTTTCTTTCGTTTATAGGTGATCAGTTGTTGCTTTTGTTGCTTTTTCTTTTCCCCTCTGGGCTTGCTCTTGGCCTTCTCATCCTCTTTTCTTTTCCTCTTCTTTTCTTTCACTGCAGTACTCTCCCCCTTTTGGATGCATTGGTGGTAGGGGTTTGTACAGCAGAAAGTGTCTTTTGCACAGCAGCATCAATCAATGGTTGTAAAGTTGAGGAAAGCCTCTCATCAATGGCTTTAGTCACAATGTCAGTGATTATGGGTGTGATGAGAGGGAGGGAATTTTGAAGGACAGCAACTATTTGTTCAGGAGGGTTCTGTTCCTGAGAATAGTGCCAGAAGCAGAGGCAGGTGGCTGAGTTGTTGGGAGTGGCTCAGTGTTTGGGGAACCTTCAACTGAAGGTGCCATCTGTGGGTTGGTGGAGGCAGATGGTCTTTCTCCTTGTGAGAGTTGGTCAAGTAGGTTTTGCAGCCTACTGACTTCCTCCTCAAGGATTGTGTTCTGGGCAAGAACATCATAGAAAAAGCCCAGGTCATCATTAGCAGAAGCTGAATCACCTGACCTCCTGCTTGGAGCAGGATGTACATGCACTGGGTGTAGACCAGTTGTAGCATGTGCCCCTTTGTCTTGGTACTGGGGACTTCCAGCCTTAGGACTATGTCCATCATCAGCTGTTGCCTCTAGTGAGGTCTTAGCAATGTTACCAGCCTCAGTCTGATCATGTGCTGATTCAGAAGAGGTGGCAGCCTCACTAGATATTCTAATCTCCCTATCTACACCAGGAGATAGAAGTGGTAAACCCCTGTGCTGTGGGTTCTCAATTGCACTTTGTTCCTCCCCCTCAATGGTAGAGGTGTTCCCAGTAGTAAGAGGTATCTGGGGAGGGGGTGAGGAGTGCAATTGAGTCAGCACTTGTGCAACTATCAATGTTGGGTTGTGAGGGGCGGTTGCATGGGGTGAAGGGATAGAAGCAGTGTGCACCTGGGGAGGAAGGTGCTCTTCAATGGCAATCCCCTCAAGTGAGGAAGATCCCAGATGTGTGGGTACCCCTTGTGTGGTTGCTGCAGGCTCCTGTTGAGAGGAATCCTGAGCGGCTATAGCTGGAAGAGTCCTTATATCCACTAGGGGGTTTTGACCAGTGGATATCTCCTGCGTTTGTGTTGCAGGGGCATCCTCAGGGGACTCATTTCCCTGAGTAGCCGTTTTGGGTTTCTTTATGGTGGGTTTGGTGGGGACTTTTAATTTGGAGGTGGTGGCTATGGGTTCCAGCTGCGTGGGTTTGCGCAACTTGGCAGCCAATTTGAGTGTGTGGTCAGAGTTGTGCCGGGAGTATACTTCAGGTAGAACAGCCGTAGCAGGGACTCCCAGGCCAACAAGTCCCTCAGCGTGAAGCTGGTTTGTAATGATGGCCATTATGAACCGCGGATATAATATCCAACGGTTAGCAGTGAGTTTTTGAGCCATATCCTTGAGCTCCGAAAATATTATTTCTGAAAAATTTAACGGCTGTTGCTCAAGAATAGAATACATTACCTGCTGCCACTTTGTCGACATTTGATCCCAAGACAAAGTCTTAGGAGCCAAACATACATTCACCATGTGAAAAATTATGCGTTCAGCGTCATGGAAATGTTTCTTCATGATAGTGGAGGCACTAAGATTGCCCTGATATCCATGATGGGCAATGATAGATCAGTTATGCCCTTGGGATATCCAGCAGGAGAAATGGCATCATCCAGATGTAGAGTTTGGCGAAGTATTTCGGGAGTGATGACCACTTCTTTGTTGTTGACGACCGATTGGAGAGATGGTGTGTTGTTCTCTCCAGTGGTAATGGTGACATTCATCCAAAACTGTTGGAGGGATTCGGCATGTAGTATGGGATTGAGAAGAAATGCCGTTTTGTATTGTGACTGAACCATAAGATCGATAGCAGTATCGAACTTAGCCCAGACAGGCGATTTAGTAAGGTAGGCTACACAGTTGTGTCGCGGTTTGATTTGCATGGACGCCATTTAGAAGAGAGAAGTTTTGGAGAGGAACGTTAGGTTGAAGAAGATGAAGCTTTGAAGTATTAGGTCAGGATATTTATAGGGTACGGTTAAGAAAACGACTGAAGGATGTGGTGTTAGTAATCAGTAGTTTTAACGACTGTTGACATGGTATTATCCTTTCAGACGTTGAAACAGCTGAAGTCGTGGTATTAGGCATCAGTAGTTAGAAAACTACTGAAGACCGTGGTTTTGACTTCAGATGATTGAAACAACTGAGGACTTGGTGTTTGTCATCAGTAGTTGTGAAACTACTGAAGACAGTGGTTTTGTCATCAGTTGTTGTAAACAGCTGAAGACTTGGTATTAGTCATCAGTAGTTATAAAACTACTGAAGACATGGTTTTGCTTCAGTTGTTTAAAATGAAACAGCAGTTGTTGAAACAACTGAAGAGAAAGTTCGCTTCAGTAGTTTTCGTCAATTCATAGCCTTTCAGCTGTTTCATGCCATCCTCAACACTTACTCATCAGACTTTGCATCTGATTTTCAGGTGTTTCATAGGACATCAGTACTTATCTGTTTATACTGATTTCAGTAGTTTGTCACAACAGCTGAAGAGTACTGGCAGTACTTATCATTTTTACCATTTTCTCTTTAATTTCTTCTTTTTGTTTGAGTGTGGAACCTCTTTTGTACTAGCAATCATCTGTAAGATGATTGAACAAACCACATACTTCACATGGTTTCTTCTTCATCTTAGGTTGATCATCAACTAAAGAGGGTGAAGCAACTGAAGACTTGTTCTTCAGTGCTTTGGAAGCATTGTTTGCTTTCTTGACTACCTCTTTAGTAGTCTTCAAACTCTTTCTACTGACAGTTTTCTTCTCTTCAGTACTGGCAGTAGTTGAAGTTTGAACTTCAGGTGTTAAATCCTGCTCTCTAGTCCTTTCAGGACTTTCAGAATTAACTCCTGAGTTGATCAACTCATTGATCATGTGAGTGTCAGCATTTGAACCATCAACATCAGCTGATAGGTTCTGAGAGGGCTTGATGCTGACTTCTACTTCTGATTGTGCTGTATCAGAAAGTAGATCACATGATGAGATGGATTGGTTATTACTCTCACCATCAGATTCTACCTCTGCTCTTGGAGTAAAATCTGTAGGTGGAGCAGTGTGATTGTAACCAATGCCAAACTTCACATTGGAAGCAGATTGCTTACTAAGAAGCATTTCAAAACCTTTGCATGATTGTACCCATCTATCACACTCTACCTGGGTAACTGCAAGGGTTTCTTTGAGATCTTTATACTTCTCAAGAAGTATCTCTTCCCTAGCCTTATCATCAGATATTTGGCATTTCATTTTGTAAATCTCATCATTTTTATCATTAAGCACAGACTCAAATTCAGCCTTGTTTTTGGAAATTATTTGTTCTAGCTCAATGTTCTTGTTGATTAAAGCTACATTTGCTTCTCTAATAGATGCAAATGCTGCTATGCATGGTTCAGAACATAATTTGGCTTTTGCCTCAGAGGATACCTGTAATACCTTTGATGTAGAGGCATTAGTGGATGAAGTATCAGCAGAATCCAAAGCCATAAGAGCTAGATTTCCAAAAGGACTTTCACCACCATGTTGACCAGCACCTGAGAACAGTTGTTCATGACCAGACAAGTCATCTGGTAAACTGCTCCAGTCAACAACTCCTGGGGTGAAGAAGCTGTGTTGTTGAGGTTGAGTTTGTTGATGAGATTGGGAAGGCTGTGGTTCAGGCAATGCTTGTGGTTGTTGTGTAGTTGGAGCTTGAACAGGATTTGGTTGAGGCATATAATAGCAGGGATAAGGATATGACATTTGACCCTGGGGAACAAAGTATGCAGGAGATCTGGGATGTAAATGATGACCAGAACCAGCAGGATGTTGCCCTCTGTTTTGTGGACTAGTACTAGGAAAAGTCACAAAGGGTGCAGAAGAGTTAGAACCAGTTGATCTACACTCTCTTGCAAAGTGTCCCAGCCTTTGGCATTTGTGACACCTCAACTTACTCTTGTCAAAACCAACTTTGGTTTTGCCAGAGAGTCCAGGAAATTTCCTGCCAGTTCTCTTATAGAACTTCTGAGATCTGATATTAATCAGTGCCATTTGGCTCAGAATATCCATCTCTTCTAGATCATCATCAGCTATTCCTTTCAGATCATCCATGATGAAGCATAAATTGTCACTATTACTGCCAGAATGACTCTCAATACCAACAAATGCATGATCAGAACTATTTGAAGAGAAATCTATATGCTCATCATAATTGCTCTCAGATGCAGCATATTCTGACTCATGACCAACCAAGGCAGTATTCCCTGGTACAAAGTCATCAGTGAGCTTTCCTGATGAGGATAGTTTCCTCTTCTGCTCTATCTCTCTTTCAAATGTAAGCAGTTTCCCATGAAGTTGGGTGAGAGATAGACCATCCAGATTTGCACTGGAGCGTAGGACAATAGTGTATGTGTCCCATCTCTCAGGCAGTGATCTGAGGAATCTGTTGTTCATCTGGCTATTGGTGTATTCCTGTTTCACCATTTTCAGCTCAGATATCAAGCAAGAAAAGCGCTCAAACTGTTGAGTCAGTGTCTCACCCTTCCTATGAGAGAATGTCTCATATTGTTGGGCAATGATCTCTCTATTGTTTTCTAAGACCTCATCTGTGCCACCGAATTGTTCCTTCAGGGCATTCCAGAGATCATGAGCAGTTTCATGATGCATAAGCCCTGAATAGATTTCATTAGGCAGTGCCATGCCCAGAATTCCATGGGCTTTAGCATCAATCTCAAATAGTTTCCGATCTTCATCAGAGTATTGTTCCTTCTTCTTCGGAACCATTTGATTGGTTTCTGGATTGTTCACCATAGGCTTATGTGGTCCATTTACCACAGATGTCCAACAACCTGAACTGTTAACAGACAGGTGATGAAGCATTCTTCGTTGCCATATGTTATACTCGGTCCTAACCAACATCGGAGGCTTGGTTGAGGAACCGGTATTGTGAGGATCATTAGAAGGAGTCGTCATCTCAGATTCAATCAAATTCGATTAAGCTAAACCAATTTTAGAACAAAACACAACAACCAATTGAACCAGAAGATCTCAAAATAAATGAACGAAAGCGACAGAAATTCAATAATCTATAACCAGTTCTTGCGAATACGCTAATTCAATCAAACACAGATATCAATTAGCAGTTTCAATGATCAATTGTTAGATCGATCAATGATTAACCTGCTCTGATACCACTTGTTAGGATCAGTGATCTATGTTTGATTGATTAAAGAGTATAGCAGCGGAATTCAAACAATGAATTAGTCGATTCACAAGAACTAAACGATATTCAATGATGAACAAAGACGGTTATAGAGAGAGAATTCTGCAAATATATTTCATTCAATATTCGCTTTCGTGGTAACAGAATGTCACGATTACAATTAGGTCGACACCTCTTATATAAGAGATGTGACGTCTGCTGATGTCACTTGATAGTGACATCTAACAGATTTATTACAACTGAAACACAACTACTGAAGATGTCAAAACACCTGACATCTCCTTACAAAAATGCTAAGTGTTATCAGTTGTTATAACTACTGAAAAACATAAAACTACTGAAACTACAACGACTGAAGAACAAGCTCTTCAGTCGTTTTACAAAACTACTGAAAGTAAAATATAAAACTACTGATATCACAACTACTGAAGAAGTACTCTTCAGCTGTTGTGACAAACTACTGAAACTTCAGTAGTTGGTTTTCAGACTTGAACTTCAGATGTTTCATCAGCTGATGACTTCAGTAGATATCATCAGCTGATGTCTTCAGTCTTTGTCTTCAGACTTTGTACATCAGTTGTTGATCTTCAGCACTTGTAAACTCTTCAGCTGTTGTACTTCAGTACTTTGGTCTTTCAGCTTCAGCACTTGTGTTCTTCAGCTGTTCAGCTTCAGTACTTGTGTTCTTCAGCTGTTCAGCTTCAGTACTTGTGTTCTTCAGCTGTTCAGCTTTAGTACTTGTGTTCTTCAGCTGTTCAGTTTCAGTACTTGTGTTCTTCAGCTGTTCAGCTTCAGTACTTGTGTTCTTCAGCTGTTGTACTTCAGCACTTTAGTTCTTCAGCTGTTGAAGTCTTCAGCACTTGATCTTCAGCTGTTGAAGTCTTCAGGACTTGTCAAACTGCTGATGAAGCTTTCAGCAGTTGTTGTGATACCATGTGGGACTTAGAGGTTTTCTGATCTTGGCTCATTGGTTCTTTTGGTCCAACACAGGCCTCTCACCAGTCCATGAACTAAGCATCCTAGTTCATATGGGATTTGATCCCATCTGCCGGACTTGTTGGACAAGTAGTGGAGAACAACGTGTAGGAGGAACTTCCAGTTGTAGGAGAAGTTAAACTTGTAGACCGTCGACCTGCTTATGTCTCCACCATATCCCATTAGGATGTAGGTGTTGTCCAAATCTGCCTTGGGGAATTCAGTAGAAGCTCCTTCATCATGAAGCTCTAGATGCTCCCTGATGAGTTGTTCAGTGATGATCAACTCCTGTCCACAAATGCTGGACCTGAGTACACAAATCCCATTTAGGGTTTTGGCTTGACCATTTCCCCAAAATTCGGCCATGTGGTTGGAGTAAACAGTGGGGTTAATAGTAAGAGCACTGTAGTAAGGTGATTGGGTGAGAAAGGAGATGATTTCAGAGAAGTCAGCATCTCTTGAAGAATCCAGAAGTGCGACTTGGTTGTGCTGAGGGTTAAGTACCATTGGAGAAAGGTGAATGTGGATGATTTTGAGCTTGGGTAAAGCTAGAGAGGGGAGAAATTTCTAGGGCAGTAAAAATTGCAAGTAAGAAGATGAAATTGAATAGTCGAGATTATTTAAAAGAGGGTGGGTAGGCGGTAATGGGGGTTAGGATAAGGTGATGTGATGGTTTAGTGGATGAATTGATAGTGGCGGTAAGGTTAAAATCAGTTAAATAATCCGACATCATTAACAAAATCTTTGCTTTTTACAGTGTGGGGCCTAAGAGATTTACATTACACAGTAGAATCTTTCTTCCGAATGTAAAACATTTCCGAAGGTAATTTGTCTTCCGAAGGCAATTCTTACTTCCGAAGCAAAGACTTTGCTTCCGAAGGTTAGTATTGCTTTCCGAATGGAGATTTTATAAGCCTCGGAAGTAGATCTGATATGTAACCAATCGCTTCTTCCGAGAAGAAAATTATCCTTTGAGAAATTATGCTTCGGAAGATATAAAAATAACTTTCGAGTGTTAATTTCTCTTCGGAAGAAAATTACACTAAGAAAATTTTCAGAAAGATCTTTTGTAACATGGCTTAATTGTATTGATAAAAGACATTACATATTAAAAGGTTTTCAAAAGAGGTGATCTAATCAATGTTTATAATCCTAATAGCTGTTATGAGATACTTAAATCTTTGCTCATCAAAAGCTTTGGTGAACAAATCAGTATATTGTTCATTTGAGTCAACCTTAATTAGTTTAATCAGATTTTTCTCATGAATATCTCTAATGAAATGGTACCTGATGTCAATATGCTTTGTCTTGGAGTGCTTCACCAGATTTTCAGTAATGGAGATAGCACTGTTGTTGTCAATATGGATAGGAGTACTCATAAAATTGAATCCATAGTCTAATATCTGATTCTAAATCCATAGCAGTTAAGCACAACAGCTAGCAGCAACAATGTATTCAACTTCGACAGTTGATGTAGAGACACAGGATTGTTTCTTGCATTGCCACGAGATGATCCTTCCACCAAGAAATTGACATCCTCCTGATGTTGATTTCTTGTCAATATTGCAGCCACCATAGTCACTATTAGAGTATCCACATAGATTAAAATCCTTGTTTCTGGGATACCAGAGACCTAGTTTAGGTGCTCCTTTGAAATATCTGAGGATTCTCTTAACAGTAGCTAAGTGAGACACCTTTGGAGCAGCTTGATATCTTGCACAAATGCAAGTAGCAAACATGATATCAGGTCTACTAGCAGTAAGATACATCAGAGAACCAATAATTGCCCTATACTGATGTTGATCAGTATCCCTCCTGAAGGTCAGGACAAAGATTATGGTTTCTGGGTATGGGTGTCTTGGCAGGCTTGCAATCATTCATTTCAAATCTTTCTAAGATGTCAGAGACATACTTTGTAAGGCCCCGTTCCCGGAAGCCTCACAGTTGGTCAATCACAGCAGTTAAAACATTAAACATTATAATTATACAAACTTAAGCAGAGAAAATAAATTATCAAAAACCATTCATTTCATTTAAAACACTGTGTTGAGCAATACATCATTGTTTAACTGATTACAAAATAATTGTTTTACTGCATTACCTAACAACAACAACATAAAATACGAATGGATGTCAGTTTTTTCCTGCCGAGTGGCTTCACCCTTGTGCCATCCTCAGCAACGTTTACCTGCCAACTGAAAATGTATAAAAGTCAGCGTCGCTGAGTGAGTTCTAGTTCTATAATAAAACATGCATTTCAATCGTTAAAACCGTTATTTACTTTCTTTCAAATCATACTGTGCTTTTCATTCATTCGTGATCATACATCATACGTACACATTGATAATATAATTATTATCTTCCATTACATTCGTTAACTTCGTTCATTTTACATGTTCGTCCTTTCGAGTCTGTTGCGAAAACAGGGTTGTTCACCTCATTAACAATCACAACTATTTGCATGCTATTCAAGTCTGTTGCAACCATAGGGTTGCTCACCCCAATTGCCAATTTCAACGATAGCATTCTATCCGAGTCTGTTGCAACCATAGGGTCGCTCACCTCATGGAAACTTCACGATAGCTCACTATCCGAGTCTGTTGCAACCATAGGGTTGCTCACCCAATTTCCAATTTCAACGATAGCACGCTACCCGAGTCTGTTGCAACCATAGGGTTGCTCACCTCATGGCAACTTCACGATAGCATGTTGTTCGAGTCTGTTGCAACAACTGGGTTGCTCACATCATATATGTGCTTGCAAGCCTTTCCTTCCTTCATTCTTCATTCAAAAATGCATGCATTCTTACTTCGTGTTTCTCTTTCATTATCTTTCACTTTACGTTACATAATACTTCATTCATTCATTCATTAACATGACGTGTAAAGCCATAAGAAACATAAACATACATCATCATAAGGAACATATCATATAATCATGCATAAGCATCAAACATCATCAATCACAACAGTTATGACTTCAAAAAGTCAACTTACATAGCCCCTGGGAACCTCCCAAGTCAAAGCCTACATTACATTTTTCCCCAAAAAATCAGAAAATATTCTAAGTCCTTAGGCGCATGGGCACTATGCAGGCGCATGGGCACTATGCATGCGCATGGGGAACACTTAGGCGCAGGAGCAACTTTCAGGCGCATGGGCACTATGTAGGCGCATGAGTGCCTTGGCGCATGGGAATCCTGGACGTCTGGACACTTAGTCAATTCCAGCCCAATTCTAGGCGCATGGGTACTATTCAGGCGTATGAACTTAGGCGTATGGAATAATCAGTCGCATGGACACTTAGGCGCATGGGCACTATTGGGGCGCATGGCCCTACAATTAGTCATCCGACTAATATTTCTAGGCGCATGGACCACTGTTCAGGCGCATGGGTTACACTTAAATATTTATAAAGCATTTCCAGGCGCATGAGCCTTATCTAGGCGCATGAACCTTCTATACAATATTTTTCTAGGATGTTTTCGAACCCAATCATCAAACCCATCTGTTCTAAGCTTACCAAGGCTATTCTAAACATGAAAAACCTATAAGCATCTAAGAATCATCATCCAACATGCATAATACATACGGGTATACATACGGGTATACATACATAACCATTGTAAAAATCATTTTAATACATTTTCAGCCCCAAAGAGTTTAAAACAAGTAGAAATCAGGGTCTAGAAACTCACCTGGTGCAACTTGGGTGTATCTTCCTTCTAACCCTTTTGCAAATGAGTTCAAACACCTAAAAACCCCACCAAACACACACACCCAAACACACACAAACATATTAGCATAAACACAAGACCAAACCCAACACAAACGCTTAAAAACCACAAATTCTTACCTTAAATTCGACCTTCTTCTTCTTCTTCTTCTTCTTCAACCGAGAGTTTCTGCTCTCTCTCTCTCTAACCGAATGAAAAGTGATGTGAAGGGAGGGTGGGCGGCCATGCCCACCTTTACACCAACTTTTGGAAGATTTTGTCCTTTTGACTCTTTTAACCCCTCATATTGGGTTTAATTGCATTTCCTTCTTTTATTCCTCATTTCTTACCCTTCTTTTTTTTAAAAATAAGCGGGTGTTACAAGTCCACCCCCTTATTTGGGTTTCGTTCCCGAAACCTGTTATTCCTCGAACATATGAGGATAATGCTGCCTCATCTCTTCCTTGGTCTCCCATGTAGATTCGGATCCCTTCTTGTGCTTCCACTGTACACATACAAGAGGAACCGCTTTATTTCTCAGCCTCTTCTCTTTACGATCGATGATTGCCACTGGTTGCTCCACATAATTGAGCCTTTTGTCTACCTTGATATCCTCCAGTGGGACAATCATGTCCTCATCAGCTAAGCACTTTCTCAGATGAGATACATGGAATATCGGGTGAATTCCACTTAACTCATCTGGTAACTCCAATCTATAGGCCACCTCTCCTACTCGAGCGATGATTCGGAAAGGTCCTATGTATCTCAGGCTTAACTTACCTCGTTTCCTGAATCAGATGATCCCCTTCCAAGGTGAGACCTTCAGCATAACCCGGTCACCCACCTGGAACTCAATTGGTCTGCATCGTTTATCGGCATAAGACTTTGTCTATCTTTGGCTGCCTTCATAAAGGCTTTAATCTTTTCTAGCTTCTCAGTCGTAGCCTCGATCACCTCAACACATCCCAATTCTTTTTGCCCAATGTCTCCCCAAATACAGGCGTTCTACATCGTTTATCGTATAGCATCTCGTATGGTGGCATGCCAACACTAGAATGATAACTGTTGTTGTACGAGAATTCAGCTAACGGTAAGTGGTTATCCCAACTTCCCCTAAAATCAATCACACATGCCCGAAGCATGTCTTCCAGTGTTTGAATGGTCCTTTCTGACTGACCATCAGTTTGGGGATGATAAGCCATACTAATATGTAACCTCGTCCCCATGGCGTTGTGGAATTTCTTCCAGAATTTGGATGTGAACCGGGTGTCGCGGTCAGACACGATAGACACCGGCACATCATGACGAGTCATAATCTCTTTAATGAATAGATCCACCAACCTCTCGGATGAATATGTCTCACGGATCGGTAAGAAGTGAGCACTCTTCGTCAGACGGTCGACAATCACCCATATGGCATCATACCCTTTCGGAGTACGCGACAACTTCGTAATGAAATCCATGGTGATGTGCTCCCACTTCCATTCCGGTATATCCAAAGGTTGGATCTTCCCATACGGCTTTTGATGCTCGGCCTTCACTTGCAAACAAGTAAGGCACTTACGCACATACCCCACCACATCGTGCTTCATACCCAGCCACCAATAATCTTTCTTCATATCTTGATACATTTTTGTGGCACTAGGATGAATGGAATATCGCGTCTTATGAGCTTCATCCATGATCTTCATGCGTAGATCCCCAAAACGAGGGATCCACACACGTCCAAATCAGGTCAATTCCCCAACCAGACCTCTTATTCTTTCAGAGTTTAGATGATCTTCTTTCAATGCCTCATCTTGAAACTCCTTGACTTGCTTCATTACATCAGAGGTCATGAGCAGTTGGTATGCTTTCACCCGAATCGGCTCGGGCTTCTCCTTTCGGCTTTGCCCGGATGGTAATGGATCTCGCAATCATAATCCTTTATAAGCTCCAACCATCATCTTTACCTCATGTTCAGATCCTTCTACTCGAAGAAGTACTTCAAGCTCTTGTGGTAAGTGAATATGGTGCACTTCGTCCGTAAAGATAGTGCCTCCAAATCTTCAATGCAAAGACCACGGCTGCTAGCTCCAAGTCATGAGTAGGACAATTGACCTCATGAGCCTTCAACTGTCGGGAGACATAAGCTATAACCTTCCCTCTCTACATTAACACACACCCCAACCCTGAGTAGGAAGCATTAGAATAGACCACCAGATCTTCGCTTCCATCGGGTAATGACAGAACAGGAGCTTGAGTCAATCTCGCCTTTAATTCTTTAAACGCCTTCTCTTGAGCCTGACCCCATATGAACCTTACATCTTTTCGGGTCAACTTAGTCAATGGATAAGCGATCTTGGAAATGTTTTAAATGAATCTTCTATAGTAGCCCGCCAAACCTAAGAAGCTACGAACCTCGGATAGTGTCTTCGGTGTCTTCCATTGCACAATCGCCTCCACCTTTGCCGGGTCCACCATGATTCCATCAGGATTCACCACATGACCCAAGAACTGAACTTCATGCAATGAAAATGCGCACTTGGAGAACTTGGCGTACAACTTCTCCTTTCTCAACGTCTCCAAAACCTCCCGAATATGACCAGCATGCTCATTCTTGTTCTTCGAATAAATCAGGATATCATCAATAAACACAATCACTGATTTATCCAGCATCGGCCGACACACACGATTCATCAAATCCATAAAAGCAGCTGGCGCATTGGTCAAACCGAAAGACATGACAAGAAACTCGTAGTGACCATATCGCGTGTGAAAAGCTATCTTAGGAATATCCTGGTCCTTTACTTTCAACTGATGGTAGCCAGATCGAAGGTCTATCCTTGAAAACCAACTAGCACCCTGGAGCTGATCAAACAGATCATCAATTCTTGGTAAGGGGTACCGATTCTTCACTATCAGCTTATTCAACTCACGGTAGTCTATACACATCCTCATGCTACCGTCTTTCTTCTTCACAAATAAGACCGGAGCACCCCAAGGAGAGATACTCGGTCTAATGAATCCCTTATCCAGCAGCTCTTGCAACTGCTCCATTAACTCTTTCATCGCTACCAGTTGGGCACCTGGTATGACGTCAATCCGAAACTCAACCTCACGGTCCGGTGGCACACCTGGTAATCTTCTGGAAACACATCCGGAAAGTCACACACAACTAGTACATCAGATAGTTGTGATGTTGGCACGTCCACATCCTTTACGTAGGCCAAGTAGGCACTACATCCACGCCTCATGCACTTTCCCGCCACGAAATCACTTTCGAAATCACACCTGCTGCCAAAGGACCTTAGAAATCCAATGAACGGTGGCCTCTTGTTCCATAGCTCATAAGGGGTTTTTCCATGTGGCTTAACCACAAGAACTCTGTTCTGCACATAGCATGCAGTGCTGACTGCCTCTGCCCAGAATGTTAGAGGTAGTTTTGAATCAGCTAACATAGTTCGAGCAGCCTCAATAAGTGTCCTGTTCCTCCTCTCAGCAACACCGTCTTTTTGAGGAGTTCTGGGAGCACTATATTGTCTGGCAATCCATTTTGAGTTACAGAATGAGTCAAAAACGAAGTTCTTAAACTCAGCCCCTTGATCACTTCTAATGATTTTAACCTTGTGATCAATTTGATTTTCTATTTTAAGAATAAAAGATTTTAATGTTTTAGCAGTTTCATCTTTAGTCCTTAAAAAGAATACCTATGTGAATCTTGTAAAATCATCAACTATCACAAGGCAATATGATTTCCTTCCAATGCTCATTATATTTGTGGGACCAAAAAGATCCATGTGCAATAAGTGGAATGGAGTAGTGATAGAGTAAGCACATTTGGATTTATGAGATGTCCTGTGTTGTTTCCCTTTCAGGCATGCAACACAATTATCACTGTAGAAAAACTCCTTTTTAGGCAAGCCATGTACCAAGTTATTTTTAGCCATTTATTCATTGTCTTAAAATTTACAAGACACATACGTTTATGTCACAGTGTTGACTCATCACTATCAGCTTTGGAAAGAAAGCATGATACTTCACCCATTGGGGAAGCATTGTTCATATCTAGCTTGTACATATCCCCTTTCCTGGGAGATCTAAGAAGCACCAATTCCTGAGGAATTATCATCCCAGGTTTGAGAATAATGCACTCATGTTTTGTGAAAAGCATTTGGTGCTTTTGATCACATAATTGAGAAACACTTAACATATTGTGTTCAAGCTGTTTGACAAAGTGAACTTTGTCAACCTTTAATTTACCATTGGATATACTCCCTCTGCCAGAAATTTATCCTCCGCCCTCACCTCCAAATTGGATAGGACCTCTATCATAGTTCTAAAACTGTTGAAGGAGAGATTTGTTCCCTTTCATGTGCCTGGAGCATCCACTGTTTACAATCCAGACATTGTTGTTCATGTCATATGGATGTCCCTGCACATAAGATGAGATTGTTAGTTTTGTTTGGAAGCCTAAGCCTTGCAGGTCTTGGGTTCTTCCAAAGATAGTGACATAATTGAACCAAATGTTATGCATGGGGGTTCAATAGAGGTCTTTGAAGAAGAGGTTTGGGCTGCAGCATCTTCCTTGATCTTCCGGTCCATCCTTGGTTGATCTTGGAGGATGAGCTTGTTGAAGCTTTTGCAACCTGGCCATCTTCCGAAGCTTCTTTCTTTTCGGAAGAAGCCTTCACCACCTTTTCTTCCGAAGAAGTCTTCTCCTGGGGAGGTTTCAAGGAAACTTTCTTGTTCTTCCGAACCTTAGTAGCTTTTGCTTCCAAAGCCATTTTCCCTTCGGAAGAAAGAGTCTCTTCCGAAAGCAACCTGGCTTCCGAAACTAGCTTTCCCCTTTTCATCACTTGAACCGTTTGAAAAGGTCCAAATGTCAAACCTTCCTTAACTCCTTTTCTAAAATTATTTGCATAATGTATGCTTGCAGGATTGTAGTAACAATCTTTTGCCATGTGGTTTTGCAGACCACACATTATGCATGCAATGTTAGTTCTTTGGGAATGTGAGGGTTGCTATTTCTTGGGCTTCTTTTCTTCATCAGCACCTTTTCCCTTCAACTTCTGATCCTTTGGCAGGACAAAAGTGCTGGTATTACACTCCTTTCCTGAATCAGAAGTACCTAACACTTGGAATCCAGCTGAGATAAAGACACCCTTCTGCTTGGGGTCAATCTTTAGCTTGGACTCAGCCACCTTCTTGGCAGTTCTCCTAGCAGCTTTAGCTTTACTTCTTCTGGCCTTAGTGGTTAGGATTTGTTCTTCACAGGAGGAGATGGGTACTTCTACCTGCTCCTTCCTTGTGGTGACCACGATTGTTGCTTCATCCTTCAACTCTGGTGAGGAAGGGTCAGCAGTTGGAACCTCTTGCTCCTCAGTACCACATCTAGGCTATCTAGTAGACTCATAGGAGTGTGGTGGAGCAATTTCATTGGTTCCCAACCCTCTTTGTTCTGATAAAAGAGTTTGGAGTGGGAGGATGATGCAAGAATAGCTTAGAAGTTTTTCTCAGAAATAGCATGCTTCCTGGCCTGAGCCTCAGCAGTGACAAATTGGGCTTGAGCCTTAGACAATTTGGATATAAGATCTTTGATTTGAGTCTTGTAGTTAGTGTGTTCATGTTTTAAAAAAGACATAGTTTTCTCTAACTCCTCAATTTTCTTTTCATAGTCAGATTCAACTCTTTTAAAATCAGATTTTAAGATGTTTAAAGACTCAATATCAGATCTAATTTCCATATTATAATCCTGATAGAGTTTAACTTTAGCTATACAAGCTGGAGTGTAGAGATGTTCATATACCTGGGCATCGTATGTTCCGGCCATGAGAGCTTGAGCAGGAGTCACATCCTGTACCATGAAGCTCCAGTCAACTTCTTGAGCCATTGCAGCTGTTTCAGTTGAATTCTCAGCGGGCTTTGAGGTTGAGGGATGTGTGGAGGCCTGTGGGGTTCCTGGATTGGTCTTGGGAGCCTTGCATTCCCTTGCAAAGTGACCTAGTTGGTTACAGTTGTAACACTTTGCCTTGGTCTTGTCAAACCCGAACTTGTTGGCAGTTGGGTTTTGAGGGAAATGCCTTCCAGTTCTCTTAAAGAACTTCTTCGCTCTATAAGTTAAAAGAGCCATCTGTTGGACAATGTCCACATACTCTACATCATCTGGACTGAAACACTCAAGATCATCAAAGCAGTATTGAAAATCACCAGAGTGTCCACTTCCTGAGACAAAGTCACAACTTTCCTGAAAGGAGTTGTGTTGAGTCTGTTGAGACCTTGGAGTCTCTGGAAAAGTGATGTAAGGTCTAGAAGAGCAGGATGGCTGCTGGTAAGTCAGGTAATGCTGAGGTTATGGGAGTAATGAGCCTTCAGCAACCATTAAAGCGTTGCTAGCAGGAAGACTCATGGGTCTGCTGGTTTGGTGGCCCTTCTTACTCTCCATCTATAGAGTTCAGTCATGGTGAGAGTGTTCAAGTTCTTTGTCCTCTTGATAGAGACACAGTAGAAAGTCCACTCGTTTGGAAGAGCACTCATGAACTTTCTAGTAAGATCTCTAAGTTCGGGATTGATCTTCACAGACTGAAGAGAAGAGATAAGATCCATGTACCTGAAGTACTATTGGTTGAGAGTCTCTCCAGCAATATGAGTGAAGTTCTCAAACTGCTGCTTCAGCGAGTCCTTCTTTGAGTCATTGGAGCTTGAGTACATCTAAGCAAGTGCATCAAAAAATTCTTTGGAAGTCGTGCAATGCTTGAATCCCACCATGATGGAGTTCGGTATTGCAATCATGAGAATGGTCATGGAATTGCTGTCGTTGTCCATCTTTTTTCTGTCTTCATCAGAGTAATCCTCTACAGCCTTTTCTATCATGGCACCGTTTCCACCAGGTGATGCCACCTTTGGCTTATACGGGCCATTGACAATGGAGTTCCATATCTTATTGTATTGATATCTAATGAAGCCTTTCATTCTCCTGCTCCAAGACCTGAAATTTTCAGGAGTAATGATGGGAGCCTTTGTCATGGTTCCCATCTCTACCTTGGACTTGTTAAGGGCCATTTGAGTGAGTGGGTTGTAGGGAGGAGTGAAAAACAGGTTGATTTGGATGGTTAGATCACGCAATCAAGAGCCTGAGAAGCTCTGATACCAATGCAGGATCGATGTTTGTCACTAAACACTTTTGTTTTCTCTCAAACTCACCTAGAACAACACTCGGATTAAGATAGAATCAGTAAGAGTTGATCACAATATAGAAAGTAGTAAAGAACATAGGAAGTAATTTTCAAGGTACTTTTATATATTTCTTCTCAACTCAATAATACAAGACTCTTACAAGCAGTATGGAATGAGTTACAAAGAGAACCTATATATAATACTACCTACAACCGGATATACTTTGATACCAACTGGGATCCTATAGCTAAAGTCTATACTACAAGACTAAAGTTTAAGGTATCTCGGATAAAGTCTTATCTGAGATTTGCTAGTCAGGACATGTCCCTGACTTGCCTTTTGTCACCAACTAAAGTTGGTAACATGTACTATCATGAAAAGGTGAACAACGGAATAAAGTATGGTCAACTGCATGGATCTTTAGGAAGAAGCCATACAGTATCAGAGGTCTGCAGCGGAGTGTTAGAGACCATACTTGTGTCCACTGGTTCATAGCAGTGTCTTCTAAAGGTTAAATGGCTTTGGAAGAGTAAGTACTTCCGAAGCCACTTATACTTCGGAAGAGACTGCTTCTTCCAAGGCTTGGAGACTTCTTCTTTTCATCATACTTCGGAAGTGGTCTTCAGCTTATTCTTCTAAGACTTGAACTTCAGAAGTATGCACTTGACTTCAAAGTAGAGTTCTGTCTTCGGAAGTTGATCTTTCACTTTGTCTTCGGAAGAACTCTGCAACCTTTGGAAATTCCATGTTAAGCTTCGGAAGCCTTTGCATGCAGCACCAAAATTATCTAAGTGACTTAGCTTTGGTTGCATTAGCCTTCTTTTTTATCCAACAGAAGTGTATGTGTGCCAACCTCCAGGATTTTAAGACCCACAACATCCTCACTATGTGTTCAAAATGAATAAAGCTCTACATGGGCTGCACCAAGCACCAAGGCTGTGGTATGAGACTTTGTTTCAGTTTCTCCTGAAGAATGGCTACACCAGAGGAACCATTAACAAGAGATTATTCATCAGGAAGTCTGGTAAGGACATTTTGCTTATTCAAGTCTATGTTGATGACATCATATTTGGTTCTTCAAATGACCAAATGTGTAAGGACTTTGAAAGCATTATGAAGAAGAAGTTTTAGATGAGTTCCATGGGAAAAATGGACTTTTTCCTTGGAATTCAGGTGAAGCAATTGAAGGAAAGCTTCTTCATCAATCAATCCAAGTATGTCAATGACATCTTAGAAAGATTTGAGATGAAGGATTGCAAGCCAGCCAAGACACCCATACCCAGAAACCATAATCTTTTTCCTGACCTTGAGGGGGAGGATACTGATCAACATCAGTATAGGGAAATTATTGGTTCTCTGATGTATCTTACAGCCAGTAGACCTAATATTATGTTTGAAACTTGCATCTGTGCAAGATATCAGGCTGCTCCAAAGGTGTCTCACCTAGCTACTGCAAAGAGAATCCTCAGATACCTCAAAGGAGCACCTAAATTAGGTCTCTGGTATCCAAGAAATAGTGATTTTAATCTCTATGGATACTCTGACAGGGACTATGGTGGCTGCAACATTGACAAGAAATCAACATCAGGAGGATGTCAATTTCTTGGTGGAAGGATCATCTCATGGCAATGCAAGAAGCAATCTTGTGTCTCTACATCAACTGCTGAAGCTGAATACATTGTTGCTGCTAGTTGCTGTGGATTCAGAACCAAATGTTAGACTATGGATTCAACTTTATAAGCACTCCTATCCATATTGACAACAACAGTGCTATCTCCATTACTGAAAATCCGGTGAAGCACTCGAAGACAAAGCACATTGATATTAGGTACCATTTCATTAGAGATATTCATGAGAAAAATCTAATTAAACTAATCAAAGTTGATTCAAATGAACAATATGCTGATCTGTTCACCAAAGCTTTTGATAAACAAAGATTTAAGTATCTTATAACAGCTATTGGGATGATAAACATTGATTAACTTACCTCTTTTGAAAACCTTTTAATATGTAATGTCTTATGTCAATACAACTTAAGCCATGTTACGAAAGATCTCTCTGAAATTTTCTAAGTATAAATTTCTTCCGAAGAGAAATTAACCCTCGAAAGTTATCTTCACATCTTCCGAAGCAAAATTCCTCCAAGGATAATTTTCTTCTCGGAAGAGTTTTTAGTCTCGGAAGAAGTGATTGATTTCATATCAGATCTACTTCCGAAGCTTACAAAATCTCTCCTTTCGGAAAGCAATCTCTATTCTCGAAAGTTACTTTTTACCTTCGAAAGTTGGAATTGCCTTCGGAAGATAAATTACCTTCGGAAATGTTTTATATTCGGAAGAGGGATTTTACTGTATAACAAAAATCTCTTGGGGCCCACACTGTAAAAAGCAAAGATTTTGTTAATGATGTCGGATTATCTAACTGAATTAAACCTTACCGCCCCTGTCACTTCATCCACTAAACTGTCATTTCACCTTATCCTAATACTTTACCGCCATTCCACCCTCTTTTAAATTATCCCGACTGTTTACTCTCATCTTCTTACCACAAATTTTACAGCCCTAAAAGTTTCCCTGCTTCCAAATTCACCCAAACTCAAATTGCTTTACCTTCACTTTTTACAATGGCCTTAAATCCTCAACACAACCAAGTCGCACTTCTTGATTCTTCAAGAGATGCGGACTTCTCTGAAATCATCTCCTTCCTCACCCAATCATCCGACTACACAGCCTTGACTGTTAATCCCACAGTTTACCTCAACCATATGACTGAATTTTAAGGAAACAGTCAGGTCGAAACCCTAAATAGGGTTCGTGTAATACGATCCCGCATTTGTGGCCAAGATTTGGTCATCTCTGAACAACTCATCAGGGAGCATCTGGAGCTTCATGATGAAGGTGCCCCTACTGAGTTCCCCAAGGCAGATTTAGACAGCACATACATCCTCATGGGATATGGTGGAGATGTGAGCAGGTCAACTGTCTACAAATACAACTTCTCCTACAATGGAAGTTCCTCCTGCACATTGTCCTTCACTGCTTGTCAAACAAATCTGGGGAATGGATCAAATCCCATATGTACTAGGGTGCCTAGTTCATGGATTGGTGAGAGGTCTGCGCTTCAACTACTCGAGATTTGTGCTGCTCAATCTCATTGGAAATCTTCAGAGGGAAACATTCTTAATGTATCCCAAATTTCTTCAACACATTATTAACTGTGAGTTGGACTAGAGTCGGCTTGTCTGTGCAGCCACCCTGTCTGTCCCTTACATGAGGCCAACCATCTTTAAGAAATTAAAGAGGGTATCCACTAACTTCACTAGCAGGTACACTTCTTTACCTACTAGTATGACTGAGCATATCGCTCCTGGTGACATCCCTGTTCACCCCACAGGTGATGAACCCACACCAGCAACTGCAACCACAATGCCAACACTACATTCTCCTCCCATCACCATTACCTATACACGACACCCCAAACGAACCCTTGTTCAATCTACTTTGATTGAACAAGCTCCTCCTGTTCAACCTAAAAAGGCTAGAGTGGAACATTGGGCTCCCACTCAGTCTGAGGTCTCACCTTCCTTCACCATTGACCTCAATATGGGTTTTGAGTCTCCTCAGTCTCAAAACCATGAGCCCATTACCCAACCTGAAAGCCCTCAGAGTAAGTCTTTACACTCCTCTGAGCAGCCAATAAAGGACAGCCCCGCTAGAGGCTCAATGCCTGTAGACATTGACCAAGGTCCCGGGTTAGTAGGTTTAACCTCCTTGTCATTCACTGACCTTCTCTTCAAAACTGATAAAGAGATAACATCTCTCCATGGCAAAGAAGTTGATCTACAACACCCCGTCCAAGATCAACAGATCCCAGAGAGATCCCTTATCTCTAGTCCCCATCAGCTACCCATAACTGAGGTGAGTCCTACTGAGGTGGAGGGGACTCATGTAGATTCAGCTGCCACTACAGAAGGTGCCTCAATGGACCCTATGGACAGTGGTAACATCTCTGAGACTGAATCTGCAGCAATCATGCCTTTTGAGACTGAATCTGCGGCAACTTTTGGTAACATTATCTTCGTACTGTTCATCATAGTTACTACCCTTGTCACCGTAATAACTATATACCTTAACGGAGTAATAGTTAGAATCAGAACCAAATAAATAATTGATATTCCAAATTGACATAGTTAATAAACTACATCGCATAAAATGTATACATATATTAAATTTATCTATATGAAATGAATTAAAAAGTAACAATTTATATAGTATTTTACCAAGAATATAACGTTGAGACAAATAATTATCGAGGATATTACATCGTATCAAATAATATAATAAATATAAAATTACATCGTAATCAATGAATATTACTTCCCGTCAAAATAATATAAAAATATTCGACACAGGTAACGACTCGTGAGAGACTTAACTGGCCATAAACTAAAAGATTAACGGCCCGTAAAGATTTTCACGGCCCGTGAAATCTATGCCAGTGAAGGGCGTCACAACCCCTTAAACAGTTGAATGACTAATTCGATGGGCGGCAGATCTTACGGCCCGTAAAGGCTCTTATGGTCCGTAGAACTACGTCTATATATCATGTGAGGTGCAGTTATAACAGACCACAATAATAATCCGTACATGACTATTTGATCAATATCATTTCAAGCTTTCAGTTCTCACTTTGTTGTTAAAAGTGAACTTCCTTGCATAACCATGATAGATTTACACTCTATTTTTACTATGTTTTACTTACAAGGAAAATATGTTTTTTTTTATTTATTTTGTTCATAATTATCCTTGCAAATGAAAATAAGTATAAATCTTTTGATAACTATACAAGTAAAATTACAAGTAAAATTATGCTCGATAACAAAAGCAAAAATTAAAAATGATGGTTGTTAAACTATCAACGTGAACTATGGCAACGCAATGAATCATGATTTGAATTATTAGAATTACTTTTTGTTTTGAATAAAAATAATTGTTGTTGAATCAGAAGAAAACAATTTAAGCCGTCAAGCTACAAGCTGCTCGTTTATCACTAGATTATTAACTTTTTATTTTTGTTACTTTTATATTTATTTATAAAAGAACTTACTATATATAAGATAATGTATATTCTTTAATTATTTTAATCATAATATTATATAAAATTAATACTTTTACATAAATAAATATATATCTAATATGTAAAGAAATGTTATATAAACAAAAGGTTCGTTTAAACTCGCGAGCTGGCTCAACCTCGATATTTGAAGCTCGGGTTTGAGCTCGCTTAGTAAACGAGCCATAAAATGAGCCCGAGCTTAGCCTCATGCTCGTTTAAACTCGGCTTGATTCGAACATATTTTTCGAACCAATCTCGAGCAGCTTGCGACCCATATGACTCGTTAACACCTTAAAAAGGTAACCTACAAAACCGAAAACCAGCAAGTCACACACCCACATGACCGATTAGATCAAATCAACTTTCTAAGTTATCCTTTCACATAATATTGTTAGAGATGAAATGAACAAATAAGTCAGCCTCATGCCACTCCACACACCTACTATACGTGTCCACCTCTCTGCAACTCTTCACCCCAAGTGTCACTGCAATCTTCACCCTCACATTATAAGCACGTACATCTCTATCTTCTTCAAACCCAAAGACATCTTTTCATTCATTTCACACTATCAATAAACAACAAGCTTTCTTCAATCTTGATTGATCATCACAATCACAAAACCTTTTCTTCTTACAAACCAACCGATTAATATGCCACGTAGATACGCCATCGGTAGGGCCGATGAAGCCACCCACCCGGACTCGGCTCGAGCCACCCTGTCCGAGTTTCTATCCACCTTCATGTTCGTCTTCGCAGCCGAAGGCTCGCTACTCGCCCTCAGTATGAACTTTTACGCTCATGATCGTAAAAAAAATATATTTGGGTAACACTGAAAAAGAAGTTAATAAGTTGATTTTAAAAAGTTAAATAGTAAAATTTAAAAATTAAATAAAGTTACTTTTGAAAAGTTACTAACTTTTGAAAAGTTACTAACTTTTGAAAAGTTACTAACTTTTGAAAAGTTACTAACTTTTGAAAAGCATCTTTTTGTTGTTGATGGTTTTATTTTGTGTGTTTGTTGATGTTGTTATTGAACATGCAGATAAGATGTATGGTGGGGACCACGGGCTGGCAGCGCCTGGGCTGGTGCTGGTTGCATTAGCTCATGCGCTGTCATTGTTTGCCGCCGTGGCCTCGAGTTTAAATGTGTCCGGTGGACACATTAATCCCGCGGTCACGTTCGGTACTCTGGTTGCTGGGCGGGTCTCGCTCGTTCGAGCCTTGTATTACTGGGTGGCTCAGCTTCTTGGTGCGGTTGTAGCCGCGTTGTTACTACGATTAGCCACTGATGGCATGGTATTACACTGAATTCGGGTGTTTTAGAAATCTCCCACTTGCTTTAAGATCTATTTTCTCGTAGTTTTTATATCATATATAATCAGATATAAGTATCTTACATGTATATTTTATAGTTATATATAAAATTTAGTAATAGATATAGTTATATAAAGCACACTAATAATTGTACGTATATTCTAAATATACGTTTTTTAGAGACTTTTACATGTATATTTTACAATTATATATTAATTTTAATAATAGTATTTTATAGTTATTTGTAAAACTCGACAATAATTGTACGTCTATTCTCTTTTTGACTGTAGAGACCCGTGGGTTTTACGGTGGCGGCCGGTGTGGGGAACATAAACGCGTTATTGATGGAGATCGTGTTAACGTTTGGGTTAGTTTACACCGTTTTCGCAACAGCGATCGACCACAAACGAGGGACGTTAGGGACGATAGCTCCATTGGCTATAGCATTTATATTGGGTGCTAATATACTGGTCGGGGGGCCGTTCGAGGGGGCGTCGATGAACCCCGCAAGGGCGTTCGGGCCAGCGTTGGTGGGGTGGCGGTGGAACAACCATTGGGTGTATTGGCTTGGGCCGTTTGTAGGGGCCGCGATAGCGGGTTTGATCTACGAGTTCGGGATAATACAACCGGAGGTGCCGGTTCATACGCACCATCAGCCCCTGGCTCCGGAAGATTACTAGTGAGATGGTAATGGTTTAGTTTTTGTGTTGTGTAATAAAAGGTTTGTTGGATGGTGATTTGTTTTGTGTAGTGTTACTATGTGTATTTTGTGGTGTTTTGTGATGTGTTTTTGTATGTGTTTTGGAGTTTGAACATATAAAATAATGGTGCAACTACCCTCATTGTACTATTTGTGCCTATGTATGTATGTATGATGTGAATTTACATGGTTCGATTATGTATGTACGTATGTATGATGTGAATGTTATGTATGTATGATGCGAATGTTATGTATGTATGATGTGAATTTACATGGTTGATGGTTATATATTATATGCATATGTAGTAAAAAAAGAAAAAAAAGGAAAACTAGCATCTCTTATTTATTAATTTTGATAATTATATGACTTTTAGTAGTGATTTGATAGTCATAGTGTAGCTCATAATGGAACCCATTATGGAACGTGTTGTGTTTGCTGACCTTGTTAGTTATACTTTTGTAATCGTGTTCACATGTTGGGGTAATGTTGGGCGTGTCGTGTTACTGTTGTGGAGTTCAACATGGTTAAGTAAACGTACGAAGTTGAGTGGACTCGTTATGAAAATGATACTTAGGGTAAAAAATTACTTCGTAAACTTAATATTTGTATCTAACATGACTGGCTAATTTAAGTACAACGGCTAATTTAATAAGTGTGTTATTACAGGTACAATCTAAATGTGTTTGAGACACCCTTTCAAACTATCTTTCTATATATATCTATACATAAGATAAAGAGTGGGAGTACATATGATAGTAAATTAATTAATTAATAACAACTAGAAATTAAGAAGAAACGTATATTAGTTGGGTACATTATTTGTGACGCATGCCACTGAGTTCACTTAATAATATGGTATATGAAATAACATTTTTGGAAATGTCAACATGAATTTTGGATAAATTTTCATGCGTGATTAAAGTTCCTTTCTACTTTGTTAAAAGCTTGTGAGCTGCAATCATAAAAAAAATCTTTAGAGGGCCCTGGAGTTTAAGCTCTGAGGGCACTTCAACACGACATTCAAGTCTTAGTATGTGTATGAGATTTATGAGATATTAGTAATATGTATAAGAATAAGAATAAACACTAAGAATGAGAGGTTGAGTTAGAGTGAGAGATTGATTATGTGGATTTCGTTAGAGGGCCCTTAGAGCTTAACTTATTGGCTCTGTTGTCTTGTATTCTGATTATATTTTCTATAAACCAATGTTAGATCTAGGAACAATAGGTTTAGATATAGTCTTAAAACTTTAATCAAAACTTGTAATGAATATTTGTAATTCATTATTTGGATGTATGTTTTAGGTATATAGGTTAACCCATATTTGTGTTGATTTATGTGTATGATGGCAGGTAAAACATTATGCTTGGTCAATTTGAAACTTGACTTAAGTGTAAAAACCATTTACGGACGAACAATTTTGTTCTTTCGTAGATATGTTTCTTATAAAACAACCATTCGAAGATCTTCTGCGGATGAACAACTAACTTCGAAGTTCAAGCGAAGAATTCAAGTAAAGAGTTCAAGTGAAGAATCATGCGGAAGAGTAAACCTTTGTGAATGTGCAAACACTTGCGGAAGACAATCCAGCAGCGAGATCCAAACACTTGTATTTAAATAATACAAGTGTTACAAGTCAACAAATCAACAAGACAATTTCAAATCCCAAGAGATCTAGTGTTTTTTTAACTGAAACAAAATTGTTTATAAATATGAGACCTAGGTTTCACATAAAAAACAGATGGCCAACCAGACGGAAAACACAAAACATCACATCGATTCACACATTCAATCAAACACAAACCCTAACATCCGTCACATCGATACATCACCAACATCAACACATTCAAAGCAATTATTGTTTATAGAATTCATTATTTATTCATCTGTAATCATTAATCAGTTTTAATGAAATACTTTTGAATCAAATCTTGTTTGTTTATTTATTGTGTTCATAATCATTACCGTTTCAAATCAAACCAATCAATTTACTCAGTAAAAACTGGGTTTGAAGAACCCTATTTTTGCACCTATAGTAGAACATAACATCAAATTGTCAATAAGTAATTAGACATAACATTATTCCATTAACATAAGACAACTTTAACAGAACAAAAAACAATAAAGATAAAATGCACATATTACCATTTACCCAAGCCCCCAACATTCCGATTTAGTCTTTAAACCATGAGAACCATTAAAAACACATATAATATTTTCGTAATGAATAACATCGGTAAAACACAGCTTGCGCTCGACTGACTTTTTCTTTCTTCTCCCTTATCATTTTTTTCCAACTTTTGTTATACATTTTTAAACAAATAAGAAACCGTAAACAGTAACAAAAACAACACCAAAACTGCAACCCACATTCCCAATCCTCTCTTCAATTCATCTTCTTCTCTCCAAGCGTTTGTTCCTCGGGATCAAACTGCGGCAACGTTAACAACGTGTTGACCCGAGCCACTCCTTCAAGTGCAGACCAGTCTATCGCATCATCATCGTTGGTTTCCGGATCCTCGTCTAGTTCCTCATCTGCATCCACCAAATCGTCGTCTGCATCCGTCCCTTCTTCGGTCACCCCTTCACTGATTCGGATTGCACCACTCGGTTCTAATATTTGCTCGTTGTTCTCAACGGGATCAGTGGCAGAAGCTGTTGAGATAATGTTTGGGTGTGGGGTGAGAAAAAGGCACACAACTGCACAGTCGTCGACTTTAGAAGTCGGGTACTTGTGGTTCCATGCACGCACCGCTGACTCGACCACGGCTCGAGCTGCAGAAGAGCGTGATTCAGCAGACGCGACGATGTTCACCACATCTTTGTTTGTGAGCACATCCCAAATCTGTCATGTTCATAAGATCAACAACTTAAGTTAATGCATGCATGCATGCATGCAGATAATACTTTTGGATAATCAAACTATAACCAAACATGAAAATGAAATGGAAATAATAATACACATCAAAGATATGGGAAAATGTTGATAATATTCATACCCCATCACTAGCCAAGACGACAAACTGGTCGTTTTCTGTTAAACGTCGATAGAAGATATCAGGAATAGAAATGAGACCGAAATCTTTAAGGCAAAAGTCCCCAAAAGCACGAGCCATGGCTAGACCGGGGGAGTCATTATTAGGTAGCCAAACTCGAGTTACATCGGGTTCATCTTGAAGGGCAAAAACACGACCTTTGCTTTTACGGATCCGGTCTGCTTCCGCTGAAAGAAATGTGACAAAAAAATATGTGTTAAAATTTTGTTTTGAAGAAACTAAGGCCTATAAACTCAACCACATCTAGTCTTAATTATATTGAGAGAAAGAGGAACCTGGAAGATTTGGTTTTAGATCCACAGTCAACTGAACAGCAACAAGAGAATTGCCTTTATCTTTTGTACACAAAACAGCTCTAGAGTCCCCAACATTACCAATTATAAGATCCTGACCCTGCAACAAACAACACACAACTCACATTCAGTATAAAACCAAACGCGGGTTTCTAAATCTATAACTTCCAAAGATCATTTCACCTGTTTGATCAGCGTGACAGCTGTTGACCCGCTACAAAAACAGTCTATATTAGTATACATCCTTAGTTCCCTATCCATGATTTTAAAAGCCTTCAAAAACAAGTCTTTTAGCACCTGCAGTTTCTCATGGTTTTTATTATTTTCAAGGTCTGCATTTGCGCGATCAGAAGTAAAGCCCGTTTCTTCATTAACTGTGGTCTCCTGTGAGACATCACTATTGCCCCATGTATTGGCTTCCCAATTTGCACTTAACTTTAATGGCAGTGAGTCTCTTACTCTCTTGGAAACCATGTGTCCAAATGGTCCATGACCGTCAAATACACCACAGAAGACTGTGTCTGTTCTTGACCCAAAGTTCTGAAACAGTAAAATGAATATATAGTAAACATCAAGAAAATAAGATAAATTTGCATATACTTTCAGTTTTGTTCCATTGTAGTTTGATTCAATTAAAAAATTTTCACACCGGTCATTTTTTAAGACAAGGGCCATATAAATCATCAGTTTAGGAGTAGTAAAGTATGATAGTATCTTGACAGTAAGCGCAATATCGGTCTTTATAAGGCCTAAAAGCACACGCCTGCAAACGAGTATAGTCATTGTACTGTTGGACTTATTGGATCGAGCAATTCTCAAACACAATGAACACAGGTTGTTTCTTATGGCTAAACCAAGTCACGACTCATTATAAATATTATCGATCAAAAACCATACAGTATATATAGTTATACTAATACATAATTGCTATTAAAAACTTCTAACCATACTCTATTCCTACTAATTAAGGAACTTTAACAACTATATAAGCATCTCATTCATCTACCCTCTTCCTAGACCAATCTATCTTTTCTTTTGTGTTTATCTCGAACATCAGCTTTCACATGTGAATCGTTTCAACCCTCGACTTCTTGGTTCACCCATTCCAGCCCTTTCACAATCAAGATTAACACCTTCGTATGTCCATACTTAAAGGTGTTTGGATTCGTGTCTTAAATTTAATTATCTGAATACTACGACTGCGACCTGTACACTTTTACTGTTTGGATAACGAATCTCCTACAGGTAGCAATAAAACAGATTTTCAATAGGCATAATTATATTACCTAAAAACCACTTATCTATTCTAATTTGAGGCCTCTACTCAAATATCACAAGATGTTTGTCAGTTTCCCACAAGAATGTCTTTTTCTTGTCTGTTTACGAATTTCTTATACAATCAACATTTTCCAAACACGCATGACTTATTATCTGATTATTCCAACATCAAACAACACTATAATGAATCAGCTACAGTTTCAAACATATGCACCATAATATCATGAATCAAAGCATCAATACATAAGGCTAGACAAGCTAACAACATGGAAGATATGAAAAACAAAAGAAATTAGTTAAAAGTCAAACCTCCCAAACTATCATAGCATCTTGATTGGTACCCTTTTTCCCTTGCTGAGTAAACAATGAAGCAACTTCACTAGACCCATTCAAGAACATCCTCCCAGGGATCCTATGAAGGTGTTCTTCCTTATGCAAATTAAATGATGAGCTTCTTGATGTTTTCTTCTTTAAACTTTTCCTCTTTTTCACCCCAAAATTTGGTGATGATGGGGAGCTGCGGCGTGGGCTTCTGCTTTCTCCTGTCAAGCAGCAGGAGCCCATCATCCGCAGGGCCCGCACAATGCTCAACAAGCACTCCAGACCCACCCCACAACCAAACCGCCTGGTTTCGGTTAACGGATCCGTCACAAATCGTTTCACAAACACCCTAAATCCCCAACTCACCAACAGATTCAACAACCCTCAGACCCACAAACAAATTCATCATCAGATTTCAAAGATTCACGTTTCATATCAAACATAAAACCACATTACACGATTCTCAATCTCCAACTGATACATTTGATGCAATCTACGACCAGAAAAACTGAGGCAAATGCAGAAGAACAGGGGTATCTCAATAATCAATCATGAGTTTTAGATGATGGGTCAAATGAAGGAAGATTCAGTGAGTTTACATGTGTTTTGAATAATATAATGGATAAAAGTGAAGAAAGATTCAAGGGATGGGGAGATGATATCGCAGAGAAATGAGATCGGAAAAAACGGAATGTCGTATAAGCAAATCGATGGATCAAGAGAGAATCCTACATGAATTTCATGAATACGTAGACCGAGTCTCATGAATGAAAATAATAATAATAATAATAATAATTTTATTATTTTTATTATTAGTATTATGGATCAATCCAAATCTATGTTTGTTTTTGTGGAAATGGTGACTCACAAAGACTATGATTTTGTTAGTGGCACCTGGAATCTTTAATCACGTGAAGAGCTGACATGTACATGTACATGTACATATATGCTTATTGTTTCTTGAAAATAAGAAAGTTAAGGAACAGTCAACTGTCCCGTTTTTTTGTTTTTTTTTCTTAATCAGCATCACATTATTATTATTTTTCTTTTAATTTTTGTCAATTTTTCATCGTTTTACATTATGCATTCTTAGTTTTACCCGTTTCAAAACCTCGGTGGTGTACTAAGAATCCTGATGAAAATTCACCCGTTGAAGTATCTCGAAACTAAGGCCGTGGTGTTCTCGACTAGCCTCAGTTTCCCCATCCCCACTCCGGCCCACCTTAAAAAACTTTACAAGGACTGATACTCTAATATGCACTTGATTGATTGATTAATAAGAAAAAACATTGATAACGCTAGACCAAATGGTCTTTGGTATTTATGTATGTTTTCATTTTTGTTCTTTGTTATTACCACAGTGTTGCGTCTAAGATTTTGTGAGTGGGGGTAGAAAATAAGTAGAATTAAAAATGTAAAAGAGGTCGAACAATAGTAGGACAGGTAAAAGCAAGTTGGATCAAACAAAACAACAAATGACGCTAAGTCGACATTAAATTTTGTATAAGTAATTAACAGAAAAACTATACCCAAATAATTAATTTTAACAGTTTATTGGGAAAAAATTTACAATAATCTATGAAGAGCACAAGCTATTCTTGAATCAGTAGTTAACGGCCAATGGAAAAAGAAAAAGAAAAAAATATTTAAACCGTTAAGAAAAAATATTCAAAACTAATTATATTATTAAAATAACAAAATGTTACAATATTTTAAACTATTCAATTAAATTCTACATAATTAAGTTACTGTCCGATGGAAAAAGAAAAGGAAAAAAAAGTTAACATGCTTAAAAGGATCCATGCTTTAAGGACTTGTACTTTCAAGCTTTAACATGTTCTACGATAGTTCTATTTAATGAATACCAAATCCCCTCGTACACACCACCATTACCATTTTGTACGTATTAATAACTACTGTATAGTAAAATGGAACGGCTTAAAATCTTGTTAACCCGTAAATACACAAGTTTCATTGGGGCTTGGGTCTCAACCCATAACACAAGCTTTTAAGTTTAAACACAATGACGACCTAAAAGAAAATATCCGCCACGAAAACTCATATTTTTGGCATGAAACGATCCCAAGAGTTTTATACATAAAGAAAAAAATGAAACCAAAGAGAGATTCACAAGAATTGTAATGTAATACCATCCAAAAGATACATCCATCTGTCTCTCTAATCTTCCATGTATATAAGATAAAAATAAAGATTCATTGTATGTTCAACATAGTACACCACCACAGCACCACCTTCCACCACTCTTCCATCTGCAGGCGGAAAATAGGTGGAAAACGCGTTTTAGATAAACATTTGGTAACCGTCCATAATTCAGTACAGAAGCTGTAGCACTTATCTCATTCATCATGTACAACACCCTTTCCTGTATGCTTATTTGAGTAAGGGGGTGTTCAGTATATGCTTATTTAAACAGTTTATGCGTTTAAAGGGTGTTCAATACAAAACCAATCTTACATACTGCATGGACCACATAAGCACTGCTACATACTGCTGACGTGATGTAGTGGTATAGAGAAAGAGAGGCAGTAATGTGGTTACATAATCGTATTATGTATCACGGTTAAAGCAATGTGTAAGTTTTATGCAGTTCTTGCAATCCACCAACTTAAAATTGGTTATGTACTAAACTATAAAACAACCCTCCATGAGCTTATTGTGTTCCTAAAAGCAGATAAGTACATTTGCAAGCAGACAAGTACATTGGCATGTTTGGATGAAGAGAAGTGTAAGCAGTTTGAGACGGGCTTATTCCAAGCAGACAACCCTCCATGAGCTTATTAAGTTTACCCCTAGGCCAAAATATGTGGTTATACTTTTCTGCTCATAGTCCCAAACACACTAAGGGGGCGTTTGGTTGGAAAAAATGAAATGGAATTAAAAAACTAGTATAATTTTCAAGTAAAATTATGTTTGAGTGGGTAATAAAATGTAAAACCCAAAAGAATGTTTCATCTTAAATTCCCATGGTTGTGGGATCTCAAATTCTCTCTCTAAGTGGAAGGATTTTGAAATCTCACAACCAAAAAAATTTGAGGTGAAACATTCCCTTGGGTTTTACATTTTATTACCCACTCAAACATAATTTTACTTGAAAATTATATTAGTTTCTCAATTCCATTTCATTCTTTCCAACCAAATGCTCCCTAAGATTGCGTTGGTTGGAAGGAATGGAATGGAATGGAATTAAGAAACTAGTATAATTTTCAAGTAAAATTATATTTAAGTGGGTAATGAAATTAAAACCAAGAGAATGTTTCACCTCAAATTTCCTTGGTTGTGGGCATAGTTGTCAATAGCGATCGTAGCGCGCGCTATAGCGCGCTACATCGCGTATAGGTGAAGCAGCGCTACAAGGTGGTTAGCGGGCTTAAAAGCGACCAGGTAGCGTTTTTTTATTTATTTTTTATTTTTTTAACACCAAATTGTGAAAATATAAGATTTAGATGATTAGTAATAGAGTGCTTTAGTTATTTTGGTGGTGTTTGCTTAAATTTTCTACTACTTTATTTATTGAATATAAAACATTCATAAAATAGATACTACTTAATCGCTAAACACAAAATAGTGTGCGCTATTTATCGCTATTTGCTATGTAGCATATAGGTACCTTGTCGCTATTTACCGCTATTCGTGGGATTTCAAATTCCCTCTCTAGGTGGAAGGATTTTGAAATCCCACAACCAAGGAAATTTGAGGTGAAACATTCCCTTCAATTACTTTTCATTACCCACTCAAACACAATTTTACTTAAAAATTATACTAGTTTCTTAATTCCATTCCATTCCATCCAACCAAACGCACCCTAAGGGAGCATTTGGTTGGAAGAATGGAATGGAATGGAATGAAATTGAGAAACTAGTATAGCTTTTAAGTAAAATTATGTTTGAGTGAGTAATGAAATATAAAACAAAAGGGAATGTTTCACCTCAATTCCCTTGGTTGTGGGATTTCA
Source organism: Flaveria trinervia (assembly GCA_025506515.1). Lineage (NCBI taxonomy): Eukaryota > Viridiplantae > Streptophyta > Magnoliopsida > Asterales > Asteraceae > Flaveria > Flaveria trinervia. The sequence goes on along the minus strand of CM046456.1, from coordinate 61,888,955 downwards.
AAATCCTTCCACCTAAAGAGGGAATTCGAAATCCCACAACCAAGGGAATTGAAGTGAAACATTCCTTTGGGTTTTACATTTTATTAACCACTCAAACATAATTTTACTTGAAAATTATACTAGTTTTTCAATTCCATTCCATTCCATTCCATTCTTCCAACCAAACGCTCCCTAAGTGTATCAATGGGTTAACAAATCACTAATGGGGCGTGCAAGTCTCAAATTCAAGTTGACTTATTTTGCAAACTAATAATCTTCATTCCTGACTGGACATCATGACCTAGTATGGATTTGATCTAACTTCTTCATTGGCCTTTAAACATTTGACCCCACCCCCTAACACAGAAAACATTAGGCCGCTACCACCAACAATATCATATTAGAAATAAACATCTATAACATGTATGGTCGTGTATACGATTGAAGAAATGTAGCATGTCAAAAGGACAAAGTGGTCAATATCGAATTATAAATAGGGCAAAACATATATCATGGAACTCTGAAAAGATTATAAAAGGAAAACACATAGCAATGTGATTTGGAAGATAAGGATGAGCAATTGCTAAGGCATACCAACACCGTACGTACCGATGACATGCCAAACTGGTACCATATTCATTTTGTTCCATGTTTTCGGTATTGGTACCCTTCGGTGTCAATGGTACTGGTACCAAACCAACAAATTCGGTACAATATTCAATTTAACTTCTACTCGTTTTTGGTATCCGTATTTTTTGGTACAATCTCATCCCTAGAAGACACCCATAGGAGTTAGTTAAATCCTCAAAATTCTAGTTGACCAGAAACAACTAATCTAAAAGTCAACTGGAGATCATACTAGATTTATATATTGTATTGCTATTGAAGGCAAAAGAAATATCTTATATCATTCGAAGCGTGGTTGTAAAAATCACTAGGCGCTAGTCGGGTGGTGAGGAACCGCCTACGGATTAATCGGGGTTGGAATTTATATTTAATTTATATGTATATCTATGTATATTCATACATATATATAGTTAAATTAAAAAAAAACTCAAACGCTAACATATTTTGACCAATAATAACCACAATTTGACTGATTTTGACAAAATCTGGGCAATTTTGACTGATTTTGAAAATTTTGACCGATTTTTGACCAATTTTGACCGGTTAGGTCCGATTTTTTCCGACTAGGACCGATTACCAATTAACCCTCCGATTATGTGAAATCACCAAGGTTGGAGACCGATTTCCGATTAATCCCCGATTAATCGCCGACTAGGACCGATTTTTACAACACTAATTCGAAATAGGCATCTCTAAATAAGGTTTGAGATAATAAAACTAAATACTGTCTCATCCAAGAATCCAAGGCCTGTGATAGTTAGAAAGTCCCCTAATGTTCAAGTAAACAGTTAATACAGAACTGTTTGCACACAACATTGTCCAAAACCAAACAGAAGCAAACTATAATATATGACTATATTTTAGTCTTCATAACCTTCTGAACTTTCTCCTATCCTAAGGAGTTCAAGGGCTTATTATTTCCTAAGATACACTCGAAGGGTACCAAACACAAAACAATGTCAATCATTTTGAATTAATTTAAGGCAAATTGGATTTTAATAATCCAAACTATCACTTATTGGCCGTTAATAATCCATAGACCGATAATAATAATCCCAACTTTCAATTTTGTTGTCAAAGAGCAATCCTATTTATATAACTATTTATTTGTTTACACTTGATTTTCATTTGATTTTGCTCATGATGGTGATTGCGAATAAATAAAGAGACACTCAATGAAATGGAATGAAAAACAAGTGAAAATTAAGTGTAAATCAATATAATTATGCTACTAAAATTGTGATTGGTAACAAAACTGAAAGTTGGGATTATTATCGACCAATTTGATAATATGAATTATTATCGGCCAATAGGTCATAGTTTGGATTATTTAAATCCAATTTGCCTTAATTTAATTAATCACAAACAAAACATTAGCATGCAAGGCATTGTTAGGCATCTTACGCAGCAAAAACACACACTAACACATGCACAAAAGCAATAAGAACACGAGAATTATAGTGGTTCGGTCAAGATTACAATACAATAACATGCTCTATACATAAAGGACAAGATTACAATACAATAACATGCTCTATACATAAAGATAATTAGTAGGTTTCAAGAAACATCAATGGGCCAGGTCCATAACTCCATTCAAAAGCCCAAAGACCTTCACAGCTCAACAAACATATCTATGAATAATGACGGCCTATCTTCTCACGGACTTATAAAGCACCGTACTAGATAATGATTGCGCACTATCTCATGTCATATATAAACAATCCATAGTTCAATACATTAAACTAAACACATACCACAAAAAAACAACTATGCATGTATCCCAGTTCAGGAAATCTCATGAAATTCATCTGGTTGAGCCCTCTCAAACACACACCTCCTACCATTTCAACAAAATCTTTCTAAGACTACAAAGTTGCTATTAAATTTACAAAGAAGCTCTAGTTGATTAATAGTGTTATTTATGTCTTAGCCCATAGTAGTCACAGTCGCAAGGCACACTAACACCTCCTACCATTTCAACAAAATCTTTCTAAGACTACAAAGTTGCTATTAAATTTACAAAGAAGCTCTAGTTGATTAATAGTGTTATTTATGTCTTAGCCCATAGTAGTCACAGTCGCAAGGCACACTAAGGCGTAAAGGGTGCGCATGTGGCATAGGTGCAAAAAGAAAAACACCCATGAGTAACAAGGTGTTTCAAGTGTCCCTCTAAAGTCACTAAAAGGTGGTGTTCCTCTAAAGTTACTCAACTTTCATTAGGTGTTCCGATATGTATAATTTTTTTGCAACGTTAAATTTTTAGAATTAAGTGAGGTATACGGAACATATATGAATCTTGGTTAGTATTTAGGGATAGTTTTTTTCCAATTAACTTGATATAGGAGGTAATAACTCACTAAATAATAACCAAGTTGCATAATTGCTCAATTCAAGTAAACCTAGAAAAAAAATAATTGCTAAATAATATGTTCGTTTGCCTCGATTAAAAAAAGAAACTAATATTTATAAAAAAATTATACAATACTGAAAGATCTTTATTAGACACTTTAGAAACTTGGTTATTATCGAGTAAGGTTACCTCTGTATATAAAGAGTAGAGAAAATAAAAACAAGTGAATACATTTTTCACATGGAAAGATCAAGACAGATACAAAAGCTTCAACATTAATAATCCAATAACAAACAATAGTAAAATTTAAAATAAAATAATATTAAAAAACCTTCAAGTAAACACATCATGGATAAAAATGAAGTTTGATACACAGAGGCTTCAATAGAAAGAAACTTGATTGAACTCGAATGCAATGGACAAAATCGAGACACGATAATCACCACATGCGCTACTCATTGGGAAGCTCTATCAAATCTCGATACAGAAAATCACCAGGAGACACAAGTAGGGTTCTAAAGACACCACTTAATTAGCCAGAATTAGGATAACAATAGAGTTGTTCTTCAACAAGAGAAGAAACAAAAATTAGTATAAATTCACTGTCTTTTATCATTTATTTGATTTATACAAGGGTGAATCCACACCATGACCCATGTTTGCTATAATCAAAGAAGTGGGAAACAAAACTACTAGAAGTAATATTAGAAAATAACATATAGAAAACAAATAAAAAAGAAACTTGCAAAAATAATGTAAAAAAACTACATGAAATGTAAAACATGGATTGCATGGGTATTCAATCTGCCATGACCCAAATAGATTTGACCCGCCATCGCCAACGTTTGTTTCTACAGCTTTGAATTCAAGTCGGTGAGATCTTGGCCTTCATTTCCCTCTTGTTGTGAAGAGTTTGCCCTCATACTTTGGCAAACCATCATTAAGATCAAAATTAGGTTACAAATTTGCTACATTAGGAGTAGCAACAACTTCAAAATCTCCAGGCAAGTCTATGCTATATGTGTTATCATTCACCTTCGACAGAACCCGCAAAGGACCATCAGAGCGTGGGGCTTAACTTTGAATGTTGTTTAGCAGGGAACCATTCTTTGACAACAGGGTCATTGATGTCATCTAACCCAACCAATATGAGCTCTTTAATGGAGAGGAACTCATGCAGGTCAGCCTTTAGGAAGGTAATCAAAGGTAAGAAAGATTTGGTTTGTTGGTTGTGGTGGGGGGGAGATTAGGACAGATCAAAGTGAGAACAATTTGTTTGTCTCCAAACTAAACGAGAATGTGTTTTTATACCCGTCATGGATGACTATTTTATTGAACAACCATGGTCTTCTAAGTAATACATGACACACATCCATCAAAATCACATCACACCCAAGTCAGTCCTTGTACTAAAAGTTAGCATGGTTTGAAGTAATACTTGAATACCCTTACCTTGGTTCAAGTATTGGATGACATAGGATGTAGCTAGTAGGCAACCGGAACTTAGAAACCAAAGTTTGAGAAGCCATATTGGTACAACTTCCTCTGTCAATGGTACACGAACATACTTTTTGCAAGATAGTGCAACGGGTGTAAAGATGGCTTCCTGTTGGAGGGTTTCTCCCTAGTCTATGTTATTACTAAGAGCACACCGTACAACAACGCATTCCCCCACGTCCTAGCCCGGTGTACTCTTCTTTAGGCTGTTCATCAAGAAGGATGGCATCTTTGACCTCTTTGAATGCTGCAAGGGTAACGATTTTCTTGTTCAAAAACTTTGATGTTAAGCAACACCAGGGAAAGGGCAAGGGCACTCTATGGACGATGTAGGGTGCAACTCAATAGATGCAATTGGCTTAATTGAAGATGGTATTTTGATTTGGGTTGTGGGTTTGGTCATAGACTTGCTAGTCTCAAACTTTCCCTTCTTCTGCTATTGGAAATTAGCTTTGTGCGTGAGCATGGTAAGTTCATCCAGAGTTGAGTAGGGATATAGAGTTCAACAACATTAGCAATTCTCGTCTCTAATCCTCCCAAATACCGAACAAGGGTTTGCGGCCCGTCTTCGAGAAGATCACAACGCATAAGGATTGATTCGGACTCACGGGTGTATTATGCGGCTGACTTACTTAGCAATTCTCGTCTCTAATCCTCCCAAATACCGAACAAGGATTTACGGCTAGTCTTCGAGAAGATCACAATGCATGAAGATTGATTCGAACTATCGAGTGTATTCTGCGGCTGACGTACTACCTTGTATCAAATTATGCAACTGAGCAAAACTAGATTCCACATAGCGGGTGGATAAGAACTTTCTTTTCATCAAATTCTTCATCTAGGCCGATTCTTCACCTTATCTTTACCTACCCGATTCTGTTTTGTGCAAACATAAACCATCATAGGTGCCAAGTGAATCTAATTCCCCTCATATTTAGGGATGTCAACCTTTATGTCACTACTTTGCCATACCCCGATTCATCCTTATTACTAAGGCATCTCCTTTTTCTCTGCCTCTAGATTTCCGATGATCTTCTTAAGTTCTGCACTACTCGCGTCCATGACGAACTTCAATTACAATGCAAGTGTAACATGGTTATGAACTCTCCTCTAATACTAAGATGATATACAAAGGCTTCAGCAGAAATTGACTTGATTAATTTAAAATGCAACATATAACACTTGGATAAAACAATCACCACCCGCTCTACTCGTTGGGCAGCCTTATCAGATCTCGATATGAAAAATCACCATGAGACACAACTAGGGTACAAAAAATACCACCAATATTTAAAATAGCAATTAAGTAGTTCTTCAACATGAGAGAAAACAAAAATTAGGATAAATTCACTTCGTCTTTTTTTCATTTTATTTGATTGGTACTGTTGGGTTTGTGGAGTCTTGATTTAGGCTCGGGTTAAAAGACGACTCAATGGCGGATTAATTAAATTAAAGAGTTGGCCCATTTTTATTTTATTTTGGCCCATTAGGGTTAATTTGGGGATTAAGTTGTAAACTCTAATTTTCTCTATTTATATATATCAATGTACTTGTAATTCCTCACGAGTGAGGCAGAAAGCAATAAAAGTATTATCCCGGTTGCAGCCCGTGGACGTAGGTCACATCGACCGAACCACGTTAAACATTGGATCCCTAACAAGTGGTATTAGAGCTTTGGCTCGTTACACATGTGGGAAACACAACGCGAGTGGTGCGATCTAGGGTTAGCAGTCGGCAATATCGTCGTCGTCCCAGCCAATCATTGTTTTCAGTTCTCCCTATTTAACCAAACAAGGAAGAAAAAGGAAATTTGTTTGAGGTTTGTTTTTTGTCTTCTTTTGTCACGATACAAATAATAATAATAAATGGCAGAACGTCATTAAGCCTCCATAATTTGGTTTGGGGGAACAAAAAAACAAAGGAAACATTATTTCTACTTTCTTCGTAGAATTCAACAAAAAGTAAACAATATATATATTTTATCGCACCAATCGAAAGTAGTCGTGATCCGTTCTGTTCTATCAGAAAGAAACTAAGAAACAGGTTTACGTCTCTAGTTCGCTTCAGTTTCTGATTATCGATTAGGGTCTTTTATTGGTTCGGTTTGGTGTTGTTTTTTGTTCGGTTTAGCCGAGTATTGTTTGTGGTTATTGTGGGGATATTATTTTTATCCAAGTATTCTTGATATCATTACCAAGATTCAAAATCGGGAATTCAAGCGCATTGTTAAACTCGTTTGTTTACTATCTTTTTAAGACAGAAGAAAAAGAATAGTGTTCAATAGAACAACACGCAAGTTTAGGCAGCCGACCACAGTTGTGTTTGACACAATTTTCAATCTTGACTTGATTGGTAAACAGATTGTAGTTTGAGATGATGATTGAGAGCAGAAAACTTCAGATTGAAAACTTTAATGGAAACGACTTTGGTTGGTGGAAAATGCAAATAGAGGATTTGCTTGTTCAAAAAGACTTGGATGTTGTCTTAGGTGATAAACCTGAAAAGATGGAAGCAACTGAGTGGGAAACATTAGATAAAAAGGCCAAGACAGCTATTAGGTTGTTGCTGACAACGGATGTTGCATTTAACATTCTGAAGAAACTACAACAAAAGGTATCATGGATGCGTTATCTAGTATGTACGAGAAGCCTTCAGCAGCAAATAAAGGTTTTTTGATTTGAGAGTTGGTTGATACAAAGATAAAAGAGGGAAGTTCAGTTTTAATGCACATCAACAACTTAGAACTCTATTTTGTCGAAGACTTGGGTCAGTTGGTATCAAATTCAAGGATGAGGTTCAGGCTCTACTACTGTTATCATCATTACCTCATAGCTGGGCTGGTACTGTTACAGTGATTACTAGTTCCACCAGCGCGTTCACTTTAAAAGGGATTCGGGATATAATTATGGGCAAAAATGTCAGACGAAGAAATTCAAGTGAATTATCAAGTGAATTACTGAATGTTAGCAAAGGAAGAAAGAATAACAGAGATAGTGGGAGCAAGAACAGGAAAAGAAGTCAGTCTAAGGCTCGAAATGATGTGACTTGTTAGAACTATAAACAGGTAGGACACTTCAGGAATCTGCAGCAGACTACTCAAACGATGATGCTTTAATCTGTAGCATGGAGACCAGTGTGGATTTTTGGGTCATGGATTCTGGAGCTTTGTTTTATGCTACCCACAACAGCGAAGCATTGCAGAATCTAAAAAAGGTGATTTTGGTAAGGTAAGACTAGCGAACAATGATGTTCTTGATGTTACGGGCATGGGTGACATGAATTTAGTTACTTCAGCTGGTTCATAGGCTTTAAAAGATGTCAGAGTGATTCCTGATTTGAAGAAACAGTTGATTTTTGTCAGTCAGTTAGATGAATAAGGATACGAGGTTAAGTTCGGGAATAAGCAGTGGAAAGTTGTTAAATGGAATCTTGTCATTGCTCGTGGAAAGAAAATGGATTCATTGTATATGGTCAATTTACCATCCGAAGGAAGTGACGTTCCAATTAAAAAGAAGACTAAAATCCAGTTCACAAAATCTCGTGGGCAGAAGGTTTGCTTTGCAAGTACGAAACCTAAAGTCACGGGATAGATTCAAAGTGGATGCGCATGGAAGAGTTTAGGAAAACCAGTTAGAGGATTTCATAGTAGTGGGAGTTGTGCTTCACTTACAGTTCCTAGACGACAATGAGTTAAAAGAACTAATATTCCATCTAATAAAATCTCTTTAAATGATTACTTGCTAAATATGGAGAGTGTTCATTCTCAGGGTGTTCCGAGATTAGGTAGTTTGTTTCAGTGGAAGCCGGTAAGGACGGAGAACATGTCAGGGGCAGATACAACTGTGACTAATATGTTAAAGCCTGGGGGAGCTTCAACGGGCCTTCAGGTTAACAGATGAGAAGGTTGCTGCAACCAGGAAGACTAGAAAGATTACAAAAGGTGCAAGTGTTCACAAGAGTAGTTTGAAGATGATCAAGCCTCCAAGTAGGAGATTGTTGGGTTTGTGGAGTCTTGATTTGGGCTCGGGTTAAAAGACAACTTAATGGCGGATTAACTAAACTATAGACCTAGCCCGTTTGTATTTAATTTTGGCCCATTAGGGTTTTATTGGGAATTGAGTTGTAAACCCTAATTTTCTCTATTTAAATTGTATCATTGTACTTGTAATTCCTCACAAGTGAGGTAGAAAACAATAAAAGTATTACCCTAGTTGCAGCCCGTGGACGTAGGTCACATCGACCGAACCACGTTAAATCTCGCGTGTTCATCTTTGTTATTATTTTTCTCTCGCAGTTTGATTGTGTCTGTGTGTTGATCTACACCCGATCCCTAACAGGTACAATGAGAGTGAATTAATCAAGAAAGTAGAAAACAAAACGTAAAATTAGAAAATAGCACCTAGAAAATAAATAAAAAGAAACTTGCATTGAAAAAATGTAAAAACTACATGAAATGTAAAACATGGGTTGCATGGATGCTTGTCATATAAGGATGCAACCTGCCATGACCCGAATAGCAATCAATCAGATTTGACTCGCAACTTTAGACCAGCAATCGCCAACATCTCTTTCCACGGCTAGTGAATTCAAAATCAATAAGATCTTGGGCATCAAAGTTGATCTTAAAAGTCTAATCAACAATAGCGTAATGTAGTATAATCCGCAATAGTGTAATGTAGTATAATCCGCAATAGTGTAATGTAGTATAATCCGCAACAGTGTAATGATATGTTTTGATGTCTTGACTAGTGTAATAACTACACTACTTTAGCAACCTAAACACAACAATGCAATTAACCCATCAGATAATATGAAAGAAGAATTTAAATAAAATACAATTAAACTTCCCATGTCTTTATCTCCTTTCTATCGCATCCATACATTTATTGAGAAAAACATATCAATTGTTGTTTCCATGAGAATAGAAAGCAACACCTTCTTAAACATACACAATCTTTAGCCTTGTATATCTTCATCTCCTTAACTACTTTCTAAAGGCCTTGCTTAAGCGCCTTGTGCGCTTTTAACTACAAAGCTTTAACCTTAACTTGTAATATAAAAAGTGTTACATTTTATTCTCACACTAACTTATATCTCTAGAAACAACTTTTATTTAATACTTTAACTCTATAAAATATAGATGTTAACATACACAAAATATTTCAAAAAAGAGCACATAGAAACTACAAACACATAGGTTCCATATAGGTATAAACTTCACAATCCCATTTACCTAAAAAAACAATAGGTATAAAACTCAAGTTGGATTCCACCCTACAACCACCAACTTGTCTATCCTCTTCTCTTATTTGGCTTTGTGCATGAGTAAATAGGAACAACATCAACACAAGTGGGTCATGGGTCTTACGGTCTTACCCTCCTATACATATCGTAACTCATAAAGAAAGATAGACTAGTAGTGCTCGTTTTTAATGTCATCCTTCTCAAGAGCTTTCCCAAGGAAAAAGGCTGACATGGTATTGGTGTATTCCCAAGGCTTGCCTATTTACGATCAATGGTAGCACCACACAATCACGAGTGCAATAGTGCAAGACACAGGTAAATGACCTATTTTTATATGTTCGAGTGCCAAACACATGACGTTTGTTCAAGTTCACAGGTTTTATTTCACTAATCTTTATGCATTACTAACCTAATTTTGACTTTACCTCTTTTGATTACCAATAGACATTAGTAAAAACGGTTGTTCACTACCTTTTAGAATCAACCCTCCAACACACACGCACACAAAAAAAGACTCTTAACCAATGCTACATACCCTATGCTCATAACAAGTATTGATACCCAAGCCAAAACAAAATGCTTAGAATCTTAAATATACCTATGACAAAGCTAAACTCGAGACTCTAACAATGAAATCAAAGCTTTAAACCCTCGGTGTTTCACGACCTTCTCCAATCTCCACATTGCTAGGTTTCGAGCACTCTTGAATGGCACTAGAGATTGGGGCTTCATATTTGTAGCGGAGAAGTAAAAATATCCCATGATTATAGCTCATGTCCCTTGGCAAGCCGCAACCTCATTCCTACAATCTTAGATTCAAATTGTTGTCACACAAACCTACACACTCTAACCCCTCTTACTTTCTTTTCTTAACACATGAAAATCCTTGAATTCTAATATTAAATAGCTAAACTAATAAACTTCAAATTTCATATACAACGAAAACTCAAGTGTTACATAGTGTTATCGTATATCATATAATTCGCCAAGCACCATTTTATCCACACCATAATATAAGTAAACAGAATTATGAAGGAATCAAAATTTATTTAAATACATATCTACCTTGAAAAAACAAAAAAGATATGTATATCACTATTCTAGTGCAACAAATAAATGATTTTGAGATTCATGATGATATTAAAGGTTATGACTGGATCCATGTATGTATGGTAAAGAGAAAAATCTTATGCTTCAAGAGAAATCAAAATATGATCTTACTACTCTAATAAAAGGGTAAATGGGGGTGCCACATGTCAGCACCACAATCATTCTCACCAATTTTTTCCCGCCTATCTCTCTTATTAAATAATTACGTTAATTACTAATAAAATTATTTTAATACATTTTATATATAATAAATTAAGAAAGAAATTTATTTATTAAGGTTATTTCTAAATAAATTGATATTTTTAATAAGTCAAATTTTTTAAAACAAAAATAATATCATATCTTAAAATATATGATATTTTTTAAAAAATTTAAAAAGTTGATATCACTGTTTAATTATTTTTATACGGTTTGTTTTAGAATAAATGTTTATTTTAAAAAAAAATAAAAAGTTTATATCACTGTTTTATTATTTATAGTTTTTCTGATACGTAATTTCAATCATATCATATCTTAAAATATTATTATATAATTAATAAATTTATTATATCAATATTTTATTTATTTAACCCGTGTAATACACGGGTTTTTTAAAGCTAGGTTGTCAATAACTCAATAAGTCATTACTTTTGTTGTGAAAGATCGGTCAGTTCCATCTCATGTTATCTTAAGTAGAAAGACGAATTCTTCTTGTTAATATTAGTTAAAGGGAAAAACTTCGGAGTAAATTAATGATCTTTGATTAATTGATAAAATTTCCAACCACTAGATGAAAAACTCTAGTGCAAAAAATAACCTTTTTTTGCTATTTTAGTTATGAAAAGGTGACTATAATGCCTTTCATAAGGAGATAACAGTTAAGACCGAAATTTAGCTCACAAGAAAATAATTTTCAAACTAAACAACAATATTGTATTTGTAGTTTATATATGGTACTTCGAATGCTGCAAATGCTTACTCTTCTACTTTAATAACCAAATTTAAAAAAGCATAAAATCAAGGTTATAAATATATAATATATAAGTAAGAAAGTTAAACAAAGGATTATATACATATGAACAGTAAGCATGCATATGCAGTAAATAAGATCAACTGATCAAATATACTTGTGATCAATTAATCAAGACTAGTTGCATACCATGTGATTCTAGATTCAAATTAACTACAAAAAATGTTTGCCAATTTAGATTTGCTGATTTGTTTCTTATTTTCAATATGTTCATCAGCAACATTATTTCTTTAGGTTTCACAGTTCTGTAAAAACTGAACATCAAATGACATAACTTAATATGGCATTATGGCTTATCATTACTAACGATGGAAACAAGATCTTGTAGGGTAACACTTAATGATATAGAAACAACTCATAACTTATTTGGTGCTTTTATATGTTATAGCTTGTAGAGACCAGGAACACTAACAAGAGATTTAGGCACTTAAATTATGAAGTTGATTTGGGTTCTCCTACTATGGCAACTCAAGTAGGTAGAGTAATTCCACAAAAGCTGACAGTGGACAGTACTGTGATATTCAATAAACTTAATATATCTCTAGCAATTGTGTTTTATCAAGTGGAACAAGGGTCTCATTTGCATGTATGTAATAAGTTTCACAAAGTTTCAAAATTCAAAGAGTGAATACCCATTATATCTATAATTGACCATTAAGACTACTGAGATTGCCCTACGTGTTATTTTCCTCATAACTATGATTAACTAATTTAATTCCCTGTTGGTTGGCAATATGGGCACTTAAAGATTACAGAATGTAAACTGCCATTTTCTTCCAGCATCACCAGCAATAAGCAAATGCCATTAGAGATTAACCAAATTATAAGTGAAGTGGTGCACTTTTCAAACTAGAGGTTTATAGAGGCTTTTTAACCTAAAATATAGTAGCTGTCTTCTAATTCTATGGAACAAGTCCAGCAATGCTAGAACACACTTCAAATGAAACATCAGATAGCCATAACATCAGATTGACATAAATGATAGATAAAAAACAAGCAATTAAAAATATAAGGTGAGCAGATTCACACTAACCTGTCTTAGTCAAGATCTTCTTGTCTAGCCTGACCACCACTCCCCTGATTACCATCTCCAGAACTGTTGTTACCTGCTCCACTATTGCTCGTCTCAGCAGACGAACTGTACCCCGTAAAAGGCCACGGCAGGTTTATCCTAAACCTCCTTTCAATCGTCCTCGGTGTCAGAGGATTATCATTCGAACCACCACCAACACCACCAGACGCCGCACTACCTGACCCACCACCACCACCTGAACCACCTCCACCACCAGCGCTTTGCCTAGACTTATTCTCATAATCCGGATCATCTGTCGGCAACTCATACCGACAAACTGGACACGAATTATGCAACTCCAACCACGGCAAAATACAATCCTGATGGTAAATATGCTTACAAGGCAACTGCTTCGCATCCTCATCAAGCTCAAAACTATCCTTACACACCGCACAATCAGAGTAATCCGATTCCATCAGCTCCTTACTAATCTTAACACTAGGAAGATTCTCAACAACCGATTTCGACGCGGGGGGCGTACCATACCGATTCGGATCATTTTCAGCAAGCTGTTGGATCAACTGCTCCAACCCAGGGCCAATGAAGTAATCCCCAAGATTCGACGGAAGCCGAAACCCCGACGGATCCCCATCCGTATTGTTCTCAATCACAAACTGTATATTCGCTCCACCAGCTCGCAGCGTGTTGAGATAATTCTGCAAAAACGCAAACGGATTAAACTCCCCAGGGGTCTGAACCCCAGGTCGCGACATCGGGCCACCAACAGCGCCGATAGATCGTTAGGGTTCTGAAAATCGCCGATCCCGCCGGCGCCGGCGCCGGTGGTGGAGAACACAAGAGGAAAACCGAGGAAAACGAAGCAAAAGGCGATGAATCGTCGAACGCCATGAAGGGATTTAGGGGGTTAGGATTAGGGTTTTCGTATTCTTCAAGGAATCCACCGCTGCAATCGGGGCAAATGAGTTCGGAAGAAGGTGTGATGGAGACGGTGTGGTTGCATTGGTGGCAGAAGTAGAGCTGCGGTGGTGCGTCGCCGCCGGTGGTGGCGCCACCGTCGCCGCCGTGGTGTATACTTTCTGACATTGGTTTGGTGTAAGTGTAACTTGAGAAATGGGGAAAGAGGTGTTGGGTTAAATAAGTGGGGAAGTTGTGGGCTTTTTGGTTAACTATGCTTCTGACTTAACACTAGTTTTGTTTTAGATGGGTTGATTGTAAGCAAAATTACATACATGTGTTGAGTGAAATACATGTTAAGTATTGTTTAGTATGTTAGTTTTTAGTCCATTACATCAACATAACTAAAGACATGAATGAAATGAGGTTTGTAATGACTAAGAATCAACATAGTTGATGAACTAAAATGTAAACCAAATCGTTATGTCTGGTTTGAAAAGTTTGAAATACAACTTTACAAAACAACATATCTTATAACCAAGATGATGCCTGATTTAGATAGTTTTAATCAGTATTAATTCATCAATTATCGAGTTTGTTATTATGTTGTATGAAACTAATGAAAATAGTATAAAATGGATAAAAGTATCATATGTATAATATGTTGCTATATTGCGTAAGTTCTTTGATAAAATTCAAGAACTAGTCAAAATATGTGTGCACTTAACCACTTTTATATTGATATGTTTTCCTTATGCTTAATTGTTTGTATAGAAATTTTCTTACATATATCATTAAATTCATCGTGCTTTAGATACATATAGTACGTGTTAAAGAACCATTACACATTAAACAATAGTCTTTATGTTATTATATAACTATAACTATATTTGATATAAGATTAGTGTTATAATTTAGGAACTTTATAGAGTATTGTAAGAAGAAGAATGTATTACTTATGAAAATATATACAAGTTGTGTATTTTCTCATCTACGTTGAGATAATACTGATACTATAAAGATCAATCATTTTGGTAGACAGTAAAACTTATTAATAGTGGTGTATCCAGGAAATTTTTTCATGGGAGCGCGGAAACTTTTTAAGGGTCAATTGACTAACGATGTAACGCTATATAATATTTTTTTTTCTGGTCCATTTCAGGTCCATGTTGGGTTAGATTGGGTGGTGTCATATAAAAACAGAGTAAATTACTATATTCATCATTATGGTTTGCTTAAAAGTACTATTTTCATCCAAAAGTTTAAAATTGTTCATTTGAGTCCAATAGTTTAAATGAAGTAATGATTTTCATACATCACGATAACTCCATCCATAGATTCCATTAAAAGTCCCCATGTGGCCCTCACATAATGGGTATTTTAGTCGATTTAACTTTTAGAAAACATTTTGCTTCCTACTTTCCAAACTCGTCACCTATAATCGACTAACTTCACAACCTATAATCGAATGGCTTCACAAGTTGCGACTCCTCGATCATCTTCACAAACAAAACTCCTCTATTAATCAACTCACAAGTTGCAAGTCCTCATCAATTAACTTCACTGATCCACTACTCCTTTGTTGATCCTTTAAAAATTTTGTCATCATGGTTGTTTCTTATGGTATATTTTAAAACAAGATTATATGTCTAATCCTTACTATGTTTATGGTGCGTTTGCATTACTTTTCTTCCAAATTCATTTCCCTATTATGATTGTTTTATCTTATGATTGTTTGATTATATCTAGGAAAAAATGTATCTTTCTAATATGGAGACTTGTTATGATTGTTTTATCTTATGATTGTTTGATTTTACCCAGGAAAAAATATATCTTTCTAATACGAAGACTTCTTCCATGTATTCATATTTGATTATATTTGGTTTTATGGGTTAAAATGACAACAAAAATCTCATGTAGAAAATGGTTTTTTCTTCAAGTTAAGTTGACTAAGTGCCCCTCATGTGAGGGGCACATGTAAATATATCCAAACTGCAGGATCGATGTTTGTCATTAAACAATTATGTTTTTCTCTCAAACTCACCTAGAACAACACTCGGTTAAGATAGAATCAGTAAGAGTTGATCACAATATAGAAAGTAATAAATAACACAGGAAGTAATTTTCAAGGTACTTTTATATATTATTTCTCAACTCAAAATACAAGACTCTTACAAGCAGTAGTTGTTGTTGTTACAATGAGTTACAAAGAGAACCTATATATAATACTACCTATAGCCGGATATACTTTGATACCAGCTGGGATCCTATAGCTAAAGTCTATACTACAAGACTAAAGTTTAAGGTATCTCGGATAAAGTCTTATCTGAGATTTGGTAGTCAGGTAATGTCCCTGACTTACCTTTTGTCACCAACTAAAGTTGGTAAGAAGCCAAACAGTATGGTCAACTGCATGGCTCTTTAGGAAGAAGCCAAACAGTATCAGAGGTCTGTAGCAGAGTGTCAGAGACCATACTTGTGTCCACTGGTCATAGCAGTGTCTTCCGAAGGTTAAATGGCTTCGGAAAAGTAAGTACTTCCGAAGCCACTTATACTTCGGAAGAGGCTGCTTCTTCCAAGGATTGGAGACTTCTTCTTTTCATCATACTTCGGAAGTGGTCTTCAGTTCATTCTTCTAAGGCTTGAACTTCGAAAGTATACACTTGACTTCGGAAGTAGAGTTCTGTCTTCGGAAGTTGATCTTTCACTTTGTCTTCGGAAGAACTCTACAACCTTCGGAAGTTCCATGCTAAGCTTTGGAAGCCTTTGAATTCAGTATCAAAATTTTCTAAGTGACTTAGTTTTGATTGCATTAGCCTTCTTCTTAATCCAACAAACTCCCCCTAGGCTGATGCTACCAAAACTTCACTTGTTTCTGCTTCTCAAAACTTTCAGCATCAAGGAGAATAAATATTTGTATGTCTCCTTGTTCTTCCCTGATGTGGTGCTGAGAAGTTTGTACATATCCTTGGTGGACAGGAAATCCAGTCTGTCACCTTGGATAACATGTACCCTCTGTTGTTGCCCTTTGAAAAGAGTTAGTTGATGGGAACTGTAATCATATTCTCATCTGACTATAGGTTCCAATTCTGGACCCCCCACCATCTGTAGAAAGGCAATGCCTTTGGTGGGAGGTCTTTCCTTGTCTTCCTGTCTTTTCAATCTCAACTCTTCTTCAATCTTGGCCTTTGCAGTTACTCAGCTAGGTGAAGGTTGCTAAGATGATTTCTGATGAGAGCAGCAGCTTCAGAGTTGGAGGGGTTGGAAAATGGCTTCTCTACTAACTCAGCAATATCAAACCTACTGGAGTGTAGTAGAAAGGTTGCATTAAGTCTATTAACTTTGCCATTCTCCCTTTCCACAACAAAGTTGTGAGGCTTCATCAAACCTCCATTGGACTATTTTCTTTCTAGGCATAAGAGACTGACTAGGAATCTTGTCCTTTTCTTAGTGTCCAGCAGAGTCACCAGTTTCCTTCTAAGTTTCTTCTCTTCATCATTTAATGAATCTGAGTTGAGGCCTAGAAGTCTAGCTTCCTGGTTCAGTGTTCCTCTAGGTAAATCAAGAAATTGATCTCTTGTGAGGGAACAAGAGGATCCATCAACATAGGTAATGTTGACAGAATCTTCATCACATGAGACTTCACTCAGAGTAGTGCAGTTGATGAGCTTGGTCTTGATTATCTTAAACTTCTCAAGAGAGAGATGTTGAGAAGGCTGAGGGGATGGTTTGGATGGTAGTTGGGTAGGTTGAGGTTCAGAGGTTCTCGCTAGTGTTTTGGGTGAAGGATTGGAAGATTGGGTGGTTGTGTGTGTGAGGGAGAAGTGTGGGTAATGGTGGGGTTCAGGGTGAAAGGTTAGGTTTTAATGGTGTAGGGTGAGGGTTCAGGTTCAGGTTCAGGTGGAGTGGTTGCAATGAAGGTCATCCCTTTTACCCTTCTGTACATCTCTTTTCTCTTCCCTATCTGGATGTCAGCCTTGATTTCACTGACAATCCGTTGAAGTGTCTTTTCAGACATGGGACCCACTTGCCTGCCAGAGAAGCCATGGGCCCGAAGATAGTCTTTCATCCAGGCCTTATCAGTGAGCTTCTTGGTTTCAGTGTCCCTGGCCTTTTCTTCCTTCTTCTTCTTCTCCTTTGCTTTTTCTCTTGCAGCCTTCTTCCTTTCTTTCTCCATTTGATCCTGCTCTTTGTTGTAGAGCCATAGGATCGTATCATCATTGTGTGGAGAAAGTTCTTGAAAATTAAAGCCTCTGGAGAGTAGGAAGTTTATCCTATCTCTCCTTAGCTGCAGCTCAGCCTCCTTCTGTTTTTCTTCTTCTTTCTCCAAGGCCAACCTGGCTTCTTCTTCAAGTTTCTGTTAGGTTGCCTTCTCCAGATCCACCAACTCCTCTAGTGGTAGCAAGAGTGTCTCTTCATTGGCAGCTCCTATTTGGATAAGCTGGTCAATGATCTTTTCTCTTCTTTTGTTGTTGACAACCTCCTGATTGGTTGCAGTTGCTTTTGTACTGGCAGCTAGCAACTTCTCAGTTGGAAGTCGTCCTTTCTTCTTAAATTTTTCTCAATCTTCTCTTCTTCCTGAAGCTCTTCCGCAGTCAATTTCTTTTGCCTTTGTCTTTTGAAGTGCTTGACTGTGGTGGTTCTTGGAGAGAGGATCTTGACTGTGAGAGAGGTAGAGATGGTGTCTGTGATGGAGGAAGTATCAGAAAGTCCTCATTGTTCACCTTAGATACCATTTCAAGTATTGCATGTGTGATGATCAGTTCCTTGGACATTTTAAACAGTCCTTTCGCAGCTTCCATTTCAGCTTCGAAGATTCAGCTTGTTCTTCCGAGGTTTTAACTTCAGCTTCAGAAGTTAGAGGAGATGCAGATTCTTTCCCAACTGTTTCAGTTACTGGGCCATCAGTCCCTATTTCCCCTTCGAAATGAATCTTAGGTTCCATGTGGACCTTTGTTGGATCAAGAAGAAGGCTAATGCAACCAAAACTTTGTCACTTAAGTTATTTTGGTGCTGCATGCAAAAGACCTCCGAAGCTTAGCATGGAACTTCCGAAGGTTATAGAGTTCTTCCGAAGACAAAATGAAAGATCAACTTCCGAAGATAGAATTCTACTTCTGTAGACAAGTACATACTTCTGAAGTTCAAGACATAGAAGAATAAAGTAAAGACCACTTCTAAAGTATGATGAAAAGAAGAAGTCTCCAAGCCTTGAAAGAAACAACCTCTTCCAAAGTATAAGTGGATTCGGAAGTACTTACTCTTCCGAAGCCATTTAACCTTCGGAAGACACTACTATGAACCAGTGGACACAAGTATGGTCTCTAACACTCCGCCGCAGACTTCTAATACAGCATGGCTTCTTCCTAAAGAGACATGTTGTTGACCATACTTTATTCCACTGTTCACATTTTCATGATAGTACATGTTACCAACTTTAGTTGGTGACAAAAGGTAAGTCAAGGACATGTCCTGACTACCAAATCTCATATAAGACTTTATCAGAGATACCTTAATCTTTAGTCTTGTAGTATAGACTTTAGCTATAGGATCCCAGCTAGTATCAAAGTATATCTGGCTGTAGATAGTATTATATATAGGTTCTCCTTGTAACTCATTGAAAAGATGGACATCATCTGCTTGTAAGAGTCTTGTATTTTAAGTTGAGAATCAATCTATAAAAGTATCTTGAAAATTATCTTTCTGTGTTCTTTATTACTTTATATATTGTGATCAACTCTTGCCGAGTCTTCTCATATATCCGAGTGTTGTTCTAGGTGAGTTTGAGAGAAAACATTATGTTTAAGTGACAAACATCGATCCTGCAATTGGTATCAGAGCTCCTCAGGCTCTTGATTGTGTGATCTTACCATCCAAATCAACCTGTTTTTACTCCTCCCTACCACTCACTCACTCAAATGGCCCTTAACAAATCCGAGGTAGAGATGGGAACAATGACAAAAGCTCCCATCATTACCCCTGAAAACTTCAGGTCTTGGAGTAGAAGAATAGAAGGCTTCATTAGATACCAAGACAGCAAACTATGGAACTCCATTGTCAATGGACCGTACAAGCCAAAGGTGGCATCACCCGGTGGAAACGGTGCCATGATAGAGAAAGCTGTCGAGGACTATTCTGATGAAGACAGGAAGAAGATGGACATCGATAGAAATGTTATGACTATTCTCATGACTGCAATACCGAACTCTATTATGGTGGGGTTCGAGCATTGCAAGACTGCCAAAGAATTATTTGATGCACTTGCTCAGATGTACTCAAGCTCCAACGACTCAAAGAAGGACTCACTGAAGCAGCAGTTCGAGAACTTCACTCATATTGCTGGAGAGACCCTCAGCCAACAGTACTTCAGGTACATGGATCTTATCTCTTCCCTTCAGTCTGTGAAAATCACTCCTGAACTTAGAGATCTCACCAGAAAGTTCATGAGTGCTCTTCCAACGAGTGGACATTCTATTGTGTCTCTATCAAGAGAACAGAAAACTTGAACAATATTTCCATGACTGAACTCTACGGCATCCTTGATGGATATCGCCTAGAGATGGAGAGTGAGAAGGGCCACCCAACAAGCAGATCCATGAGTCTTCCTGCTAGCAACGCTTTAATGGTTGCTGAAGGCTCATTAACCCTTCAACCTCAACATTTCCTGACTTATCAGCAACCATCCTGCTCTTCTGGCCCTTACATCATTTTTCCTGAGACTCCAAGGTCTTAACAGGCTCAACATAACTCCTTCCAGGAAAGTTGTGCCTTTGTTTCAGGAAGTGGGCACTCAAGAGATTTTCAATACTGTTTTGATGATCTTGAGTGTTTTAGTCCAGATGATGTAGAGTATGTGGACATTTTCCAGCAAATGGCTCTCTTAACTTATAGAGCGAAGAAGTTCTTTAAGAGAACTGGAAGGCATTTCTCTCAAAACCCAACTACCAGCAAGTTCGGGTTTGACAAGACCAATGCAAAGTGTTACAACTGTAACCAACTGGGTCATTTTGCAAGGGAATGCAAGGCTCCCAAGACCAATCCGGGAACCCCACTGGCCTCCACACATCCCTCAACCTCAAAGCCCGCTGAGAGGTCAACTGAAACAACTGCAATGGCTCAAGAAGTTGACTGGAGCTTCATGGTACAGGATGTGACTCCTACTCAAGCTCTCATGGCCGGAACAGATGATGCCCAGGTATATGAACATCTCTGTACTCCAACTTGTATAGCTAAAGTTAAACTTTATCAGGACTACAATATGGAAATCAGATCCGATATTGAGTCTTTAAATATTCTAAAATCTGATTTTAAAAGAGCCGAATCTGACTATCAAAAGAAAATTGATGAGTTAGAGAAAACTATATCTCTTTTAAAACATGAACACACCAACTACAAGACTCAAATCAAGGATCTGATATCCAAATTGTTTGAGGCTCAAGCCCAGCTTGTCACTGCTAAGGCTCAGGCCAGGAAGCATGTTATTTCTAAGCAGAACTTCCAAGCTATTCTTGCATCATCCATTCCAAACTCTGTTATCAAACAAAGGAGGGTTGGGAACCAATGAAATCGCTCCACCACACTCCTATAAGTCTATTAGACAGCCTAGATGTGGTACTGAAGAGCAAGAGGTTCCAATTGCTGACCTTTCCTTTCTAGAGTTGAAGGATGAGGCATCATAGTGGCCACCACAGGGAAGGAACAGGTAGATGTACCCATCTCCTCCCGTGAAGATCAAATCCTAAACTAAAGCCAGAAGAAGCAGAGCTAAAGCTGCTAGAAGAAATGCCAAGAAGGTGGTTGAGTCCAAACTGAAGATTGACCCCAAGCAGAAGGGTGTCTTTATCTCAGCTGGATTCCAAGTGGTAGGTACTTTTGATTCAAGAAAAGAATGTAATAACAACATTCCTGTCCTACCAAAGGATCAAAAGTTAAAGGGAAAAGCTGCTGATGAAGAAAAGAAGCCCATGAAACAGCAACCCTCACTTTCCCAAAAGACTAACATTGCATGCATCATGTGTGGCTTGCAAAATCACAAGGCAAAAGATTGTTACTACAATCCTGCAAGCACACATTATATAAATAATGTTAGGAAAGAAGGAGTCAAGGAAGGTTTCACATTTGGACCTTTTCAAACGGTTCAAGTAATGAAAAAGGGAAGGCTAGTCTCGGAAGCCAAGTTGCTTTCGGAAGAAACTCCTTCTTCCGAAGGGAAAATGGCCTCGAAAGCAAAAGCCATTAAGGTTCGGAAGAACAAGAAAGCTCCCTTGAAACCATCCAAGAAGAAGATTGCTTCGGAAGAAAGGTGGCGAAGGCTTCTTCCGAAAAGAAAGAAGCTTTGGAAGAAGGCCATACTGCAAAAGCTTCAACAAGTCATCCTCCAAAGGTCAGCCAAAGGGTGGACTGGAAGATCAAGGAAGATGCTGCAGCCCAAACCTCTTCTTCAAAGACCTTATTGAACCCCCATGCATAACATTTGGTTCAATTATGTAATCTTTGGAAGAACCCAAGACCAGCAAGGCTTGGGCTTCCAAACAAAACTAACAATCTCATCTTATATGCAAGGACATCCATTTGACAAGAAAAACAATGTATGGATTGTAGATAGTGGATGCTCCAGGCACATGACAGGGAACAGATCTCTCCTTCAACAGTTTCAGAACTATGATGAAGGTCCTGTCCAATTCGGAGGTGAGGCCGGAGGATATATTTCTGGTAGATGGAGTATATCCAATGGTAAATTAAAAGTTGAAAAGGTCCATTTTGTCAAGCAGCTTGAACACAATCTGTTAAGTGTTTCTCAATTCTGTGATCAAAAGCACCTGATGCTTTTCACAGAACATGAGTGCATTATCCTCAAACCAGGGATGACAATTCCTCCGGAATTGGTGCTTCTTAGATCTCTTAGGAAAGGGGATATGTATAAGCTAGATATGAACAATGCTTCCCCAATGGGTGAAGTATCATGCTTTCTTTCCAAAGCTGATAGTGATGAGTCAACACTGTGGCATAAGCGTATGTGTCAAGTAAATTTTAAGACAATGAACAAATTAACTAAAAATAACTTGGTACACGGTTTTCCTAAAAAGGAGTTTTTCTGCAAAGATAACTGTGTTGCATGCCTAAAAGGGAAACAACACAGGACATCTCATAAATCCAAATGTGTTAACTCTATCACTACTCCATTACACTTATTGCACATGGATCTTTTTGGTCCCCAAGTATAATGAGCGTTGAAAGGAAATCATACTGCCTTGTGATACTTGATGATTTTACAAGATTCGCATGGGTATTCTTTTTAAGAACTAAAGATGAAACTGCTGAAACATTAAAATCTTTTATTCTTAAAATAGAAAATCGAATTGATCATAAGGTTAAAATGATTAGAAGTGATCAATGGACTGAGTTAAGAACTTCGTTCTTGACTCATTCTGTAACTCAAAAGGGATTGCCAGACAATACAGTGCTCCCCGAACTCCTCAACAAAATGGTGTTGCTAAGAGGAGGAATAGGGCACTTATTGAGGCTGCTCGAACTATGTTAGCCGATTCAAACTACCTCTAACATTCTGGGCAGAGATAGTCAGCACTGCATGCTATGTGCAAAAAGAGTTCTTGTAGTCAAGCCACATGGAAAGACCCCTTATGAGCTATGGAACAAGAGGCCACCGTTCATTGGCTTTCTAAGGTCCTTTGGCAGCGGGTGTACCATACTTACACAAAGGACAATTTAGCAAAATTTGCTGAAAAGTCGGATGATGCTATTTTTGTTGGATACTCTTCTAGATCCAAAGCTTACAGAGTATACAACATTAAAAATCAATAATTTGAGGAGTCATCCAATATAGTTGTTAATGAGCACACTCCTTGTGTTAGGAGGAATGGCCCTAATCATATATTTGATTTAGAATTGTTTCCAAACTATTCTAAACCATCTTGTGAGAATGTTTCAGTTGGAACAGGTGCTTAAAATAATGCTGGTGCTACTGCTAATGATCAATTGTTTAAGCTTCCCAGACCTAGTGCAAGTTCTCGAAGTGCTACAATACATCAAGCTTCCACTATTCACAGATCTGATAGTTTAACTATAACAAGGAACAGTGAAGCTTCAATAAGTGAATCACTTACTGAGCGTCAAAAGTCATCAGGTGATCCACCATAGCACCAAGAAGAAGGAAGTAGTATTTTGAAGGAACATGCAACTGTTAATACTACTTCACAGCCAACCATTGATGATGTTTCTCATTCATTCAATCAGTCCTCATTGAATGACTTTGAAACAATAGCTGGACAGAGTGTTCCAGTTCCTAAGCAGAATATGTCTAACCTAGACTTATCTCTGCAACTGGAAGTGATTCCTTGTCTTAGGATTCACAACACTCATCCAACTGAGAACATCATAGGGGATGTCACTGAAGGTGTGAGAACAAGAGGACAGACTCGTCAAGGGAACGTCTGCTTCTACTCATGCTTTCTATCTTAGATGGAACCTAAGAAGGTAGAAGATGCCTTGAAAGACAGTAGCTGGATTGAATCGATGCAAGAGGAGTTGCTTCAATTCAAGAGACAGAAGGTATGGAACCTATGTCCGCTACCATCTGGTCAAGTATCTATAGGCACCAAATGGGTTTTCAGAAACAAGAGAGATGATAAAGGCTTGATCATCAAGAATAAAGCAAGACTTGTAGTTCAAGGATACACTCAAGAGGAAGGAATCGATTATACTGATATCTTTGCACCAGTTGCAAGACTTGAGGTAGTTAGGATCTTCCTTGCTTATGCTGCATCCAAGGACTTCACTGTCTATCAACTTGATGTCAAGTGTGCATTTCTATATGGGGATATAGATAGGGAAGTATATGTATGCCAACCTCCAGGATTTGAAGACCCACAACACCCCAACTATGTGTGCAAGTTGGACAAAGCTCTATATGGGCTGCAACAAGCACCTAGGCTGTGGTATGAGACTTTTTCTTAGTTTCTTCTGAAGAATGGCTACACTAGAGGTACCATTGATAAGACTCTCTTCATCAGTAAGTCTGGAAAGGACATCTTGCTCGTTCAAGTCTATGTTGATGACATCATATTTGGTTCCTCAAATGACCAAATGTGTAAGGACTTTGAGAGCATTATGAAAAAAAAGTTTGAGATGAGCTCCATGGAAAAATGGACTTTTTCCTTGGAATTCAGGTAAAGCAGATGGAGGAAGGGTTTTTCATTAATCAATCTAAGTATGTCTCTGACATCTTAGAAAGATTTGAAATGAAAGATTGCAAGCCTGCCAAGACACCCATACCCAGAAACCATAATCTTTGTCCTGGCCTTGAGGGGGAGGATACTGATCAACATTAGTATAGGGCTATTATTGGTTCTCTGATGTATCTCACAGCTAGTAGACCTGATATCATGTTTGCTACTTGTATCTGTGCAAGATATCAGGCTGCTCCAAAGGTGTCTCACCTAGCTGCTGTTAAGAGAATCCTCAGATACCTCAAAGGAGCACCTAAACTAGGTCTCTGGTATCCCAGAAACAAAGATTTCAATCTCTATGGATACTCTGATAGTGACTATGGAGGCTGCAATGTTGACAAGAAATCAACGTCAGGAGGATGTCAATTTCCTGGTGGAAGGTTCATTTCATGGCAATGCAAGAAATAATCATGTGTCTCTACATCAAGTGCTGAAGCTGAATACATTGCTGCTGCTAGCTGTAGTGCTCAACTGTTATGGATTCAAAATCAGATGTTAGACTATGTATTCAACTTTATGAGTACTCTTATCCATGTTGACAACAACAGTGCTATCTCAATTACTGAAAATTCGGTGAAGCACTCCAAGACAAAGCATATAGACATCAAGTATCATTTCATTAGAGATATTCATGAGAAAAATCTAATTAAGCTAATCAAAGTTGATTCAAATGAACAATATGCTGATCTGTTCACCAAAGCGTTTGATGAACAAAGATTTAAGTATCTCATAACAGCTATTGGGATGATAAACATTGATTAATATAATCTCTTTTGAAAACCTTTTTCATATGTAAGTCTTGTGTCAAGACAATTTAAGCCCTATTATCATAAGTTCTCTCCAAAATTTTCTAAGTGTAAATTCCTTCCGAAGAGAAATTAACCCTCGGAAGACATTCTCATATCTTCTGAAGCAAGATTTCTCAAAGGATAACTTTCTTCTCGGAAGAATTTTTTGGCCTCGGAAGAAGCGATTGATTGCATATCAGATCTACTTCCGAGACTTACAGATTCTCCATTCAGAAGCAACTCTAACCTTCGGAAGCAAAGTTTTGGCTTAAGAAGTAGGAATTGCCTTCGGAAGACAAGTTACCTTCAGAAATGTTTTCCACTCGGAAGAGAGATTCTACTGTGTAACATAAATCTCTTGGGCCCCACACTGTAAAAAGCAAAGATTTTGTTAATGATGTCGGATTATTTAATTGATTTTAACCTTACTACCACTGTCTATTCATCCACTAAACCATCACATCACCTTATCCTAACCTCCATTACCGCCTTACCACCCTCTTTTAAATAATCTCGACTGTTCAATTTCATCTTCTTACTTGCAATTTTACTGCCCTAGAAATTGCTCCTCTCCAAATTTACCCAAGCTCAAAATCATCTACATTCACCTTTCCCAAATGGCACTCAACCCTCAGCACAACCAAGTCGCACTTCTTGATTCTTCAAGAGATGTTGACTTCTCTGAAATTATCTCCCTTCTCACCCAATCAACCTACTACACCGCCCTTACTGTTAACCCCACTATTTACTCCAACCAAATGGCAGAATTTTAGGGAAATGGTCAGGTCAAAACCCTAAATGGGATTCGTGCACTGCGGTCCAGCATCCGCGGACAGGAGTTGATCGTCACTGAACAACTCATTAGGGAGCACCTTGAGCTTCATGATGAAGGAGCTCCTACTGAATTCTCAAAGGAAGATTTGGATAGCACTTATATCCTAATGGATATGGTGGAGACATCAGCAGGTCGACTGTTTACAAGTTCAACTTCTCCTACCATTGGAAGTTCCTCATGCATGTTGTTCTTTATTGCTTGTCCAACAAATCCGGAGGATGGGATCAAATCCCTTATGAACTAGGATTCTTAGTTCATGGATTAGTGAGAGGCCTGCGCTTCAATTACTCACGATTTGTGTTTTCAAATCTGATAGGGAATCTGCAAAGGGAGACATTCTTCATGTATCCTAGATTCCTTCAACACATAATCAACTTTGAGTTGGACCAGAACATGCTTGTTTGTGCAGCTACTCTGACTGTTCCCCCCATGCGGCCTACCATCTTCAACATCAAAGAAGGTATCCACCAACTTTACTGGAAGGTACACCATTTTGCTTCCAGGTATGATTGAGCGCATAGCTCCTGGTGACATCCCTGTTCACCCCACAGGTGATGAACCCACACCAGCAACCACCACCACAATGCCAACACTACCTTCTCCACCTATCACTATCACTTATCAAAGACGCCCCAAACGAACCCTTGTTCAATATACTCAGGTTGAACAGCTCCTCCTATTCAATCCAAAAGACTAGAGTGGAAACATGGCTCCCACTCAGTCAGAGGTCTCTCCATCCTTCTCTTTTGACCTCAATTTGGGTTTCGAGTCTCCTCAGTCTCAACCCAGGAGCCCGATACCCAAACCAACAACCCTCAGAATGAGTATCTACACTCTTCTAAGCAGCCACAAGGGACAACCCCACCAGAGGCTCAATGCCTGTAGACATTGACCAAAGTCTCGGGTCAGTAGGCTTCACCTCCCTATCTTTCAGTGACCTTCTATTCAAAACTGATGAAGAGATAACATCTCTCCATGGCATGAAGTTGATTTATAATACCCACTTCAAGATCAACAGCCCGGAGAACCCTTATCTCTAGCCCCCCATCAGCAACCAATAACTGAGGTGAGTCCCCCTGATGTGGAGGGACTTATGTAGATTCAGCTGCCACTACAGAAGGTGCCTCAATGGACCTTGTGGACAGGGGTAACATCTCTCAGACTGAATCTACGCAACCGAGCCCTTTGATGACTCTGAAAGAGACATCATTGAGCATGGGAAACCAGGGTGCCAAGAAACCACATCTGGTGGTGAGGCTAAAATACTAGGTATGTTACCTCATCTCCCCGTGATTCTTCAAAAGAAGATGAGGGAAGCATGCAACTCCTTGTTAAAGACCTTCTATCTAAAGTCTCAAACCTTGAATCCTTGGTTAGGACTTTAGAAGCAAGGTCTGCCACGCAACAACTTGAGATTGACAATCTCAAGGCTCAACTAGCTGAGAAACAGACAGAGAGGTCTGTTAGGCATGTACCTATTCAGGTCTCACTGACTTCTTCCTCTAGCTCATCTAGCTCTCAAGATGATGCTACCAAAAAGGGGGAGAATGTTCAAAGACAAATACATAAGGAACCACAGAGCCCCTTCAACTTCAACATCTTCCTCTCCCATCATGACAGTGACTGAGCCACCTCAAGTCATTCTTCAGATTGACCCAAGGATGCTCAGTGATCTTGACAGACTCTTCACCAAGTTTCTGTTGAGATCCTCCTTTGAGTAGCCAAGCTATGATGCTGCAATGATCTACTTTGGAGCTGAAGAGCTTCAGAGGCTGACTGCACCTTCTACCACTGTGGAAGAAGTTGGTCAACCTAAGGTCCACATGGAACCTAAGATTCAATTCGAAGGGGAAACGGGGACTGATGGCCCAGCAACTAAAACAGTTGGGATAGAATCTGCATCTCCTCAAACTTCCAAAGCTGAAGTTAAAGCCTTGGAAGAACAAGCTGAATCTTCCAAGCTGAAATGGAAGCTGCGGTAGGACTGTTTAAGATGTCCGAGGAAATGAACATCACAGATGCAATCCTTGAAATGGCATCTGAGGTGAACAGTGAGGACTTTCTGATGTGACCTCCATCCCAGACACCATCTCTGCCTCTCTCACAATCAGAAACCTCTCTCCAAGAACCACCACAGTCAGGATCTTCAAAAGACAAAGGAAAAAGGAAGATGACTGCGGAAGAGCTTCAAGAAGAGGAGAAGATTGGGAAACTCAAAAAGAAAGGAAGACTTCAAATGAGAAGTTGCTAGCTGCCAGTACAAAAGCAGCTGCATCCAATCAGGAGGTTGTCATCAATAAAAGGAGAGAGGAGATCATTGATGAGCTCATTGAGTTGGGAGCCGCCAATGAAGAAACACTCCTGCTACCATTAGAGGAGTTGGTGGATCTGGAGAAGGCAACCAGGTTGAAACTTGAGAAAAAGCCCGGTTGGCCTTGGAGATAGAGGAAAAGAAACAGAAGGAGGCCGAATTGCAGCTAAGGAGAGATAGGGTGAACTTCCTACTCTCTAGAGGCTTTGAACTTCAAGAACTTTCTCCACACAATGATGATACGATCCTCTGGCTCTACAACAAGAGCAGGATCAAATGGAGAAAGAAAGGAAAATTGCAAAAGAAAAAGCAAGAGAGAAGAAGAAGAAGCCAGGGTCATTGCCTCCAAGAAGCTCACTGAGAAGGCCTGAATGAAGGACTATCTTCGGGCTCATGGATTCTCTGGGAGGCAGGTGGGTCCCATGTCTGAGAGGACACTCCAACGGACTGTCAGTGAAATTAAGGCTGACATCTGGATGGGGAAAAGGAAAGAGATGTATAGAAGGGT
Source organism: Flaveria trinervia (assembly GCA_025506515.1). Taxonomy (NCBI): domain Eukaryota; kingdom Viridiplantae; phylum Streptophyta; class Magnoliopsida; order Asterales; family Asteraceae; genus Flaveria; species Flaveria trinervia. The sequence continues at coordinate 61,859,521 of CM046456.1, read as the reverse complement.
AAAAGGGATGACCTTCACTGCTACCACCCAACCACAACCTGAACTTTCACCCTTAACATTTACCATTAAACCTGAACCTTTCACCCCTGAACTCACACTACCCTCACCTACTCCCTCACCTCAATCACCCAAACTTCCTATCATCCAACCCAAAACACTAGCCAAAACCTCTGAACCTAAACCTACCTAATTACCATCCAGACCATCCCCTCAGCCTTCTCAACATCTCTCCCTTGAGTAGTTTAAGGCAATCAGACAAAGCTCATCAACTGCACTACTCTGAGCGAAGTCTCTTGTGTAGAAGACTCTATCAACATCACCTATGTTGATGGTTCTTCAAGTTCCCTCACAAGAGACAAATTCCTTGATTTACCTAGAGGAACTTTGGACCAGGCTGCGAGACTTCTGGGACTCAACTCAGATTCTTTGAATGATGAAGAGAAGAAGCTCAGAAGGAAACTGGTGACGCTGTTGGATACAAAGAAAGAGGACAAGATTCCTAGTCAGTCTCTTGCGCCCAGAAGGAAGATAATCCAGTGGAGGTTTGATGAACCTTCTCACAACTTTGTTGTGGAAAGGGAGAATGGTGAAGTAAATAGACTCAATGCAACCTCTCTGCTACACTCTAGCAGGTTTGATATTGCTGAACTAGCAGAGAAGCCATTCTCCAACCCCTCCAACTCTGAAACTGCTACACTCATTAAAATCATCTCAGCAGTCTTCATCTAGCTGAGCTAACTGCAAAGGCAAAGATTGAAGAAGAGTTGAAGTTGAGAAGAAAGGAAGACAAGGAAAGATCTCCCACCAAAGGTACTGCCTTTATACGGATGGTGGAAGGTCCTGAATTGGAACCTATAGTTCGATGGGAATATGACTATAGTTCCCATCAACTAACTCTTTTCAGAGGGCAACAACAAAGGGTACATGTTATCCAAGGTGACAGACTGGATTTCCTGTCTACCAAGGATCTGTATAACTTCTCAGCACCACTTCAGAAGAACAAGGAGACAGACAAATATTTACTCTCCTTGGTGCTGAAAGTTTTGAGAAGTCGAGACAAGTGAAGTTTTGGTAGCATCAGCCTAGGGGGAGTTTGTTGATCAAGAAGAAGGCTAATGCAACCAAAACATTGTCACTAAAAGTTATTTTGGTGCTGCATGCAAAGGCCTCCGAAGCTTAGCATGGAACTTCCAAAGGTTGTAGAGTTCTTCCAAAGACAAAATGAAAGATCAACTTCCAAGGACAGAATTCTACTTCCGAAGACAAGTACATACTTCCGAAGTTCAGACTTAGAAGAATAAAGTAAAGACCACTTCCGAAGTATGATGAAAAGATGAAGTCTCCAAGCCTTGGAAGAAGCAGCCTCTTCCGAAGTATAAGTGGCTTCGGAAGTACTTACTCTTCCGAAGCCATTTAACCTTCGGAAGACACTACTATGAACCAGTGGACACAAGTATGGTCTCTAACACTCCGCCGCAGACTTCTAATACAGCATGGCTTCTTCCTAAAGAGACATGTTGTTGACCATACTTTATTCCACTGTTCACTTTTTCATGATTGTACATGTTACCAACTTTAGTTGGTGACAAAAGGTAAGTCAGGGACATGTCCTGACTACCAAATCTCAGATAAGACTTTATCCGAGATACCTTAATCTTTAGTCTTGTAGTATAGACTTTAGCTATAGGATCCCAGCTGGTATCAAAGTATATCTGGCTGTAGATAGTATTATATATAGGATCTCCTTGTAACTCATTGAAAAGATGGACATCATCTGCTTGTAAGAGTCTTGTATTTTGAGTTGAGAATCAATATATAAAAGTATCTTGAAAATTATCTTTCTGTGTTCTTTATTACTTTATATATTGTGATCAACTCTTGCTGATTCTTCTCATATATCCGAGTGTTGTTCTAGGTGAGTTTGAGAGAAAAAATTGTGTTTAAGTGACAAATATCGATCCTGCAACCTTAGGTTGACCAACTTCTTCCACAGTGGTAGAAGGTGCAGTCAGTCTCTTAAGCTCTTAAGCTCCAAAGTAGAGCATTGCAACATCTGGGCTTGGCTGATCTATGGAGGATCTCAACAGAAACTTGGTGAAGAGTCTGTAAAGATCACTAAGCATCTTGAGTCAATCTGCAGAATGACTAGAGATGGCTCAGACACAGTGATGATATGAGTAGATGAAGTTGAAGTTGGAGTTGAAGTATGGCTCTGTTGGGGGTCCTGAAGTGTTTGTCTCTAAACATTTTCCCCCCTTTTTGGTAGCATCATCTTGAGAGCTAGATAAGCTAGAGGAAGAAGTCAATGAGACCTGAATTGGTACATGCCTGACAGACCTCTCTATCTGTTTCTCAGCTAGTTTGGCCTTGAGATTGTCAATATCAAGTTGCTAAGTGGCGGACCTTGCTTCTAAAGTCCTAACCAAAGATTCAAGGTTTGAGAATTTAGATAAAAGGTCGTGAATAAGGAGTTTCATGCTTCCCTCATCTTCTTTTGAAGAATCACGGGGAGATGAGGTAACATACCTGGTATGTTCAGCCTCACCACCAGATGTGGTTTCTTGGCACCTTGGTTTCCCGTACTTAATGATGTCTCTTTCAGAGTCATCAAAGTGCTCGGTTGCCACAGATTCAGTCTGAGATATGTTACCACTGTCCACAAGGTCCATTGAGGCTTTTTCTGTAGTGGCAGCTGAATTTGCATGAGTCCCCTCCACATCAGTGGGACTCACCTCAGTAATTGATTGTTGATGGGGGCTAGAGATAAGGGATTTCTCCGGGCTCTGTTGATCTTGAAGAGGGTGTTGTAGATTAACTTCATTTCCATGGAGAGATGTTATCTCTTCATCAGTTTTGAAGAGGAGGTCAGTGAAAGATAGGGAGGTTAAGCCTACTGACCCGGGACCTTGGTCAATGTTTACAAGCATTGAGCCTCTGGTGAGGCTGTCCCTTGTTGGCTGTTCAGAAGAGTGTAGATACTCAATCTGAAGGCTGCCGGTTTGGGTGTCGGGCTCCTGAGTTTGAGACTGAGGAGACTCAAAACCCATATTGAGGTCAAAAGAGAAGGATGGAAAGACCTCAGACTGAGTGGGTGCCCATGTTTCCACTCTAGTCTTTTTTGATTGAATAGGAGAGGCTTGTTCAATCAGAGTAGATTGAACAAGGGTTCGTTTGGGGCGTCTATGATATGTGATGGTGATGGGTGGAGATGGCAGTGTTAGCAATGTGGTGGTGGTTGCTGGTGTGGGTTCATCACCTGTGGGGTGAACAGGGATGTCACCAGGAGCTATGCTCTCAATCATAGCTGGAAGCAGAGTGGTGTACCTTCCAGTGAAGTTGGTGGATACCTTCTTCAAAGTCTTGAAGATGGTAGGCCGCATTGGGGGACAATAAGAGTAGCTGCACAGACAAGCATGCTCTGGTCCAACTCACAGTTGATGATGTGTTGTATGAATCTAGGATACATATAGAATGTCTCCCTTTGTAGATTCCCAATCAGATTGGTGAACACAAATCGTGAGTAGTTGAAGCGCAGGCCTCTCACCAATCCATGAACTAAGCATCCTAGTTCATATGGGATTTGATCCCATCCGCCGGACTTGTTGGACAAGTAGTGGAGAACAACATGCAGGATAAACTTCCAATTGTAAGAGAAGTTGAATTTGTATACCGTTGACCTGCTGATGTCGCCACCATATCCCATAAGGATGTAGGTGTTGTCCAAGTCTGCCTTCGGGAACTCAGTAGGAGCTCCTTCATTATGAAGCTCTAGATGCTCCCTGATGAGTTGTTTAGTAATAATCAACTCTTGTCCACAAATGCTGGACCTCAGTACTCGAATCCCATTTAGGTTTTGGCTCGACCATTTCCCCAAAATTCAGCCATGTGGTTGGAGAAAACAGTGGGATTAACGGTAAGAGCAGTGTAGTAATGTGATTGGGTGAGAAAGGAGATGATTTCAGAGAAGTCGGCATCCCTTGAAGAATCAAGGAGTGCTACCTGGTTGTGCTGAGGGTTAAGTGCCATTTGGAGAAAGGTGAATTTGGATGATTTTGAGCTTGGGTAAAGTTACAGAGGAGAAAAAGTTTCTAGGGCAGTAAAGATTGCAAGTAAGAAGATGAAATTGAACAGTCGAGACTATTTAAAAGAGAGTGGGAAGGCGGTAATGGGGGTTAGGATAAGGTGATGTGATGATTTAGTGGATGAAATGATAGTGGCGGTAAGGTTAAAATCAGTTAAATAATCCGAGATCATTAACAAATCTTTGCTTTTTACAGTGTGGGGCCCAAGAGATTTACGTTACATAGTAGAATCTTTCTTCCGAATGTAAAACATTTCCTAAGGTAATTTGTCTTCCGAAGGCAAGTCTTACTTCCAAAGCAAAAACTTTGCTTCCGAAGGGTAGAGTTGCTTTCCGAATGGAGAATTTGTGAACCTCGGAAGTAGATCTGATATGTAATCAATCGCTTCTTCCAAGACCAAAAGTTCTTCCGAGATGAAAAATTATCCTTTGAGAAATTTTGCTTCGGAAGATATAAAAATAACTTCTGAGGGTTAATTTCTCTTCGGAAGAAATTTACACTTAAAAAATTTTCAGAAAGATCTTTTGTAACATGGCTTAAATTGTATTGACAGAAGACATTACACATTAAAAAGTTTCAAAAGAGGTGAACTAATCAATGTTTATCATTCCAATAGATGTTATGAGATATTTAAATCTTTGCTCATCAAAAGCTTTGGTGAACAAATCAGCATATTATTCATTTGAATCAACTTTGATTAATTTAATCAGATTTTTCTCATGAATATCTCTAATGAAATGATACCTGATGTCAATATGCTTTGTCTTGGAGTGCTTTATCGGATTTTCAATAATGGAGATAGCACTGTTGTTGTCAATATGGATAGGAGTACTCATTAAGTTGAATCCATAGTCTAACATCTGATTCTGAATCCATAGCAGTTGAGCACAGCAGCTAGTAGCAGCAATGTATTCAGCTTCAGCAGTTGATGTAGATACACAGGATTGTTTCTTGCATTACCATGAGACGATCCTTCCACCAAGAAATTGACATCCCCCTGATGTTGATTTCTTGTCAATATTGCAGCCACCATAGTCACTGTCAGAGTATCCATAAAGATTAAAATCCTTGTTTCTGGGATACCAGAGACCTAGTTTAGGTGCTCCTTTGAGGTATCTGAGAATTCTCTTAATAGCAGCTAAGTGAGACACCTTCGGGGCAGCCTGATATCTTGCATAAATGCAAGTAGCAAATATGATATCAAGTCTACTAGCAGTAAGATACATTAGAGAACCAATAATTGCCCTATACTGATGTTGATCAATATCCTCCCCTTCAAGGTCAGGACAAAGATTATGGATTCTAGGTATGGGTGTCTTGGCAGGCTTGCAATCCTTCATTTCAAATCTTTCTAAGATGTTAGAGACATACTTAGATTGATTAATGAAGAACCCTTCCTTCATTTGCTTCACCTGAATTCTAAGGAAAAAGTCCATTTTTCCCATGGAACTCATCTCAAACTTCTTCATAATGCTCTCAAAGTCCTTACATATCTGGTCATTTGAAGAACCAAATATGATGTCATCAACATAGACTTGAACGAGCAAGATGTCCTTTCCAGACTTTCTGATGAAGAGAGTCTTGTCAATGGTACCTCTAGTGTAGCCGTTCTTCAGAAAAAACTGAGACAATGTCTCATACCACAGCCTAGGTGCTTGGTGCAACCCATATAAAGCTTTATCCAATTTACACACATAGTTAGGGTGATGTGGGTCTTCAAATCCTAGAGGTTGGCATACATAGACTTTCCTATCTATATCCCCATATAGAAATGCACACTTGACATCAAGTTGATAGACAATGAAGTCCTTGGATGCAGCATAAGCAAGGAAGATCCTAACTGCCTCAAGTCTTGCAACTGGTGCAAAGACATCAGTATAACAATTCCTTCCTCTTGTGTGTATCCTTGAACTACAAGTCTTGCATTGTTCTTGATGATCAAGCCTCTATCATCTCTCTTGTTTCTGAAAACCCATTTAGTGCCTATTGGTACTTGACCGGATGGTAGCGGACATAGGTTCCATACCTTCTGTATCTTGCATCGATTCAAGCCAGCTACTATATTTTAAGGCATCTTCTACATTCTTGGGTTCCATCTGGGATAGAAAGCATGAGTACAAGCAGACATTCCCATGATGAGTTTGTCCTCTTGTTCTCACACCCTCAGTGACATCCCCTATGATGTTCTCAGTAGGATGAGTATTATGAATCCTAAGGCAAGGAATCACTTCTAGTTGTAGAGATAAATTCAGATTGGACATATTCTGCTCAGGAACTGGAACACTTTGTCCTGCTGTTGTTTCAAAATCATTCAATGAGGACTGATTGAATAAGTGAAAAACATCATCAATGGTTGGTTGTGAAGTGGTGTTAATAGTTCCCTGTCCCTTCAAAACACTACTTCCTTCTGCCTGGTGTTGTGGTGGATCACCTGATGAGTTTTGAGGCTCATTGAGTGATTCACTTAAGAAGCTTCACAATTCCTTGATATGGCTAAGCTATCAGATCTGTGAATTATGGAGACTTCGTTTGTTGCAACTCTTGGAGAATTTGGACTAGGTCTGGGAAGCTCAAACAGTTGATCATCATCAGCAGCATCAACATCATTTTGAGCACTTTTTCCAACTAAAACATTCTCATAAGATGGTTTAAAATCGTTGGAAACAATTCTAAATCAAAGATATGATCAGGGCCATTCCCCCTAACACAAGGAGTGTGCTTATTAACAACTATATTGGATGAGTCCTCAAATTATTGATTCTTAATATTGTATACTCTGTAAGCTTTGGAGTTAGAAGAGTATCCAACAAAGATAGCATCATCCGACTTTTCAGCAAACTTTGCTAAATTGTCTTTTGTGTTAAGTATGGTACACCTGCTGCCAAAGGACCTTAGAAAGCCAATGAACGGTGGCCTCTTGTTCCATAGCTCATAAGGGGTTTTTCCATGGGGCTTAACTATAAGAACTCTATTCTGCATATAGCATGCAATGCTGACTGCCTTTGCCCAGAATGTTAGAGGTAGTTTTGAATCAGCTAACATAGTTTGAGCAGCCTTAATAAGTGTCATGGTCCTTCTCTCAGCAACACCATTTTGTTAAGGAGTTCTGGGAGCACTATATTGTCTGGCAATCCCTTTCGAGTTACAGAATGAGTCAAGAATGAAGTTCTTAAACTCAGTCCCTTGATCACTTCTAATGATTTAACCTTGTGATCAATTTGATTTTCTATTTTAAGAATAAAAGATTTTAGTGTTTCAGCAGTTTAATCTTTAGTTCTTAAAAAGAATACCCATGTGAATCTCGTAAAATCATCAACTATCACAAGGCAATATGATTCCTTTCAATGCTCACTATACTTATGGGACCAAAAAGATCCATGTGCAATAAGTGTAATGGAGTAGTGATATAGTTAACATATTTGGATTTATGAGATGTCCTGTGTTATTTCCCTTTCAGGCATGCAACACAGTTATCTTTGCAGAAAAATTCCTTTTTAGGCAAACCATGTATCAAGTTATTTTTAGCCAATTTATTCATTATCTTAAAATTTACATGACACATATGTTTATGCCACAGTGTTGACTCATCACCATCAGCTTTGGAAAGTAAGCATGATACTTCACCCATTGGGAAGCATTGTTCATATCAAGCTTGTACATATCCCCTTTTCTGGAGATCTAAGAAGCACCAATTCTAGAAGAATTGTCATCCCAGGTTTGAGGATGATGCACTCATGTTCTGTGAAAAGCATTTGGTGCTTTTGATCACAGAATTGAGAAACACTTAACAAATTGTGTTCAAGCTGTTTGACAAAGTGAACTTTGTCAACCTTTAATTTACCCTTGGATATACTCCCTTTGCCAGAAATATATCCTCCGGCCTCACCTCCAAATTAGACAGGACCTCCATCATAGTTCTGAAACTGTTGAAGGAGATATTTGTTCCCTGTCATGTGCCTGGAGCATCCACTATCTACAATCCAGATATTGTTGTTCTTGTCATATGGATGTCCCTACATAAGATGAGATTGTTAGTTTTGTTTGGAAGCCCAAGCCTTGCTGGTCTTGGGTTCTTCCAAAGATAATGACATAATTGAACCAAATGTTATGCATGGGGGGATGAATAGAGGTCTTTGAAGAAGAGGTTTGGGCTACAGCATCTTCCTTGATCTTCCAGTCCATCCTTTGGTTGATCTTGGAGGATGAGCTTGTTGAAGCTTTAGCAGCATGGCTATCTTCCGAAGCTTTTTTCTTTTCGAAGAAGTCTTTACCACCTTTTCTTCTGAAGCAGTCTTCTTTTGGGGAGGTTTCAAGGGAACTTTCTTGTTCTTCGAACCTTAGTAGCTTTTGCTTCCGAAGCCATTTTCCCTTCGGAAGAAGGAGTTTCTTCCTAAAGCAACCTGGCTTCCGAGACTAGCTTTCCCTTTTTCATAACTTGAACCATTTGAAAAGGTCCAAATGTGAAACCTTCCTTGACTCCTTCTTTCCTAACTTTATTTGCATAATGTGTGCTTGCAGGATTGTAGTAACAATCTTTTGCCATGTGGTTTTGCAGACCACACATTATACATGCAATGTTAGCTCTTTGGGAATGTGAGGGTTGCTGTTTTCTTGAGCTTCTTTTCTTCATCAGCAACTTTTCCCTTCAACTTCTGATCCTTTGGCAGGATAGAAGTGTTGGTATTACACTCCTTTCCTGAATCAGAGTACCTATCACTTGGAATCCAGCTGAGATAAAGACACCCTACTCAGCCACCTCTTTGTAGTTCTCCTAGCAGCTTTAGCTCTGCTTCTTATGTCCTTAGTGGTTAGGATTTGTTCTTCACAGGAGGAGATGGGTACATCTACATGTTCCTTCCCTGTGGTGACCACTATTGTTGCTTCATCCTTCAACTCTGGTGAGGAAGGGTCGGCAGTTGAACCTCTTGCTCTTCAGAACCATATCTAGGCTGTCTAATAGACTCATAGGAGTGTGGTGGAGCAATTTCATTGATTCCCAACCCTCCTTTGTTCTGATAGCAGAGTTTGGAGTGGAAGGATGATGCAAGAATAGCTTGTAAGTTTTGCTCAGAGATAGCATGCTTCCTAGCCTGAGCCTCAGCAGTGATAAGCTGGGCTTGAGCCTCAGACAATTTGGATATCAGATCTTTGATTTGAGTCTTGTAATTGGTGTGTTCATGTTTTAAAAGAGACACAGTTTTCTCCAACTCATCAATTTTCTTTTGATAGTCAGATTCAGCTCTTTTAAAATCAGATTTTAAGATATTTAAAGACTCAATATCAGATCTGATTTCCATATTGTAATGCTGATAGACTTTAACTTTAGCTATACAGGCTGGAGTGCAGAGATGTTCATATACCTGGGCATCATCTGTTTCAGCCATGAGAGCTTGAGCAGGAGTCACATCCTGTACCATGAAGCTCCAGTCAACTTCTTGAGCTATTGCAGCTGTTTCAGTTGACTTCTTAGCAGGCTTTGAGGTTGAGGGATGTGTGGAGGCCTGTGGGGTTCCCGATTGGTCTTGGGAGCCTTGCATTCCCTTGAAAGTGACCAGTTGGTTACAGTTGTAACACTTTGCCTTGGTCTTGTCAAACCCGAACTTGCTGGTAGTTGGTTTTGAGGGAAATGCCTTCCAGTTCTCTTAAAGACTTCTTCTCTGCTGTGTAAGTTAAGAGAGCCATCTGCTGGACAATGTCCACGTACTCTACATCATCTGGACTGAAACACTCAAGATCATCAAAGCAGTATTGAAAATCACCAGAGTGTCCACTTCCTGAGACAAAGGCATAACTTTCCTGAAAGGAGTTGTGTTGAGCCTGTTGAGACCTTTGAGTCTCAGGAAAGTGATGTAAGGTCCAGAAGAGCAGGATGGTTGCTGATAAGTCAGGAAATGCTGAGGTTGAGTGGGTAATGAGCCTTCAGCAACCATTAAAGCGTTGCTAGCTGGAAGACTCATGGGTCTGCTTGTTTGGTGGCCCTTCTTACTCTCCATCTCTAGGCGATATCCATCAAGGATGCCATAGAGTTCAATCATGGTAAGAGTGTTCAAGTTCCCTATCCTCTTGATAGAGACATAGTAAAATGTCCACTCGTTCGGAAGAGCACTCATGAACTTTCTAGTAAGATCTCTAAGTTCGGGAGTGATCTTTATAGACTAAAGAGAAGAGATAAGATCCATGTACCTGAAGTACTGCTGCTTGAGGGTCTCTCCAGCAATATGAGTGAAGTTCTCGAACTGCTGCTTTAGTGAGTCCTTCTTTGAGTCATTGGAGCTTGAGTACATCTGAGCAAGTGCATCAAACAATTCTTTAGCAGTCGTGCAATGCTCGAATCCCACCATAATGGAGTTTGGTATTGCAGTCATGAGAATGGTCATAGCATTGTTGTCGATGTCCATCTTCTTTCTATCTTCATCAAAGTAATCCTCTACAGCCTTTTCTATCATGGCACCGTTTCCACCAGGTGATGCCACCTTAGGCTTATACGGGCTATTGAAAATGGAGTTCCACATCCTGTTGTCTTGATATCTGATGAAGCCTTCCATTCTCCTCCTCCAAGACCTGAAATTTTTAGGAGTAATGATGGGAGCCTTTGTCATGGTTCCCATCTCTACCTCGGACTTGTTAAGGGCCATTAGAGTGAGTGGGTTGTAGGGAGGAGTAAAAAACAGGTTGATTTGGATGGTGAGATCACGCAATCAAGAGCCTAAGAAGCTCTGATACCAATTGCAGGATCGATGTTTGTCACTAAACACATTTGTTTTCTCTCAAACTCACCTAGAACAACACTCGGATTAAGATAGAATCAGTAAGAGTTGATCACAATATAGAAAGTAGTAAAGAACACAGGAAGTAATTTTCAAGGTACTTTTATATATTGCTTCTCAACTCAATAATACAAGACTCTTACAAGCAATATGGAATGAGTTACAAAGAGAACCTATATATAATACCATCTACAGCCGGATTGTAACATCTTGTAATTTTGGGTTAAATTAAAGTTAACATTGTTAAGTTCATGTATGGACTAATTTTGCCATTTATAAACTTGTGAATTTGTTATGCTTATTCTTTGTTGCCTTTAATTTCCTAATCAAACTAATAATTATGATAATAATAAATAAGTAATAATAATAATAATAATAATAATAATAACATTAACAACTTATAAAAATTATAAAACTTAAAAAGATTTGAAACTTAAAAGTTATGGGGTTAGTTTTGTCAATTTATAAACTTAAAAAAAAGTTTAATGCATAAAATAATAAGCCTTCAAAAGTTGAGGGGCTAATTGTGTAAATTATTTAAAAACCAACCCAAACCCCCTTTATCCCCGTTTTTCCGGCCGATCACCGCCACCGCCGGCCGCGGCTCCGGCCACCTCCAAAACCACTTGAAACCCTCAATTTTGGAATAAAACCGCTCCTAAACGCTTCGTGTGGATGTCTCGAATTGAATGCACAACATAATCGTGGTTTAAAACATCGGTTACTAAGATCAAACGACCTCATAACCGAAGCTTTTTCTCCATAGTCGTTCGAGCATTAAAATCCAATAATGATTCAATTAATCACACATAAACAATAGATTAACTATCTGTAAACGATTACCAGTCTCAATTTCACCTGAAACAACACTAACATCGAGTTCAACTACCCCTTTTACCCGCAACCTGCAACCTTGTCGAAACTAACCTTCCAAGCTCTACTGGTCCGAATTGATTGGGGTGAAATCATCTCTTACTATCGAAGAAGCTTCCCACGAAGTTAATTTAATTGTTGTTTTCATTTGATCCTCCATTGAATCTCACGTCAGTCGCGACTAACCTTTGAGTCATGGCATCATCAATCAAACAAATTAGCAGGTAATTCATACATCTACACAATCGTTTAAACATGGGGAACAAAAGCCCCACGGTTAATTCGATCAACAACATCATTTTATGGTTTATTTGGGGTAAATCGAATCTAGGGTTCATAAGGTTTGGGGGTAGTTTGTGTTTAATGTTTTTAAACTTTTAAAACCATCTTTAAACGCGGCTGAGGCCTTTGATTCACTGGAAAGACACTTGCCTCTACAAGGGAGGTCCCCGGTTCGAATCCGTGGAGCCTCACCTATTTTCTTTTTGGCCTTTTTGGCCACCAAAATTTTATTAAAAAGTTCTAAAAAATTATAAGGACTATTTTATAAGCTGTGTTAATTTAGAACCACATAATAAATTTTTGTAGATTATTTAAAAAATAATCTTATATTTTTTTAAAGCTAATGTTAACTTATTTCTTTATAAAAAAGAATTAACCTTTGAATACTAGTATAATTTATACAAATTATTATCTCTAACGTTGCCCTTAAACTTTTGTTTTAATCTTGTTTATTTTATTTAGTTATTATAGAACTTTATTTTAAATTTTACAAATTTTACTAATTATTTATTAATGTTTCTCTTATTCATATCTCTATATAAAAAAAAAATATATTTCTTAGCATTTATTCCATAAAAAAATATATAATTGATATCCATTCGTTAAACATCAATGTCCTAAATACCAAATTGAAACCCCAGCTCTCGTTTAACCATTAAAATTGTGTTTAAACTTAAAAATCTTGTAAATATACATTTTAGGTGCATTGTGAGGAACTACATTGAAGTAACGTTATTATTCTAATTAATCTTCAGTTAATATACTTATTGGCCAAGTGAGTATTTCCATACCCCTTTTTGCTTATTTTCACACTTTGGGGTGAAACATGTTAACTTATTATCATTGCACTTATAAACTTATTTGAGACTTGTAATCTTTATGGCAAATCATCATGCAAAGTTGTGGTTAGTTGAACTTTTGTGGTTACCATGTTATGACGTTATATGTACAATCATTAACTATTGCTAGCCCAGCGAAGTCATAGATCTGTGGGCAAGACAAGCCTGCTTTAGTTGATCCAAGTACACTTAGCTGATCGTATAATCTTGTAAACGTTTGAGACTTGTAAAACTTTGTCGAGGTTTGATTGTTGCATTGTTCATAACATCCCTAATCACTTTATTCACTAACTTATGACTTGGATTGCCATCTTTTTATAATCTATGTATTAAAAACTATGGAATGCTCACCAACATTATTGTGACCTTTTATTTTTAACATGTTTCAGGAAACGCCCAAGTTTGATATCTACTCTTTGAAGCTTGCACATCTAGGAATGGATCTAGATAAATAAATAAAATAAGAATGACGTGTTACATTCTATGTTATGTTTTTTTAATTTCTTTGAGTCTTAAGCTTGTAATGCTACAATTGAATCTTATGATTAATTTATATTTGGGTTATTAATAGCGTTATGTGGCTGTGAACGATCTTAACTCTCACTCCTCGACGTTTCCGCCGTCAAGGTTGGGGTGTGACACGGATATACTTTGATACCAGCTGGGATCCTATAGCTAAAGTCTATGCTACAAGACTAAAGTTTAAGGTATCTTGGATAAAGTCTTATTTGAGATTTGGTAGTCAGGACATGTCCCTGATTTACCTTTTGTCACCAACTAAAGTTGGTAACATGTACTATCATGAAAAGGTGAATAGTGGAATAAAGTATGGTCAACTGCATGGCTCTTTAGGAAGAAGCCAAACAGTATCAGAGGTCTGCAGCGGAGTGTCAGAGACCATACGTGTGTCCACTGGTCATAGCAGTGTCTTTCGAAGGTTAAATGACTTCGGAAGAGTAAGTACTTTCGAAGCCACTTATACTTCGGAAGAGTAAGTACTTCCGAAGCCACTTATACTTCGGAAGATGCTACTTCTTCCAAGGCTTGGAGACTTTTTCTTTTCATCATACTTCGGAAGTGGTCTTCAGTTCATTCTTCTAAGGCTTGAACTTCGGAAGTATACACTTGACTTCGGAAGTAGAGTTCTGTCTTCGGAAGTTGATCTTTCACTTTGTCTTCGGTAGAACTCTACAACCTTCGGAAGTTTCATGCTAAGCTTCGGAAGCCTTTGCATTTAGTACTAAAATTATCTAAGTGACTTAGTTTTGGTTGCATTAGCCTTCTTCTTGATCCAACACAAACAAATTGTATCTCCGAAAGCATCATGTACTTCATAAGAGTAGGGGGTTTTGCGGATGTTGTTAAATGTGGGTGGTGCAGACTTGATCGTGTTTGATCTCCGCACTGATCGAGAGATGACATCTAGATACTCACACTTTTCACTTGCTAATTGGAGAAGCCACATGTTATGTTACAAGATGTACAAGTATCATGGGATCAACTAATAGAGAGTAATGTAGTGTTTGGAATGATAATCCTATGACACCAGATCAAATATCATTATAATCTTACAATCTTATCGGTGTTCCACCACCACTAAACTCTTTAAAAGGGTTTAAGTTAAATCTGCCTCATATGCTTGAATTGATTAAAGTGTATTTTCTATAATCGAACTCTTCTATCACATGTTCTTGAGATCGAATGTCATGGTTATAAACAAGCACCAATTACGAGGGGGTAACAACATGTAGCAGTTAATGCAATCTCAATGTAAAAAATTGTAAATATTTACATATTTACGTGTAACTTACACTAGTCGTAACTTTTTTACGCTTATAAATTTACACATATAAAAGAATATATTTTTATATATGTTTTATGATATTATTCTAACCAAAAAATAATGATTTTGATTGATCTTCAAAAGTTAACACGGTTATCATAATACTAGAGGGTAAACATTTGATCCTTGCCATATATATATATAATATATATATATATATATATATATATATTATATATATATATATATATATATATATATATGTGGATATATACATATATACATATATATATATATATACATATGTACATGTATATATATATGTATGTATATATATGGTATAGAGGACATAAACAAAATGAGAGAAAATGATAAGTAACGAAAGTGATTACAAAATGTAAAATAATGAAAGGTAAGCGTAGAACTTACAGATGATAACAACAGAAGATAGATAGCGTAATAAAAAACTTCACCCAATACATAGTTTTATGCACAATTTCGAAGGTGAAAAAAGGTAAAAAAGACTTTTTTTGATACAAGGTAAATGAGATATAATATGAAAAGCGAGGAATGAGAATAAGGATTAAAGGATAACGCTAAGGAGTACTCGAAGAAATTTAAATAGTCATGAGATAATAAGAAAGTAGAGATATATTATTGAATTCTCTTTGATGTGTATTACAATGAAGCAAACGCCCTCTATTTAAAGTGCGGATACAATTACTATTTTTTATGCAAAGAGAAGGAACAATGGCTACAAATATAAGTTAATAAGATAACAAAACTATATTATTTACAATGAAATAAAAGAATCATATCAGAACTGTTTGCCTCTGAATCATTGAACCCACTAGGGGTTGTCTTCTATTTTATTCTTGAGTGGATAAATGAATGGCTTTCATAAATAGTTTTCTATGAAATATTGATTCACTAATATTTCCCATTTTTTTAAAATCCATATAAGTGCTATCTATAGAACTGGTGTACCTGGATCATTATTCTCTCTTCTTCATCAAAATTTGCTAGGTTTATAATATGTTTTAATTCGAGTAGGTCATTTTTTCCTACAAATGATAGAAGCAAACTCTAATTATGTTTGGCATACATTTGTATATAATGCCCTTTAGCAAGAAGTCTAAATTATTCCTAATGAAAATATTTTGGGTGCTCTAGGGATTGTTGATTTTTTAATGAACTTTTCTAAGGTGTCGGTTTGTAATTTTGGAGAAACATCGGACATAATATTTGTATTTATATGGAAACCTATCTAACTAGAGAATATTGGAAAAAAATTATGTCTATAGTAACTACTAATCTTTATAAATAATCACTTGTAGTAGCTTGGTGGTCAATAAAGATTTTTTTATGTGAAAGCTTGTAAGTTTAGGAATTGGAAATTTTCAATTTCTTTCCCCATTGTTGTGAAGGTTTGTAAGTGTAGGAATTGGAAATTTGCAATCTAATTACAACAAAAAAACATTGCGACATATATATTTCCTCCTAATATAGATTATAATATGTTTTGCTTCTTTCCCCATTGTTGGGTATTTTACCTTTGAAGAATTGAAAATTCTAATATTTTTGAAGTTAAAGACTTGAAGAACAAAAACAACAAAATATTAGTATAGGGTTTATTTTGTAGTTATTGTAAGTGCTAAATTAGTATAAATATTAACATATATCATCATTGTAAAGGGTGAATAGTTCTCCACAAAATATGTGGAAATTAGTTCCATCACCTACAACATCATATCATCATCCTTCATGGATGATGATTTCAACATCAAATCAATAAACATCAAGCATTAAACACTTTCGTGTTCATCATTATTATATTTAGCATCGAATCATTAAGTTTTGTTATTATCAATTTGAATTCTAAGATCCATGCTCAACGTTCTCCTTCGTATCAGGAACACACAATTGGTATCAAAGCTGGAGTTGATGGATTCATATTGATTTTGATGAGATTTTATGGTTAATTGCTAAAATTATTGAAGATATGAAGAAAACTTGGAGAAAAAGTTAGTGTGTTCTTCATGAGAAATCCAATGATTTGTATTCATCAACGTAATGCTACAATAGCATTTCATCAACAATTCAACAATACAAGATCTGATACGGACCTTGCAACAAATTGAAGTTGGAAGCTGTCGTAAGGGTCAAACAATTAGGGTTTGCAAATTAGGGTTTGCAAATTAGGGTTGCGAAGGAGTTCATGGAGTATGGGCTTATTAACACAATTGGGTTTGTTACTTGGACTTCATCATTAAACAAAATAACAACAGTTAGACTTGGGCTCAAGTGTTGAAGATTGGGCTTATGATAAACAAAACAAAATTGGGGTTTGTATTCGGGCTCTCATCAAACAAAAAGAATGTGATATCGAGTTACAAAATATAGTTGTACCAAAGTTTTGAAGACCTCGCTTCGGCATCAACAACAAAATTATTGGCTTTGAACAACTATTCAACAAAAACAAGATCAAACTTTATTTCACATCAGAAATCTACAATTTAGGGGGAGTATTTTTGGGTATTTTACCTTTGAAGAAATTGAAGATTTTCAATATTTATGAAGCTGAAGACTTGAAGAACAAAAGTAACAAAATATTAGTCTAGGGTTTATTTTGTAATTATTGTATATGCTAGATTAGTATAAATATTAACATATATCATCATTGTAAAGGTGAATGATTCTTCACAAAATATATGGGAATTAGTTCCATCACCTACAACATCATATCATCATCCTTCATGGATGATGATTTCAACATCAAATCAATAAACATCAAGCATTAAACACTTTTGTGTTTATCATTATTATATTTTAGCAACGAATCATTAAGTTTTGTTATTATCAATTTGAATCCTAAGATCCATGCTCAATGTTCTCGTTCATATCAGGAACACACACCCATGCTAATTCCTATACTTACAAACCTTCATGTAAAAGAATCTTTATTGACCACCAAGATACTACAAGTGATTATTTAGAAAAACTAGTAGTTACTACAAACATAAAAATTTCCAATATGTCCTGGTTATATAGGTCCCATATATATACATATATTATGTCTGATGTTCCTCCAAAATTACAAACCGACACCTTAGAGAAGTTCATTACAAAAATCAACAAACCCTAGATCTACCAGAATATTTCATTAGGAATAATTTAGACTTCTTGCTAAGGGCTGTAAGGTTTCATATAAGGCTGATGCAATCCAAAACATCAAAATAGTCTGTCCTGTATGCATACACAAAGTGCTGAAGTAGAATACTTCGGAAATTTCACATTTTGCATTAGAAATTATTCTAAGTGTGAAATCTTTCGAAGCCAAGAACAATATCTTCAGAAAGCCAAACATGAAGTCTTCCGAAGCTTCAAATACAAGTCTTCCGAAGCCAGTTTATAAAGACATATTTCTTCGGAATACTTATGAGTACATGCTTTATCTGATGTACTTTCTACCATAAAGCTGGACCACCTTTCCGCTGCAACTCCTTTTGACTCACCAACTTTCACAAGTTGGTGAAAAGGTCTATGCTTTTGGTAAACTGTACATTGAGGTCTTGAGTCTGTTTTTTTATACTTCATGTACTTTTATCCATTTTGTAATATATTAGGATGTAAACTATGGCATGTCATAGTCACTATTCAAAAGGCAATCTATCTTTTGACTCTACATTGATTTTGTTGTTGTCTAATCATGTACCAGCTGTCCTTCAAAGTAGGACCGACTGTAGGATGTAGTATAAAGTATCTATGGTCCTTTGTATCTAAAATATGCTTTGTAACACTTGTAAGGAACAAGAGAGCAATATACAACATTCTTGAAAACCAAACACTTGTGTATTTTGTTCTTGTTTTGTCTTTCATTTACTTGTGTTTCTTAGTATCATTGTAATTGGTTTCTAGTTCCCTGTTTGATCTGTTAAGTGTTCTAAATTAATCTCTCCTCATTATGTGTTGTGTTGTAAGTGACCAAACCCCCTCAAACGGTCCTGCAAAGGCGTTATATACAAATGTATGTTAGTCATAATTCGAGTATGCTTCTACCATTTGTAGGAAAAAATGACCTATCGAATTAAAACATATTATAAACCTAGAAAATTTTGATGAAGAAGAGATAATAATGATCCAGGTACACCACTTTCATAGATATCACTTATAGGAATTTTCAAAAAATAGGAAATAAACTCATATGTGATAGACAACAACTTATGAAAGACAGTCATTTATCCACTTAAGAATAAAATGGAAGACAACACCTAATGGGTTCAATGATTTAGAGATAAACAATCCTAACATGATTTTTTTATTTCATTGTAAATAATGTAGTTTTATCATTTTATTAACTTGCATTTGTAGTTGTTGTTCCTTCTCTTTAAATATAGAATAGTAATTGTATTTGCACTATATACAAAGGGTTACCTTTTACCGTACCTTTTTACTTTTTACATTTTGTAATCACTTTCGTTTGTTATCATTTTGTTTAAGCCCTCTTTTGATTTTGTTTATATCCTTTATATGATATTACATCCCTTCATGCACTTCTTAGTGTTATCCTTTAGTTTTTAATTTAATCCCTCGCTCTTCATATTATACCTCATTTACCTTGTGTCAATATATATATATATATATATATATATCTTCCTACTCTAAAAAAAATATAACTTGGAGTGCCACATGTCAGCACCATAATCATCCTCATCAATATTTTCCCGCCTCGCTCTCCTATTAAATAATTATCTTAATTACGAATATACTATATGAATACTTTTTAGTATTTAAGACTGACCGTAGTGGATTCAATTGGGGGTGCCATCTTTGATGAGTTGGAAAGGATTGTGGCGCCAAAGCCACTACTCGGTGGTGAAAAGCGGCGCCAAAGAGAATCATTGTTAAGCCCTTAACGGGTGCGAGTGAAAGATGTAAAATTGTACATTATATGATTTAGAACATGTTAGAGATTCAACCGAATTTTCTGTGAAGCATCTCCAAATTGGTCCACATATAATTTTTTTTCAGAAACAATTTAAACATTGATCCAAACGACACAAATTAGGGCTTTAAATTGAAACATATTGAATCAAAGTAATATCTATATATGATTTGAAGTGAGAAGTCGTTGTGAAGAGCAACATAGTGAGAGGAAGATTATAAAGATGAAACATACTATTCAATTCCTTCATAAACTTTAATTGCAGCTTGAATTTCTTCATATTCAAAGGTTGTTTTCTTTCTCTCTCTAAAGAAAAGAGCGTCATTGAGGATTTGGGTGAAAGAAATGTGAGATACAAATGGTCTTATCATCGGAAGTGGAGGCCATGAGTTTGTCGTCGTTGGAGTTTTGGCAGGTGGAGATTTACTTAAGCGGAGAAGTGGGATATGATAGGACGATGAGATTAATTATATTGAGCAGAGATGAGCATTGTTTATGGGTTTATATTTGTTTGTTGAGGTAGTGTTCATATTTTTTCAAAATCCCATCAAACTTAAATTTGTACAGTTCCAAAATATCAATTTTATAGTAACTAAACCACTACATATAAATCAAACAAGGGTTTAGTTAAACTTATTTTGTATAAATATGTGTATATATATATAAATGTGTATATATAGATACATACATATATATACATATATATATAGATACATACATACATATATATATATGTATATATACATATATATGTATATATATATATAAAAGGATGGAGCTCTTGGAAAACAATGTTATCATTAAAAATAATAAAAACCTACATTTAATCATTGATTATATTTAATTAAGGGCATATACTAAAAGTTACATGATTGTAAATAATTAAATATGATAAAGTTTAAATGACAAGATTTTAATAAATAGGGATAGTTTAGGTAAAATCAAAAACTATGTTTCTATTTTCTCTCTCTTAATCTAATTTTCTCTCTCTTTTATTTTATAAATTACTATAAAAATCAGTAAAGATGTGTTACATATATGTTGAATTTTGCTAAGTTACATATATATGAAACCAGGTTACAATCGATAAAAATACAAATGATAATGCCACCAAACGTTAGCAACAATTAATTCAATAGACAGTGTTACGTACACATAACTACATAATGTTACGTATACATTATATAATGTTACGTATATGTGTCACAAGTGCTAATATGTATAAGTAGAATAGATGTTACATGATAACACAATATTATGTATACATAATAACAATGTGTTACATGTACGTAACAGTGTGTTACATGTATGTAATAGTGTGTTAGGCATAATAACATCAATGTTACTTATATGTATCGGAACTCTAATACGTATACTTAACACTTATGTAACTATAGTGCTATGTATATGTAATAACACTATTGTTCTTGTTAATGATGTTGGTTAAACAATATGAGGAGAGAAATAGATCAATGAGATAGATAACTAATGAACTTTAGTCAATATATCATTTGTTTAAAGAGATAACCAATGGATTCAATGTAGATAGATAGATAAATACCAAAATTAGAGAAAGTTAAAATTACATTAATATTCTTTTAATTTAAAAAGTAAAAGAAAAAAAGAAAGAAACATGATTGGTTGGCTTTGGTTTTCATGGTTTTCAATAAAAATGGTTTTCATCTAATCTCTCCTATATATACATACACACACACACATTTTTGTCAGAAGTTTTTTCTTTTTAGCAAGAAATCACACTTGGGTAGTAACATGTCGCATTTGATAAGTGGGCTTTCTTAAAAAATCATTTTATAAGAGATGTCACGGTTGGCAAGTGGGATTTCAAAAAAATAAACTTTGTTTATAAATGTCGCAGTTAGCAGTGGCCTTTCTAAAAAAAGTAAATGAATCGTACCCATCTCAGATAAATCGCACTTGCCAAGTGCGATCTCTGAGTGACTACATGAATCTTAACAAGGCTAGCATTCATACTAAGAAGTAGCACTTACTAGTACGACAGCATATTAAACTCTGTGTAATGCTAACTGCTTGCACTTCCCACAATCAGCCTAGTTAGCATGCCACATCAACTTTTCTCACTTGCACCTATCCTTCCCACAATCAAATTTTACCCCTAACACCATCTTTTCCACAAATCACAATCACCTATATGTTTTCAATTCATCATTTTCTGTTTATTTAAAGAATGATATTTAAATTATTATGAATATATTAAAATTAATAAAGAAATTAAATGATTAATAAATAAAGAATAAACATAAAGAAATAATTATAAGTCAACATTATATTATACTATATATTGAATATGTATGTCAGTGGACACAGGTAAGTTTTTTTATGTTTTGCCCATTAAAAGTTTGCAAAAGAGTCCCTACTTGCACCCTAAAAGTATGTAAAAGAGCCCCCTACCTACACCACTAAAGCATACGATACTGTTAACTTGATTCCACAATCTTTCTCTTGATCTTCATCTTCCACTTTCTTCTTTTTATTGTTTATTCATATTTTCTCCATTGTTGATTCAACCCCACCAACCACCACATAGACATTGTAAGGATTCCAACAAGTCTGTTACAGTCAAAACATTCAAAGCATCCAAAGTCTCTCTGCATGCATGCACTGAAGTACTGAAGTAGAAATGCTTCGAAAGTTTTACACCACACAAAAGAAATATTCTAAGTGTAAATTCTTCTGAAGCCAAGACCAATATCTTCCGAAGCCAAATATGAAGTATTCTGAAGCTTTGAAAACAAAGTCTTCCGAAGCCAAGTTTATGAAGACAAATTTCTTTCGAAGACTTTTATGTACATGCTATTATTTGATGTATTTTTCCATAAAGCTGGACCATCTTTTTGCTGCAACTCTGTTTGGTTCACCAACTTTCACAAGTTGGTGAAAAGGTCCATGCTTTTGGAAAACTTTACATTAAGATCTTAAGTCTGAGCTTTCTACTTTATGTACTTTATCCTTTTTGTAATATATTAGGATGTGAGCTATGGAATATCATAATCACAAGTCAAAAGGCAATCTGCCTTTTGACTTTACATTTGATTTTGTTGTCTAGTCTTATGTATCTAGCTGGCTTTCAAAGTATGGCCTGCTGTAGGATGTCGTATATGTATCTCAAGTACTTGTAACTTTCCATTATGCTTTGTAACACTTTGTAATAGAACTTAAGAATCAATATACAATGTTCTTGAAAACCAAATACTTGTGTTGTTTGCTATATTGTTCAGTCTCTTACTTACTTGTGTTCTTAGCATCTGTTACTTCTGTTAACCAGTTCCATAATTAATCTGTTAACTGTTCTAAAGAACTCTCCTCAATTGTGTTGTTATGTTGCATAAAGTGCATCACCACTTCTAACGGTCCTGCATTTGGTATCAGAGCATGAAAAGCTCTTGATATAAGATCTCACCATCTTAAGATCCCTCTCACACACAAAACACTTAACAACTCAAATGGTAGCCATCACTAAGGTTGATATGGAAACTAGAAGTATGACAAAGTCTTCATTGATCACTCCTGAAGACTTTGATACTTGGTGTCAAAGAATGGAAGGCTTTATCAAGTCTCATGACTCGAGGATGTGGGACTCTGTTATTGAAGGACCTTACATACTAAGCACCTCATCTACTACTGGTGGTGGTATGATTCCAAAGGCTGTGGCTGATTTCTCTAATGAAGGCATAAAGAGAATAGAGATTGATCAAAAGGCCATGACAATCCTTCAAATGCTCTTCCAAACTCCATCTACAGAGGCTTCAAGAAGTGAAAGACTACCAAGCAACTATGGGAAGCACTGAAGCTTATGTATGAAGGCTCTATTAAAGCCAAGGAGAACAAGAAGGATCTCCTCAAGAAGGAGTTTGAAAACTTCACCTGTAAAACAGGTGAGACCACGACTCAACAATACTTCAGGTATGTTGAGATTGTGGATACTCTAATGGATGTTAGAGTAACTCTTGAGAACAGAGACATTGTAAGGAAGTTTATGTCCTCTCTTCCTAGACAATGGACATATTACTGTGTTGTTAGCAAGAGGACAGAGAACCTTAAGACTCTTACTCTGGCTAAGTTGTATGGTATTCTCAGTGGATACCAGATGGAGATGAACATGCAAAACTCATCCGGTAACTCTAGCAATCAAATGGGTTCAGCCCTTCATGTGACTGAAAGGGATAGTATAGAATCTCAACATATCTCATATGCTACCCTGACAACTCATAAAAGGGTCCATTCATCGCCTTCCTAGAAACTCCAAGAGAAAGCTACACTCAAGGAAGTCCTTTCCAAGAGACAAGTTCTTCTCATGCCTTTGTTTCTGCTGATAAATCCACAAGTAACTTTCTCTTCACTCTTGAAGATTTGTACTGTATCCATCCAGATGATCTAGAGTATATGGAGATAGTTCAGCAGGTGGCTCTTCTTACTCACAGAGCCAAAAAGTTCTACAAGAGGACATGGAGGAAGTTTCCTAGCAATGAAGCCAATGGAAAGTTTGGTCTGGATAAAAGCAAGGTAAATTGTCACAACTGTAACCAGATGGGACACTTTGCTAGAGAATGTAAGGAACCAAGAACAAATGGTGGTGAGAATCAAGCTAAACCAAACTACACTAAGAGAGCTCACCAGAATAAGAAGCCAAAGCAGCAAGCTATGGTTGCTGTTGAAGAAGGAGGCTTTGACTGGAGCTTTCAGGTGGAAGATGCATCTCCAGATCAAGCACTCATGGCTGACCACGATGAAGCCAAGGTATTGGAACATCTTTGCACTCCTGAATGTATTGCTAAAGTTAATAGATACAAGTCCTACAACTTAGAGATGAGATCTGATCTTGAGTCCTTGAATATCTTGAATATCTTAAAATTTGATTTCAAAAAGACTGAAAATGATTATAAGTTAAAGATAGAGGACTTAGAGAAAACCATTTTAGTTCTTATACATGAACACACCAATTATAGGACTCAGATCAAGGATCTCATAACTAAGTTGACTGAATGCCAGGCTGAGCTTGTGATCAGCAAAGCCAAGGCAGAAAAATATGTTCTTGAAGAAGAGACCTTCAAGAACATGATATCCTCATCCTTGCATGCAAGAGTTTGTTATCAGAATAAGCAGGGACTAGGATCTTGTGAGATAGCTCCTCCACACACAATCTTGTCTATAAGATCTCCTAGGTGTAGAACTTTTGAAGATGAGCTTCCCCTCATAGACCCTTTGACTGAAAAGGATGAAGAGGAGATGATAAAGAATGATTCTAAAAGGAGTGAAGAAAAGCATTCTAAGAAGGGTCATCATCCCTTTGAGGACAGTAAAGCTTTTGGGATGACCAAGTCCAAGAGAAAGAACTTGATCAGAAAAACAAAAGAAAGGCAAAGAGAAGAGATCAAGGCCACCTTCAGCACTGCATAGAAACAAGTCTTTATTTCTATAGGATTTGAAGTGGGTAAAGCTGAGGATACAAACTTGAACTCCAACAACAAGAATTCTAGTTCATGTCCAAGTCATCCCATCATCATGAAAAAGGCTGATAAGTTGTGCACCACTACTGTACAACATGAACCATTAAGCTCCAAAGGTAGTTCTAACCCCACAAGAATTGCCACATCATCTGAGAAGACGAAGATAGAGAGTGAAAGTGATCAAGTTTAGCCTTGTTTACAAAAGAAGACTCCTAGAAGGAAAAAAATGGGTTGTGTTATGTGTGGGAGTACCTCTCACTTTGCTAAGGGTTACGTTTACAATCCAAAGAATACTCTCCATATTATAAGGAAAAAAACTTCTAAGAGTCTGGAGAAGAAGAAGCAAGCTTCGGAAGGAAAATATCTTTCCTTCGGAAGCTCCAAAATGAAGAAGAAGACAAGTGGAAACTTGCCTTCGGAAGAAACTTTGGTCTCGAAAGGAAGAATACTTCCAAAGTACTGAAGCCTGCTGCAGGGAAAGCAAGCAAGATCTTCTGAAGGCCCGTTCATCAAAACTTCCGAAGTCAACAAAACTTCCTAAGTATTGAAGGTCAAGTCAAAGCTTCCAAAGGTGGTGTGGAAGTCATAAAAAGACCAAGTGGCTGAAAGTTCTTCATCAACTTCAGTAAATGATCCCTCCAGTATGACTATAGGATCAATTCTTATTGCATTGTCTTCAACTTCTTTTAATGATCCCAATACCGATGAGGCTTAGGTTTCCAAATGTAACTAACCATCTCTTTTGTACAGGAACAACTCAATACAAACAAAAATGTATGGATCATTGACAGTGGATTTCCAGGCACATAACAGGTAATAGGTCACTACTCCAAGGGCTTAAAAGAATTGATGGTGGACCAGTTGCTTTTAAAGGAGATGCTAGAGGTTACATTACAAGAAGGGGCAAGGTCACAAATGGTAAGCTTAGCATTGAAAAGGTAAATTTTGTCAAGGAGCTTGGTTACAATCTTTTGAGTGTATCTCAATTTTGTGATCAGAGTCATAACATGCTCTTTACTAAGCATGAGTGCATTGTTCTCAAGCCCGGGGTGGTCATTCCTCATGAGCATATCTTGCTTAGAGACCCCAGGATAGGGAACATGTTCAAGATGGATTTGCAAGAAACATATCCCTCAGGAGAAGTTTCATGCTTTCTATCTAAAGCAAATAATGATGAGTCTTTTCTCAGGCGTACGTAAAAGATGTGCCATGTAAACTTTAAGAACATGATGAAACTTATTAAATGATGATTTGGTAACTGGAATGCCAAGGAAAGTTTACAGTGATGATCACTGTGTGGCATGCCTAAAAGGAAAGCAACACAAAGTATCTTATAAGCCAAAGGAAAGAAACTCCATCACTACTCTCCTACACTTGTTACATATGGATCTTTTTGGCCCCACCAATGTAATGAGTCTAGGAAGGACCTCTTACTATTTAGTGATCATAGATGACTTTACAAGATTCACTTGGGTCTTCTATTTTAGAACGAAGGATGAGACTCCTGAGATTCTAAAGAATTTCATCTTAAAGAGTGAGAATCAATGTGATCGCAAGGTGAAGACCATAAGATGTTATCAAGGAACTGAATTCAAGAACAAAATCCTTGATACATTTTGTGATGAAAAGGGTATTACAAGACGATATAATGCTCCCAGGACTCATCAGCAAAATGGTGTTGCTGAGAGGAGAAACAAGACACTTATTGAAGCTGCAAGAACTATGTTGTCTGACTCTAAACTACCTATCACCTTCTGGGCAGAGGCAGTCAACACTGCCTACTATGTGAAAAACATAGTTTTAATGGTTAAGACTCATGGTAATACTCCTTATGAACTTTGGCACAAGAGGAAACTTTCATTGGTTTTCTTAGGTTATTTGGATGTCCTTGCACCATCTTGAATACCAAAGATCAAATTGCCAAGTTTGAGGAGAAATCGAATGATGCACACGTTATTGGATACTCTTCCAAGCTAAGGCTTATAGAGTTTACAATCTCAGAACTAGAATAGTTGAAGAGTGAGCCAATGTGACTTCAATGAGCACACTCCCAGTGTGAAAGGTTGTAGTCCTGATTGGCTATTTGATCTTGATTTAGTTACCAACTGTTTTATCAAATCTTGTGAGTATGTTTCTGGGTCTACATATATATTACCTATAGGTGATTCTGATCCAAGATTTGAGCTAAGAAGACCTTCAAGCTACACATCATCAGCTCCAGTGGTAACCAATCCTGCAAATGATGCTTCTACCAGCACATCAATAACAAATCCTGCTGATGCTTCTGGAGTGCCTTCAAATTCCAGCATAGAGGCACACAACTCAAAGAAGGAGCTTCAATTGTTGGAGAACATGGTGGTGGTGACAGTGATAAGGAATTTCTTGATGCTGATAACCACTCCATTGATGACAACATCATTGATGTCACACACTCATTGGATCAAGTAAATCTTGATAAGTGTGTTGATGTGGAGGGTGAATCCTCATTGCCAGATCGGAATTTCTCTAATTTAGATTTGTCTAAGCAACTTATTGTGAACCTTCAGCTAAGGATCCACAAGTCTCACCCTTCCACAAATATCATTGGAGATGTTGATACAGGGGTAAGAACAAGAGGAAAAACCCATGATGCAAATGTTTGTCTTCATTCTTGTTTCTTGTCCCAGATAGAGCAAAGAAAATTAATGAGGCTCTAAAGGATGGAAGTTGGGTTGAAGATATGCAAGAAGAGTTGCTTCAATTCAAAATACAAAAGGTTTGGAACCTATGTCCTCTTCCTCATAAGAAGACTACTATAGGAACCAAATAGGTGTTTAAAAATAAGAAGGATGATAGAGGACTTGTCATTAAGAACAAGTCAAGACTAGGTGTTCAAGGGTATACTCAAGAAGAAGGAATTAACTACACAGATGTGTTTGCTCCTGTTGCAAGACTTGAAGCTGTCAGGATATTTCTAGCTTTTGCTGTATCCAAGAACTTCAAGGCTTACCAGCTTGATGTCAAGTGTGCTTTTCTTTATGGGGCGATTGATGAAGAGGTGTATGTCAAACAACCACATGGGTTTGCAGATCCTGATCATCCTGATTATGTCAGCAAGCTTGATAAGGCTCTTTATGGGCTGCACCAAGCACCAAGGAAGTGGTATAAGACTCTATCATAGTATCTTTGTCAGCATGGCTACAAAAGGGGTACTATTGATGGAACTCTCTTCATCAAAGTAACAGGAAATGACATTATGCTAGTTCAAGTATATGTGGATGACATTATCTTTGGGTCAACTAATTCAAAGCACTACAAAGACTTTGAAAAGCTGATGAAAGATAGGTTTGAAATGAGTGCCATGGGGGAACTCAATTTCTTTCTAGGAATTCAAGTGAAGCAAATTGACAGTGGCATCTTCATAAATCAGTCAAAGTATTTTTAATACATACTTAAAAGATTTAACATGACTAATTGTAAGGTTGCTAAGACAACCATAGCCAGAAACTACTCCTTTAGACCTGATATTGAGCAGGAGTGTGTTGATGAGCATCTCTTCAGGGCAATGATTGGGTCTCTTATATACCTCATAGCTAGCAAGCCTGATATCATGTTTGCTACATGTATTTGTGCAAGATATCAATCCAACCACAAGATGTCACACCTAATCATTGTCAAAAGAATTCTAAGATATCTCAAAGGTGCTCCATCCCTTGGCATTTAGTATCCAAAGAACTCTGACTTTGATCTGTATGCCTATACAAATAGTGACTATGGTGGCTGTAACATGCCTACAAAGTTACATTAGGGGGATGTCAATTTTTTGGTGGAAGGATAGTCTTTTTTGGTGGAAGGATAGTCTCTTGGCAATGTAAGAAACAATCATGTGTATTTGCATCAACTGCTGAGGCTGAATACATTGATGATGCAAGCTATTGTGCTCAAGTGCTTTGGATTCAAAATCAGATGCTGGACTATGGATTCAACTTCAAAGAGACTCCCATTCACATAGACAACAACAATGCTATCTCAATCATAGAAAATCTTGTGCAACACTCAAGGACAAAGCACATCAATATCAGGTATTATTTTATTAGAGATAATTTTGAAAAAGGATTAATAATCTAGTCAAGGTTAACACAAATAAACAATATGCTGATCTGTTCACCAAAGCTTTTGATGAACAAAGATTCAAATATCTTGAATTAGCTATTGGGATTATTAACTTTGAGTAGCTGTTCTTAAAACTTAATCATATTATTTCTAAAACTTGTGTGTCCTAAGTTGTCTATTTTGTCACCTTCATAAGCCCTTTGTTCTCTTTGGAAGTAAAATCTTTTTAAACATCATTCCTTAGATTTTTAATATCTTGATCTTTTTATCCTTTGGAAGATTTAAAATTACCTTCGGAAGAAACTTATGTCTTAGAAAACAAATATCTATTTAAATAGTTTTACTTCGGAAGAGATTTCTGAAATATCTTCCGAAGCTTAAAATCAACTTAAATTCATGTATATTTTATAAGAACAAATTTTCTTCCGAAAGTAATTTCTCTTCGGAAGTTTTTATTTTTCATAGAATAAATACTTGAGTTCTAAATCTCTTCCGAAGCAAAATTCTCAAAAATCTTTGAAATATTTTCCGAAGTCAATTTGCCTTCAGAAGCTTTTCTTCAAGAACTTCCGAAGCAAAATGACCTTCGGAAGCTTTTCTTCAAAAACTTCCGAAGCAAAATGACCTTCGGAAGATTTCTCGACTTCTAAGAAAACTACTTTTTGGGCCAAAACAAACTACTTTTTCAGAGGTGGGACCGATTTCTAGATTTCAAAGTTTATCCTCTTTCATTAACTTTGTCTCTGATCTTTTTCACATATAAACCCAACAGTTCCCCCATCTTTCACTATCTTCTTCATTTGCATTATTCTCTGACCTAAATTCTTCCAAACAGCCTTTGTTCTTCATCTTCTTTCATCTTTAAGCTTTTCAAAATGTCCAATCTAAATCTCCAAAACAACCTTGATTTCTCCGTGCAACTTCACATGCAACACAACCAATTTGCTTTGTTGAACTCTGAGAAAGATGATAGTTTCTCATAGATTTGCCATTTTCTGGCTCGGTCAAACTACTTCACATCCCTTATCATTGATCATACTTTTTATGAGGATCACTTGCTTGAATTTTGGAAGACCTGCCAAAAGGTCATTATGGATGGGCAGAAGGCACTGTCTGCCACAGTGCAGGGGAGAATAATCTTTATCACTTCGGTCATCATCAACTATCATCTTCAGCTGGATGATGAAGAAGGCGAGTTGTTCTTCCCAAAGGAAGCTGTAAACATTCCTTTGAGTAGATAGGCTATGAGGGAGATTTCTCTGTAAAGACCTTCACGAAAGGGAAGTGTCATCCCAATGGAAATACCTACTTCATATAGTTATCCACAGCTTGTCCAACAAGCATAGAGGATGGGACCAGATTCCAGAGGATCTTTCCCTTATAGTACATGGAATGGTTCAGGGAGTCAAGTTCAGGTACTCTCAGTTTGTTTACACAAATTTACTTGCTAACTTGGACTCCTTGGAATATTACATATTTCCTAGATATGTTCAATACATTCTTAGCTATAAACTGGGCTCACATTTGAGGGAAATAGGTAATATTCTTAAATTGAGACAGATAAAGCCCGGCATCTTTAAAATCTTGAAGAAGCTAACTGTTGGCTTCTTAGGGATAGAAATAGCCCTTGTCCCAAAAATGTTAGAGCTCATTGCTCAAGGTGACAACCTAGCAAAACAACCTAGTGTTGAACCCACATCTTCTACCTACCAACCACCAAAATGACCTTAAATCACCCTCACTTACAAAAGAAAATCCAAACAAACCCTTGCTCAAGCTATTGAGTCTGTGCAAGCCCCCATACACTCACCCATACAGGAGGAAGTGGATACTAGAGCTCCCACTTCTCCTAAGGAGCAAACCACTCGCATCTCTTCAAGGATCATTGATGAGGTTCCTCATGCTCAACCTGATAGGCTCACAAGCCTAACTGCCTTAAGCTTTCATTCTGATTCTCAACACTCAGGTGAACAACCTTCAGGGGGACAGTTACCATCCCCAGCCTCTAGACTTAAATCACCCAATCCCCAACCTTGACTTCTATACTGATGAAGATTTAGGTTTCAGTGAGTACCATGAGTCTCTCTACTCTTCCCCCACTCAAAGATAGATGAGTGCTCCCGAGTCACCTATGTCTAGCCTACATCAGTCACCTATTAATGAGGTGGATACTTTTGAACCTGTTCAGAACATCCATATGGAAGAGGCTCTCACTTCAGCAAGTGATTACATCATTCAGACCTTAACCACGACAACTCAGCTCATTGAAACTTCAACTAAAGTTGTTAATGAGTAAAGAAAAACCAGCAACCAAGAACCTCACGCTGGTGGTGAGAGAGAGGACTTTGATCCAATTCTCTCATCCCCCATGATTCTTTTGATCAAGATGAGGGGAATCTGAGGCTAAAGGTGCAACAACTATAAAAAACATGCACCTATCTAGTCTCCAAGGTTAGTCATCTTGAATCTCAGGTGACTACTTGCAAAACAAGGTCAATGATCAGCAACTTGAGATATCTTATCTTAAGGGAAAACTAGCTGGGAGACATTTAAGAACAACTCAACCAGGAACACAAGAACTTGTGAATATGATTGATCTAACCTCTAGCTCACCTATGTAAGTGGGTGATGCTACCAAAAACGGGAGAAAGTCATCACAGACATAGAACCTAGGAGTTCTTCACAGAGCATGGACATTGAGGACTCACCATCCTCACTTGCAACTGTCCATACTCAGCAACTTTCTTAAGTTCACATTGATGTGAACTCTATAAACTCCTTCATTCAGAGTCTTTTTCAGGAAGGAATACCAAGGCCAGTGTCATCTCCACCTCAAGGAACTTCTAACTACATCATAGGGTGGATGTATGATGCAAACAGAAGAGCCTTGATTTTTCAAAGAGTTCAAGGGTAGCAAGAAGTCTTCAACTTTCATACCTTGAATTACTATGAAGGTCTTGATCTGATCAATATGCCACTTGTCAATCCAAGCCAATATAGACAAGTTGACAGGCTGGCAAAAAGGATTCAGGACAGAATTACGAAGAGTTCGGTCTTAGAAGGATATAAAGGCAATTAGGTGATACTATTGGTCAACTACATGTTGAGCAGACCCTAGGATTAGCTTCGAAGGGGAAACCTTGACTGAAGGCCCAGTGGTAAGCCTGAAGCCCCTGTCACACCTACAACTACTCTAGCAATTCATTCCCTCAGTGAAGCACCTGCAGGTGAAGGTGTATCACAACCTCTCTCTGGCTGGAGCTTGGAAGCTACACCATGCAATAAAGGCCAAAGCTTTCTTCACCTTGAGTCATAAAGGTCTGTGAGTGACAAAGTAAAAAGGAAAATGACTTCTGAGGAGATTGAGGAGGAGAGAGAGAGAGAGAGGAAGAGGAAGCTAAGGGGAGAAAGTTCCTCTGTGTCTGCAGGATTCATGGAAGCTGCAATCACGGCTGCCGCCTGACCAAATACTCAAGATGATGAGTTGAGGGTAGTCAGGATTACTTACCTACAAACCAGCTACTATGACATTGATGAGATTATATCTCTCCCCTTAGAGGAGCTTAATTAACTGGCTGACATGGAATTGTCAAGAGAGGAAGGAAGCAGAGGATGCAAAGTTACTTCTCCAAATCAAAGAGTAGAAGAGGCAAAAGAGATCATACAAGCATGTTCCTACTCTCTCTCCAGTTCAAGAAAGTCCTACACAAGAGGTTATGGCTCCACAAGAACCTCAGGTAGACAAAGAGACTGATAGGATCAATATGATCAACTACCTGAGTGCCACATGCCTATATCAGGCATTTGCACTTCTTTCCTTATCCTTTGAGTACATAGAGTTTGAGTATCTCAAATAGCTTGAGCTTGAAGTACTTAAAGAACAAAAGGCAACTAAGAGAAAGATGAGGGTTGATGTTGCAAGGTCAAGAGCCAACATCCAAAAGAGCATGAAAAAGTCTGCTGACAGACAAGGATGATGAGCTTCTTGAGGCTATATGGATTCTTCGGAAGGAGACTTGGACCTATGTCTCTATCTACGATGGATGAGCACATCAGGGTAATCAAGCAGAATATCAAAAGAAGAGAGTTACTTGACTTACACTCCCCTCCAAGTGAAGTTCCTCCTAAAGTGGAGGTTAAGGTTGAACAACCTGAGACAACACAACTTAAACCTCCTGCTGAGCCTCAACAACTTCATTTTCTAAACCACATCCGGGTCAAACTCCCTCTCCTTCTGAACCTGTGAGGGAGGAACACCCAACTGAGCAAGAGAAAACTGATCAACAAGGTTTTGCAGACCAGTTTTCTCAGTTAAAGTCATTAAAGAGGAGGAAGAGGATGGCTTCTAGACCAAAGTCAAAGAAAAAGAAAAAGTCTAAACCATCCACCTCTATACCTTAGGATGAGTCAGATCAACGTGAGGAAGTGCATGAAGAGGCAGCCTAATCAACTCCAATTCAAGTGACCCCTCTTGCTTCTAAGAGACCCATCTTATCCTAGACCTTCACAACTAATCTAGAAATATGGCATGTGATTAGAGATCAAGGCGGTGAGAATTTCTACACATGGCAAGGCTTATTCAACTTACATCTACATGATCTCTTTGAGATGAGAAGATACTATGAAAGTCTGAGTGATCCTGACCATCTAATAAAGAAGGGCCTGGTCATCATCATGATAAGGACTGTCAACTCATGAAGATCTTCAAATGTTTTGCTAGCATCAGCCTAGGGGGAATCTGTAAGGATTCCAACAAGTCTGATGCAGTCAAAACATTCAAAGCATCCAATTCTCTCTACATGCATGCATTGAAGTACTGAAGTAGAAATGCTTCGGAAGTTTTACACCTCACAAAAGAAATATTCGAAGTGTAAATTCTTCTGAACCCAAATATGAAGTCTTCTAAAGCTTCAAAGAAAAAGTCTTCAGAAGCGAAGTTTATGAAGATAGATTTCTTCCGAATACTTTTATGTACATGCTATTATCTAATGTACTTTTCTATAAAGTTAGACCACCTTTCCGCTGCAACTCTGTTTGGTTCACCAAGTATCACAAGTTGGTGAAAAAGTCCATGCTTTTGGAAAACCGTACATTAAGGTCTTGAGTCTAAGCTTTCTACTTTATGTACTTTATCTTTTTTGTAATATATTAGGATGTGAGTTATGGCATGTGATTGCCTTTTGACTCTATATTTGATTTTGTTGTCTAGTCTTATGTATCCGGCTGGCTTTCAAAGTATGGCCGGCTATAGGATGTAGTATATGTATCTCAAGTACTTGTAACTTTCCATTATGCTTTGTAACACTTTGTAATAGAACTTGAGAAGTAATATACAACATTCTTGAAAACCAAATACTTGTGTTGTTTGCTATCTTGTTTTCTCTCTTACTTATTGTGATCTTAGCATTTTTTACTTTTGTTAACCAGATCCATAATTGATATGTTAAGTGTTCTAAAGAACTCTCCTCAATTGTGTTGTGTGTTGTATAAAATGCATCACCCCTTCTAACGATCCTACATCACCACAAATCGGCCAGCAGTTGACTATGAGCGAAACTATAGTTTCGCTCATAGTTTTGCTAGGGCAGCAAAACTGAACAAAACAATAAACATACAAAAGGAAACTAACATTAATCTATTACAATCAAATTTAAACATAATCTAATTTAAGGTGAGTCCAACCTATACTAGATATTCAATACTCCCCCTAGGTTGGACCTCACTATCTTCTTCACTCTTGGTTTGTCGATTCAGATCCAGTCTCTTTAGTTGCCTCTGATATTTCTTTAGTAGCTCCTGCAGCATCATTCTCAGAAGTTTTAGCTAGTGATTCTCCTTGGTCAGCTCTTACTACATTAGCTTCTTCGGCGTGTGCACTAGCCTGCTCGAATTGTCTCGATAAGTCCCGCACGTCCATCCTCATCTCATCCTTTTCACAAACCTTCTAGGCTAGTTCCTTCACCTCAGCCTGAACACCCCTTACCTTGTTAGCTACAGACATGAACAATCTAGCTTCTTTTGTCATTTTAGCTCCAACCCCTACTTTGGTATGATTCTCACACATAACAAGTAGGTCTTCATCACAGAAGGCAAATATCTCCATCGGTCAAACAGCCTAAATTCTCCTCAATTCTTTAGTCTGATCACTGTTTCCCAGTATTGTTATCATAAAACCATTTCTCAAACACTAAAGCTGTTTGGGAAAGGGATCTGGAAATCTAACTCTGCTCATAGTGTTTGGGGGTTTCACACTTAACACAATCCTCCCTTTTCCTATTTCCCAATCCTTGTCATTCATTCCATTCTTGATCTCCTCCTCCAGCATCTTAGCCCTCTTACGAAGATTAGCATCAATCAATGGTAACACAGCTAACCTCCTTAAGTCCCACTTAGGCAGGTCTTAATGCTTCCTCTTGTGAAGATATGTAATCCCCCCCCCCCCCCCTCTCCTCTTGATCATGAACATCTTGAGGTTAGGGTTGTATTTCCAGCTGATGATCTTCTTATTAGCTTCTATTCTGCTCGTCCCTAGCATATTTTAAATAGAGGAGTTAGTTCTTAGGCCCCTTCTCCCTTACAAACCATTCTTCTTCGTTATCTAAAAAACGTCTCCTTCATCCTTTCCCTTCATGGCAACATAATTAATGGTCTCTCATCGACCTTATAGTATTTAGGCTAGAATCATAGTCAACTAAATGTCTTCCTCTTCCTCCTTATCTATTAATCTTCTGTCAACACCTTCCACTGGATTATCTCTCGTAACCTCCTCTCCCACTAGATCATTCTCTATGTCAAAGGCCAAATTCATAAACCCAGCCTCAATCACCTCCTCCTCGTTCTTAACATTTACATCCCTTCTTGCCTCATTCACTCTCTCAACATCATTTTTCAAACCTAAACCTCCAGCCTCCTTAGCTCCTGCACCAGAAATGCCCTCTCCTACCCTGGAGGATGTACCTACATTCAAAAATGGGTACTTAGCAGTATCAGTCATATCATCTAACTCATATTGAGTTAGCTGATTGGGTAGGCCGGCTGCAACCTTCAGCTCATTCACCTCGGTCAACAATCTCTTTATCAACTTTTGCTGATCTAACAACATCCTAGTCATCCCTCAAGCATCTCATCCTTAGGTTTCTCTCTCATCTCCTGATTGGTTAACTTGGTCTTTATCATGCTTAGCTCATTGGTAGAAAGGAGTTGAGGTTTCTAATAGCATCCACATCCAGACCAGTCCTCTCCTCCTTTCTATGGGACTTAGTGAATACTTGATGTTTGTGCTTAGTCCTCCTCTTGGAGTCCCCCTCTTCAACCTTTTTCTTTGACCTTCTTTCCTTTTTCAGCCCTTACCTCTTGTTCAGTGTCATGAATTTCATCTTTAAAGTCATAATCCTTTTCTTTAGCATACCATTTCCTCTTCTTCGTGGATTCAGCCTGTTTCTGTCTCGTCTCCTCAAGCCTCTTCTCCTCAGACTCAATCACCCTCTTAATATAATTCCATATTTCTAGAGGGTACACGTTCTCCCATAAATGGGTAATCTTCCCACTGAAGTTGTGCCTTCTCGCAACAGTCAGCAAATATGCGTGTGTTTATCTAAACAATCTCTTTATCTCCCGTGTCTTGGTACATTAGGAATAAGATCGTCTATGATCATCTGGAGAAATCTGGGAAATAGCACCCATTTATCTTTCTTCAGGGCCATCACATTCTCAGCCATGCAATCAAAGATAAGTTGGGCAATATTAGCCTTATGACCTCTATAAAGTACAACCATAGCTTTAGCCCAGTCAAGATTTAACCCATCGGATCCACTTTTCGGTGATATAAGAACATGATAAAGACATGGGTGATATATCTCCACTCTTAGGCATAAAGGACTTCTTAATCTCCTTTCTTATCTCAAAAGGAGGACCCTCATATCCCATAGTCCGGTAGGCCTAAAAAACTTCTGATCAGTAAGGGACGACCTCCTCTCTGCTGTCCTTCTCAAGTCTCAACACCCGTGAGATGATCTCAACAGTAATAACTAAGTCGTTCTCTAGCACTCTTGCAACAATCCTCAGAGGATTGGCTCTAGTGTCGTACTCGGCAGTACGCCAGAAGTCTCTGATACGCAAGTCATAAATTATAGGAGAATGAGTGACCACATAGGAAATAGGTGATCTCTGAATCCAACGGATACAGTCTCTAAATCCCGCAGCTTTGGGATGTGTATCATCCAAGATGGATGTGATGTTATTCCTCTCGTCAAACTTTAGATTAGCCATTTAATCTGAAAAGCAGATGAAACACATTAGAAAGATATATTAAAATGAATAATAAAGAAAAATAATTAAAAAGAATAAAATAAAGACAAATCAACTTAAATTCACTAGGCGAAAGTATAGTTTCGCTAGCCGAAACAGTGGTTTCGACAAACGAAAATGTAATTTCGGTAACAAGCATAAGGTAGTTTCGGCATGTCACAGCAATAGATCCAGCACGTCGAAACTATAAATTCGGCGCAATGAAACTAAAACATGACCAGCGAAACTGTTATGTTCGCTCGGCAACATGACTTCACAGTTTCACTAAAAAACCTTTGAACTTTTGTTCTATTTCACTGGACTATCAATACTTTCGCTGTAAGAACTACGAAGGTGCCAAAGAGTATCAGCCTAATCGATCCAAAAAGAGTTGATTAAACCTATATTAAACTATTGTCCAAGGTTTGAAACTCACATTAGGTGCTTAAACAACCATCAAACATGTAACAAACAATTAGAAACTCAGAATCGTTCGAGATAGACACGAAATACTCTCAAAGACCTAAAACCCTGATTGTGCGAAAATGAGGTCTCAGTTTTGCAAGATGTGATATATAGACTATAGTTACGCTCGCAGAGAAACTGTAGTTTCACCCGTATATGTTTTGGTTAGAAGAGACACTATAATGTGCGAAAGAGCCGGTGAATCTATAGTTTCTCACAGCGAAACTATCAGTGAAAATATAGTTTCGCTGGAAAGTTAAAAAATTAAAATTTTATTTTCCTTTTATAATAAAATAAAATAAAATTATTTAGAAAATAATCAAAATAAAAACAAAAGCAAAGAGAAGTAATAAAAAGAATTTGCCCCACAAGACCTCACCAAACTTCACATATTTTTTTAACATAATAAAAGAAAAGAAAATAAAGGATAGAGAAGAATGAGAAGCTGAGGAGATCTCCTAGAGAGTCATAGTTCGACGGAATTGTTGATATACTTGTCATTTTAAGTACATGCCTTCTTCTTTTCAACAATTAAACCGCAACTACAGTTATCATGTTTTGGTTCATTTAAAGAACACTTGAATGACTCAGTCCCAATAGACATATGGCAAAGAAACTTATCCTGTCCTCATGATATATTAAACACTTGAATGACTCAGTCCCAACAAACATATTGAACACTATTTTTTAAAAAAGAAGCACATTCCTTATAGACATCAAATGATGAGAGCTTCCGGTCTATACTCACGTATAACAGAGGAGTTGATCAATGAGTCTTATAGATAAAAGATTCAGGTATATGCTTACGTATAACATAGAAGATCATCAATTATGCCGATGAGAGCTCCAAGTCAGTACAATCGTACAGCAAAAGAGATCATCACTCCACGTCAATGTTCACACATAGCTGAGGAGATAAGCACGAAGAAGAATACAGTAAGGAGCTTCTTAGAAACAGAGATGAGCAAGCATATAGCTTTTTAAGATAGGATGACAAAGAAAAAAGGATTCTTAGAGTTAAAAAATAAAGCATCATAGAGATATCATGTTCTTAACCCTTTTTGAACAAGGACTTATAACTTTGTGAAGGCCAAAAATGTCAAGAGGATTATCTGAGCCACCAAGTTTCTTATTCCAATAGTTTAGCCACGAGATTACTGTCTAATTTGCTTTATGGATGAATCTATCAAGCATATCCCAACATAATACTATTGACTTCCTTCACATCATCCTTGGCAGCATTTTATTGAGTAGAATTCTACAATAGAGAACAAAAAGAAAATCGGTGATTATTCTCCCCTGAAATTTCTACAAATCAGCATATGGGATAGATTTCAAAGTAAAGTTTTATATACATACATACATACATATACATATATAATATATATAATATATATATATATATATATATGTGTGTGTGTGTGTGTGTGTGTGTGTGTGTGTGAAATGAGAAAGGACTAAGGAGCAAACCAAAAAATAAAAAAGAGAAAAAAGTAACAAAGAAGTATAAACAATATTCTCATGACATAAATTTAAGGAAAATAGATTTTAAAATGATATTAATCCTAGCATAGAGATCAATTCATAAAACGAGGTTTATCAAATGTTTTATTGAAAAGATTTACTTTTTTAATTTTTAGTATCAATGGGAATAATATCAATAAAACCTTTATCCTGAGCATCACGGATTGCATGAATCCATGTCTCGATGTGCTTGGTTCGGGAATGATGAATAGGATTCTTTGTGATGCCAATGGCGGCTTCATTATCACTGAATAACGGTGTATAGAGAAAGTTGATATTATAGTCAATCATCTAATGTTGTATCCAGAGCACTTATGAGCAACAGCTTGTGGCAGCAATGTACTCTGCCTCCCCTATGGAAAGAGAGACAGTAGTCTATTTCTTGCTCTGCCATGATACAAGTCAATTTCCTAGGTACTAACATCCTCCAGTAACTGATTTTTTGTTTAACCTGCGACAATTTGAATAACTATCAGAATACGCATGGAAGTCAAAATTCCCACTATAAGGATACCAAAGCCCTAAGAGAAGAGCCTTTAAAATAACAAAAAATTTGTTTTACAGCCTTTTCATGAGACTCCTTTAGGACAGATTGGTATCCAGCATGATATCATAGGATACAAAGGTTATATCAAGACGGCTTGTTGTAAGATACATAAGGGAACCGATCATAGATCTATATAGATGAGGATCAATAGGTTCCTATTTTTATCTGGAGTGAGGCAAGTTTGAGCACCGAAAGGAGTGAGTTCAGGAGAAGCATCATCCATCTTGAATTTCTTCAGAATGCCTTTAATATACTTCTTCTTATGAATGAGAATTCCCCCTAGCTTTTGTTCAACCTGCAACCCAAGGAAAAAGCACATCTCCCCTTCATGCTTATTTCAAAATGACAACGCATAACCTCCTCAAACTCCCGACACAGCTTTGAATTGGTGGAGCCAAAAATAATATCATCCACATAGACTTGCAAATCATCATCTCACCATCCATTTCCTTTTTTTAATAGTCATATCAATGGTGCCATGAGAAAGACCATGCTCAAAAGATACTATGTTAGAGTCTCGTACCAGATGCGAAGAGCTTGATGAAGACCATAAAGGGACTTATCAAGATTGTAGACTTTGTCAGGAAAGTCGGGATCTTGAAACCTTGGTGGTTGACACACGTATATCTCTTCGTCAAGTCTCTATAGAGAAATGCACATTTGACATCCATTCGATAAACTTTGAACTATTTGTTGGTGGCATGAGCCAAAAAAATTCTAATAGCTTCAAGACGGGCTACGGGAGCAAAGACTTCCGTGTAATCAATCCCCTCTTCTTGTGCAAAACCCTGAACTACCAATGTTGACTTGTTTCTAACCATAATACCATGGTCATTGGGTTTGTTCTTGAACACTCATTTCGTGCCTATTGGGCATTTGTTTGGTGGGAGATCAACCAGGGTCCACACCTTGAGCTTCCTGAATTGTTGAAGTTCCAATTGTATCGACTCAACCCAACAAGGATCTTGAAGAGCTGCATGAACATTTTTTGGTATGATTTGGGATATAAAACAAGAGAATAGGCATACATTAATCAAACCATATTGACTTCGCATCCGAACTCCATCTGTGATGAATCCTATAATGTTATCATGTGGGTGGTCTTTTGGGGTTTTGAAATCAGTGGTTAAGGGTAGGGTATTTGAAGAAGGTTGGTTGATAGGTTGTTGATGGGTAGATGATGGAGATGAAGATGGTTGGGTAGAGTCAACTGGTGATATGGATGTAACAGGCTGAGATGAGGTAGATGTAGGTGACAAGGGAAGAGAAGCGGAAATAAGTGAAGGTGGAATGTCAAAGGATGATGAAGAAGATGCAATGTCAATAGATGTAACACTGTTAGGTGATGAACAAGGAGTAGGCTTATCAATAGGAGAAACAATGGGTAATGGATCTGGAGGTATGATGTTTGTTTGAACAGTAGAAGTCGATGCGTCATCGTAAAAAACTAGAAGATTA
Organism: Flaveria trinervia; assembly: GCA_025506515.1. Taxonomy (NCBI): domain Eukaryota; kingdom Viridiplantae; phylum Streptophyta; class Magnoliopsida; order Asterales; family Asteraceae; genus Flaveria; species Flaveria trinervia. Next base: position 61,818,092 of record CM046456.1, on the reverse strand, counting down.
AATGAGTTGAAAATCATATTGGAGTTAAAGAACCATGCAGGTTCTGATTGGACACTAGAGGAATTAGATTCCTGTTAATCAACATAGAAGACTCTTGAACCATGTGGGTTCTCTTGTTATACACCTGATAAGCTTTCTAAGAGAAGGAGTAGCCTATGAAGTAGCATTCATCAGACACAACACCAAATTTCGTCTTTTGTGCCTGGGTATTCATTAGAGTACACGAGCATCTGAATTACCAAAATAAATCAATCAAAGGCTTCCTCTTATGGAACAGTTCATATGGAGTCTTCAATTTGTCTTTAACGATCAGCACCCTATTAAGCACATATGAAGCACAGTTTACTGCCCCTGCCCAGGATATGATGGGTAAAGAGGACTCAATCAGCATAGTATGAGCGGCTTCAATGAGGGTGCAATTCTTTCTTTCAGTAACACCATTCTGCTGAGGTGTTCTCGCTGCACTGAACTGTCTCAGAATACCTTTACCAGCACAAAAGGAATCAAAGATTTGATTTCTGAATTTGGTACCATTGTCACTTCGAATTGCCATAACCTTCCTCTTGCTTATCATTTCAATGGAAAGAATCAACCTCTACAGCTCATCAGCAGCTTCTCCTTTATGGGCAAGAAATCTCACCCAGGATTATCTGGAAAAATCATCTGTAACTACAAGACAAAAGGATTTCTTAGCAATTGATTTAACACTGATTGGGCCAAACAAATTAGTATGTAACAACTCGAGGGGATTAGAAATGCTATTTTCAAGTTTTGATTTATGTGGTTTCTTATGTTATTTTCCTTTGGCACATACCATACATTTTTAAACCATTAAAAAGTATTTTAAAAGTAATCCCCTAACAAGATTATTTTTAACTAATTTGTTTATGTTTTTGAAGTTAACGTGGCCCAATATGTGATGCCATAGAAAAGACTCAGATGTGGAAGCTTTTGACAAAAGACGGGTAACCATAGAGATTGATTCACTAGAAGCCATGTCAAGAAGATATGTGTCATTCTTTCTTGGAGCCCGCATAAGCACCATCTCCTATAGAATATTAATCTCCGAATTCAGAAGAGAGATTCATTGGACTTGAACAAGACCGGAATGTTTTTATCACAAATCTGAGAGACACTCAACAAATTAAAAGCTAGTTCGTGCATATAGTTGACTTTCTCCAGTGTAAGAGAGCCATTGGAAAGCTCCCCTTGGCCAATCAGTTCCCCTCCTTTCTTGTCGTTGGCAAAAGCAACATATCATCCATTGATTATGTGATAATTTGTCAATAAATCCTTTAGCCCCGTCATGTGTCTAGAGCATCCACTATCAACATGCCATACACTGTTTATAGCTTTAGTGGATGACTCCTACAAAAATACAAATGACATATTAACCCGGTGAAACTAGAACCCATGATTGAACAACTTTAGGTTGTGGTGTAGATGATTTCTTGCAAAAGAAATTATTAACCAAATAAGTTATTCTACTTCCAAATGAATTCCTAAAGTATGTCTATGATGAAGCTTTGGACAATACTTAACTACATGATCATCTTTACCACACCTAAAACAAAATGATTTTAATCTACATCTGTTATGCAGCAAGGTAGGAATTTTATCAATGTATATCTCCTAATCACATTCAAACAATCTATAATCAACATCACTGTAAGTCTCATACATGTCAGAGTCTGTTTTTATTTAAAAGAGAAAAATTATTTACATAAGATAATGAATTTTCATCTAAAGTACATGTGGTACTTGTACCACTTGTACTTGCAAGAGATGATGACGTTACCCTTTCACTAGATGATGAATATTAGTTGGGGTAAAGGATGGGATGGAGTGAGAAAAGAATTTTTCAAAACAATTGCTTTTTGTTTTCTCCTTGTGCTCTACAGTAAAATCATTCACTTCAGAATTAACACTATCAGAAAAACATCATCATTACAACTTAAACATTTAAAGAGAAATAGAAATATCACTAGAACAAGATGAAACATTGTCTGAAACAGATTGTTTTGAAACAAAAATAGAACTTAAGCTAGATTTATGATCTAAAACAAGATACTGAGATTCAGGTGTACTAAAACTATTGCATCCAAGCCCGCTAGTTAGTCCATAACCATAGTCTTCATGTGCATTCTTAGTGTACACACCTTCTAAGCCTGCAAACATACTATTAGTATCTATTTGGTCAAATCATTAGATGGATGCGGAATAGGCATAGGTGAATAACACTAAGTGCTAGGAGGAGGATAAACCTTATCATCATCATAACCCAAACTTGTTTTAATCCTAACCCCCCATTGAGATTTGCATAATTCATCATGTTTCATCCCATATTGTCCATTTATCAAGCTTTGACTGAATTTTCCTTATTTCAAACGCAATAAGTGCAACCCTTTCAGTCAAAGTGTTAATTTTAACATTTCTTTCCAAACCGATTCTTTTTAAATGATCATTTTCTTTTAAAGCTTCATTTAATTTAACAAAATATTTTGACTCGTTTATTTTAGGCTCTTCATTAATTCATTTTAAGTCATTTTCATTATCGATTAATAAACGATTTGCTTCATTACACCAAATAATCTTATTTTGCATGCTGAAGAACACATATCCTGAATTACCTTATATGGAAGTTCATCGCCACCTTCGCTGCTGCCAAAGCTTTCTCACATTAAGGTGCTGTTTGTTTTTCTGCAAGAAAACGTCTGCAGTCTGCGAACCATATCTGCAGACATCTGCAGCAGAAAAGGTGGACCAAATGTCTGCAGTCTGCAAGAAAAATACTGTTTGTTTTTTTAACATCTGCAGAATGCTGAAATATTCTATAATTAAACTAAATCACCATCTACAATTGTAAATTAGTTTCCTAAGAACACCAATTTAGAAAAAAAACTCAACTAATCACTATCTATCATTGATAGAATATAAACCCTTTAAAAATTAACACAAATGGCTGAACGAGTGAATGCCATCACTCATCTTCAAAGTCCTTTCGATAATCAACCAATCGACAAATAACAATTCTCATGACAAATTCCCTAAAAGTTGCCGTCATCGGCGCCGGAGTCGCCGAAATCACCGCCGCCCGTGAACTCTGACGAGAATCCCACAACTTTATCATCTTCGAAAAGTCACATCTGGGGGTCGAAGGGGCTGCTGCTTGGGCGGTTGAAGGGGGCCGAAGGGGGTGGGGGACGAAGGGGTTGTGAGGGTGGTGTAGAGTGGGGAGGTGGTGGTGGAACATGATGGTGGCGGCGCTCAAAGGAGCTGCGGCGGTAGGCAGTCTTCAGAGCTGCTAACGGGGGTGGTTGTTGTGGAATGGGGGCGGTGGGTAAAGTGGCGGCGGTGGGTAGATTGGCGGCGGTGGGTAGAGTGGGGAGGTGGTGTTAGGGTTCAAATGAAAGAAGAAAAAGGTTAGAATAGGTTGTGAAAAGTTCAGAATACCTTGTTCCACATCTTCTCCGTGCAGACGTCAGGAAGACGTTTCAGAAAACAAACACTATGCGAAGTAAAAACCTCTTCCCGCGTCTACGTTCGCGTAGATGAAGAGGTGGGGAAGAGGTTTTTTCAAAAAAACAAACACCCCCTAACACACTAGAGTACTCAGCTTGTTTTCCTGATAGTGGTGCAACATCATTTTTTCTCATTGCTTTCCTCTGTGGTCTGACTTCCTGCTCTCAACCCTTTCTTATCCTCACCATCTATCACCTTCTCAGCTTTCAAGTCATCCTCTTTATCCTTCTTTACACACTTCTCACCATCCTTTATCTCTTCAGCTTCACCTCTAAACTCTTTAAATGGGTCAAAATCTTCCTCCTAGTTCACCTTCTCCTTCTCTTCAATAATCTCAGCAAGCAACGCTTGATTAATTTCTTCTCTCGTCTCTTCTACTTCTGCACTCTAGTCAAAATAAAATATCAAGGTTGTCTCTTCTTTCAGTTTCATTTCTTCTTTATCCCCGCTTGAGGCCAATCTTGGGACTCCTTGTAACATCCGCCGAATTTCAAAATTATGAAACCAAACCCGAACTCACTTTGAACTTTCATACGATGGAAATTTTAATATTTAAAATTTTTATTATTTATTTTATTGAATCAAAAGGGTTAAATTTGCAATTTAAGCAATATTGAAAACTTTTCATTCATTTTATCATTTATACAAAGAATAATAATTTATTTATTTATAAATAAATCTTTTTCATAAAACTATAAATCTTTATTTATCATTTTGCAATTAATAACTATATGGAAAAAACTTATTAAAACTTATAAAGTTATAAAATGAATTGTAATAAACTTATAAAGTTTAATTAGTAATTATGAATTTTAATTATTGAAAATACAAGTTTTATAAAAGTTATAAAGATTTTATAATAAAATAAGTTGATTAAATTAAAATTAAGATTATAATAAATTAAAAGTTTAAATTGTAATTATTTTTTTATCTATTTATATTATTTAATCTTATATTTATTTAAAAATCATAACCCTTTTTTAAAAAACTTATAACTCACCATTAACACCATTCATAATCTCCTCCTAACCTCAACTATAAAAGCAAGGCTTAGGCCTCACTTTTCATTTGCTCATTCTGTAAAAATCTCTCACACAAACCTTTCATCATCCTTTGGTTAGAATCAATTTCAAGAATTTTCTTTTACAAGTAGTTTCAAGAATCTTTTAATACTAAGGTAATCTTATATTTCTTTTATATTATACATTTCTATAACATTTCAATCATCCTAACATCCAATTATTCTCATGACTTTATGTTCTTACTTTTATTCTTTCTTCTACTAAATCTCTTTTAATTTGATTCATTATCATTTCATCATTAACTTTCTAACATTCACTAACCTTATAACAATCATTATCATTCCTAAATCAATCTAAGAACACACTAACGTAAACAAAGAATCCCATTTACATATGTACGGCTATGTTGCCGCATTCGGTTATTCCACAAGATTATTACCCTAAGTGATGGCTATGCTGAAGTCTTGGAAAATTTTTATATAACTCAAATGAATTTTAGTATATCATATATCAACATAATAAGTTTGTTCTAACCCATTTCACGCTTTAACGATTTTAAAAGTGCACTTAAGTGCCTTACTACAATTTTAGCAGAATATAATCTGACTTCAACTGACCATAACTTGATCATAACAAACTAAATTTAAGTAAACTCAGACTCCAATATTAAGTTCATTGAATTACCTTTTCAACAATAGTTTATACGTCTTCAAACTCAATCGAACGACTCAACAATAACCTTCACAAGATAACTGCGCATTTCAGCACTATCTATCTTGTTCTGATGTTTTGACCTATTTACGGATCTTTTCATAAAAATATTTCTGAATGAAAGTTGTGTGGGAGACTTTGAACTAGTAAAATTTAAATTTTTATAATTTTATGAAACCATTTTCTATTTTAAAAACTTTTTTAAACACGTACTAAACATTCTATCCAGAATCTAAAATTGGCACAATAATCGTTTTTCAATCTACCTTTCGCTTATTGGCGTTTCCTAAGCGTCCTAACTTCTTGTAATGAATCCCGAACTTAATTTACTTTTTTTATCATTTAGGACATCACCTTTGACTCTTGACATCCAAATTTTCTTATGTACTCTACAATCATCACTATACTTATGAGTTTTCCATGTGAGTTCTCCATGCCCCCCTTTTTACTTTATTTCACACCTTTTGGGATGAAACATGTTAACCTTATGAACTTACACTTGTAAACATCTTGATACTTGTAAATGCACATGCAATTCATCTTTCCTTTTTGTTATGGTTATTGGTATTATTGTGAGTGTTATATGAGATATATTATATGTTGATAATCATTAACTATTGCTAGCCTGGCGACATCATAGATCTATGAGCCTGACAAGCCTACTTGGTTAATTCAAGTACACTTAGCTAATCATTTAATCTTGTAATCTTGTATGTTTGATTGTAGCTATATGTGTTCAATAAACTTGCATAATTCATAACCATTGACATGAATTGCTACACATAAATCTTATACATATATATATATGTTTAACCCATGAAAACTCAACAACTTTCAAAGTTGACCCTTTATTTTTAACATGTTTTAGGTTTGATACTTGAAGATCTCTTCATGCTCATATAAGACTTGGACTTAGTTTAATTGAAAATATTATGTTGTTGTTTATATCTTGTTTGTATTATAATAATTTAATTGTCTTGTAATGTTCAAAGAAAATAATATTAAATATTATTTCAACTTATTTAGTTCCATGTGCTATAAACAATCGTTTCACATTCATCCGCCCCGATGATTTTGCCATCGGTCGGGGTGTGACACTCCTGAATTGCTTGGATCAGTGATAATCGGCAGTGGATATTCTCGTTAGAAGTGCCCTAACTATTTGCAATTAAAGCACCTTAGTTTGGATTTATCAAATCCCAATTTGGAGTTAGAGCTTTGACCCCCAAAATTCTTTCTAGAAGTTCTCTCTATAAATCTTAGGGCTCTGAGAGTCAACATCGCCATTTGCCACTGAATGTCAGTCTCTTCCAAATTATCAAGATTCACCTGATACATATCATCCATGGTTATTCCTTTCCCTTTAAACTCTCCAGCCACTAATGCCTCATAACTCTATACGAACATGCCAAATAAAGCAACCATTTAAGATGGAATTGACGTTCCAACATTTGCTTTCGAGTAAGCTTGATCTCTACCGGCATTAACACTACCACTAGAATGATCACCAGTATTCACTCCTCTTTGTCGTGATGCCTGCATTAGAGAGCTTACAGCAGAAGAAAGTAATGCAACATTCTGAGTAAAACCAGATGAAGACATCAAGGTCTAATTAAACTCCCTTTGTTTCATGTCTAACTCAAATGATTTAAGCTTATTAATGATGTCCATAAGCTTGTAGTCAGTGAAACCTCTTTCTTGCTTTAACATCCTCACCTATAAACTCCACTGAGGTGAGAGAGAGTCTAACAACTTGTTTACTTGCTCACTATTTGAAAGTTTCTTATCATATTTCTTTAGCGTGCTTGAAACTGTCAGAAAACGATTTGTAAGATCAGTGAGACTCTCGTTCTTGTATCCCACAAAAAAGTTAAAATCCTTTTCAGCTTGAGTACCCTTATCTTTTACCAAATCATCATTTCCGTCATAGAACTCACAAAGAGCATAAAAAAGAGACTTAGAATTCTTGTGTTCAGCAAAACTATTATAGATGTCTGGTTCATACATACCAGGCATAGAGTTAACTTTAGATCTCTTTCATTGAAAGTAGATGGGTCCTTGTTCTGAGAACTAACATCACCAACAGTAACGGTTGGTATGTATGGACCAGATATTATTGATTCCCATTGATTGTGGTCAGTGTAGAAGAAAAAGGCTTTGAAACATCTCTTCCAATCTTCAAAATTGTCTCTGTTGATGAGTCTCGGGGGTCTGTTGGGTGCCACACTTTCAAGATCAACAAGAGTAAGAGTAGTCATCTTTGACATGCTAGTTTTGTAGAAGAAAAAGGTAGTTTCACTGAGAGAACACTAGTTTTGCTGGTAATTTTGGCAGCAGTTTCACTAGCCAAAAGCTTTAAAATGCTTAGTTTCGCCTACAATTTCGCATGAAACAAGCTTGAACTTTCGTTCAGAGGTAATTTCAACAGTATTTTTGCTTGGAAGTTAAACACAAACACTGTTGAATTCGTTCAAAGTCTATACTTTCGCTGAGATGCTCAAAACAACCACAAAGTACAAAACACTTGTAGTTTTGCCGGATGAAGATGACAGTTTCGCTAGAAGAACTTTAATTTCGCCCATTGAATCTAAAAACCTTTTTGAACACGAAATCAATCTGAAATCACCCAAATCTCAATGAACTTGAGATCTAATGATTAGCGAGGCTTTCCCAACTAATAACAAACAAAATTCAATCAAATTCCATATAAATACACTTAAATTTGATCTGGAATTGATGAAATATTGTTATTAAACATAAACACCAAAACCTCAAACAATCAAGAGCACTAAAGCTCTGATACCATTTTGTTAGTCCATTTGATCATTCTCGGTACACTTGAGAGGTTGAATCGTTTAATATCAACAATCACAACAAACAACAAACACAATGAAGAAGAAGAACTCAAAAGTATTCAATATATGTCAATAATGATCCAAATACAATAAAATGTAACAAGGCTTAATATATTTTAGTAAAAATCAGCTTATAAAAGACACTTGCAACAAGAATAAACGATTAGGATTTTGCAATTATGCCCAACAATGACAAAGATCAAAACTATATATAGTAATGATAGTTTTGCTAACAGTTTTGCTGTCAGCGAAACTATCTTGCCAAAGACATAGTTTCACCCTGCTGAGCCTAACAGTTTCGTCGGGTGAAACTAGCAGCTGATTACGGGTGAAACTACAGTTTCGCTCATAGTTTCGCTGGGGCAGCAAAACTAAACAAAACAATAAACATACAAAAGGAAACTAACATTAATCCTATTACAATCAAATATAAATATAATCTAATCTAAGGTGAGTCCAACCTATACTAGATCTTCAGATGTTATATACGAAACTACGATAATCCTTGATTTAAGGTCGTAATGGTTGCCTCTAATGGTGAGCAATGACTACTTAATGGTAGACAATGTTTTGAGAACTGGATCAGACGTTGAACTAAACGTCTTACTGGTTTGGTGGTCGGACTGATAGGATTGGATTTAACTATATTTTATATGTAATTAAATATAAGTAATTATATATGTATTTTATAGTTATTATAAAACTTAACTATATTGTATATCCAACACACTAATTTATGGTTTAACACCTCGTTTTTACCCAATTAAATATAAAAAATTCAAAATCCGGTTCAAACAGGTCCAGTTTCCAAGTCCGACCACCGGTTCGGGACGAACCGGCCGGTTCAACTGCAACAAACCAAACCATAACAAACCGGACCGGCTGGTCTAATCCGGTCGTGAAAACCATGATAGTAGATTTGGAGTGGGAGTTAGGAACTCAAAATGAGTTGTGCACATCCTCCTCGGTTCAGATATAGAAAAGGGGTGCAGGTTGCGGCTACGGTTCGAACTCAACATAAAAAGGACCTGTGGCGGCCAATCGCCGCTCATGCACCAACGTTTATCTAGGTAAGAGCCGCTATTGTTGAGTTCGCCGAAGGATTGTAGGGAGGGTGGTCGGTCGGGCTCCCCCAATCTCTCATCTAATATATTTAGCCTCTCTATCTCTAAAACTTCATATTTTTATGTGTGTATCTTAAAAACAAAATATGAAATATAATACAAAGAGATAGTGCATAGAGTAGAGAGAGGATGCTGGGTAGCTTTTTACTCATTACTTATTTACTTTATATAGAGAATACTTTGGAAAAAAGAAAAAAAATGTTATTTAACTCAATGTATAGTGTATGTAACCTAAATAATGAAAATAGAAACAACGTTCATAAGACTTTCCAGATTTTGTTCACATGTCCCTCTCATATATCTTTATTTAGTTTTTCTCTTTCCACATGTTTTTTTATATTTTCCTAATTCATCAATTTTGATGGGAGAAGTAAAATCAAGACAATTGTTCTATTACATATATAATCCCTCGAGAACAAGCGAGAATCTATTTCTAGTATATTATTAATTAGGTATGTCGTTAACTATAGAATATTTCAATAATTTCACGCATTTGCCACAATAAACTTCTATGGTTTCACACTTTGCCACTAAACGTTGATATCCAATAAATCTGTGTATAACATTTATAATATGCAATTTCACGCATTTTGATGGGAGAGGATAAACCAGATTATTTCTTTGAATGGTTCATTGTTTCCTCTTAATTTTTTTCTAACCTTTTTTCTCTTTAGAAAACTAAATTTATATTACATTTATCCTTTTTTAAAACATTTTCATTCCTTTTAATGATTTCATTTATGTTCATTATACTTGAATGGTACCAACTATGATGGAAGAGTAGGAGGAAGATCATAATCTTGGACGAATAAGATAATCACGATGTTACAAAAGTACCCGGCGGCAACACGTGGGGATTAAAATTCAACCACAACTACACTTAAATAAATAAAATTAACAACCTAAACATAATAAACGAAAGTGAACACTACGAAGATAAATAAAAAAAGAAAAGATTTAACTAGTTGTGTTGCACCCTATTTGCCCAAAGATGTTTAATTAGATCGCTTTTCGATGCTTGGTGAGCCTCTGAGCTACATAAGTTTCTAAACCTATTAACATGTTATTGAAAATATGTCGGTGCCTTATTATAGAAGGTTTCTGTATCAGGTTCATGCTCTTCACATGCCTAGTTAGTTATTATATTCCCTTCATCTTCAACAATCATATTATGTAATATAATACATACATGCATTATATCACGTGATACCAATATGGTTGAGGATCTTATTGATATGGACCATTTATGATTGAGAGCCTAAGTCCCATATCTTGATTTCTTAGAAAATCTTTCATTCGAATTTTCCATGTACCGTAATCATGTGTAAATATAGGAGGTTTGGTCTGGGTGCCATTTTCAAGTCATACTTACTTGAGATGGCTACAACAATCATTTTTAGAGGGAAAATGGTTATGAGGGAATGTATGTTTGAAAGTGGATCAAAAGAAAACAAATGATTTGTTGAAAGGTGACTTCAAGCAAATCAAGTTCTAAAGCTTTGATACCACTTGTTAGATCGAGTTAAGGACTTAACAAGACTTTTTTGTTTGATCAGCAGATGACAAATGCAGAATCTAAGTCAAGAGTATTACTTAACAAACATAAATACATTAAGTAATTGTAAGGGTACAAAAAGTTCATTCAAAGTATACACTTGATTAATCTTTTCTAAGTACAAATTGTTATAATAAGTTGATAAATAAGTGGGCAAACTAGCTAACCTCAAAACTATACAAGTGAGAGGTATATATACTATGAAAGCTAAATACAACAAATAAATCACTTTACATCTATTAATGGTTTAGGAAAAGATATGTACAACATAGGCATGCAATCAATACATCAGAAGTTAACAACTTTAGTATTATGTTGTCTTTAAAAGCCAGAATATAACAACCACCATTTTACTTCGGTACATAAAGTCTTATCCAGTGTTGCAGTTAATCAGCAACTTCTCTATTTGAGTGTTGATAAGCAGTCAATCTGCACTTTATCACTTTCAGCCCTAATCAATAATGGTTTAACACTAGATAGAATTCGGCAGTTGAGAGCAAGTGTTGAATCATTTAGTTTCAGTAGCTTCATCCTCTTCATAGATCAACGCCATATCACTTGTGTGAATTTTTATAAGTACTTTCACACAAATTATTCAACAGTTTTTGCCTATACTAAACTATACACAAAAAGGAAAAACCTATTATGGGGTAATACAGTGATGGTCAGAACCGAATATCAATCTATGGACGCACACAGGGAAAACGTACAATCTTCATAATTGACCGACTGATTGGTTTAATTTTAGAGAAATGTGCGTGTTTTGTTTCAAGGTGACCAATTTTTATAATTTCAAACAACCATATTTAGACTAAAATCGCAAGTGAATAGTAGAGACTTGGGTGATTTTTTTAATGAAGGATGACTATTAATCCAATTGAGTTCTACTTTGGTAATTATGATTAATTGTATAGTATGGTTAAAGATATTTATTAGTGAAACATTCGTTGATGTTTACAAATGTGATAGCACAGAGCTGTCGTAAACCGACTCCGTAGTGACAAAGAAAGTTTCAATGATGAGTTATCATACATGATAACCACCGAGCCACCAATGAAGCAGTAATAGTTGTGCACCCTTCTAATTTATGATTTCTAAAAAATTTAACTTAACAACAATATTGTTTATAAATCATAATTCTGACTTAACTGTAATTTTAGAAAACATAGAAATTGCTGTCGATTTTTAGAGAAAGAAAAGGGGATTTGTACTTGACTAGAAAGTTAAGGCGTCATGGTTTCTAATAACCAATATAGTTCATTAGTCATGACTTTATTATGAGTACTTGAATTTTTCAAGGGGAAAACATGCAATTTATGGAATTGATTTTGACTTGAAACTTTCCCATTATGTCTTATCATACGTACTTGTTAACCCAAAATGTATAGTCCCCTTATTACTACACAACTAGTTAACTCACTAACCTCATCATACGAATCAATATGGATAGTACTATTGGGTTGACACTTACATTCATTGGCTTTGGTTGCTCTTACCTAATGTTACAACAAATGAATGTACATTTCTTAAGTCATACTAATCTCTTGTGATAAGACTTAGTTGGGGCATTATTTCATCACAAGGTTTGGTTATGGATATGTGTGGATAACATTTTACTTCTTACATGTGCACACACATAAACATAATATAACATGATTCAGTTTGACTTAACACTTATTGTCATTTGAGTTTAAAACCTACAAAGCTCACAACCTATTTTATTTCATAGTTTTAGCATATTTTTTCAGAAAACATTTAAAAGTAGCTTGAGGCATAGAATTTGATAGGATTTCCACTAAGTTTGCTTTGTTAAGAAGGGACATGGTAAATGAGAACATGATTTGTGGGAGATTGCAGGATTTGCAGGAAGACACGAAACATGTGTTAAACAATTGTATGGTTCCAAAAGCAATTTAGTGCCAAGCTTTTTGTATGGTGCAAATTTTGTGCCCCAAACAACTTTTTTTAGTTTAATTTAAGGGCCCTTTAAGTATGCATCTGATATAGGTGTGTTCAAATCAAAACAAAAAGATCAACAACACAATTTTTTTTTAATTTAATTTAAGGGCCCTTTTCACCAACTCATTTTGGTGACTTTACAGAGTTGCAACAGAAAGGGGTCCAGCTTTATGTAAAGTACATCGGATAAAGCATGTTGTTAAAAGTCTTCAGAAGAAACATGTCTTCAAGTGTGGAGCTTCGGAAGACTTTGTCTTTGAAGCTTTGGAAGACTACATCTTTGGCTTCGGAATATATTGGTCTTGGCTTCGGAAGATTTCACACTTAGAATATTTCAGTTGCATGTGTGAAACTTTCGAAGCATTCTTCTTCAGTATTTGTGCAGCATGCATACAGAAAGACTTTGGTTGCTTCAGTCTCTATACATATTCTCTACAAACTCCCCCTAGGTTAATGCTACCAAAACTCTTAAAGACTTCAAATATCAACAGTCCTCATTAAGATAATAACCAGCCCTTTCTTCATAAGATGATAAGGATCCTTCAGACTATCAAAGTATCTTCTCATGTTAAAGAGATCATGCAGAGGCAACTGAAACATGTCTTGCCAAGTGTAGACATTCTCAATGCCATGATCTCTGATGACATGTCATCTTTTTGAATTTGTAGTGTATGTCCAGGACATGATGGGTCTTTCTGATGCTAGAGGAGCTATTGGAATGGGAGATGATGGAGCATCCTCTGGCTGCACATCCTCAGGATGTTCTGACTCATCCTGAGGTTTAGAAAAGGATGCAGTCTTCTTCTTTTTTGGCTTTGGTTTAGAAGTCATCCTTTTCTTTCTCTTTATAACTTTTAACTGAGAAGACCGGCCTACAGTACCAGATTGATCTTCCTTGTCTTCCTCAGTTAGGTCTTCTACTCTCACAGGTTTAGATTGAAAGTGAGGTTGACCTTGCTTTGGATAAGAAGATGAAACTTGCTGAGATTCAGCAGGAGGTCCAGGTTATGATATCTCTGGTTGTTCAACCTTAGCCTTCACTTCAGGTGGGGCTTGACTTGGAGGGGAATGTAAGTCAACCAGCTCTCTACTTTTTATCTTCTGCTTGATCACCCTTATATGTTCATCCATAGTGGATAGAGACATGGGGCCAAGTCTCCTTCCAGAGAATCCATATAGCTTCAAGAAGCTCATCATCCTCTGCCTGTCTGCAAATTTCTCCATGCTTTTGTCGATGATGGCTCTTGACTTAGCAGCTTCTTCCCTTAGCTTTCTTTTGGATGTCTTTCTTTCCTTGACTATCTCAAGTTCAAGTTGTTTAAGATACTCAAACTCAATATAGTCAAAGGATAAGGGAAGAAGTGCTTCTGCCTGATAGAGTCCTGTGACACTCAGGTAGTTGATCATATTGATCCTTTCTTCTTCTTTATCTACCTGAGGTTCTTATTGAACCACATCCTCATATACAGGGCTTTCTTGAACTGGGGAGAGAGTAGGCACATGCTTGTATAATATTTTCTTTCTCCTGTCTTATTTGATTTGTACCAGTAGCTCTACATCTTCTGTCTCTTTCTTCTCCATTGACCTTTGCAGGTCAACCAGTTCATTTAGTTCCTCCAAAGGGAGAGAGATGACATTATCTATGTCATAGTTCCTTATTTACAGGTAGTTTATCCTGACTGCCCTTAACTCATCATTCTGAGTATCTGGTCTGGGGGCAGCCCTGATAGCAGACTCCATGAGTCTTGCAGACTCAGAAGAGGAACTTTCCCCCCTCAGCTTCTGCAGGATCGATTTGTGTCACTAAACACTTGTTTTCTCTCAAACTCACTTAAACAACACTCTCGATGAAAGCAGAGTCTTTAAAAGTTGATAACAATATAATAAGTAATAATCAAACATAAGAAGTAATTTTCAAGGTAATTGCATATATTGCTTCTCAACTCAAGTATTACAAGACTCTTACAAGCATATGTTTATGAGTTACAATGAGAACTATATATAATACTACCTACAGCCAGATATACTTTGATACCAACTGGAATCCTCCAACTAAAGAAAATACTACAAAGCTATAGTTTAAGGTATCTCAGATAAGACTTTATTTGAGATATGGTAGTCAGGACATGTCCCTGACTTACCTTTTGTCACCAACTAAAGTTGGTAACTTGTGCTAACATAAAAAGGTGAACAGTGGAATAAAGTATGGTCAACTACATGGCTCTTTGAGAAAATGCCATGCAGTATCAGAGGTCTGCAACGGAGTGTCAGAGACCATACTTATGTCCACTGGTTTATAGCAGTGTCTTTCGAAGGTTAAATGGCTTCAGAAGAACAAGTACTTCCAAAGCCACTTATACTTCGGAAGAGGCTACTTCTTCCGAAGCTTGAGAACTTCTTTTTTCATACTTTGGAAGTAGTCTTCTTATTTCTTCCTTTGAGACTTCATCTTTGGAAGTGAATACTTCATCTTGAACATGTTCAAAAGTGAGAGCCTCTTCCATATGGACATCCTGAACAGGTTTAGAAGTGTCCATCTCACTAGTAGGTGACTGATTGGGGCTAGAAATAGGAGCCTCAGAAGCACTCATCTCTCTTTGAGTAGGGGAAAAGAAGAGAGAATCATGGTACTCACTGAAACCTAGATCTTCATCAGTGTAAAAATCAAGGTTGGGAATTGGTTGGTTGAGATCTAAAGGCTGGGGATGGTAACTGTCCCCTGAAGGATGGTCACTTGAGTGTTGAGACTCAGAGTGATGGCTTAAGGTGGTTTGACTTATGAGCTCATCAGGCTAAGCATGAGGAACCTCAGCATTGATCCTTGAAGAGATGGGAGTGGTCTGCTCCTCAGGAGAAGTGGGAGCTCCAGTGTCCACTTCTTCCTGTATGGGTAAGTGTATAGGGACCTGCACAGACTGAATAGCCTGAGTAGGGATTCGTTTGGATTTTATTTGATAGGTGAGGGTGATCTGTGGCTGTTTAGGTGGTTGAGATGTAGAAGGTGTGGGTTCAACACTAGCTGGTGCTGCTAGGTTGTCACCTTGAGCAATGAGCTCTAACATTTTTGGGACGAGGGTTGTTTCTACCCCAGAGAATCTAACAGTGGGTTTTCTCAGTATTTTAAAGATGTCAGGCTTCATCTGTCCCAGTTTAAGAATGTTACTTGTTCCCCTCTACTGTGAGCCCAGTTCACAGTTAAGAATGTACTGGACATATCTAGGGAACATGTAATATTCTAAGGAGTCCAAGTTTGCAAGCAAATTAGTATAAACAAACTGAGAATACCTGAACTTGACCCCTGAATCATTCCATGAACAATGAAGGAGAGATCCTCAGGAATCTGGTCCCATCCACCATGCTTGTTTGATAAGCTGTGGATAACCACATGGAGCAGGAATTTCCACCGGGATGAGACCTTCCCTTTCCTGAAGGTCTTGACAGAGTAGTCTCCCTCAGAACCCATCTACTCAAAAGAATGATTTACAGCTTCTTTTAGGAAGAACACCTCACCTTCTTCATCATCTAGCTAAAGATGCATGTTGACGATGGCCGGAGTGATAAAGACTGTTCTCCCCTGCACTATGGCAGATAGTGCTTCTCCCCATCCATAACGACCTCTTGGCAGGTCTTCCAAAATTCTAACAGATGATCCTCATAGAGTGGAGGATCAATGGTTAGGGAGGTGAAGCGGTTTGACAAAGCTAAGAAACGACAAACCTTTGAGAAATGAGGATCTTTCTCACAGCTCAATAGAGTAACCTGATTATGTTGTCTGTGTAATTGCATGGTAAAGTTCGGGTCATTTCTGTAAAGAGGCTTGGCCATTTTGAGAAGCTTAAGGATGAAGAAAGATGAAATAAAGTAATTTCAGAGAGAAATTTTGGGGTTTTAGGTTTGGAGGAAGAAGCAGATGATAGAAGATGGGGAAACCGTTGGGTTATATGTGAAAAAGGATTTTAGATAAAATTTAATGAAAGAGGATAAACTTTGAAATTTGGATGTCGGTCCCACCTCTGAAAAAGTAGTAAAGTAGTTTTCTTGGAAGTCAAAAAAGCTTTCGAAGGTAAATTATCTTCGGAAGTTTTAATGAAAAAGCTTTTGAAGCTAAAATGACTTCGGAAGATTTTCCTAAGAGTTGTGAAAATTTTTACTTCGGAAGAAAATCAAAACTTGAGAGTTTTGTTCAAGAACAAAACTTCCGAGAGTTAATTTGCTTTGGAAGAAAAAGGTCCTTGAAAACATATAAGTGCCAAAGAGAATTTTAAGCTTCGGAAGATATTATAAAAATTTCTTCCGAAGGTAAAATACTTGGGCAGTTAGTTGTTTTGAAAGCATAAATTTCTTTGGAAGTTAAAAACATAACTTCCGAAGGATCAAAATTTTCATAATTCTAAGGAAAGTCTTCAAAAAGTTTTTCATCCAAAGAAAACAAGAACTTATGAAAGTGATGAACTAGACAACTTAGGACACATATGTTTTAAGAAATAATAAGAATTAGTTTTAAGAAAACCTACTCAAAGTTGATCATCCCAATAGCTGATACAAGATATTTAAATCTCTGTTCATCAAAAGCCTTTGTAAACAGATCAGCATATTGTTCATTTGTGTGAACTTTGACTAGTTTAATTAATCCCTTTTTATAATTATCTCTTATTAAATGATACCTGATGTTGATGTGTTTGGTCCTTGAGTGCTGCACAGGATTCTCTATGATTGAGATAGCACTATTGTTGTCTATATGAATGGGAGTCTCCTTGAAGTTGAACCAATAGTCCAACATCTAATTCTGAATCCAAAGCACTTGAGCATAGCAGCTTGCAGCAGCAATGTATTCAGCTTCAGCAGTTGATGCAGAGACGCAGGATTGTTTCTTGCATTGCCATGAGACAACCCTTCAACCAAGAAACTAACATCCCCCAGATGTAGACTTTGAAGTCATGTTGCAACCACTATAATCACTATCTGTATAAGCATACAGATTGAAGTCAGGATTCTTAGGATACCATAAACCAAGTGTTGAAGCACCCTTAAGGTATCTTAGAATCCTTTTGACAGTGATAAGATGAGACATCTTAGGGTTGGTTTGATATCTTGCACAGATGCAAGTGGCAAACATAATATCAGGCTTGCTAGCAGTAAGATACATAAGAGACCCAATCATAGCCCTATATAAGTGTTCATCTACACACTCCCCCATAAGATCAGGTCCAAGGGAGTGGTTTTTAGCTATAAGTGTCTTAGCAATCTTACTATCAGTCATACCTCTTGAGTATGTCTTGAACATACTTTGACTGACTAATGAAAATGCCATCTTCAACTTGCTTCACTTGAATTCCCAAAAAGAAATTGAGTTCCCCCATGGCACTCATTTCAAATCTATCCTTCATCAGCTTCTCAAAGTCTTTGCAAAGCTTTGGATTAGTTGAACCAAAGATCATGTCATCTACATATACTTGAACTAGCAATATGTCATTTCCCTGTCCTTTGATGAAGAGAGTTCCATCTATAGTACATCTCTTGTATCCATGTTTGCAAAGATACTGAGATAGTGTCTCATACCACTTCCTGGGTGCCTGATGCAGCCCATAAAGAGCTTTGTCAAGCTTGCAGACACAATCAGGATGATCAAGATCTACAAAGCCAGGTGGTTGTTTGACATACACCTCTTCATCAATCACTCCATAGAGAAAATCACACTTTACATCAAGTTGAAAGACCTTGAAGTTCTTGGATGCAGCAAATGCCAGGAATATCCTAACAACTTCTAGTCTTGCTACAGGAGCAAAGACATTTGTGTAGTCAACTTCTTCTTCTTGTGTATATCCTTGAACAACTAGTCTAGCTTTGTTCTTGATGATGAATCCTTTATCATCCTTCTTGTTCCTAAACACCCATTTGGTTCCAACGGTAGTATTCCCATGAGGAAGAGGACAAAGATTCCAAACTTTCTGTCTTTTGAATTGAAGTAACTCCTCTTGCATAGCTTCAACCAAACTTCCATCCTTCAGAGCCTCATAACTTTCTTTGGCTCTATCTGGGATAAGAAACAAGAGTGAAGACAACCATTTGCTTCATAGGTTTGTCCTCTTGTTCTTACCCCTGTGACAACATCTCCAATGATGTTTGTGGTGGGGTGAGACTTGTGGATCCTTAGCTGAGGGATCATAGCAAGTTGCTGAGAAAGATCTAAATTAGAGAAATTTAGATCTGGCATCGATGTTTCACCCACCACATCAACACACATATCAAGAGAGACTTGATCCAAGGAGTGTGTGACATCATTGATGTTGTCATCTATGGAGTGTTTATCAGCATCAAGAAAGTCTTGATCACTGTCACCACTACTATCATTGTCTTCTGCAATTGAAGCATCTTTATCTGGTTGTGGAGCCTCTGAGTTGGAATTTGAAGGCAAACCGGATGTATCAGCTGAGTTTGTCATTGTGGTGCTGATAGAAACCTCATTTGCAGAAGTAGTTCCAACTGGAGCTGAAGATGTGTTAATTGAAGGTCTTCTCAGCTCAAATCTTGGATCAGGATCACCTATATTTAAATTTTCTGCAGATCCTGAAATAGTCTCACAAGATTTGTTAAAACAGTTGGTAACTAAATCAAGATCAAAGAGCCAATCAGGACCAGAACCAGCCACACAGGGTGTGTGTTCATTGAAAGTCACATTGGCTGACTCTTCAACAATTCTAGTTCTGAGATTGTATACTCTGTAAGCCTTAGCTTGGAAAGAGCATCCAATGAAGTGTCCATCATCTGATTTCTCAGCAAATTTGGCAATTTGATCCTTGGTATTCAAGATGGTGCAAGGACAACCAAATGACCTGAGAAAACCAATGAAAGGTTTCCTCTTATGCTAAAGTTCATAAGAAGTCTTGCCATGAGTCTTAACTACTAAAACTCTGTTCTGCACATAGCAGACAGTGTTGACTACCTCTACCCAGAAGGTGATGGGTAGCTTAGAGTCAGAGAGCATGGTTCTTGCAGCTTCAATCAGTGTCATGTTTCTCCTCTCAACAACACCATTTTGTTGAGGAGTCCTGGGAGCACTGTATTGTCTTGTAATACCTTTTTCATCACAAAATGCATGAAGGATTTGGTTCTTGAATTCAGTTCCCTAATCACATCTTATGATTTTGACCTTGTGATCAGATTGATTCTCAATCTTTAAGATGAAATCTTCAAAATCTCAGGAGTCTCATCCTTAGTTCTAAGGAAAAAGACCCAAGTGAATCTTATAAAGTCATCTGTGATCACTAAGCAGTAAGAGGTCCTTCCTAGACTCATTACACTCGTGGAGCCAAAGTGATCCATATGTAACAAGTGTAGGGGTGTAGTGATGGAGTTCCTTTCCTTAGGCTTGTGAGATACCTTATGTTACTTCCCTTTCAGGCATGCAACATAATGGTCATCACTTGTAAACTCTTTCTTTGGCATTCCAGTTACCAAATCATTCTTAATCAGTTTATTCATGTTTTCAAAGCTTACATGGCACGTTCTTTTATGCCATAGGAAAGACTCATCACTATTTGCTTTAGAAAGAAAGCATGAAACTTCTCCAGATGGAGATGTTTCTTGCAGATCCATCTTGTACATGTTCTTTTTCCTGGGGGCTCTAAGCAGAATATGCTCATGAGAAATGACTAACCCGGGCTTGAGAACAATGCACTCATGCTCAGTAAAGAGCATGTTATGACCCTGATCACAAATTGGGATACACTCAGAAGATTGTACCCAAGCTCCTTGACAAAGTTTACCTTTTCAATGCTGAGCTTACCATTTGTGACCTTGCCCCTTCTAGAAATGTAACCACCTTCATCTCCTCTAAAGGCAACTGACCCTCCAACAATCCTTTCAAAGTTCTGGAGTAGTGACCTATTGCCTGTCATATGCCTGGAATAGCCACTGTCAATGATCCAGACATTTTTATTTGTCTTTAGTTGTCCTTGTATAAAGAAGATGATTAGTTACATTTGGAAACCCAAGCCTTACTTGTCTTGGGCTCATTAAGAGAAACAGGATGTAATGTAACAGTAACAAATCCTATTGTTGTGCTAGGAGGATCTTGAGCTGTTGTTGATGGAAAATTCTCAGTCACTTGGTCTTTCTTAGACTTCCACACCACCTTTGGAAGCTTGTGTGAAGTCGGTTTGTCTCCGGATCGATAAACATCCAAGCATGTTCTTGACGGAAGGATAAACATCAAACCAAAAGTCAAACAATAACACGAACTATAGTTGAATGGTTTCATTGATAAAACCTAACGATTACAAGCTCGTTACAACATAAGAATCAAGACTCTTGGCAAGGGGAAGATCGAGCATGATCTCCCCTCTCATCCGGCAGCCCTAGGCTCCGGGCAGACTTCCTCTCCATCCCCTTAGAGAATCCCCCCCTCTCTACACGTTGAAACTGGTATATATAGGCCTCGGCCCATATTAGATGCGACTGGGGCCATTCGTGCGATTGGACCATGCGTATGGTTCAATCGTATGACTGGACCATGCGTATGGTTCAATCGTACGACTGGACCATGCATATGGTTCAATCGTACGACTGGACCATACTTATGGTTCAGTCTTACAAATGTCCCAATCGCACCTCTCAGTCGCACGGCTAGTCCATTAGCATGGCTCAGTCGTACGACTGAGTCTCATTCGCATATGCTCCTACGAATGACCCAGTTTCATGTGTTTACAACATATCAGGTGTATAACATTAAGCCTAGACTATTCGACAAGCGACGGACACACTATATATGACTATATATGCTCCAACAGCTTGGACTTGACCTTCAACACTCTAGAAGCTTTTGATACTTCGGAAGTTTTGATGACTGAACCTTCGAAAGATTCTGCAAACACTGTAGCAGACTTCAGTGCTTCGGAAGTATTCCTTCCTTCAGAGACCAACTTTTCTTCCGAAGGCAATTTTCCACTTGCCTTCTTCTTTGTTTTGGAGCTTCTAAAGGAAAAAAGATTTTCCTTTCAAAGATTTAATCTTCTTAGAACTCTTGGAAGTCTTTGGTTTGATCATGTGAAGAGTACCCTTAGGATTGTATGGACAATCCTTAGCAAGATGAGCAGTACACTCACACATAACACACTTCTTTTTCTTCTTCCCAAGAGCCTTGTGAGAGCAAGACTGACTTTGGTCACATCCCTTCTCCACCCTCATCTTTGCAGATGCTGAGACAGTCCTTTTGGGCTGAGGACTATTCTTGGAGTTTGATGGTCCAGGCTGTGTAGCAGTGGTACACAGCAGATCAGTCTTCTTCACGGTACTGAGATGATTTGAACATGAACTAGAACTCTTAGCAGAAGAGTTGAGGTTGATGTTTTCAGTCTTTACTATTTCAAACCCTGCAGAGAAAAAACTTATTTCTGCTTGGAGTCAAAAGTAGCCTTGATCTCTTGAGCCTTCCTTGCTTTCCTTTTGCTCTTTCTGATCAAGTTCTTTCTTATTAACTTGGTCATCACAGTCTTCTTTTTTCTCCTCAGAAGGATAGTAGCCCTTCTTAGAATCCTTCTCTTCACTCTTCTCAGAGGAATTCTTCACTATCATTTCTTCATCCTCTTCACTCAAAGGATCTATGAGAGGAAGCTCATCTTCACTAGTTCCACACCTAAGTGATCTTACAAACAAGATTGTGTATGGAGGAGCTATCTCATTGATCCTAGTCCCTGCTTGTTTTGATAACACACTTTGTTGTGCAGGGATGAGGATATCATGTTCTTGAAGGTCTCTTCTTCAAGAACACACTTGTCTACCCTGGCTTTGCGATCACAAGCTCAGCCTGGCACTCAGTCAGCTTGGTTATGAGATCCTTGATTTGAGTCCTAAAATATGTATGCTTATGTTTAGAACTGAAATTGTTTTCTCTAAGTCCTCTATCTTCAGTTTATAATCATTTTCAGACTTTCTAAAATCAGCTTTTAAAATGTTTAAGGACTCAAGATCAGATCTCATCGCCAAGTTATAGGACCTGTATCTATTAAATTTAGCAATGCATTCAGGGGTACAGAGATGTTCCAATACCTTGGCTTCATAATGATCTGCCATCAATTCTTGGTTTGGAGAAGCATCTTTCACCTGAAAGCTCCAGTCAAAGCCTCCATCTTCAACAGCAATAGCAGCCTACTGCTTTGGCTTCTCATTCTAGGGAGCTTTGTCAGTGTAGTTGGGTCTGGACTGTGTTTGGCCACCATTTGTTCTAGGTGCCTTACACTCCCTGGCAAAGTGGCCCATCAAGTTACAGTTGTAACACTTGACTTTGCTTTTGTCCAGGCCAAACTTTCCACTGGTTGCATTGCTTGGAAACTTCCTTCCAGTCCGCTTGTAGAACTTCTTGGCTCTATGAGTGAGAAGAGCCATCTTCTGGACTATCACCATGTACTCCAGATCATCTGGATGGATACAGTCCAGGTCTTCAAGGGTGAACAGAAAGCTGCCACAACTTTCATTAGAAGACACAAAGGCTTGAGAAGAACTTGTCTCTTAGAATGGGCTTCCTTGAGTGTAGTTCTTCCTTGGTGTCTCTGGGAAGGTGATGAAAGGGCCCTTAGGTGAGTTGTTAGGGTAGCATATGAGATGATGTTGGGGTTCTATGCTATCCCTTTCAACCACATGCAAGGCTGAACCTATTTGATTGTTGGAGTTGCCAGATGAACCTTGCATGTTCATCTCCATCTGGTAACCACTAAGAATCCCATATAACTCTGTTAGAGGTAAGAATATTGAGATTCTCAGTCCTCTTGATCACCACACAGTAGTGTGTCCACTGCCTAGGAAGTGAGGACATGAACTTCCTTACAATGTCCTTGTTCTCAAGAGGAACTCCTCCATCCACAAGGGTATACACAATATCAACATACCAGAAGTATTGTTGAGTCATGGTTTCATCTGCTTTAAAGGTGAAGTTTTCAAACTGGTACTTCCGGAGATCCTTCTTGTTCTCCTTAGCTTCAGAGGAACCCTCATACATTAGTTTCAATGCATCCCACAGCTGCTTAGCTGTTTTGCATTTCTTGAAACCTCTGTATACAGAGTTTGGAAGAGCAGTCTGAAGCGCTGTCATGGCTTTTCTATCAATCTCTACTCTCTTCCTATCTTCATCAGAGTAGTTTGCCACAGCCTTGGGGATCATACCACCACCAGTAGCAGAAGGGGTGCTTGGTATGTAAGGTCCATTCTCAACAGACTCCCATAAAGACCTGATGAAACCTTCCATTCTCATACACTAGGTGTCAAAGTCATCAAGAATGATCAGTGGGGAATTGTTCATGGTTCTAGTTTCCATATTAGTTTTGGAAATGGCTGCCATTTGAAAAAGTTTATGATTTGTGTGAGTGAGGGATCTTAAGATGGTGAGATCTTATATCAAGAGCCTGAATTCTCTGATACCAAATGCAGGACCGTTGAAGGGAGGTCAAATACAACACAACAACACAAAGAGGAGAGTGACTAAACTTAATCAAGCAGTGAACTGGATTAACCACAAGTAAAGACACTAAGAACACAAGTAATTTAAGAGACAGAACACAAGAGCAAGATACACAAGAAGATGGTTTTCAAGATTGCAGTATATTGTTTTCTCAATGTTCTATTACAAGTGTTACAAAGCATAAGATAAAGTTACAAGAACATGAGATACTTACACCACATCTACAGCTGGCCATACTATGAAAGCCAGTTGGATACAATTGACTAGACACAAAACAAAATCAATTGTAGAGTCAAAAAGGCAGACTGCCTTTTTGACTTTGTGACTATGACATGCCATAGCTCACATCCTTATCTATTACAAAAAGAATAAAGTACATGAAGTAGAAAGTTTACAGACTCAAGACCTCAATGTACTGTTACCAAAAGCATGGACCTTTTCACCAACTCATGTAAGTTGGTGACTTTACAGAGTTGCAGCGGAAAAGGATCCAGCTTTATGGAAAAGTACATCAGATAAAGCATGTTGTTAAAAGTCTTCGGAAGAAATCTGTCTTCAAGTGTGGAGCTTTGGAAGACTTTGTCTTTGAAGCTTCGGAAGACTTCATCTTTGGTTTCGGAAGATATTGGTCTTGGCTTCGGAAGATTTCACACTTAGAATATTTCTGTTGTATGTGTGAAACTTCCGAAGCATTCTTCTTTAGTACTTGTGCAGCATGCATGCAGAAAAACTTTGGTTGCTTCAGTCTCTATACATATTCTCTACAATTTAGATAGTAATGATAGTAAGATAACAATTAAATATAAACACCTAAAATAAAATTTTAAATTAAAATTTTAAATAAATAAATAAATGTTAGACCAGTAACACATGCAACTTGTATTATGTTTTACTCAAAATGATTTAGAAATGTTATGTTAGTTTAACTTATATATTTATTGTATTTTATCTTACATCAAAATAAATAATTAATTACATTAGAATAATTTACTTGGATATTTGTAAAAAACAGAGCATCTGCTGTTCTTAGGGAACCTAACATTTATTTAATTTTCTTTTTCTTAATTATTTACCCCATCATCTTTTTATCTTTCACAACACTTAAAACATTATTAACCCTTCTCCCATATCTTTCTCTTCCAACTTCACTCTTAACAGTCAACACCACCATCACCATAGCACCTACACCACACCCACATCAATGCCGTCTATTTACATATTCGACCACACAACAAAGAATGGAAGTTCTAGTAATGGATGGCCATCACGGAGATGAAAACACATATTCGCCTCCTCCGGCGGTGAATGTCAGATTGGAGACTACAAGTGCAATATCTTGCAGACTAAGTGGTTGTAATGCTAAGTAGCGATTCTTAAACGAAAAAGGCAATGGGAAGGGTGAGGGCCGCTGCCATAGCTCTAACAACGACGACTTTACCGATCCGGAAATCCACCTACAAACACATAGTTACGATCACAATTGTTGCAATAAAAACTTGTACTTCCAACTTCATGACATATACTTCTGTTAAGGAGCATGACGTTAGCTTTGTGCAACTAAAACTTGTACATTCGTTGTTGGTACAATGGCACTGTAGCCACCAACCAAAGCGAATAATACATATTATAATAACATGATGTCTCTAGTCATCAATGTGGTGTAGGACATTAAGCCAATTTTAGTTATACAATTCCAAAAGATGATATGCAACTGAATCAATATGTTAATTAATAGTGGACAATCGAGTAACTATATAGCCAAAAGTCATCTACATATTATTGTAATAATCAAACTATTACGCATTAGCCAATAATAATCCATACCATTACTTTGTCTAGTAACATTGTCAACTTTTACTTTTAGTATCAATAATAGTTCTAGTAACATAATTATCAAATAGAGTAAATTACACGGATAGTTCCTGAGGTATGTACATATTGCAACTTTAGTCCTCACTTTTAATAAATTACTGATGCAGGCCTGAACTATGCCAAGAGTGCATAATGACAGTCCCTAACACTAACAAACTTAACTTGCTCTGTTAAGTTTATGTAAAAATTACCTAAATACCCTTACTTTTAAAATAGAATTACTCTAAATAACCTACACCATCATCTTCTTCATCTTTTAACCTACCCACCACACCTTTTCATCATCATCATCATCATCATCATCATCATCATCTTCTTCATCTTCATCTTCATCACTCACCCTATATCACCACCAACCACCATCCTCCAACTCCACCATCCTTCATCACCTCCTCCATCGTAAAACCATCGAACCCCCATACCTTAATCATTCCACCTACCATTAACACACCACCAAAACAACCTGCACCTTTAACCCACCACCTCCCACCCACATCACCACCATTATAGTTGCGACCACCGCGTGTCACTATATTCCCAAATCCTAAAATAAAACATCCTCCATTGCCATTGATGCACAATCAATGAACCACCCATGTTTGCATGATGGTGACCTATTTGAATTAGGTCTGTGAATAAATGGTGCCCAGTATCACGTTTACCTTATGGTGTAACCAAAATGGCAGGGGGGTTGTCGTTTAAGGTGGTGGTGGCGGGCTGGTGGTTGGATGTGGTGGTGGGTTGGGTTAGTGAAGAAGATGACGAAGAAGAAGATCATGGAAGGGAGTGGTGGGTTAAGATTGTAGGTGGTGACAGTGGTGGTGGTTTAAGGGAAGATGCGATGAAGGTGGTGGGTTGAAGCTAGGTAGAGGTGGTGGCGGTGATGGGTTAAGGGTAGAGGCGATGGTAGGTGTTGAATGTGGAGAAGACAATAAAAAGGAGTATTTTGGTCTTTTTAAAAAACTAATATAAAAACTTAACCTTTGTTAGTTTTAGGGACTATAATCATGCATTATTGGCATAGCTCAGGCCCACATCTGTAATTTATTAAAAGTGGGGACTAAAATTGCAATGCGTGCATACCCCAATGACTGTCCGTGTAATTTACTCTATCAAATATCTACAATTGATTTCACTCACGTTAGTAATTATGACCGAAACAAAAAAAAGACCACAAACAAGCATAATCAAACGAAAATAAATGCAAACCGGATAAAATCTATGATTATTATGTTACTAAGATTATAATTATTAATAAGAAGACTTAATTATACGGGTGATCCATGTAGTTAGGTTTGAGTTCACTTTTGACCCCTAACTATTTGAAATTACAAAGTTGGTCTAATACTTTGCACAAATGTAACAATGAGGGTCCTTGAATCGGATAGACATTAAATTCTATTGTTAAATTTTATTTAATGACTAAAATATCCATACACTCAAAACCCTTCGGCCACCACCACCAAAAACAACGTTGGATCCGCTTAGTGATGGTGCTTGACAGTTTTTAAAGGTTGTGGTTGGTGATGTTGATGATTGAAGGTTGAAGCTAGTGCTGGTTGAATGTGGTGGTTGAAGATGGTGGTGGTAATAGTGGTGATGGTGGTTGAGGGTGGTGGTGTGCTGTTGGTGGTTATATGTTGAAGGTGGTGCATTGGTGCTAGTAGTGAGGTTGAATGTGGTATTGGTGGTTGAAGGAGGTGCTCGCGGTGGCGGTGTTTAAATGTGGAGGCTTTGATGGTGGTAGAAGATAATAGCGGAGATGATGAAAAAGAAAGGGTGAAGAGGGGGGATGGAATTTGGTGTGATGGACAAATATATTTTTATCATTTCAAACACAATTAACAATAATAATTAGCGCTCATCCGTTTCAGAGACCATCGTTGTTATGTTTGTGCAAAATGTTAAACCAACCTTGTAATTTCAAAAAGCTAAAAATCAAAAGTAAAATCAGGTCTAACCACATAGACCAAACTCAAAACAAAAAATCAACTACTGCTCAAATTTTATTTTTTTCATATTATAAAATTATTACCTGTCAATAAACATTAGTAATTATCAAAATCCAATTTAAAAGAAAAATAACTTACGCTAGTGTTTATCGTAATAATTTTAAGATTAAAAATCTTTGATGTTTTCTAACGAAAACAAAAAAGAAAAAGAGTAAAATAAACTTTGAACGGAAAAAGAGAAAAAAGTAAGAAACTACTATAAAACACAAAGCTTTTCCCTCCTTGTCCACTCACTTCACAAATCACAAATCACAAATCACAAATCACAAATCACAAATCACAAATCACAAATCACAATTCACAATTCACATCGCTATGGCGAGAGGTGGTGGAAATCAGAAAACCGGCCGGTCCACGGCGGAGCAAAGAAACCCCGAAGCAGAAGAACGAAGAAGACTCAGTAAAGTCGCATTCTCCAAAAACCTACTCTCCCAAGCTCCGGCGAAAGCTTCTTCACTCGCTCTAAACCCCTCGAAAACCGTGGTCAAACACCACGGTCGAGACATAATCCGGAAATCAAACCGGAAGAACCGGTTTCTCTTCTCCTTTCCCGGTTTATTTGCTCCGGTCTCCGGTGGTAAGATCGGTGAGCTCAAAGATCTCGGCTCCAAAAACCCTATTCTGTACCTCGATTTCCCCCAGGTTTGTTCAAATTTTGTGATAAATCGTTTATGTTTATGGTTCTCAACTGTATGATTTCGCTATGAGAGTGTGAGTTGTGGTGACCAGATGTGAAGAATGTCATTTGACGTTACTAAAATCCAACTATGTTAGGGTTTTTATTTAGTGCATGAGGAGTTATTTGATTAACACTTGGGGGTGCAATACCGGTTTTCTTCATACGGAATTTTTTTCAGGGGCCTCAAGTGAATGAATTCATAAAATGGGGGCTTTTATGAATTTGTTGTCATCTACGTACCCTACAAATTATAAGTGTTTCGATTGTAACAGTCATCTATTTTGGCCCATTGTTCAACGCATCTTATATGCAATATTCTCTTTTCATTCATATATCCAAACACCTCCTTATAAGCTAGCCGAAACATAAGCTTAATGCATATTATTTTAACAAATACACCAACTTACTTACCTCTTTCACCACGCTATACATTGTAAAATAAAAGATCACCGGTATTATAAAGTGGTTTGAAATCTTACCAAAGCCATGGTGTAAACTCATGATTTCATCACCTACTAACTATATGAATTCAGATTAGTAAGATGTTTAAGCAAGTACAAACTATATACAAATTGGTTACGGAAACAAAATGAAACATTTTGGTTGAAGATAAAAGCAAAAGCAATGACCCCTTCTAGCTACAACTCTCACATCTTATTTCGACTTATCTAGAAACGATGAAGATTTGTTAGCTTGGATCCACATAGCAGCTATTCTTGAGACCGCTAATTGCAGAAGCCATGTTAACAACAAAACCTTAAATCGAATTTGGGGGCCCTTGATTGTGGGAGCCTGAAGCAAAATGCTTCACTTGAATAAAGGAAAGGCCGGCCCTGGAAACTGTTAGAACCGGTTGGACTGAACCATCCAGAACCGGTTGTATTAATATAGGTTATTTTCCGGTTCTTATAATATGCGTATACGGTTCCTGATTTGGTTCCGGTTTTGAAACCGGATATGTACCTAAAGAACTAATAGCCCATGAGAAGTTTGAATTCTAATAAAATACTAATTTATTTATGGAGCAAGATTTACAAATCGTTAACCTAAAAGGCGTCTGATCGTATCTTCTATTAAACTCCAATACAACATTGATAACTAAACCTCCACAAATAAGAGCAAACAATCCCAATCAAAAACACAATTGAAGAACAACGTTTATTGCGGAACAACCATGCTAGCAGGGAAATTTTGTGGTTTGTGTATCCAAATTGTGGTTTAATTTGAATATTGATTTACTTTTTTAATTGATCATCGCATCAGGTTGTTATTTTAGGTTATTAAATAAAACCGGAACCGGTTTACCCGGGTAAGAACTGAACTGATTAGGTTACCATAAGGTTTGGTTCCGGTTTTCAGATTTAGGCTATCCCGTTCTCGGTTCTGGTTCAGTTCCTGCCGGTTGCACACCCATGAGTTAAGAGATCTGCTGTTACTAGAATCCAACATGCTTCTTCTGTTTTGTTTTCAATTTGCATTGCTGATTGTGGTGTCTTTTATGTAGTTGGTGATCATGGTTTTGTGATACGTGTACAATTTTGGGATTTCGCTGTGGTGCATATAGGTTGAGTTTTGAACTGATTGTTACTCATGATTGTTTGTGTAGGGTAGGATGAAGTTGTTTGGGACAATTGTTTATCCGAAGAACAGGTACTTGACTTTGCAGTTCTCCAAAGGTGGAAAGAACGTGATGTGTGAAGATTACTTTGATACCATGGTTAGTGGTTGTCTATGTTTGATTCCATTTACCTATTGATTTTCATGATCATTATTTCTCAACATTGAAATGTGTAAAATTGTTAGCGACATCCGTTGGAAGCTACTCTTTTGAAATATGTGAATGACTAAATATCGGTTGTCATGAAATGTATGATTTTCATAGTTATTCAATGTTTTCTCTTCAGATTGTATTTTCCGATGCATGGTGGATTGGAAGCAAGGAAGAGAATCCTGACGAAATCCAACTCAGCTTTCCAGAAAACATGAATACGGTCAATCCTTTTGTGAAATAGTTACATTTATGTGCTTGTCAATTTGTTAACGTTAGTTGTTACTTTTTCTTGTTTCTTGGTTATACTTTCTGCTTTAATCTTTCTACAAGCGCTGCCATAGTTAAATTTTCCATCCCGATATTTTTTCTTGTTTTTGTTCATGTCTATCTTCATTTTGTTAGGTTTGTCCTTATTTTCACCCTCTTTTCTGTATCTATTTATTAGAGGTTGAAATTTCAACCCACTTGGGTTTTATTTTACTTCGATTGGGTCAAATGGGCAACTTCTGAGAACATGGTCAAAAATGAACAAATATAATGGGTTGGGCGGGCCTTAAGCGGCCCAAAGTGTACTTATATGCTTTGGATGGCTTGAACGGATTTATTTAAAAGCATTTGCTTAGTATCTTAATAATATAGTTATCATAATCTTATTTAATATGTTATTTATTGTAAATGTTAAGAAAAGGGACAATTGTCAACCCGGCCTGACTCATTTGATCCATGGTATGAATCATCCGTGCTGACCTGTACCCAACCCACTCAAGCAGTCAATTCTCTCAAATTTTGCTATTTACCATTTAATTCTTGTAGATGTAATGTGTATGTATTACATTTTACTGCAGGGGCAACAAAATGAGCATGATTTTCAAGGTGGTGCAGGTTCAACAAGTGAAAGAATTCAAGGAGTAAACCAAAGTAGAGCAACTGATGTAAAACACCAGTCTCCTGCACATGAACCAGGTAGTGAATTTTCCGACAGTGAAAGTGATGGGAAAGAATTGATTCAAACAACTGCAACTAGGCATTCCACAAGAACTTCTGGGAAAACATACAAGTAATTGTCTTCATTTTTATTTTGTATACTTTTTGTGTTTGTGCATATAATTTAGGACCTTTTCTGGTATAGGTTTGCAGAATCTTCTTCTGCAGATGATGCATTTGATGTGGATGCTAACACCGAATCTTCTGATGGGGAAGATAATGATATTGGTGCTAGTTTAATCAGGTTTTTTTCTGAAAACATTTTGATGCTTATGCTGATTTGAAAACTTAGATGGCTAGATAGAGGGCCAAACAATTGCATATGGTTTCGACTTATAAAATTTTTGCTGATCATGGTGTATGAGTGATAACTGATATATGGGAGTGTGTTTTGAAGCTAATTATGTAATTGTAACAATAAGATAATTAGCTGTAAAACATGCTGCAGAAGATAGGGTCTTGAGTCATGATGTGCTTCTGCTATCTGAAGTTGTCATAACTCATAATAAGATAAATTAAGTGTATCAACAATTCGGATTATTTAAGATGGGCAGAAGGGGCATTTTTTTAATATTGTTAAAGCATCTAACTATTCAAGATTAAAACGTGATTTTTCTTGTCAACTACAAGAATTTTCTTTTGTTGAAGCTTATTTTAAAGACTTCCAATAATTACTTTGAGTTGCATTATTAATGATGAAAATGTGAGCAAAAAGAGGGGTAAATATAACAATTTTGCTGACGTAGGAAGGAAACTGATTATCCAAAACATTTGACCCTTTAATATAAGGTAAATAGGTAATCATAAGTAGGCTCCTTTTATCCAAACTCTAAAAACAGTTTATTATGACTTCAAGTTGCAGTTTCATAATGCACATCTAATTATTTTATGTAAACTTCAAGAACTCAATGTTGTTGCTCTAATTTCATTTTTATATCTCATCTGTGGTTGGCTGACTTGTGTTCTCTATCCATGGCAGTAAGGATGCAACAGAAGTAGTAGAAACTAAAGTTTCTGAAAAAGTTCCAGAAACTAACAAATCAGCAATAAAATCAAAAGATGGTTCTCATAGTAATGAAGGCTCTCTTGTTCAGGCCACTATATCCACATTATTTAAGAAAAAGGAGGAAAAGGTCAGGTTTTAAATCTTGACATCTTATTACTTGCCTTAGTACAAACATGTTTTCACTTTTCAGTTAATTTCTTCACCGCACCTTTAATTATAGTTTATTCCATATACCCCTTGTCAAATGTGAATTGTCAATACCTATCTTAATAAGCTTATAATGTTTACAGATGGCAATAAACACAACCCCTCATCCATCGTCATCAAAAGGTTTATTGTGCTTCTTTTGATTAATTTGGCACTTACAACTACTGAATTTGTCATGAAATTAACCACTAAAATTATTATTTTTGTTCTAGTTTCTAGAAAAAGATTAAAGGAGCCATCTCTAGAGGATCGGGTTGACCAAAGTAAAGTGAGAACCACCTCTCTCTCTTCTTTCTACATCTTACGGAACTTCTACGTAAAGGTGGCAATTTTGATTGCCTTAAGAATATGTTAATCTGGGTTGTCTTTTTATCTCAAATGATCAAATGAGTTGAATAAAAAGCATTAGTAACAAGGGAACAAGTATAATGCTTCAAAGATTTGTATTAATGTTGTAATAATATTGTTTTGTAAATTCAATATTTAAAAAATAGGCAAAAGAGTTGGGGGGGTCAACGTAACCTGACCTTGCCTGGTTTGACCCGTACTAAAAACACCAATTTCAACATGTTAGCCTCCCGCACATCTTACTACCTCTAATTAAGAATCCTCCGTGCACTAGGTTTGCCCTTTATTCAAGAAATAAGTGAACAATTGCTTTTGCAGGTAAGAACACCAAGGCAAAAGGGTAAAACAGTTAAAGAAAGAAAAACCGGTATCTTGTCTCTCTCTGACCCTCATATGATTATATTTATTATTGTTTTTGCTACTATTTCAAAATATTTCACTCTCATATGCATGCATATTTAGATGTCTACTCATGAGACTTGGCACATAAATTCTAATCAAGGGACAAAACTGTAAAGGTCAGACGGTGTTTGGATGTCCGTTTAGAAAAATGTGATAGTGGAACATAGGATTAGATAACCGACCACAATAAAATGGGTTGTAGAGAATAGCGTTTTGGTTTATGCCCTTTGAAGCATTAATTAGATAATTGGGTGTTTTATAAATTTGGATTACATTAAAATCAATAGACTTATAAAAAAAGGGAAAGGAAACATTGTGTGAAATGGGAGTAGAAGTGTCTCAGCTTAGGCTAATATAAAGTATAAAAAAGCCTTATTTCACCTCTTTAGTTTTCTTGCGGTTGGTATGAATATGTTTATCAACACCCAAGGTTTAAAAGTACGGAATCGAGCCTCGAGACGTTTTCCCTTCGCCTCATGAGGCGTAAGCCTGAGGCGGAATTAAAAAATAAATATAAAAATTATATATCTTATAAATAATAAAATACAGACTAATTTCATCATCAGATTCATCAAAAACATAAAAAACACACATTAAAAAGACATGAAATGTTTGAAAATGACACAAAGAGTCTAAAATATCAAAACCAAACATCAAAACACCCTGAGGCGCACCTGAGGCGTAGGTTTCCTTACCGCCTCACCCCCCTGAGGCGCACATACAAGATAACCCCTTGAGGCGTTGCCTCATGTTCGTTTTTTGGGCGCCTCGCCTCGAGGCGCACGTCTCAACCGATTTTTAAAACCATGTCCACACCATAAAGAAGCAACTAGTTGCGACTTTAATCACTGTATACACAACTTCACTTGTCAACTGCAACCTTTCTTTTTCAGGGTGGGTAGGGGGATTTTTTAACAAACAAACATAACTAGTAGATTCCACTCACATCATGCTATTTGTGAGGTCATGGGGGTCTTTTGGTGGGGGGGGGGGGGGGAAGCCTTTTCTCTATCCCAAGCGATTAACAAACCGTGGAAGGAACCCACTCTGTGAAACAAAACTAAGGAACGGAGAAGAAAAAATACTGATGCATAGATTGATGATAATAGAGATGAGAATAGAATTACAAAATATAAGATGAGAGAAGAATGACCATAAAGATCTAACAATTTTTCCTTTCTCTTGATCATTCAATAATTACTTAAAATACAATGGTGTAACTAATTATGTTAGAGTATGGCTAATGTGGCACACATGATGTGGTCCTTAAATTTCTTGGGTTGCATTTTTACTCTTTCACTCCTTATTTGCTGTGAGTTTATAACGTTTGTATTATTTGCATCTTGCCTGTTAGTTGGGCACATGATAATACCGCCCCCATTAGAAACCACCTTGTCCTCTAGGTGAAAGTGGGGAAACGGTTGGCGAAGCTGGATGGTATCCTCCCACGTGGCCTCTTCTGGAGTAAGACTTTCCCATTGAATAAGACTTTGATGAACCGGTTGACCACCTTTAGAAACGGTGGGACTGTGAAGCACAACTTAAGGTTGAAGGATAAGAGTAGAAGTAGAATCAACCGGATGTAAGGGAGAACTTTGAGCACTTGGTTTGCCAACACACTTTCGCAATATGGAGACATGAAACATCGGATGCAGTTTAGCGGTGGTCGGTAAATCCAATTTATATGCAACTGCCCCAATTTTAGCAAGTACACGATATGGACCAAAATAGCGGGGGCTAATTTATGATGGCGTTGAAGTCGTACAGAGCCTTGCCGGTAGTGTTGTAATTTCACAAACACCCAATCATCCACCACAAACTGCATATCTCTCCGATGTTTATCCGCAACCAATTTCATACGGGCTTGAGCTTTAGCAAGGTTAGTTTTTAATAGGGACAAAACAAAGTCATGTTCCAAAAACTGACCCTCCAATTCGAAATCAGAAGTAGAGCCCCGAATACAGCAAATGAGTGAGGGGGGCTTGCGGCCATATAAAACTTCAAAAGGTGTCATTTTAGATGATGTTTGGTAGGACGTATTATACCAGAACTCGGCCCAAGGCAGAAAGTGTAACCATTTGTGAGGGTGATCAGCCACATAACATCGTAAATACATCTCTAGGCAACAATTAGGCGCCTCCGATTGCCCATCCGT
Organism: Flaveria trinervia; assembly: GCA_025506515.1. NCBI lineage: Eukaryota > Viridiplantae > Streptophyta > Magnoliopsida > Asterales > Asteraceae > Flaveria > Flaveria trinervia. The sequence goes on along the minus strand of CM046456.1, from coordinate 61,782,456 downwards.
CTGGGGGTGGTAGGCGGTGCTGAATTTAAGGGTGGTACCATTAAGACGATGTAACTCTTTCCAAAAGGCTGTCATAAAGCGAGGATCATGATCGGTAACAATTGAGAGTGGAATGCCATGTAGACGAACAATTTCAGTAATGAAGGCAGATGCAACCGTAATACTGTTAAAGGAATATGCAAGGCGATGAAGTGACCGTACTTAGACGACCGATCTACCACCACCGTAATAACGGTCTTGCCGTGGGACATGGGCAAGCAAGTGATAAAATCCATAGCGATGTCTTCGAATACCACATTCGGAATTGGAAGGGGCTGAAGTAACCCACAAGGGGATAAAAAGGAAGGTTTAGTTTGCTGGCATACTTGGCAGTGGGCAATAAAGTCGGTAACATCAGCCTTCATATGTTTCCAATAGAAGGTGGCGGATAACCGTTGATAGTGCGCATGACACCCGGATGACCTCCCATAGGCGAAGAGTGAAATTCAAGGAGTAATTGTTGGCGGAGGGCGGCATCATTAGGAACCATTAATCGTCCCTTAAACAACAACAAGCCATCTTTAACTGAATAGTCGGAAAAATGAGCAGGATCAGCGTGATAACGGAGGAGTAAGGCTGCTAAATCTGGGTCCGATTGAGCAGCGGCTGCGATATCAGGCAGAAGACTGGGAACTGGAGCAGAGATAGCCATTAGATGACCAGAGGAGACGCGGGACAAAGCATCTGCAACACTGTTTTGTTTTCCTGGCCTGTAAACAATATCAAAATCGAATCCCAAAAGTTTGCCCAACCATTTCTGTTGTTCGGGAGTTTGGATAACCTGATCCTGAAGGCGTTTTAAGGATTGTTAGTCAGTGAGTATGGTAAATTTATGGCCCAATAAGTATTGATGCCATTTGGCAATTGCTTGTGTAATAGCATACATTTCACGATAGTAAGCTGAAGCTTGCTGCATGCGAGGGCAAAGTTTCTTGCTAAAATAAGCGAGAGGGTGGTTATCTTGAGACAAAACAACTCCAATTCCTGATCCAGAAGCATCGGTTTCGACAATAAAAGGTTTAAAAAAATCAGGAAGGTGTAGAACAGGGGTGGAACTTAGAAGGTGTTTGAGATGGTTGAAGGCTTGTAGGGTGTGTTCGGTCCAAACCAAAGCATCTTTCCACAAGAGATCGGTGAGAGGGCCGTCGATGAAAGCATAATTTTTAATAAAGCGCTGGTAATAACCGGTAAGACCCAAAAAACTCCGAACATGTCTGACATTCTGCAGAAGAGGCCAATGTTGGATGGTACTAATCTTTTCCGGATCAACGGCTACACCATGAGAGGAGATAACATGACCCAAGTAAGCCACTTGAGTTTGCCCAAAGATGCACTTGGAAAGTTTTGCCACCAAACTATTATCCAACAGTAACTGTAAGGTGAGAGCAATGTGTTGTAGATGCTCAGACCAAGTCTTACTGTATATTAGAATGTCATAAAAAAATCTAATATGAACCGCCGCAAAAAGGGTCGAAACACATCGTTCATCAGCCGTGGTGGAGGGTGCGTTCATAAGCCCAAAGGGCATAACTAAAAATTCGTAATGGCCGTCGTGAGTGCGAAAGGCTGTTTTCATAACATCCTTGCTAGCAATGCGAATTTGGTGATAATCCGCTAACAAATCCAATTTTGAAAAGAATCGGACGTCGTGTAACTCATCAAACAGCTCGGCAATGGACAGAATAGTAAAGCGGTCCTTAACTGTAATAGAAGTCGACACAAAATCGCTAAGTACCATCTTTTTTTCTGACCAAGGGGAAGAAAACGCACTTGTACTTGGACGAATAATACCTTGTTGGAGCATCTCAGTAACCAATCGCTCAATCTCATGTTGTTGAAAATGAGGATATTGATAAGGTTGAACTGACACTGGATGACTTGCTGGAAGCAAGTCAATATGATGATCTTGAGATCTAGTAGGGGGTAGCCTTTTTGGAGAAGCAAACACAACAGCAAAATGATCCAAAAGAGATTGTATATCTGAAGGATAGTGTGGAGGATCAGCCTCTAGGGAAACAAGTGTTAAAAGATATAAATGGCCAATGCCATCATTATGGAGTAAGTGCTAAAAACCATGAAATTGTATAGCCTGGGCACTAGGGGCATCCCCTTGCCATGTAATTGGCTGCCCATGAGTAGAGAACTCAAATATGGATTTGGAATAGTCGGTGATAACCGGTCTCAAAGTGGCTAACCAGGATACTCCCAACACCATATCCCAGCCCTGTAATGGTAAAACATAGAAATCGACAACAATAGAATGGCCCTGAATAGTCAACTCAACGGCCCGAGCCAAGCCCGAATAAGGCAATCGTTCCCCACTACCAACTACCAACCAAGACAGAAAAAGGCTCAATGCTTCTATAGCAAAATTAAGGAAATTAGCAATACGGGTTTGCACAAAACAATGAGTACTACTCCCGTCCAACAAGACTTGAACAGATTTGCCCTGAACCATACCTGTGAATCGTAAAGTGGTAGACGAACAACCCCCAACTAGGGCATTATAAGAAATTGCAGATTGAGTTTGAACCTCCTCTAATTGTAATTTTTCAGCCAAAATAGAATTAGTACTGTTCGTGGAAGAACCCGGAGACCCCCTCGGATCGGTCGAATCCTCGTCGAAGAAGAGAAGTTGGGGGTGGATTTGCACTTATGATCCCATGTATACTTTTCGTCACATCGATAGCACAGTCCTTGGGCCTTCTTTTGAGCAATTTCGGTGGTTGTGAGGCGACGAAAACCGACTTTGGACGCCGGCAGTGTGGAGGAAGGAATTTTTGTGTGGAACGGAGGAGAAGTGGTATCCGATAGTGGGGCTTTGGGTGTGGGCAACAAGGGTTTAAAGGAGCCCAAAGTAACCCGGCCCATTCCACGTTCAAATTGGGATCCAACGCTCATGAAGTTAGGCCTTGTTCATAGCGTCTTCTAAGGTAGCTGGTTCATGGCAGATCACCGATTGCTTGATGTCGGAACGCAACCCGGAGATCCAATAGCGAATAAGGAATTCCACCGGTAACGGCATCGTTCGGTTGGAGATCGCTTCAAATCCGGAACGATAATCAACCATCGTTCTTGTCTGAACCAATTTTGCTAACAACCCTTCGGGTTCTTCCAGATCTAAAGAACGGAATCGCTTGGTTAGGGCACCGGTGAACGCGTCCCATGTGGACAATTGATTGTGGCGTTGAAGCCAATCAAACCAATCGGCAGCAGAATCATCTAAATAAAAGGAAGCGATCGTCAAATGATCCGTAACAGAGATTTTATAGAACTCGAAGTAATGATTGACTTGTGCAACCCATCGTTCAACATGGTCGCCGTTGAAGCGAGCCAAATAGACTGGCGCCAGTGTATGGCGCCCGAGAATCCCAATACCATCCTCAAAAACACCACCCTCAGACTTAGCACTACCAGGTTTCTTCCCGGAACCAGAATCGGAGCGCTTAATTAATTCAATTGTTAGACGTTTGCAGTGAAGAGAAGGCGGAAATAACATAATCAATGTCACGACGCATCACTTTCTGCTCCTCCCGAACGGCTTTGAGGGAATCCTCCATAACCCGAGTTCGAGTACCTTCTGCCATCAATGCAAAGGGTCAATGAAAGCACCAATTGGAAGGAACCCACTCTATGAAACAAAACTAAGGAACAGAGAAGAAGAAATACTGATGTATAGATTGATGATAATAGAGACGAGAATAGAATTACAGAATATGAAATGAGAGAAGAATGACCATAAAGATCTAACAATTTTTCCTTCCTCTTGATCATTCAATAATTACTTTAAATACAATGGTGCAACTAATTCTCTTAGAGTATGGCTGATGTGGCACACATGATGTGATCCTCAAATTTCTTGGGTTGCACTTTTACTCTTTCACTCCTTATTTGCTGTGAGTTTATAACGTTAGTATTATTTGCATCTTGCCTGTAAGTTGGGCACATGACAAACCGCCCCCATTGAGACCTACCAATTAATCTATATTGCACAAATAATGATCATGATATCATATAATAAGATAGCCACATAGATAATGCATACCATTGAATAGCATACAAAGGTAAAGCATACAATAAGATAACGACGATGAGACAACTACACAAATAAAGCATACCAAAACCTTGCATACGATAGTGTAGAATGCACAAATAAAGCATACAATGAAACTAAGAGGGTCAAAGTATAGCTAAGCTAAGTTAAGTAAGGCAAAAGGGACTCAAAAATGTGAAACAAACTAAATGCACATGTCTACCAAGGCAAACAAAAATCTACACACAACCTAAGAAATGGAAGCTAAGCACATTGAAAGTGTAGAAACAAGCTAAGGCCCCATAAGATGTCTATACTTCCCCTAGTAGTCCATTACCTTAATCCTATGTCTCCAATAACTCGTATCCTTAATCATGTCCCAGAAGAGGTCCAAGGGAGTTTGTAACTAACAATATAAATATATAATAAATCGGATATGGATTCCCAATTCAACAAACATGTAGGTGGTTTGACTGTTCAAAGGTTGTTTATATACATTGTTGACTGGTAGTTGTATATGTTCAATAACCATGAATTTAGTCAGTAGTTTAATTACTTGATATGCTTCTCACGTGCAGGTACTAAATCTACCCCAAGGAAGAAGAAGCCAAAGGTATGCATATTAAAGTACTTCTACTTAGACTACTTGCTTGGAACTATTAAAGCCGAACGAAATGACATGAATTGATATCATAGTGGAGGATATGTGTATGTGATGATTTTTATTATATCATAATTCATATAATGAAGGTTGGAACAATATGGACGCCTTTACTTACTTTTCCAAGAGACTTTCTATATTTTCCACTTAATTACTTAAAATATATCGACTTCTCCCCCTAGTTTTCTCAAAATAATATCTTAAACTTAGCAATATTTGTAGATACTAGTTTAACAAAAGTGGTCATTCCCTCAGGTTTCTGATGACGAAATTGAAGAGATATCAGATGATACATCACAGGTAAGACTTACCACTAAATCACTAATAAGCATTATATAGATTTTTCACAACTATAAAACCTAGAATTTTTTATTATAGACAATTTGCTCAATACTTCCATGATCAGTTTTGAGATTTGAATTTGTGTTTTAACACCTATATGCTTGCATATAAAATTGGAAAGCAATGATGCGACTACCATATGGGTGTTCTACCCCCAACAAACATATTTTTTATCCTTTTTTTGTATTATTAGTTTTTTATAAATAATAAATGTTCCGCATATGTTATTACGAGAATAATCCAACCGCCTCTGGCGGGCAGCCAAGTTGGGCTATGAGATGGGGGATTTGAGAAGGGACCCAGTTTTAATCCCCAACACTGCCAAGGAGGAGCTTGATTTATCAGAAAAGTGCCGTGAGCTTGATCTACCTCTCATGTGATGATCCTGGCGTGGGGCCAGTTGGGGCTGCCGCTTGCCAAGATTCAACCTTTTGAGATGAAATAATCCAAAAGTTTTCTGATAAGACTATTTATGAGCTTTTTATGCATTTGAATACACCATATGATTTTCAACCCCATATGACGTGTTTCTTTTCCGGTTAAATCCATTATAGCGTAATCCATTTGACCTCTTAGAGTTGATATACCATAACCCTCATCAACTCATTTATTAGTAAACATGTCAAAAGTGCCAACAAATAGTTTTCATAATCAAATCATATGTGCAGGATTCAAGTGATGAAGATTGGGATGCTTGACATCTTAAAACACTTCAAGAAGAGATTTCTCATGCCAAAAAGGACTTTCAGTGTAATTCTTAAATATTTCACTCCTTCCTGCAGGTTAGACACCCAAACCACTGACAAATGAAATAACATTACGGTCTTCCTTGAAATTCCCATATTTGTTTGTCTGTCAAATTCTAAATTTTTCCTCCCAAAATGTATATGGTTTCATTAACGTATTTGAGTATTAATTAATTATCTAATTAGTATTAGATGAATGTATGGGTGATAAATGGGTCTAGAGTCTAGACTGGTCAAACCTGAATAATCAGACCAAACTGGTGTATGATGGTCCTGCATCTTATGGGAAACTGGTTGCGGTCTGGTCTAAACCTAAATGAAACTGGCAGTAAACCATTTGACTCGCTGGATATTAGCTATGGCTGTCAAAAGCAACTAGTGGAGCTAAGTGTTATACGAAATTATTCCCAAAATGTTACGCAGTTCAAATATAAAATTATCCATTTAATCTCATAATAAGACATAGTGTTGCAAAAATCGGTGCTAGGCGCCGCCAATCGGAGGTTCACCTTGGCATTTTCACGTGATCGGGGCCCCTAATCGGTAATCGGTCAAAATCGGACCTAGGCATTCTTAATCGGGCAAAAATCAGTAATTTCGGCGACTTTTTGGTAGGGTTCCGGCGAGTTCCGGCGGGATTCCGATGACGTTTCTGGCGACTTTTGAAAATTTTGGCTAAAACTTAGAAAATCTGGCGAAATATGTATATTTATATATAAAACCGAATTTTTTTATTAAAATTACATTCTAAAATGTGTATTTATATATAAAACTAAAAATTATATATGAAAATTCCAATCCGATTAATCCCTAGTCCCTATCTCGCCGCTTAACTAGCGCCTAGCGATTTTTACAACATTGATGATTTTTACAACATTGATAAGACATGCATCTAAAGTAAAATTTGAAAACAAATAAAGATGAAAAGGAAATAAGTGCTAGAAAACATTGAGAAAGGGGTTATTCAAATGGGTTATGAACATGAAGGTTCAATGAGAGAGTGAAAGAAAGGGAACACTTGTTGGTTCGGATGTTCGGTGAAGGCGGCTACCAGCGGGGGTGGTGGAACAAAGCGAACACACTCCCTAAACTTGTTTAACCAAGCGAGAAAAGCCCTTTCTATCTTCTTAGTCAAGCGCGCTAGCTGCAATAGCTCGGCTAAATAGGCTCAATGATCTCTTTCTTCGCTTCGATAGGCTGGTCCAGAAAGGAAGAGCGGTTAATGCTGGTACCTCTATGGGTCATCACTTGTCCCTTAGCTTCTACTCATCACCATCGAATCAAGGCAGTTTCAACAAAGATGAGAGACATATTAGAGTGATGGCAGCTTGATGTGGTGATGGCTCCAGTGAAAGGGATGAGTTTTGGTTTAGCCGGGTAAGCGGGTCATCTACGTGTGGTTGAGATGAGAAAGGAGACTCGTGTGCTTATTAAAATAGTTCAGGTTTAATCTTGTTTACTCAAAACTTTGTACTAAAACCAAAACTGACCTGAAACTACCAGAACAAGATACAATCTTATCTTTACATGATCATAAATCTATTTGCAAACAAAAAGATCTTACAGTAACGTTGTGGAAAGATCAACAAAAGACGAACGCAACAGATGATGAATATTAGTTATCAGAGTGTGCGCGTGCATATTTGCGTTTGAGACAATTTGCTAAAGGTTAATGAATGAAAGGTTAGAGTTTCTTAATTTTTTTAATGGAATAAATATTGCTTAGATGACTATTGCTTTGCTATTATGAAATTATGACTTGTATGCTATTTGGAATGATCTGGACGACACTAAACTTTTAATCCATATAAACATATACGTTAAGGGAACAATAAAAGAGGAACTGCTCTTGAGATGAATCCATTGCTTGAAAAAGATTCGATGCTTGTACGCCTCATGCATTCATTAGGAGTGGTACGATGGCAATCAAGGATATAGGCATATAACAAGGGGCCATGCGTGAAGTACTTGTTTGTTGTTTATGGAGGACATTTAACGATGTTGGTGAATTGTTTTGTGCTCTTATGTAGTCGGATGTAGGGGCTTTCCTTTGAATGGTCTACTCGATACATATGGTAAAAGAGATGATAATTGGTAATTCTCTGAATGACTATTATTTGACAGCCTTCTGTCCTATATATAATACAAGAGAATGATCTTATTTCTGTTATGATTGCTATACAAAATCTATCCCAAAAAATAATGTCTAGGGTTGACCATATTGAATTTACATGCTAATATACCCCCGTAGTTGAAGCAGGAGGTTGTTGGATGTTAAGACTGGATCGGAAATCATCAAAGAGAATGCACGGAAGTCCTTGGTGAATATATCAACAATTTGATATCTAGATGGAACATGAAGGACTCGAATCTGGCCGCGTTTCACTTTCTCTTGAACAAAGTGAATGTCCATCTTAATGTGCTTTCTGCGTTGATGTTGGACTGGGTTACCAGAGAGAGAGATTGCACTAACGTTGTCACAGTAGACAATAGAGGCATGTGTTGGTGTGTGATGAAGTTCCAATGATAGGTTACGAAGCCAACATATTTCAGATAAAACATTGGCGACGCCTCGATATTTGGCTTCGGCACTTGAACGAGATAAAGTGGATTGTCGCTTTGAGGACCAAGAAAGTAAGTTGTCCCCTAAGTATACACGGTATCCAGATGTGGAACGACGTGTGTCGGGGCACCCACCCCAGTCAACGTCTGTATAAGCAATCATGGACTTCGTACCCGATTTTGTAATAGTAAGTCCGAAATCTAGTGTACCCCAAATGTATCGTAGGATCCGCTTTAAAGCATGAAAGTGAGAAGTACAGGGGCTATGCATGTGCATGCAAATTTGCTGGACTGCGTAAGAAATATCGGGACAAGTGAATGTTAGATACTGGAGGGCACCTGCCAGTTGGCGGTAACTTGTTGCATTGTCTATCGGGTCCCCATCATTGGCACCCAATTTTGCGTTGGTATCAACGAGTGTGGCGACAGGATTGCATGAGGACATTCTGGCTCGCTCAAGTATCTTGGTAGCATATTTCTGTTGAGATAAAAATAGGGACCGATCCATACGTGTAACAAAGATACCAAGAAAGTAGCTAAGAGGGCCTAAATCCTTCATTGCAAACTCATTGGAGAGTAAATCCATGAGATGGTTATGTTGAGCCATAGTATAGGTGGTGAGAATAATGTCATCGACGTAGAGTAGAATATAAGCCACGTCATTACCCTTTCTGTAGATGAACAAAGAATGGTCACACTAGCCGTGAGAGAAGCCAATGGATGTAACATAATCAGCAAATCGTTGGTACTAAGCCCTTGGGGCTTGTTTCAAGCCATACAGAGAACGTTTGAGGAGACAAACGTGATTGAGATATCGTGAATCTCGAAACCTTGGTGGCTGGTGCATGTATACTGTTTCATTTAAATACCCATGGAGGAAGGCATTCTTGACGTCTAGTTGGTGTATTGACCATGAATGTGAGTGCAATGCTGAGAACGTGTGTATTGTTGAAGGCTTTACCACATGGCTGAAGGTTTTGCCACAATCCACACCAACCTGTTGGGACCTGCCATCACAAACTAAATGAGCCTTGTACCGCTTAAGTGAACCAATAGCATTAGTTTGATGCTGAAAAATCCACATACAATGAATGATATTCATGGTCGGGTCTCGGGGAACTAATTTCCACGTCCTATTATCAATAATGGCCTCAAATTCGTTGAGCATGGCCTTTTTCCAGTGAGGGCATCTTAAGGCTTCAGGTAATGTTTTTGGTATCGGGGAGATTTTAGAGTTGGTGGAGAGTCCAAAGTAATTTTTGGACGACATGGCACCCGACATGGTATGGGTTGTCATGGTGCGGGAGGGAGGTTTTGGGGGGATGAGTGATGATGTAGGGTGAGGGTCTGAAACAGGAGTAGAATGAGAAGTGGGCTGAACTGGGGGCTGTACTAGGGGCTGTCTAGCGGGCTGAAAAATGGGTTGTCCAGGGGGCTGCTCAGCATGCTGAAAAATGGGCCAGTTGTGACGTATTTGAGGGCTGTGATTGGGCTGATGTGTGGGCTGATTTGGAGTTTCAGTAGGTGTGGCGGTTGGCCGATGTGTGGGCTGGTTGGATGGGAGGTGGGCAGCGGGGATATAGTGGCATGGTTAGTGGGCATGATTGTTTTGTGGTGGCGTTGGTAGGTGTTGCCAAAGGAGGGAGAAGTAGGATGAGGGGAAGTATTGGGTTGAGAAGTGGGTGGGGACGGGATATGTGCGTCCACATAGATGGGTGTGGATCGGAAGTTAGGAAATCATAGGATGGTTTGGGGTTAGATGTGTTGGAGACTGGGAAGGTTGTCTCATCAAAGATGACATGGCAAGATAAGATTATTTTACGGTTGGCCATATTGAATTTACACGCTTTGTTGATAGGGATAGATGGGGTTAGAGGATAGCAAAGACAACAGAATACCCGAAGATGAGAGATAGAAGAGTGGTGGGAGTTATGTTTTTGAGGAGTTTGCTAGGTAGAATATTTAGAAGGTATGTGGAAGTGGCTAGGGCATGATGTCACAAATGTGGAGGTACGGATTAATGAGCAAGAAGTGTGCGGATTATATTATTTATAGAATGAGTTTTTCTTTCGGCTTTTCCATTTTGAGGGGAAGTGTAAGGACAAAAGAAATGAAATTGAATACCGTTATTGTTAAAGAAATTGTGAAAAGAAGTATTGTTGTATTCTTTCTTGTTGTCACATTGAAATGCTTTTATATGGGCATTGAATTGAGTTTTGATGAGTGTATGAAATTTTTTAAATATTTCAAACACTTGAGGAGTCATTGGATATGTCCATAGAAAATTAGATTTGTCATCTAAGAAAATTTATAATAACGGTGTTTGCTTGAACTTGGGACGGGTGAGGTCCAAACATCACTATGAATTAAATCAAATGACAATAAAATATGAGTAGTGGAATCATGAAAAGGCAATTTAATATGTTTTCCCAAAATACATGAAGAACAGAAACTAGAACATTTAGGTCTATCATAATTGAGAACAGAATGTAAAGAATTTAAAATAGAAGATCCCGGGTGTCCTAAACGGGAATGCCAAAGATCTTGAGTGAGTGCATCAAAGGCAGAAGGAGTTGTGACAAAAGTGGCTGATGAGAAGGTTAGCGGGTACGAATCTCTGGTGTTGTGACATCAAATGATAGGTGTCTATGTCTTGAAATCCTTCACGTCAAAACCAAAAGCATCGAATTCAATAGAAATATTGTTATCTTTTGTTAATTGACGAACGAATAAGAGATTTTTGATAAAGACTTGGGGCATGGAGAACATTTGAAAGTTTTAAGGGGGGAAATGTTTTGTGTACCAACACCAACAATTGGAATTTTAGAACCACTGCCAACGATGATATTTGAGGAGAAACCATTATTAAAATAGGATGAGAAATTACCTCCCGAGTTTGTCATGTGAGATGTAGCTCCACTATCCACGTACCATTGTTGATCTGGTGGGTTCAAGGTCATGGCTTGAAAAGCTTGATCAATGTCAGTTGAATAGGCTGCATGGGCCTGATGTGGTCTGGAACCGAGAATGCTCGGGCCTGGTGTAGGAGAGGGTGATTGCCATTGGCGGTTTGGACTAGTGGGGCAAGGACATGGAGGAGTGGTCCAAGATAATGGAGGGTAGGGGGCTGTCCACTGGTTTTGCCACTGTTGCATGTTCCACGGTTGTGGCCTGGGAGAAAAAGACCAACCCGGGGCTGTTTGGTACTGGGTTCAGCCCCTGCCCCGTCCACGACCATGGCCACGACCACGGTTGTGCTGGTTGTTGTTCCGGTGAGGCTGGGATCGAGCATTACGGTCCTGATTTGTATGTGATAGTGGTTGTTGTTTAGTTTGTGAATCAACAGAAGAGATATTGAGGGCTGTTTCACTAGAATGAGATGGGGTCTGGTTTGCTTTTCTTGTTTCTTCCAAGATAAGTTTCGATCTTGCTTCAAAAAATTTGGAAGAGTATCAGATTGTTGTATCATCTATGATTTGTCACGGGTGAGACCAACATTAGCAAGTTGGTCAGAGATGATCTTCAAGGACTGACAATAGGCTGAAACGTTTGGAAAATTGTCAAGTTTGAAAGTAGAAAACTTGTTTTGAAGATAAATAGCCCGAGAATTTATGGTTATCCTGGAATATGTTCTCAAGGGCTTTCCAAGCAGAAGCGGCAGTAGAATCTGGCTTGAGTATGGTATGAAGTAGGTCATTCGAAATTGTGCCATATTTACGATGATTAAAAATATGATATTTCCAACATGGTTTTACGATGATGCAAAGATACCCATGAAACAAGGAAGGATAAATAATAAACCATGTGATAAGGATGACATTGTAAGGAAAATATGTAAATGATAAATACTATACTAAAGAATATATAATATGATAACATAAGATTACCTTTAAATGATAAGATTACTTAAAATGACAGGCATGGTCTTAGATGATTTTTTATTATTATTGTGTGGTTTAGTTGAATCATAACTTGCAGTCACTTGAAATGAACAATTTGATGAGTTAAATGTATGTTTCTGATTGTTTTACGTTATTAAATAAAGGATGTTTTAATTATTTTATGATCTTACTTGAATTAAAGGTGTGCACTTGTTTTCAATACCAATATGTATTTGTAGGATAGTTAAGATGATTTAATAGGTGAAGGAACTATGACAAAACAGTTTTTTTACAATAAAAAAGAGTAGCGGGTCGAAACATATTCGGGTAAACCCCTTCGTCATATTCCAGAAAGGGATTTCAACAAAAATAAGTTCAGATTGTACCAGTCATTTAGAAAAAAATATATTAAAATAAGTGTGTTTATAATATTTGTAATTTTGATGCTGGCTTATAGTGCTAGAGGCGGAGGCAGCGGCATCAGCGACAAAGTTGTGGAGGTTGCCACAATGGTTGTGGTTTTAGTGATAGTGGTGGTGGCGGTGTAAGTGCAACTGGCAATAGTCGTGTGTAGTAGTTGGTGGAATTTTATAAAAATAACTAATGATGATACATGTGGTATAAGATGGGAGATCAAATTCTTTTCACACTTACAGTTATAATTTGTTGTTGTATATTTTAAAACGTTGATTCAACCATAGTTTTTAACACAAAATCGAACACAAGTCCTTTTCGTCGCTAGGACATGAAGGCTTTTGTGTTTAATCACTTCCATGTACTCTTTTAACAAACACAAAATCAAGATATATTAAAAATACCACCCAGTCATCATTCTACATGTAGCATGACTGCCCAACCCAACAACCCAACCCAACAACCCAACCCAACAACTATTGATTAACAAATATTCACTCTCGCTGATCTATAAACTTTAATAAAACAAGGTTTTTAAAACCACAAGTCAATCTCTTAAATTAATTTGACACGTGACACATTCTTAGTGTAACATCTCGCATTTTCGGGTAATTAATTATTAACCTCGTTTAATCTTGTAAGGACCATTGTGGTCATTTATGAAACTTGTGGGCAACTTATGTTTGTTTTTTTTACAATATTCTTGAACAGTTAACAACTTAAACAATTAAATTATACACAATCATAATAATAACTATAATACTAATGTTAATAATGCTAATAATAATAATGTTAAATAATAATAATAATAATGTTACTATTAATAATAATAATAAAATGTAAAAAATTATTAAACTTAAAAAGGGTTCAAAATTTGAACTTAAGAAGTTAAGGGGGCCTTAGTATCAATTTAGAAACTTCAATAACAAAGTTTGGGGGTATTGATGTAAAGTTAAAAACTTTAAACTAAGGTTTGTACACGAAATAATAATAATTTGAAACTCCAGGGACCAAAGTTGTAAAGTCATTCAAAATCACCCAAACCACCCCCCTCTACTCTCGTACATCCGACCACACTTCACCGGAGCTCCGGCGAGCTCCGGCATGCCTCAAAACGCCCTCGAATGAACGTATATAAAGAGAAAAGGGTAACCGAATGATCAGGGCAAGGATTCGAACCTGAGCGTGGGTTTTAATTGACTTTTAACTCGGTTCTTAATGGTACTTGAAGATTGAAACCGAAGTTTACATTGAATCCGCAAATTCTAACTCGGATTATGTAGAGGATCGAATTAATCGAACCGTAACGCTCCTACAATCATTACTAAACTAAATGTGTGGTTTAATTCGAGCTTAACAACCCATAAAACATCGAATGGTAACCAAAACAACGTCTCAAATAGAGAAGCTTGTTCGGTACTCGATCGACCAAGTTGAACCTATTTAACAGAGGGGAAAGTTTCCTTATGATCCCTTTCAACCATCTAAACCTCCAATTGCTTGAGAAATCCACTCCAAACATTGATTTCAGACACCATAGCCGTCGCATACGAACCGAAGCTCTACCGGGCAAAATTTCATCAATTCGTTCATAATCAAGTAAGATAAACTCACTTGCACACTCGATTTTGCATAGGGATTAAAAGCCCTAACATTAATCAGTTTATCATACACGAATTGATCCTCAATTTGGGGTTGGATTAATCTAGGGTTTATAGAAAATTGGGGGATTTATTGAAGTTGGTTTTTAAGAATTAAAACGAATATCCTAACGTGGCTGAGAGCCTTGGTTCACTGGTTAAGTCACTGCATATGCAACATGAGGTCCCGGGTTCGAACCCGGGCTACCCCATGTAATTTTTTTAGGCTTTCCAGCCATAATTAGTTTATAGAAATTTTTCTATAAATATAAAAATAATTTTTTATAAACTTCAAACATTGTTTTAAGAACACCAAATATTTCTGTAATTTCTAAAAATTATATAGTTATATATCTTTGTGATAAATAATTCAAAAATTGTTCTTGGATTATTTGAAACATTATTTGAAACATTATAAATCAATATGTTAAATGAATAATTATATAAATAGTTATTTAAATAATCATTTAAATAATTAGTTATTCATCTTTTCATTTAACCATGTATATATAAATAATTAATTTATTTATTTCTTAAACTTTTATTTAAACTATTAGAACTTATAAAACAATAGAAGTTTTATTATTGATTATCATTGTTTTAAGGCATTAGAAGGATTATTTAAAACGATTAAAGTAACTTTAAATAATCCGATATTATTTTGCAAGCTATATAAATAAGTATTCAATAAATCATCTTCACCAAATTTTAAATAATTAATTTCTAAATTAATTATAGCTTTCACACATTATATTTAATCTTATTAATACGATAAAATAAATTATTGAATCTTACATTATCATTTTTTAGGCTTAATTGATTTATACCATCTTTATTAAACCAAAACGTTAAACTATTATAATTAAACTTAAACCTTGTAAATATATTTATATTCTTAGGTACCTTGTGAAGGTTTTCGCATTGGGACATTTATTTATACTTCTTATTAGTCGTCAATATATACTTATTTGATCAGGTGAGTATTTCCATACCCCTTTTGCTTATTTTCACACTTTGGGGTGAAACATGTTAACATATTATCATTGCACTTGTAAACTTATTTGAGACTTGTAAACCTATGGCAATTCATCTTGTAAAGTTGTGGTTAGTTGAACTTTTGTGGTTACCATGTTATGGCGTTATATGTACAATCATTAACTATTGCTAGCCCAACGAAGTCATAGATCTATGGGTAAGACAAGCCTGCTTGGTTGATCCGAGTACACTTGGCTGATCGTATATACTTTTAACGTTTGAGACTTGTAAAACTTTTGTCGAGGTTTGATTGTTGCATGGTTCATAACATCCCTAATCACTTTATTCACTAACTTATGACTTGAATTGCCATCTTTTATATACTTATGTATTGAAAACTGTGGAATGCTCACCAACATTTTTATGTTGACCCTTTTATTTTTTAACATGTTTCAGGTATACCTCAAGTTTGTGTTCCACTCTTTGAAGCTTATTACATCTAGGATTGGACCTAGAGATAAAATGGATGATCATGTTATTTGTAGCTTTTATACATGATGTGTTCTTTGTTGAAACTTTTGCTTGTAATGTTACCAATGAAACTTATGAATAATATATTTGAAATTAATAAATAGCGTTATGTGGTTGTGAACAATCGTAACCCTCACATCTTGACGTTTCCGCCGTCAAGGTTGGGGTGTGACACTTAGACCATCTTTATTTTTTGGTTTTTAATATATTAAATGCTTACCATACTAATAAATATTTTATTTAAATATATTATCATACTTACATACTGATTTAAATTATAATTTATGGTTTTTATTTAACCTTTTATATTATGTCATAAAAATTAGTCATATATTAATTCAACTTCTACGGTATTGTTTCTCAAATTCGATTTAACATTTAGTATTATGGCTTAATAATCTATAAATTTTTCTTTGTTTCTGTATTGCTTTCTAAAATAAACTCATTTAAATTAATGGATTTTTATTTTATGAAAATTTTTATTTAACAATTTCGATTTTTTACTATATAATTAATTGATCCAATTATAATATATTTATCAGATTATCAAAGTATCAAATATTTAAGGATTATATACTTTCTAATATTAGTATATAAGTTATCGATCATACATTAAATTACATTTAAACTTATTTTTGTCAACTTGCAATCACTACTATCTCTATATTTCTCTAGAAATTACAATGCTTTCTAATTAAAACTTCTTTGATTAATTGGATTTTTATTTTATGAAATTTTTGACTCACGAAAATCGATTTTCAAATGTACAATTAATTGATCTAATTATCTAACAATCTATCAATACTAATAAATTAATTTTTGTATGTCACTTGTCATAATTGTAGAGCTACTAAATTTTATTTTTCCATTTCTCTCTTCTAATAAATATTACATTAACTACAAATGATATTATTTAATTATTTTCATATTACAATATATTTTTTTAAATTAGATCTTTCTACAAATCCAATTTGTAAAGAAATAATTTTTTATAAAATAAGAATTTTTTTCAAAAAAATATCAGACTTTTAAAAAACACTATATTTTAAAACCTATGGCTTTTAAAAATAAAAATCTTATGAAACAAAAGTAATTAAATTTTGAAGTTATAATAAATAAATTATTACAAATGACACTTAAAAAAACAATTTGTGTAAAAACTATTTAATATTTTATTTATTCAATCAGTGTACTACGCGGGGTAATAACCTAGTTGTATATATAGAAAACTACATTTATGACACATACAACATTAGTTAATTATGAGTCCTAATATTAACACATCTATCCTTTTAAATTGACACCTTTATACGTCTTATATAGCCCTAATGAGACGTATAGAGTCAACGACACTGAAAATGAAGAAAATTCAGGAGGGGTTGTTAGAGGGCTATACATCCTATATAGTCTTATACCACCCCCATACGACCCATATATGTATTTACGACGCGTATAACAAAATTCGACAAAGAAAAATTCAGGAGACTATTAGAGGATTAGACGCCCCATTAGGGCTATACGAGTATACGACCTCCTTATACAACGCATATAATGTCATACGATTCATATAAAATTCTAGATATATTGATTTATAATTGGGGATGTTTAGGTATCGAGTCCTTTAATTATTTATGAGAAGTATTATACAAATTAAATAGGATAATTCAATTTGACGTTAGATGCATTTCAAAAGACGCGTGTAATAATCAATCATCTAATTTTACTCCCAAGTCATCATCACCTATCAACTCTCAAAGTCATCTTCAACCTATTTACAGATTTAAAACAAATTCTATAACACCTAAAGAAGTAAAAAGCCACCAATAAGGGATTTCTATGTAGATATATTATTATATAGAACTCAGTGTCAATGTTATATATAGTATTATCTTTAATCAGTATTTATAATTTGAGTTGGTTCAAATCAATCCGTCAAACAAAGAAAAACTACCTAAATCGTATTATTTATTGAAGAAGGAGTCCTAAATATTATATTAAAAAGGAAATGATGTGTGTATTCTAATAAATTTACTAGTTAAAAAAAGGATCTAAGAGCAACCAACACGAAACTTGACTGTAGGAAAAATATTAAAAAGTTGTACTCTTACCTTATAGTTATTTTTACAGAAAAGGTTTACTGGGCAAATTATTGATTTTGTGAGAAATGTACGAAGTATTAACAATATTGATTTACGAGATAAAATATTTATATTAAAAATAAAATAATCACGCAAGAAAAAAGGCTAGAGGGATAATGTCTCCCAAAGCAAAAGTTAAGTAATTTCCCCAAAAATCTACTCATTTGACAATTAACTAGGTTAACTAAAAAACCGTTCTCATAGTGAGGATGAAAGAAAATATTATTTACTTTAATTGATCTTAACTGATTTTACTTCAAGTTTTATCATTTTGTTGATTTGTTATAAACCGATCGAAAGAGCACTGGATCAACTGAAATGATGGAATGTGTTCAATAATGGTGGTCGACATGTGGTGTTTCTTAAAGGAAGGTAATTACTATAACAAAATGAAGCTAATACAACGCTTGTAATATGTTACATTAGACATTGACAAAGTTGCATTAGGCCATATAAAAGTTGTATTAGCCTAAACCAACCTTTTTGTCAAAAGATGTATTAGGTGAAGTTGCATTAGATCTAATACGATATTTTATTTAGATAATGTAATTTTTTTTAGCAAATGTAACCTTTTTATTAGCAAACATAACCTTAACTTTTTGAAAAATTGCTCTTTAAAGTTACATCACGGTTACTTTTTATGTGAACTCTTTTTGTATATTTGTATGGGCGTCTCAAATGAGTTACATCATAGTGATACAACTCATATTTGTAATGTGATGTTCATGATAAATAATATATATGGGCGTCTCAAATGAGTTTGAACCAAATAATTGATAGATTACGTTGATATCACACATATATACCCCATTGTTAAGTGATTTGACCAATAACTAAACGTAACATTGAATCTATGGTTTCCAAAGTTATGTCTTTTAAAACGTAATGAATCATTTACACGCTTCAGTTACTCAAATGTGCACTATACTAATACCTTTTATATAAAAGTAGTAAGATAATTACATCGATTTATAATGTAGCAATTAACTATGAATGTTCTATAAAATGACAATAAACTTTTGTTTCTTTTACAGAATTAGGCAAATTCTTTTATCTAATTGAAAGTTTTGCACGTCGGTTACGTAAATTATTTTGAATTTTATGTGAACTCTTTTTGTATATTTGTATTTTTATTTCAGTAACTATTTATTTTAGTTATCAAAAACATTTAACACTTAGATTTAACGATTATTATTTTATCAAGATTTCATAGTTGGTTATGCAAATTATGACATAATGATATTGGCCACTATATGATTAGTCTCTTAGAATAGTTGATTGGAACATGGGATCATGGAGCGGATGAAATGATTTTCTTATGTTAGCTGTTAGTCGATTCTGCCAACAACATATAGAAAAGTAATAACCACATGCTAAGAGGGTTGTCATTTTTGTTTCAAAACTACATATTTTGTTTGGGTTGTTTTTAGGTGACATGTCATAGTAGTGAGCGTACACGTGTAAAAATTTCGTTTATATTATACTAGTTTTAGTGAATTCGTATATTACACGAGTTAAATAAATAAAAAATTTAATAAAAATAAATTTTGTTAACTATGACATAATATATGTTTTAAATTATGTATGAGTAATAACTATAAATAATAAATAATAATATCAACTTTTTAATTTTTTTTTTCAAATAATAAATTAAACATTTCGTTTAAAAAAAGATGATAAATAAATTATAATTAAAATATTGTGTTTTACAAAAAATATGATGTTTTAGATAAATTTCTTTTTATATAAATTTGTTTCTTTAGACATAAACATTAAAATTATATATATTTCTTAATTTTTTAAAAGTAATTTTTAATAAAAAAAGAATTAAATAATATAATTACTAATTAATGAATTTATTTAATAAGAGAGAGAAGTTGAAATATTTTATTATTAATGAATGTGTTGTTGTCATTTGGCATCAATAGTTACCATTTTATTAAAATAGATAGATAGGTAGATTAACTGAACCTAGGATAATTTTTAATAGAGTCCGGTATAATCTTTTAGCTTCTATTATAATTCTAGCTCTTAGTACTCTAGAATTATATGATTTTGTTTTCTAAATAGAGAAGTGGTTTTAAGGTTATTTCAAGAAGAGAAGATCACACAAAAGGCCAATAACTTATTTACATATGTTTATTCATTAAATTTGAAGTTAATGCTCATTCTTTATTATATGATTTCTTTATTATGATCATGTACATAGTTTTGATGTTTTTGCTAGTCTAAATGGTAAACTAATTTCATAGTTGTTTTTTATTTAGCTTTGTCATAAAATTGATATCCATCACTTGATTTACATCTTTGTGTAAGATTTCAAAAGTATGTGATGTTTCATATGATATTACCGGTATTAATAAAGTTGTTAAACAACAATTTATGGACAGTATGAGTGAAACATCTTAAATTGCTAAATCATTTGTATAGTGCTTCATACTTACAAATAGTACATATACACTTTATATAAGCGATTCTATATGTAATAAGCCTTGTCTATACTATTTTCTTCTGATTGGTTGTAACTATTAAAATCTAAAGAGAACCAAAAATAAAAAGGACTAAAGTTGCTAAAAACAAAGATACAACCCTAAATCTTCCCATGTTTATAGTATGGAGCTATCTCATGCTCTGGTAGAATGTAGAGGTGTACAAACCGGTTCATGGGGTTAAACCGGTTCAGGTTCAAAACCGAATCGGTTTTTTGGTCGTGGGGTCAAACCGGTTTTTGTTTAAACCAGTTAGGGTTACAAACCGGTTTGGCTCACCGGATACTCGAACTTGTCAAACCAATTCGGACCGGTTTGAAACTGGTTTTTTAATAAACCGGTTTAAGCGGTTGTTAACTATTGAAACCGGTTTATAAAATGGTTTTGAGGGTGGGGTTACCAAACTGGCATACAAACCGGCGGTCCGGGTCGGTTTGGGACCGGTTTGAGCCAAACCGGTTTTTCTTTGAAACCGGTTCCGGTTTTTTTGGCCGGACTGGTTTTTTTGCCCATGTCTAGTCGAAGGTTGCCAGAAAGAGGAAGTGTAGAGAGAAAAAGTAGTGTAAATCGAGAAAAGGAAGAAATCAGCTAAAAATCTTTTCATTTTTCATTCTCGGTTTTGTATTCTTGCAATTTCTACTGGAGTGTTCATTTTTATTATATGATTCCCTTTATTATATCATATCTATACTTTTAATGTTATTTGCTAGCCTAAATGGTAAACTAATTTCACTCAATGAGTTGCTCAACTAGTCAAAACCCATATTGATAGGAAAGGTTTCCACCCTCTTATAAGGAAGACTTCATTATCCCTTCAACCAATATGGAACTCACATCTCAATCAACCCCTAAGGGAGCCCAATGTCCTCGTTAGCATATCAGTCTAATTCCTAGCTCTAAATACATCTGTAACAACTCACATAACCCATACCAAGATATTATATGCTTTTCCTCTTATGGGTTGCCCGTCAAGAACTCACAGTTTTCTTTTCACCTGACGAGTTGCTCGCTTAGGAAAACACATCTTGATAGAAGAGGTTTTCACTTCCTTTTAAAGAATGATTTATTCTCCACCTCAATTGAGGTGAGACTTACATCTCCACCACCCCCTTAAAGAGCCCGACATCCTCACTGGCATACCATTCTGGTCCCTAGCTATGATACAATCTATAACAACTTACATAAATAGTACCTGGATATCATCCACTTCACCCCCAGCTGCCCATCCATAAACACACGGTTTTGTTTTCATCTAAAGAGTTGCTCGCCCAAGAAAAACAATTCTTCGTAGAGGAGGTTTCCATTCCCTTGTAAGGAAGGTTGCGTTCTCCTTCTCAGTTGATGTTAAACTTACATTTTCACCCCTATTAGGGAGCCTAATGTCCTCGCTGGCACACTAGTCTGGTCCCTGACTCTCGTACCATCTGTAACGGTCCATATACGTCGTACAAGATATTGTCCATTTTACCCCCTATGGTTGCTTAGCCAGGAACTTATGGTTTTCTTTTACATGACAAGTTTCTCACTTTGGCAAAACATGTCTTGGTAGAGGAGGTTGTTATAATTTTACAAGGCAGACTTTGTTCTCCATCTCAACCATATGGGACTTACATCTCCACCCCCTTAGGCTTAACGTCCTTTCTAGCACACCAGTCTGGTCCCTGGTTCAAATGTCATTTGTAACAACCCACGTAACCTGTACCAAGATATTATCCACTTTCCCCCCAATGGTTGCCCATGCTGGAATTTATAGTTTTGCTTTCCTAACGAGTTGCTTGTTTATGCAAAACACGTCTAGGTAGAAGGTATTTCAATACTCATATAAGGAAGGCTTTGTTCTCACTTTCACCCGATATGGGACTTACATCTTCATCCCTTTAGGGAGCCCATCGTTCTTCTTGGCACACCGCTCTGTTCCCTTACTCTGATACCATCTATAACGGCCTAAGTAAATTGTACTAAGATATTGTCCACTTTGCCCGCAATGAGTTACTCATCTAGGAACTCAAGGTTTTATTTTCACTCAATGAGTTGTGCACCCAAGTAATACATGTCTTAGTAGAGGAAGTTTCCATCCCTTTCTAAGGAAGACTTCGTTCTCCAACTCAACCGTTGTGAGACTTAGATCAACGTTATTGAAAGCTCTAGTTTTACTTTCGTAAAATACTTTATTAAAACTCTATTTTTAATTGTCTTTCTTTGTCATACTTTAACTGTGTTTTAACTTCAACATTCTATTCATATACTTTATCAAGTATATGTACTTTATCTTTTACCATACTTAATATGAGTGCTTATACTTGGGTAAGACTTTTTTAGTTTTTACTATATATTTATTTTAAGTGTAATCTAACCATTCTTTATCTTCACTTTAACTTTACTTGATCACAAGTCTCTACTTCGTACAAGACTCCTTTAGCCACTGCTTGTGTATTACACAAGTCTTTTTAGTCACTTGTCATTACACACGACCCCTTTGTGGCTTGCAATGCATGCAAGACTCATGTCGCTTGTCATTTCGTATGACTCCTATGTTGAGGTTTGAAATATGTTAAGACATCTATGCTTGTAGGGCTTTTGGCATACTTTAATGTTTTCACATATGTGTTTTTACTGGGTGGCTGTTTTGATTATTATTCAAAATTTTTATGACTTCATATATGAACTTAACATTTCTTATCTATAATTATCTTTAGCTCTTTATCTGTATTTTAACTTTTATTACTATGGTCATCTTTATTTCTTTAGCTCATTTAGCTTTTAGACTATGGTTATCTTTATCTTTTTAGCTACTTTAACTACAATCGACTTTAATAATTTAGTATAATTTAGTCCTATTTATTAGTGTTACCTTAACTCATTATGCTGTTTGGGCCACATACTGTAAGCGAGAACTATCTAGGATCAAAAATTTCGTATATGTCAAGAACTAAACACAATCAAATACTTTAACAATAGTCAAATACTAAGTTCACCAAATACATCATGTGAACCGAGTATTGTACAAGAGCGAGTTCAATACTATAATCAAGAATTATAACCATGTTAGATACTATCCTATACTCAGAACCTACAAGCCAAGAACTATTAGCGAGTAGCATAAACAGAGAACTATCATGGAATACTATTGATGTGTGAAAAAATATATATTATTTTATTTTGAAAATATTTTTCACAAATTAGTTTTAAAATTTGAAAATTCCTGACTAAACTTCACACAAACGATAAGTGTACCGGTCGTGATATAGTAAGGTTTAGGGAAGTCTGGATATTGAACCCTAGGGACACGTTTGATGGCTTTCGTTACTAGACCTCTATCGGCTTCTAACCTAATTAATTGAATTATTTTAAGTAATTGTTAATGAGAAAAATAAACAATTTAACTAAAACTAATTAATCTAAATACGACGGATGAAATAAACAAATTAAGATTAATTCAAACTTGGAAACTTGAAGATGATCAAATATGTAAAATAACTATCTGGGTAGAAATCCAACTAACATGTGATGACATAAAGGTAATAACTTGTATGACTACCTCTAAAAAACGGATCTAGGGTTAACTAGGTATGTCGCTACTCCTTAAGAAAATAAAAGACATGCGTAAAACATTAGATAGGTTTATTAAAATGTCTAATAGAAGATCACCCCTATGTTTTCTACCATATTATCTTTAAGATTATATTTTCTAACCCTAAGATAAAGGACAACTTAATTAAATCCAACTAAATACCCTAAAACACTAACACCTAACAAATAATGGGTAGGAGGTTTTATAAAATATCTATCATCCTTAGGTTCTAGATAAGATTGCACAATGAAAAATAAATGCTCCTAATAGTATCTTTAATCAAAGTTTAAAATAAAAACACAAGATATTTAATTTTAACGTGTAAATCTAATTTAGATGTTCCGCAATCAATCTAGATAAACCAAACACGAGCATGACAATAACTTTCAAGCATAAAACAATACACATATTCATATTTAATTGAGAGAATAATCAAGTTCTAAGACTAATAAACAAATATACGAAATTAATACCAAATATTTAATCAAAACATATTAGTTTTCAACCCAATCTAAATAGTATTAAAGAGTTAGCTACTCATAACGTTCAAAAACATCAAAAACAATAATAAGATTTAAACTTCAGAAACATAAACAAATGAATTAACGAAACAAAAGAAAATAATCAAGAACGAATTAAAACAGGATCGTCTTCTATGCTTGAATAAATCATGTGTCTTCATATCTTGTTCTTCATTTTCAAATTGCTTTTTACTCGTACTCAAAACTCCAAGTTGAATTCATAAAAATAGATATTTTCTTCTTTTCTTTTTCTTCCCTTTAGTTCATGACTCTGTCGTTCTTTTTTTTTCTTCTAAATTAGGTTTTTTTTACGTAAATGCGGTTGAATTGTGTCATGGGCCTTAAAGCCCTGACTTTGTAATTCACATTTACATGAGTTGTGATTATGTAATTAATATATTATGTGGGCATGTACTATTCCTTATGTGAACCTAAGTTAACAATTAGATTCATAAAAATAAAACTAATTCAATATTCAAACAAAATAAATCAGTACTATATATCTTGCACGTGGCATTTTAGTTTCTTTTTCTTTTTTGAACAAATGAATTCATCTTTTACGATCATAAATTTTTGAAAAATAATCAAAATCAAAATATGACCTATTTATGCATAATTTTTAATAAAACATATCAAAACTATATAAAGTATAAAAAAATATTAGTATATTTTATATATATCATTTGCACTCTATCAACTATACTATTGATCGAGATCAATGGGGGGTTGTATGTCCTATATCAGTCGAGGGGATGAAAAAGACTTCCTCTTAAGGGGGTGAGAACTTTTTCTATCAAGATGTGTTTTAATTGGACAAGCAACTTATCAGGTGAAAATAGAACCGTGAGTTTTTAGATGGGCAATCCATTGAAGGCAAAGCAGACAATATCTTGGTACGGGTTATGTGAGTTGTTATAGATGGTATTAGAGCCAACACTTAGACTATTGTGCCAGCAAGGACGTTAGGCTCCCTAAGGGGGAGGGGGTGAAGATGTAAATCTCACATCAGTTGAGAGGGGAGAATGAAACATTCCTTATAAAGGAGTGAAAACCTTCTCTACCAAGATGTGTTTTGCCTAGGGGCAATTCGTCGGGTGAAAATAAAACCGTGAGTTTTTGGATGATTAACCCATTAAGGACAAAACGGACAATATCTTGGTACGGTTTACATGACTTTGTATGCATATTAGTTTGACATGTATGCATATTAGTTTGACATGCATGCATATTGATTAAAACATGTGCTTGTCAATGATTCTGGAGCTACCTAACATTGTGTTAAAGATTAACATCATTGTATAGTTATATTAATTAAATTCATTTACTTTTTGAACATGATAATAGATAATGTTTTAATTCCATTGCTTATAGATTGATGAACTTTTGGTTTGAGAACTTGTTTTTTTAATGTTCAAATTCAATTGTGAGATTGTTTAGAAACGAGACATTATATTGGTCCACCTAGCATCGTGACATGGGTGTCTCTACGATACAAACAAGTAAAGCAATTGCTTTAGGTCTTTAAATTTTTAAGTCCTTCAAATTTGAAAAAAATATTACTTTTATCTGAATTTTAAATTGAAAATATATATGAGAAAAATGAGAAGAGATAAAACAAGATGATGGAAGGTTTATTATCCCATCACCTAACTTGTTACCGTATTCGATAACAAGTCATACAACTAAAAACAATATTATCCCATCACTTAACGCAAATACAAATAAAAAACTTGTAGTTACTAGCATATCAATCACAATATCCATTCATAATCTTTAACAATATTCATACAACACCCTTAGCAAGATCACTACGTAACTCACATTTAGTGCCAGATCACAATCGACAACAAATCGCATAAAAAATCCATACTTTCTCCGATCCCAATTATTATAACAATTTTTCTCAGATTCCCAGATATTCAATTTCATCTTCATCCTCAATTTGTCCCCCAATTCAATCATCATCTTCATTTCCACAATCTTTCTTTCTGGGTATGGCTTCTTCAATCGGGTTGACCCACATCAACGGCCTCACTTCCTCCGGCGTCTCTTTTCCGGCGACTCGCCGCCGGTGGAATGGCGGATCGAGGGTCGGAAGTTTGAAGATCTTTGCTTCAGAAACGAAGCAACAAGAGCCTGATCTGAGTGTCAACGTGAATGGATTGCATATGCCCAATCCGTTCGTAATCGGGTCGGGTCCACCCGGGACCAACTATAAAGTCATGAAGAAAGCGTTTGATGAAGGGTGGGGTGCAGTGATTGCCAAAACAGTAATGTTCTCATTCTTGATCGATAATATTATTTGATTGTTCTTGATTTGTTCAATTGTGTTGATCAGTTTGTAGAATATGAAGCTTCAGTTCTTGATTATGATCAGATTTTGATGGTCAAACAAGGAGATTAAGTTTATGATTACCATTAGCTTTAAGCAACTGATTGATTCATGAAATTGGAATAAGAGTTCTGAAAATGGATCTAAACACTACCCTAATCTTTGTTTAGCAATTCTGCAAGTTTTTAGAGTTGAGTTTTAAAAGTCAAACTTGTTTTTAGCTTTAGATTTGGTGCGGGTTTGAAGAAAGATTGTTAACCATGAGTGAAAAACTATATTGCAAGTATATTCTGATGATTTCATTTCAATTGGGATATGTGAATCACTGATTACAGACGTAATACAATTTTCTGCATAAGTTAATAAATGAATGCTTGCTTGTTCTTGAATCTTTGTGGGACCCGTGAAAAATTCATCTTTTGATGCTTTCCAAGTTTGGAGGATTCACCATTTGATCTTTTACGATTTTGTTTTTGTGCAAAGAAACTGATTATCAAAGGGTGAAATTACCTAATCACCCCTTCTTCGATCTGAAATTGAGAGATTTTACTCCTATCTCACCTTAAGTATCTCCTATTTTCACATCCATTGTCATCCAAGCAGCCCTTAAAGCCCATTAACGCCTGTTTGGTTTATCAAGAATTTATTGTAACCATAAATGTTGTTTGAGTCTGGATAAATATTTATTTTTTTGTTTTTAGAATAAAGCTTCTAACTTGAATTCATAATATCTAGGTGTCCCTAGATGCTGCAAAAGTTATTAACGTGACTCCTAGATATGCCCGATTAAGAGCAGGAGCAAACGGCTCAGCCAAAGGACAGATCATTGGTTGGGAAAATATTGAACTTATAAGTGATCGACCATTAGAAACAATGTTAAAGGAATTCAAACAACTAAAGAAGAATATCCTGATAGGATACTTATTGCATCAATTATGGAAGAGTACAACAAAGCAGCATGGGAAGAACTTGTTGACCGAGTTGAGCAAACAGGAATTGTAAGTTTTGGATTAATATGTATATGTGTCTATTTTGATCTGTTTTTCAAATGGGTTGATTTGTATTTGTTTTATCTCAAGTTGGTTGAACAGGTAAAATAAAAAAATTAGTTAAAAAAGAGGTTGCCTGTCAAATACGTTGGCAATTTTTACATATTTATTATAATGTGTTGTGTTCTATGACTTCTATCTCTTGCCGGTCAATGGCCTCCATCCAAAAAAATTAGCTAAAAGGGCTGCTTGACAAACATGTTGTCAGTTTTGACTTGTTTATCTTAAAGGTTGATTTTGGTCATGTTTTTATCTCAAGCGGGTCGAATAAAAATTCAGCTTAAAGGGTACCTATCAGACACGTTGGCTGGTTTGACCCATCTATTTGTAACGGGTCAAATTGGTTTGTGATTTGTCTCAAGCTTGTCAAATGGGCCAATTAAAAGATTGAGCTGAAAAGGGTGTCTATCAATCAAGTTGGTAGTTTTGATGTGTTAATTTATAATGGGTCGTGTTTTAAAAGCAGGTCAAATAAAAAGTTAGCTATAAAGGAAAAGGTCAAACAGTTAGAAAGTACCCAAATCTATTTCTAATGAATACAACCTCCTAAACCGTTTTTATTCAAATATTTAGAATATTAATGTAGTGATATTATTTTTGCAATCATAATTAACCCATTATTCTTCTTAGTTTTTATAACCAGAAAAGAAGTTTTAGAATATTATAGTAATGATATTGTTTTGTACCCGAACGGTCTGTTTTGGTTATACCAAATGTTTACTTCTCTCAACCATTTTGACCAGTTAACCACCTGATCTGCCTGTTTCACCCTCCCCTATAAGTAGTATTTAAGTTTAATTATGTCAAACATCATTCTTTACTTGACTTTACCATGTAATTCTTATAACAATTATTGCAGGATGCTATTGAAGTCAATTTCTCTTGTCCTCATGGTATGCCTGAAAGAAAAATGGGTGCTGCAGTTGGACAAGATTGTGATTTATTGGAAGAGGTTTGTGGATGGATTAATGCAAAAGCTACAGTTCCTGTTTGGGCAAAAATGACTCCAAATATCACAGATATCACTCAGGTATGCGTGTTTGATTTTGAATTATTGAATGAATATTGTAAATTTGTACTTTAAACTTGGTTGTAGACTTGTAGCTATAGCTTAATATTTGTTCATTTACCACCCCAAATTGTTGTCCACGTTACCTTTTTAGTTTGTCTCAAAGGATTGACCACTTTTATAGAACTGTCACAGTTTTACCATTTTCCCATATTAACCTTAGTTTCCTTGTCATAAATGCAACTTTTCTAAGTCAATAGTTTTTAATTGCAAGGGTAAAATTGCATAAATTGCATATATCTTAAAATTAAAATTTCTTTTGTTTTGTGGACAATTATTTTCGATTGGAGGGAGAATTCTTTTGTAACATAACATTAAGATAACACAGTTGCTTTCTATACATTCTCAATTAACTCATAAATGGTTTTGTTTCCTGTTTTCTTATCACTCCAAAACTTTCTCTATTATAGCCAGCTAGAGTTGCTTTGCAATCTGGATGTGAGGGTGTAGCTGCAATTAACACAATCATGAGTGTTATGGGCATTAATTTGAAGACATTACATCCCGAGCCTTGTGTTGAGGGGTTAGTATATCCAATCAATAAGTGTCTTTGCATGGAATATATGTAGAAATGGCAACTTTAATATGTTCACTTATGAATGAGATGAAATGGTTTGTGTTGCATCTCTAACCGGTAAAATGTGTATGATAAAGAATATTTAGCCAAAAAGAAGGGTTATATGGTATAAAGCAGGCCAGAGGTCTCCCAAAGTGTATTGTTAATGCATAAAACCTCCTAAATCATCTTATTTGAAGATGAGATAGATTATTATTAATATGGTGAGATTTTGTAATCATATTGGTACACCAATTACGGTAAAAAAACACATATTAGAAATTTTTAGACAACATTGTGTTTGGAGTTGAGTCGGGTTGTGTTATCGCTAATTAGTCAAAAGAAAGCTAGCTAAAAAGGAAAGGGGGTGAAAGTCATCCAAAGTGTATTCTTGAATTTTAATTATGATCTCCTAATTGTGAATATGAAAAAAATTATACTATTAACGAAATGATATATTTATATTATCATATTTGGCACCATAATTAATATTAAAAAGTAGTAAAAAAAAAAGAAAGAATAATAGGACAGAAGGTGTTTTTTGTTTATTCGGGTTATGTTTTTTCTCTAATAGGTAGCATAAGAAAAGTTGGATTACGGGTCTTAAAGTCGTCCAAAGTGTATTTTAATACATAAATCTCTTAGACCAAGTTATTCAGAGAAAAAAAAGCTTATTAACATAAAAGCTTGTAATTTTATTATTATTATTATTTTTTCATCTACAAAAAAAAACAAAAAACAAAAAAAATTATTACAAGTTTTAGACAAAGTGTTTTGGGTCAACCCAATGCAACCCCATTTGACCCCATACAAATATTACCTGTTTAGACATGCACCCTTTTGACAGGTTATCTGACCCATGTGACTTGCTCATTTTGTCACCTCTACATCGCTGTATACTTGCGTATTTACTTGTGTGTCACGCAGATATTCTACTCCCGGAGGCTATTCTTCAAAAGCCGTTCATCCTATTGCACTTGGAAAAGTAATGAGCATTGCACAAATGATGAAGAATGAATTTAAAGATGGAGACTATTCTCTTTCTGGGATTGGAGGTGTTGAGACAGGTGGAGATGCTGCTGAATTTATTCTTCTTGGTGCAAATACTGTTCAGGTTTCTTTCTTCAACCAAATGATATTTCCTTATCTCATTATCATTTGCACATAATCTGATTATGTGAATATGGGCAAATTTTGTAACACCCCCCCCCCCCCCCCCCCCCCCAAGCAAACACACACACCAACAAAAAGAACTACCCTTTTTAAGTCATTAGTTTGTCAAATTACATAAAGAAAAGTTCAATTATTACAATGAAAAAATCAAAAATTCAGTAAAATAATCTAGAAGGTTTTATGCATTCAAATCACACTTTTTGCAACCTTCAACATGTTCAACCCTATTGACCCGTTTCTTTTAAGCTTATTTTTTTACATTACCCATTTGGCGCATTATGGAAAGAAAATAACCTGAATTGACCAATTCATAAATAAATAGGCGAAATGTCAATCTATATATAAAATCATAACCAAAGTCATGCATTGATTATTGTTGTTAATTAAATTTTTTTTTTAAATTTAAAGGTCTGCACCGGTGTGATGATGTATGGATATGATCTGGTTTCAAAACTCTGCTCAGAGCTCAAAGACTTCATGAGAACTCACAACTTTTCAACCATAGAAGAATTCAGAGGGTACGCAATCGAAAACATAAATTTCCATTAAATTAATGAACCAAAAATATGTTCTTTTTACCTGAAATGAATGGTTTAATGCAGGGCATCACTTCAATACTTCACCACACACACTGAACTCGTGAGAATACAACAAGAAGCCATTCGGGAACGAAGGGCAGTAAAGAAAGGATTGCAATCTGATAAAGACTGGACTGGAGATGGATTTGTTAAAGAAAGTGAAAGCATGGTTTCTAATTGATTAAAGATTTGAAACAATTAAAAATAATAATACTTGTATGTTTTTATTTAAAAAAGTTGAACATGGTATGGTATTCTTCTGTTGATTGAACATCTTGCAACATTTACTTTCTGTAAATTTACATAGTTGTCAATAAAGTGTTCATGTTCATATGGTTTATGAATTGTGTTTTGAAAGTGATTATGTGGTATTGAATAACTTAATTAAGATGATTGGCTGTAACAAAAAGAATATTGTAGAAGAAGTGTTTATTCTACTTTAGGTTGTAGAAGTTGAGTGCTTGACTGTTTTACATTTGTTAGTTATTTAATATATTTTAAAGATTAAACTTTTAATACTGATACTAGGTTATAGACTAGTGTTTTCATAGGGTTGTCTAATAAAAATTATATAATTTTATAATGTATATTACACATGCTGAATCATTTTACCTATCTAGACTTATACTCTAGTCTTTCACCATATATATATGTGTGTATGTATATTATTCGGTGGTGTTTAGATTATTGTGTTATACACTAGGGGAGGCTTCCATTTGAAATATGTTAAAAGAATTATTTTTTAGGCAAAATATAATATTATGTATTATATGTATGATATATGTTATGTATAAATACAATTAATGAACAACTCTTTCCAAAAGTGGTTTCATGTATAATCACATCATGAAAAATTCAACATTAAATTTTTGGGTGTATCGTGAAGCTTTTAAATGAACATGCATGTAGCTTTTATTATATTTTTGGATGTGCTGTGAAGCTTTTAAATAACCATGTATGCAGCTTTTATCATTAGTTTTTTTTAAATAAGTTTCAATGAAAAGTAGTTCCTGCTTGGAAGCAGCTCCTGACACGAGTAGTTTCTGTGTGAGAAGTTAGTCAAATAATCAATTTTCACATTTTTTCCTAAATATACAATTTAAAAAGATTCATATCATAATCGGTTATTTGAATCCTACTACTATAATAAAATGGTAACTATCTAGAACACATGTCAACATCACATTTATTCTCACAAAAATTTTTCCGTTTCTCTCTTATGTTAAATAATTACTTTAATTACAATATATTATTTAAGTATTTTTTAGATTAATAATGGTTTTTCAATAAATTAAAAAATATATCTTTTTATTCATGTTATTTCTAAATAAATAAACTTTTATAAAAATTATTTTTCTACTAGAACATCAAACTTATTTAAAATATAAAATATTTTAAATTTAGTGCTTTTAAAAAGTAAATGTTTTATAACAAATAATAATTAAATATGAGAGTTATAATAAGGATATTTATAAAAATGTTATTTTTTAAAACAAAATTTTTATTTTTATTTTGGAAAAAATTATAAAGTTGATATCATTGTTTTATTATTTATAATTTTTACTTTTATTTAATTTAAATCATATATTATTTTAGAATATCATTTTATAATTAAAATAAATTTTATTATGTTTAATATTATATTTATTCAACCCGTGTAATACACGGGTTCACTAAAACTAGTAATCTATAACAAGGATTGTACAAAGCGTATTTAAATATTAGTTGGTATGCTGACACCCCACGTATTGACACTTATTAATGCGTTATCACCATTACCAAAAAATGACCATAGCTCATTTGAATTAATAACAAGGGTGTTGTTATTTGCATCATATTTTATAACACTCTACTACATAACAATAAATATTAACTATTGTTAGTAAATGTAACAACTTTAATTATGACATTCTCATGCAACTTTAATTAAATGAAAATTTTAATATCGTAAACTATTTTTTTAGCTTTTAACCTTTTTTTAAAATGTTTAGTTAATTGATGGTTTGAAATTATTTAAAAATATTTTCTGTAATAGTTTTTTGTTAATTTTTTAAAGAACCTATAACGAGCCAAACCCTCGTTTTGTGGGAAAATCAATATGAAATAAAAATATGCTTTGGGAGTGTGAGATAGGCGGACGGGGAATACGCTCTTATGGACCTAGCATAGGTCACATCCCTCACGCTGTTGTTGATACTTGTTTGATTCAAAACTGGTGAGTAGGGCCCTGTGATGATAAGGATAAGCGTAATAACTAACTCTGACTTTCGTCCTGTAGACAGGGGATAGAAGCTTGGGTAAGCTTCTTCTCCTGTCGGCTACTGCTTTCTGCTTTTATGCAGCTAACAAGTCCAGCCGAGTCTGCAATTCATCGGATGAATTGGCTTTTAATTAATTGTAAATTTTCAATAAGAAATATATTTTTAACAGAAACTACAAAACATTTTTAAACATTTAATGATTAGAACATAATGTTTATTTAAATAGTGAGTTACTTCTTTTCGTCAAATAAAGCCGATTTTAGTTGTACGAGTCTAATTTGAAGATTTTAGTACTATTACATGTAGAGATTTTATTTTGTTTTGATTTTTGGTGTAGACATAGGCTTTTTGTATTAAAAAAATCTTTAACAACATTATATCTTTTTGAGTCTTGTTTAGAAAAACATATATATTTTTTTCTAAATACATTAAAGTTGATGTTTATTTTTCTTATAACGCCAATCTTTATAATAAAAAACAAACCAAATGATAAGTAACAAGAAAGGTGAAATAGAAATATTGCAAATTAAAGATACACAAAGATTTGAACGATAAGCTTGTCAAATTTATCTAATTTAAACTAATATTTATCGATTATAAATATACAAATTAAAATTATCCAACTTATACACATTAAATTCCTTACAAAGAGCCTCTTTTGAGGCATCAAATTTTTTTTTGCGAGAGTCCATGTTAATGTGGTTGATTTAAACTAGAATTTTGTTAATTTATATTATACTAGTATTAAGTCCCCCATATTGCAGCAGGGGCGTAAAATCATACTAAGTAGCACTAATATCACATCAAAAAAATAAAGCTAAACGCAAAGTAAACATAAAAACATTGAACCACGCACGTGAAACCTAAAACATTAAAAACTCAGATTCGCACGTTACAACGTGGATGTTAAATGGGTAAAAAAACATAACAATGTTGAATCACTCGTGTACACAGAGTGTTAACTCTCAAATTTTAGACCATATAAATCAAAATGTTTGTAATAAATTGAAAGTATTTGAAATTAAAGTCAATAATAAAAATTTGTAGGGGATAAACTGTGAAATATATAAAAGTATTCGATTAAAGAAAAAAACTAAAAGGAAAGAAAGAAACATACAACTTTTTATGCACGTGATACAATATTTAATATATTCACAAGTTGATAATTAGTAATATTAATTTTTTTTAATTTATATACAAAGCTAATAATGGTAATAATAAATTGATTAATGAATCAAGTAAAGTGACTTTTGTAACAAACTAGCAGCAATCAGACTTGAACTCGTGCCTCTTATGGATTGTAAATTAATAATAGGATTACTCATATCCTTTAAAAGAATTGAATCTACCATGTTACTTAAAATAAGTAATCATATTATATATCAATCATTTACAATAAAAGAACTAAATCTACCATGTTATTTAAAATAAGTAAATCATATTATAAATTTACGATCCTTTATGATAAATAACAAACCATTAATGCAAACTTGATGGATTAAAATAATAAATCATTACCGCGAACTAATATTTATAAATAATAATTTATGATCGTTTTCTCCACTTTGTCTTTTATGATGCAAAGTAATTAAATAGGTATTTAAAACAATTTTAATTACTAAAATCACTTTGATATAAGCATAAAAATGTGTCATAAGACATGACAAATAAAAAAGGATCAAATATGAAAACAAAAGAACTTTTTTGGTTAAAACACAAAAGCTAAAAATTCATTGTAGCTAGAAGTTTCAAATTATATAGATAAATAATAGTCAATGACCATAACACAAAGCTTTAAAAGTTTGTGGCTAGTTTGTAAAGAATTGAAACTCCACTATTAATCCAGTTCATAATTGTTATATATATAATGTTTTAATTTTTTACATTAAATTAGTTGTTTAACATGGGAATTTCATGAAAAATCAGATGCACCACATTTAAGAGCACCTGAAATATTAAATGCTAATTAATTTTTATGTTTAACTCATATTTGATTGGTGTGGTTGTTATCAAAACTTAATTAATATAATAGAGTAGAGTATAATTAAAAAATAAAGTATGATAGTAATTAGAAAAATCCAATAACAAAAAGTACGGTGATAAATGATGGTAATTAAAGTGGATAGTAGTTATGTTTTATTGGTCCAAGACTGTGGGTAGCTAAAGATCCAAAAATTTCATTGGCATAAAATTGGATAATCATTCATCACCAATAGAGATAACTAATGTTAAACTCACGCGTTATAGCGGGGACGTAAAACCATAAAAAAAATCAAGTTAAACCATTGTCTGCAAATTCATGCAGCAAATGTAAGAAAACGAAACTCATGCGTTGTTGAATACATTTTCAACTTTGTACATAAAACGAAATCGTCAGAAACCCATGCGTTGCGGCGAGATCCTCATCGTGAAAGTAAATAAAAAATATATTTTAGCTGAGGTTGGTTTCTTTCAAAATCTATACCAAAATGTAGGTAACAATAAGCATGTCGTAATTATGTATTTGTGATTATATAAATTATTATAATTTAAAAGTTACAAAAAAATATGTTTAAACTTAATATTAAAATAATAAAAAATATTCAAATACTAAACATTAGAAAATGACAAAAAGAAGAGATATATAAATAGATTGGTTTTTAAAGTATAGATAATAACTTAATTAACCTAACATTTATGGTATTTTTAATTGTATAACAAAAATACTTATATCTACTACATTTTGAAATTTTATTCACCATTTGAGCTCCTTGCTACGTGGCACTATTTGATTACACCACTTTGTTTTTATGTGTATCAATTATTTTTTGAACGGTTGTTTAGTAGTTAGAAACTAATAACATCAATTTAATAATAATTCATTAAAGTTTGAACATTGAACTTTCAAAATAAACAATTTTCCATCTCCTCTTTAAACCACTAGATCAAAATATCATTCGTATACGTATCGATTATATAGTTTAAAATTAGTTGGTGGCCCATTACACACAATGGTCCTGCTAACCTACTAGTCACGCCCGCATTGTTTTACCCTAAATATGGGTTTGATTTCGTGCAACCCCACCTAATGTTTGTGTAATTTTATTTTTATTGTTTAATTATTGGGTTATCGGATATTAATAATCTCAACTTTCATTTATTGGTCGTGATTAATCCCAACTCAGGAAATGTTCGCAGACACCTCTAACTTTGAACGTATATCCCTTACTAACTGAAAGTTAACCCAAACGTTAGTTTTTTTTGATGAAATGAGGCCAAGTTTGAGCCATTTTTCAACTCTAGCATCGCCTAGTCCCAGTTAGGTCTGTTTTTCGCTGTCTAACCTCCATTATCACCTTAAATCTACCTCCAACGAGTTCGGTGGTTCAAATAAGGAGGCGGAGATTGACGGGTTTTTTGGTGTGAAAGTTTCAAATTGATATATTTCAACTTTTTGATTGGTGTTTTGGCCACAAAAAGAGTCCACATCATCACAAAACTAAGTGGATTAACTCTCAGTTACTAAGAGCATCCGTAAACATTTATTGAGTTGTGATTAGTCTCGGCCAATAAATAAAATTTGGGATTATTAAAATCGAATAACCCTTAATTATTTATTATTTTTCCATTTTTTTATTTTTTTCTTCCCAGATAAATTGTTTAGGGTTTAGGGCCAAGGACATTTTGTATTCCTTTTATTTTCTCTTTTATTTACTGTGAGAAACGCCACCAGAAAACTAAAGGGCTCACAATACCATACTAAGTAATTGGACCATGTAAAACACAACTTGCATATGAAAGTTGAATTTGAACCCAAAACCTTCACTAGATCGAATTAAACAAGTACCACTACGTCACCCCTTGAAGGTCTCAAAATGCTATATTCAAACAATCACTTTCATAGCACAATGTGTGACACAACTATTAACCAGGTAGAAATCCCAAAACTCTTGAAAATAATGTGTCTTTATACGTTAGGTTATAGTTTCTCTTTTGGTCAAAAGATATATGTTTATTTAAATTGAGGGATACGAGTTTTCATTTGTTGTCATTTGGAAATGTTAATATGATCATTTTCTTTAATTTGGTTGATGCTAAACATGCCTAATTATTTTCACAAAATAGACTCTGATTTATGTTCTATAAACTCTAGTTTGCGAAGTGTTGTGTTGTGGGTCGTGAAAATCCAACTTTTTTCTAACTGGATTGTTGGGTTTGAGAGAGGTGTTTTTGCGACTAGTTCCCATCATTGTTTGCATTATGGTTTGTGGTAGTCACGGATTGAACCCGACTGTTTGGTCAAGGAGATGGATATAGTCATATAGCAGCTGAGATCTCCATAGGAGGCAATGGAGTTTGATGATTTAATGGGTATTCTTAGAAATGATAATTCAAAAAGCTCTAGTGATTCTTGGGGTTGGAATGGTTTTCCGGATGGAAGATTCACTGTTAAGACTTAAAAGGATTTATTATATAATCCTCCACATAGTGTGGCCTTTGTATACTGATGGAACAATTGGTTGCCTAAAAAAGTTAATATCTTTACTTGGAGAGCCGAAATGGGTAGAATCCCTACGTATGACGCACTTGGAAGAAGGAACATCCAACTTCGGAATCAAAGCTGTAGATTGTGTGGGGAGTTTGAAGAAAAGCAGATCATTTATTTATTATTGTTCTGTCGCTAATCTTGTATGGGTCGTGATAGCTCAATGGCGTGATATCCCTCCTGTATTTGCATTTTCATACAAAAACCCTCTTGGAGACTCAAAAAGCCATCAATAACAATGAGAAAAGGAGGAAAACTGTTTATATTATTGTTCTTCTATCTTGTTGGCGTATATGGAAGTCAAGAAACGAAAGTGTTGTCAATCAAAAGAGGAAGTTGGCGCCTAATATGTTCTCATGAGGGGCACTTAAAGAATTCTACAGCGACCCCATTTTTGTTATCCTGCAGAACTAAAGTTTTTCCAGGTCCTCCTTAACAACAGTACTCAACTGAAATATTTCTTCTTTCACCGCTTTGCCATATAGCGTAATGTTTATTTTGCTCCCTCTTTCTCAAATGAATCCTGCTTAGCATAAAGCCAAAAAGTTAATAAACCATAACATCAATCATGACAAATGGTTGAGAAATGTGTGTTCGCGCATGCACTGAAAGCATTAACAGAAGTGTAATTTGAGCAGGTCAAACAACGTATCAAACACACAGATTCAATTGATCACCTTGTAAATGTGGATTGACATGGGTTGTGTTATATTGACATAGTAAAACCTTTAAATGAGAAGTCGAAATCATAGAGAAATTACATTGGAATCAACTATTACTACAACCAGAAACATCAACACAAGAATATGTTTAATTATGTAACACAATCAAACAAGCATTTAAACTTGTAAACAAAAACAATGTACTGAAAATGCAGTTTGGTTTGCTTTCTACATCAACATCATCATCATTGCACATATTCAGCACCATACTATGTCTTTTGAGGGTTTTTTTCCTGACATAAATAACTTTCACAAAAAATAAGGTACCCCTGTTCTTGGACCTCTCATCTGATTGTTTTCCTCTGTTTCTGTGAAAAACTTTACCTCTCTCTCCTGTCACAACCAAACAGTCAATTAGTCAAACAAACACAAATAAACCGCAAACTCTTTTTCCCACCATATATACCAGTAAAGTTGCAATCCAACGTGACAAGCTAACACGATATAGTGAAAGAAGAAACTAGTAACACAATATAAACAATGGGACCCATTGTCGAGCTACTCACATGACAGTAAACAGTGCTCTGATTATGCTCTGGAAATAATAATTGCAACTGAAAGTCATAATAATAAAAAAAACTTTTACATCTGCTTCTAATTATTTGGTCAGATAATCAGGTTTAGATTAATAAGTTTCATACCAGTTGCAATTGAAGGGTATATTAAAATTACTTATTCAACCCTTACCTTTAACCTAGTTTGTGACACTTTTACTCCATTACACAAACCATCTCTAATATTTACACAAAATTTTCCTCCTTGATAATCTTATTTATGTAGAAAAGCATAGTTAAGAGAGTACTACGCATAACCTGTTTCTTCAAGATTTTAGAAATGACCACTAAATAACCAGCACTTGAATTCATGATAAGCAAAAGCAAATGGGAATACCATATTCTCACTGAAGCTCAATATTGAAGCCACATTGCCACAGCGATAGCAGTAATTTGGTGCAGACCAAACCTGCATGATCAAGCAGAAATTGATAATGTGTCATGTTCGAATTTAGCAATTTCGACACATTTCACGAATGGATCAATTGGGTAGTGTTTATCACAAATCAGTCAATTAAAAATAGCTAAGAGTGGAAAGGATTAAACAGGTTTTAAATGCTCAAAAGGCTGTTTTATTACATACAGCATTGTAACTTGTTTTATTCAAAGACTCAGATTCTAAATTCTACTGCAAAAAGTTTTTCATTAAAATACTTTAACACGTTCAATTATTTATTAAGAACTTACAAAAAAGTGATTACGTGTAAACCCATACTAAAAATGAATAAAAAAAGGGAAAACTTACAGTTACAAGCCCTTTATCTTGAAACATGTACTTTAAACCTTCTTGGACAAGTTGATGGGCCCGGCATACTAAATCAAGCTTATTGATGTGATTGAACTGAAATATAAACATAAACATTAACGCATGGGAAGGTTACCAACCACCTCAAAAGAATGAACACACACATATTACATTCCAAAGTATTTACCTCGGATGTAACTCTAGATCCAAAAAGCCATCCAGCCCCACGAGGGCTCACAGCCCATGTTTCTATGTCTTCAGGGTCACTCCACATTAGGTCACAAAATGGTCCTTCATGGGGGATCTCGCAGTTCCGTTCAATAATTCTAATCTGCATAATGAGGTTATAAGAGAAAAGAAAGAAAAGTTAATGCAAGAGCAAAGAAGCTTGGATCACACTTAAGTTGCAGCTAGCACATGAAAAGAGCATACAAGAGTTTAATATATAATCATAGCATAGCAAGCCAAACCTGGTCAACAGTCCTAACGTCAGGTGAAAGACCTCCATGGACGCATAAGACCTGTCATCAAGCCAGAAGCAACATATTATTGACACCTACACACATACATAAGTGTATAGTTGTACACACATAGGTTAGTTCATTTTAGAACGCTAAATATCTAGAGAACAAAAGAACACATCTAAGCCCTTACTCAAAAGAAATGATAGGCCAAGATACAATTTATGCACATGTGAATATGTTTTTATTCACATGTAAGAAATAAGTGTGACATGCATGCCATTCCTCGCATGTGAACATATACAATCTTGGACCATCATCTTTTTATATGCGGGCCAAAATGTGCTGTTTTAATCTGTATATATTTGGTGTTCTAAAATGAATTTTTCCATACATGAATATACATACACACAGACATAAGTAGTAACATAACTCACACACACACATATAGCATGTACAGGGATACAAAGAAAGTGAGTCATACAGTTCCATCTATTATAGCTGACAAAGTTAGATAATCGAAAACGTCTGTGCAATATCTCCAAGCATTAGCATTCCCGTACTTTCTTTGGCATTCGTCATAGAACCCATAGACCTACAAATAATTATCATAAGCAAATACAAAAGTAATATAAGATCATAAGAATTAAAGCATATATTCATACAAAAAGGGAAAGCGCTAACTATGTGGCCAAAATCTCAAGTCTCTGAAAAGTATGACTTAGATTCATGGAACTTTCCAAGAGAGAGCAGTTAGCCATTAGAGAAGAGACCATTATCTTTTTAAGAATTAGGCACATGGTATTCTTCGGTAATAATTCTTGAACTAGAGCTCCTTGCTTTTTCTCAAATTAATATTTTTCATTACGTATAACATTATATGTTCGTATATATCCTGAATTATGTGCGCAATAAAATTAAACAATTACCCAGATATGAAAAGGCTAGTAAAGGCTTGTTTTTTCCAAAAAAACGCTTGTAACATGATACAAATCCAAGCAGCCCAGGTCCTAATCGGGTGGGGCTGTTTACCGGGTCAAAGGATCTTCATGGAAATCAGCCTAGTGGGGTTAGTGGGTGAGTTGGTCATCTAATGTTTAGGAAGAAACTGCAGCTTAACTGCCCTTGTTCTTCCTATTTATGTTTTATTTCTAGGATGTTTGTCTTGTCTTGTTTATTTCAAATTTTCTAAGTATTGTTTGTACTGGAGATTTGCCCTTCTCGAAACGAATCGACAAGTGAATTTCACCTTCGTTTGCATCTTAGTTTTCTGGGTTCTAACATCTTTTTATGTTGCACTTCCATTACTAAATGTTTTCTTTTTATATACATATATCACAAATAAATGACAAGTATTCCTTAACTATGTCAAAAAGCTGATCACATTGAAATATATGCTAAAAAAAGTGGAGACGGTAGTTGAAATACAAAGTTTCCTCTCGTTCTATATTAAACAACGTTTAGATCTATCTGAACATCAAGTTTTCTCTCATTCAGTATTGATTTATTGACTAGAACCATCGTTCTAGAAGTGTGTAGAACATGCTGGCATATGAAGAGCAGGCAACAATTTAAAATTTGATACGAAGTATGCAGAAAATATTATTACCCTATCAAAACACAAATAACAATGGGATATTCATAGTTGTAAACCCTAGTTATACAAATAACATATTTGCATTGTAAGATGCATACTAATCATACATAAAATAATGTTTTAGGTTACCTGTGTTAATTGCCTACTTTCATGATTCCCACGCAGAAGAGTAATATTTGCAGGGTATCTGCAAGCACATGTAAGCCAAGTCATTATATAAATAACAAATAAGAACCACAAAACTTATTAAATCCCATAATTAACTGCACATGTAAATAAGAACAAGACTATGGATTACCAACTCATTTTTTTATCATTTTGAGATTAATTCAATTCTGCTCTTATCCTCAGAATCATAGATTGAGGCTCTTT
Organism: Flaveria trinervia; assembly: GCA_025506515.1. NCBI lineage: Eukaryota > Viridiplantae > Streptophyta > Magnoliopsida > Asterales > Asteraceae > Flaveria > Flaveria trinervia. The sequence continues at coordinate 61,739,919 of CM046456.1, read as the reverse complement.
ATTAGATAATATGATGGTAGCTTACGCACAAAACTAATTTCAAGTTATAAATGTTGGAAGTTTCGAGGTATGAATGTATGATAGAATATATGACGGTTACAACTTTAAAAGCTAGTGTCTTGCTTTTAAAAAGTTTCATAAGCTGATTCCATTAAAACATAACTCATTTTATTAGCTACATAAGGGCAATTGTGCTTGCTATACATGTAAAAGTTATTTTTGAGGTTTTATTTCCTTTTTGTCTAACTTTTCACCATTAAATTGTATTTAAATATGCACATGTTGCATGCCAATGCTCTTAATAAATGGTTATATCAAACCACTCAAGTTCTTTCATTGCCTGTTAATAATGGATATTATCTTTTTATCACTACATGTTGAAGGTATATGTAGATACATGCATATATAAGCTGTAAGACATACATCTACATGCATATGCTGGGTAGACATGGACTAATACAGTAATACCCATTGTAATTTGCATACAATATCATTACCTTGCTTTTAGAAGCAAAAGTATTGTAAAAACTTCCAAACTGTTGTAACCACGGTCAACAAAATCCCCCTGACAAGAAACACAAGGAATTTCTTGAACACACATAAAAGTGAATGATTCTTGAATGCTCTGAACTTGAAAACAAAATGCACACAATTGTTTGTACATCACAAATTTACCATAAAAATGTAATTCGTCTCGGGTACATGACCTCCTGTCTGAAAAAGCTTCATGAGATCATGAAACTGGCCATGAATATCACCACAAACAGTAACTGGACTATTGACTGGCTGAACATTTGATTCTTCAATCAAGATATCTTTTACCTGAAAGTTCAAAAAAAAGGAAGAAAAGAAGAAAGTTTGAGTTCCTGGTACTAGAACAGATTATGAGAGATACCCTTTTTCTTTATTTAATATGTTTATGTTAGTTTTTTAGAAGTTTATGAGATGCTTAATATTTTCCATAAAATATAAGCCTTAATATCAAACTCAAAAATTCACTGGTCATCTCGCAAATTCCAGGCTCCATTTTCCAATTTTCAGAAAGTTCAGACCAATTTTACAAGTTTCATAAAGTTCAGTCTCAATTACAAGATACTTCAAGGTTGTAACTTGTAAGAAATACTCCCAGTCCCATTTGATCATGTAGTTCTACAATCAAAAGTGTGCCATTTTATATATATACATTATAGTAGTTGCAGACCACTCCCTGGGCTTTACATTCTATAATTTACTAAATTATACATCCAATCTGTTTGAAAGCAGCATGATAATCAATAAAAGTGGCTATGGATTTTCCAATTAACTGATGCTATTTGTGGCTTTTGAGAAATGCTTACACGTGTTACTAGGCAACCTACAAAAGTTACAAGCAAAAATCATCCAACTAACATAAAGACAAAGATATATAACAGTTTGTTTCATTTCCAGTTGCAAATCTTGAACTAAATTGCCGGCTTTAAGCAAAAAAAACAACTCACACAAATCAACAATTGATTCTCTACATTGGGTATTCTAACTATCAACAAATTCCTAAAATTTTAGGTGGGATTGTGGATTTTAGGTTATGTGCAAGCCCATTAAGCAATATCCCACATCCCAAACCATTTCTAGCATTCAAATGTATGATGAACACATCCATTTTGTTCACAAAATCTTAACACATACAAAACAAAATTAGGGTTTTCATTCTCCTAAATTCTTACAGAAATTTCACATCATGGCTCTATCCAAACAGTGTTGTTAACTTACTTTAACATAAATGTTAAAAGTGATGATCTCTCAGATAACAAAATGAACAACTCCATACATCTTCAACATTCTTTAACCTTCGCCGTTCAATATAACATATGCTGTCACGAAGCAATATCTAGCTTTCAAAACTCATATGTACATGAACACACCTGTATGGTTCACAAATCTCAACAAATACAGCAACTACAATTAGGGTTTTCCATTTCACACAACTCCCACCAAAATCCCCAAACCAAAACACCAACAACCCACAAAGATTCATTACACCAAAACCCCAAATCACTCAAGAAACAACAAGAAATCTCAACCCTAGACCCAACCCCGATCCGTTCACAAAACTTCTGCAAACAAATTCACATAAAAGGTGAAGATAATCACGTACGTATTCGCATAACAGCTGCAATTCATCTTCCGTCAAGTGTTGTCCCTCTTTGACCTTCGATATCCACAGATCCAAATCCATCGTTCGAATTCGGGATTTTTGTATCTGAAATTCGAAGATAAAGGGTGTGTGTAAAATGGGTTTTTGGTTAAGATTTGTGTGGTTTAATCACCGATCGGTGAGTAGCCGGAGAAACAAAGAACGGCCGACGAGAGTAGTTTTGTTGGTTCTTTGTGATGTGGAGTTTCTTTCCCCTGTTATATCCCTAGTGGTTTGCTCTTTGATTCAACATTTTTCATGTATCATATCCAAATGTTATTATAGATAATATATGCAATAGATAAAATGTAAGAAAAGATTTTTATAGATTGTGATCGGTTTGGGTTCGAGTTTGATTAGTCTAACGACTTGTCATGAGCCGATAAGAAAGTTTTTTACTTTTAATTTTTTTATGATTTTGCTAGACTTGAGCTCTTTACGAGAGTGACTACATATGATTATTATCTCGATGATGATGAATTGACGATGATTGTAAGGTTATTCTGACACATCAATTATTGCTTTCTCAAAAACTATGGAATCATCTTCTCGTACATACTATTGATAGATGCAAGACTCATTAGCATTAAGGTGTATCGCCTCCTTTTATGAGTGCTTGTGTTTGCCCCCGACAATCGTTATATGTTTTTCATAAATTAATATTCAAATCAATCATTACTGTTGAGACTATAGATATGATTATATATAATATGAAAAAGTTATAAATATTTAAAGAAACACTCAGGATAGACATTCAGGTAACATAAGCTCACTTTTCAACAATTTAAACACAATCGTTTTATTAACAACTAAAGATGATAACATAAACTTGAACACATTGAATAAACCAAAAACACTCAGGATAGATATTTAAGTAGGAGATTAGTTCTATAAATTTTCACAGGTAAAAGACGGGTATGGTATTAAGTGACACCCGACCCCGCCGATTTACCCGGACCATATCAGTATATATATCATTCTTCTTTTATATTGCTTTACTAGTAATCCACTAATCCATTAGATTTTCTATATAAATCTCTAATTCATCGAGTAACAGAGATATATCAACATTAAAATAGTAAGAAATGTACTAAAGAGTCCCAATAGATAACTTTTAATAAATTGATGAGTATCTAGAGACTCGACGGGCAATGAGTAAGAAGTAGCCAACGAGTACAAGTTAAGCTTTATAAGCGGATATGAGACTATTATTATCAATGCTCGTCACATTACCATCCCTCGCAACATCCACTGCTGTCGTACCATCAAAAACAAGTATTGGTACCCAGCCATGAAAAAGATCATAAAACTGAATTGACTAATGAGGGTTGAAAAAAAACTACAAGAAGATGCTTAGTAAAAGAGAAAAAAATATAAGTTTAGGCTTTTTATGAAAAGGATAAGAAATGAGTATTGATAAAACGCTAGTAAGTAAGGTGTAAAAAACGTTAGGAAGCATGATGTGAGAGAAGGGTTTAGAGAGATATGTGATGAGATAGAAGAGAAAGTTAAAAGAGGAAGGACAATGTTAAGGGACATTAAGTCTAACATAGTGAAAAGGAATATAAATGCACGAGAATAGTAGACACATTAAAGCATGGAGTGAGTTCACCTCCCAAAAAGTAAACAGAAGAGTATACTTAATTTTAGAGATAACAATAGTAAAGGTAAACCAAAATGATCTTATTAGGTCTATACCAATTATACACACAATTGTATTTTAGTTGTCCCAAGGCCATTTGTAGTCAAGCCAAGAAAAGAGAGATCTCAAACTAGTCCCTCGCTTTTCGAGAAAGAATTATGGGTAAAAGTCGGTGAACATTCACCAATTCATGAGGAAAATGTGAAAGAGTACGGTCAAATAGGAAGATGAGGTAAATGAAAAAACTATTGATGCAATGCTAATGTGAGTATGTGACATCCAAGAAAATTGAAAAAATTGTGACGACTACAAATAGCCTAACTAGAAGTGTAGTTACAACTTGAAAATATGATGAAAAGTTAAAAGAAACTATGCCACTAGGACATAGGAATATAACCATTTTTAAATATAAATGTAGAATTTAAGAAATTGATCGATTTCTCGTTAAATAATCTTTCGAATAATAATATTGGTGAATGAATAGAGGTGACTCATAACTCATGATATTTTTATAAATAAGAAAACAGTAATTTTGGTATTATCAAGGAGATTGTTGTGTATATCAAGTGAAGTAAACTAATGATTTTTACTTTGTGTGATTGCTGTTGAGATGACTTTCTATTGAAAAAACGTCTATCATTAAAATAGATGATTAATATCTTGTTTATCTTTGTTTTTGGTAAGTTATCCTTGTAATCATATATTGATTGTGAATATCTTTCGATGCTGATTTACAATTTTAGTTTTGCTTTGTGTCTCGATCGAATTGTGTGTTCTTTATCATTTGTAAATGTGATTATACTCACACTGCAAATGCATTAATCACAAGCAATTTAATGAACAAGTGTTAAACCTATCCATGAATAGATCATAACAACTCTTTGCTGTTGTGTGGTTTGTTGATCTTTTATCCGATTTTTCTAGGTTAACATATTGTAACTCGTTGCGTAAAAAAACAAACCAACAATTTTATTATTTATCAATACATAACTACATTAACAAGTTGTATTCTATTGGTTTTCTCAAGCCTCAAACACCCAACCCATAAAACACTATTTTTTACACTATGCGCCCTTTCTCGCTTAAAGAAGTAAAGTTCTTCCTTTTTGAAATTCATTTTTAGACATTGGGTTCTCTTTTCATTTCTTAATTTTTTATATCAAAACTGTTCTTTATTTTGTGTTACTTTTCTTTTGAAAGCCATGGTATGTTCTCCACTTTATTTTCATTTGAACTCATGACACAACTATATTTGATATTTTATTACAACTATAAAACACCATTTGTTTGATTGTAAATCTAAAATTATTAACCTACACTTCGGTTTTTATGTTAGTGTTCTTGCACACATACATACTCACATATAAGTATCCTTTTTTAAGACATACTAGTTGGTGTTAGAGTTCTTGATATGTTATCCCGAATTTACTATCATTATATAAAATTGTGGAAAGTTAGAGTTGATTACAGAAGTATAATGATGCTTCGGAAGAAGTAATATTGCTTCGGAAGTTTCTTTAACTTCGGAAGTGAAATTTACCTTCGGAAGATATGTTTGGTAAACATGAAAAATATGAAGGGTGTAAAGTGTAAATAGTTTGTTAAAGATTGTTGGCATGTTTCCAATTTTTCATATCTCATTGTTTTGTTGGTGTAAGGTTTCAATAATAGGTGAATCATTCGGTGGTGATCTTTTTTAGTATTATTGTTTTTTTGATTGGTTTTACAACAAAAAAAATTATAATATATTTAGTTTTGGTGGAAAAAAAGAATGTACGTTGTTATTAGTGCTCTTAGCAGTTAGTTTGCTTTTACTACTACTATGAAAAAAATTGTAAAGCTTGTTTCATATGAGTTTCTTGTTTTAGATAAAATAAATAAATAAATGATAGAGACGTATTAATAATTTTAATTGGTGATGGAGGAGTTGTGGTTTTAAATCAAGATCCTTAATGATGTGGGCATGTGTCTATTAGGTGTGTGGATCACCTTTCAAACCTAACCGAATATTTATTTCTCCCTCTTTTGGCTAAAATCCCAAACCATATTTCATTAGTTCAGGCTTGTACAAAAATGTTTAATACTTCATGGTTTGAGGAAAAAATTTAAAATACAAAATGATATTTGCAAACATATACTCTTGATCTAATGACTTAAAATTGTTTATTTATTTTTTAATTTACTTACTTTTTAAACTCGCATAAAATTCTTTTATACTACATTATTGTTTTAAAAAAAGTATACCATAAAAGCGAGAATTTTATTCTCTTTAATTTAAATATAGTCTTATTATACTTTTTTTAAATAATAATTAAAAAACATATATGTTCTGTGTTTATAACTTGCGTGATTTTAAATGCGTAATTATAAACATAACTTACGTATTAGTTGTTATAACTTGTAACTTTTACCACGCGTAATAATAAACATAGCTTGTGTAATCATTTACATAATTTATGTAATTATCATATAATTTGAATACATATTTTTACAACTTGAGTAACTATCATTTGTGGGTAACCATAAACATAGATTCGCATAATATAAAAGTAACTTGCATAACTATCATAAAACTTAAGTAATTATCTACTTTATGGCATAAATGACATCTCTTTAAAAATACCACTTGTCACATCCAGGTAACTTAATACGATTTGTATGTCTTTTACATTTTGTATTCAGACCTCCCCCTTTAGTTTAAAATTCCAAATGTGTACAATTTTAGAGCCATCCATTTCAAAGACAACATTATATTTTTGTGAACAGAAGTGGAAACTAAATATGTAACTGTTGTTCTAAGAAGACTTATATGTAAACATGTTGGGGTGTCCAGGCCCTCAAAAATGAACGGAAGCCAAGACTCGGGTTCAAGCGTAAAGCAATGTTACGACATATATAATAGTTCAAACCCCACGTCTTCCTTCTGGTGACCCGATGAGCGAAACTGCACATTATGAACTTTTGAGACAAGGGTGACACAAGCGGTTAATGAGTCCCATAGCATGCATTTTTAATGTCTGTTTTCATTTAAAATTCTACATTAGTCATCACCAACTTAAAACAAAGGGTGGATTGACCACTTACTAAATGCAAATATTGACCTAACTTTGTAGCTTCTGTACTTTCAAATATTACACTTTTAACCTCTAAATTTTTTTATTTTGTATAAATTACTTGCAACAAAATTTGAAAATATACGTCTGCTTCGGACAGTTTATACATCATTCAAAAAGTTATAAGCAAACAAACGTACCCAGTAGATCTCACGTATCGTATGGGGATAAACAAACAAACGTACAAACATATATACTTTAAAACAATCAGTCAATGATAAAATTATTGAGACGTATAGTGTTCTCTCTAACTAGAGCGACAAGAAACCACTAACCGATATATGTCATCAAAGTACGATAAACATGACCAAATCACTGTAAATGCATTATCAAACTGTAATATCAAATCACTGTAAATGCATTACCAATCAGTAATAGTAATCGACCACTTTGTATAAATCACCGTCTACTAGGAGATAAACAACCAAAAAACTAAAACACAGCCGTAAACAGAAAATAATAGATTTATTTTATGTTGTTTAGACACGCAAAGAATGCAAGTATTTCTCCAAAAACACTAGCTACCAACTAGTATCGAATGTATGAATAGGATAGCTAAATAAGTATAAAATTTCATAAACAACATTAAATTCACATACCAAATTCAGAGTGAGATCAATAAGTCGGTTTCATTGTGGTTGCTGGATAGTGTGTTAAATCTGTATACGGGTCATGTTTAATGGCCTGGAAACTATTTCACCATGAATGAACTTTTACAGCTACAACCACCAACTGCACTTGGATTTTCTGCTACCTGAGAATGAATAGCAGAAAGATGTCACAAATCTTGATGTATTTTTGGTGAAACTGATTATTTGAATCATAGTAGCATACTAGTAAGTAGTAACAGTATTGATCCAATCCATGTATAATTAAATGTCACCAACTCACTGTCCATGTATTTTCCTTGAATATTATTACAATAACATAATACTAATTCATATGGGTTGTGCTACACGGGCAAACGAAATAGAACTTTCACTTATACACACACACACACACCGACACACATATTTAGAGAGATAAAGAGGGTCATTCAATCTACAGCCAACTTTAAGTAAAGAACTACAAGAATAGTATAAAGTATAAACACATGTAACGGATGTCATAATGCATATAGCTTGGAAACATATATTATATTTTACTATTTTAGTTGCATATTAATGATTTCTTAATGACTTTTAAACATGGTATTGATTCTTCAAAGTTTATTTTAAAAGGAAAGGATGTATATTGATGTTGAAACTTGAAACTACATTGTGAAATAGATAAGTAGCTATATTGAAGATAGTGTATGAGCTTGTAGCCTAGTGGCATTGGTGATTACCCTCATAGATATGGTGTGGGTTTAAATTTTTGCAAGTGCAAGGTTAGGTGGTGTTTAGGAGTAAAGAGAAAAAATGTTGTTCAAAAAATAGCTATATTAATGAAAATGTCATATTAAATTTTGGTGAAGAGTGTATTTGGGAAAATCTTCTTAATGACATAATTGGTTAAAAATATTACATAATTATGTGTTATTTTCTTAGATGAATTAAGGAAACGTAAAGAAATCAATGAAGAAAAATGAAAATAGATATGCGTGAAAATGATTAGTTTTTTTTCATCACCACATAATGGAATGGGTGCATATAACCTTTAATTCAATTGATTAAAAACGAATTAGGAAGATGAAATATTTAACTTCAATTTTGTCATGAGGCGTGACAATGAAATAATTCAACATTCAGGACGTGTGATAACGACACACTTCTACTACGATTTACCTGAAATCCTGAACGGATAAGCTCTTCAACATAATCAACTGTTGCACCTTTTACAAAACCTAAAGATATTGTATCAACCACCAATTTAACGCCATCCCTCTCAAAAATCCTATACAAAGTTCAAACACACACACTTAGTGTATGATTTGTAGTCATCATATACAATTGCTCACATAAATCATTAATAACAAACCTGTCTTCATCATTAGATTTTTCTTCAAGCGCAAAGTTGTATTGAAAACCAGAGCAACCACCTGCCTCTATGCTTAATCGAAGCATTTTCTCTTTAGCTTCATCAGCTTGCAATTCTTTCATCCTCTGCATGGTTTAAAACAAAACAAAAGAAACAATTGATTTCTAGTTAAAGGAAATATTTAACCAAACTATAGCAAAGAATTTCATATCATATGTGCGAGAGACTGAGTTCTAATATCTATTCATATTGATGAACAAATGCATTCTTTAAATTGCAAAGTAATTGCTATAACACTTTATTACCAATTCATATATATATATATATACACACACACACACACACGTATATACGTATATACATGTGTACATATATATATATATATATATATATATATATAGGGGAGGGATCAAATGAAAACCATGTTTTTAATTGAAAACCAAGAAAACCATATAAACCTATTTCTTTTAATTTAATTTTTCTGAAATAAAAAAAGGGTAAATTAGGAACATGAGATTTATTAAAATCAATTCCTTGAAGATCACAAGGATCTTTGACTTCTTTTTCAAAATTTCACTAAATACTCAAGATTGTGACGTGCATTCAATCAACACAACCAACAACCATTGTCTTTCTCGTATTCCTATTCGCCGGAGAAGATCACAAGCCCACCGTTCCGTCATAAAAGCCGCTGCCATCTTTATCCTTCTCGTGCACCACCTCTGAACTGACTTGCTATCGCTTATCTCCCCCGACCACCGTCACACAACACCATATTCTTCCGGCGACGCCTTCAAAAACTACCACCACCAACGTTCTTCTTTGTATTCATGATCCCAACTACCATCACCATCCGCGACACCTTCCTTTGGTGTTGATTTTAATTATTTAAAGGTTGCTATTCACTTTTTGAAGATACAAAGAACTAATGTTTGCAGCAAATGAAGAACATACTGGATATATATACATAACTTGGTAGGATATGTATGTGTATCTCATTATGTTGAGTAGGAAATGGAGGACATTGTTAACACTGTTTTTACATATATGTAACATGAATGTTACATATATGTGATACTGCAGTTACACGTAAAGTGATATATTGAACAAGACAAACACTTCGGTACGTATATGTTACACAATGTTACACGTATGAAACATTGTTTGTGCATATAAATCTTCTTTATGTTTGATGATATTGCACTTGTATATGCAACGATTGTAACCTGATTTCACATCATACTTCTAATAAATAAAACATTTAATCCATATCATGTATTTCTTTTATTTTGCATATGCATTTCACATATTTATTAATGAATGAGTTATGTATTTCTTAGTTTTTTTCTTGAAATGTTAAATCTAGTGTGTTTCAACTGTAACACATATGTAACTTTGCTAGTTACATATATGTAACCAAGTCTGCAAACGATTGAACTTCATTTATATATACGTAATACAATATTACATATTGAAAATTGGTGTTGTTTGACGTGGTTACATATACGTAACTTAGTTGGTACCATGTGTTTGTGTTCTTATGATTTAGTGGTTAAAATTATTAAAAATATCAGTAGAACAAATACGAGAGAGAATGAAAAATTTTGGTGTATAATAAAAGAGAAAGAGAGAGAGAAAGAGAGAGAGAAAGAGAGAGAGAAAGAGAGAGAGAGAGAGATTTTAGGGATTTAATTAATTAAAAAGAGTTTTTCATATAATTTGCATGTGTTTTGCCTATTATACCCCTACCATCTTTTATTTAAATCTTTTAAACATCATTTAATTACAATTATGCCACTAATCAATCTTAACCATTGATCAAAAAAATCAAAGGCTATAAAGTGGTTTTCTTAGTTTTTAATTATAATTTGGTTTTCAATGGAACCCGCCCCTATATATATATATCTGAATGAGTTTTATTTAACAGCCTTCTGCTCTATCTATAATACAAGAGAATAGTCCTATTTCTGTATGATTGCTATACAAAATCTATCCCAAAAATAACTATGTCTAGGGCCGGCTGGCCACATTGATTTTACACGCTAATATACCCCCGCAGTCGAAGCAGGAGGTTGTCGGATGTTGAGACTGGATCGGAAATCATCAAAGAGAATGCGCGGAAGTCCTTTGGTGAATATATCAGCAATTTGATATCTAGACGGAACATGAAGGACTCGAATCTGGCCGCGTTCACTTTCTCCCGAACAAAGTGAATGTCCATCTCAATGTGCTTTGTGCGTTGATGATGGACTGGGTTACCGGAGAGATAAATTGCACTAACGTTGTCACAGTAGACAATAGAGGCATGCATTGGCGTGTGATGAAGTTCCAATAATAAGTTACGAAGCCAACATATTTCAGATACAACGTTAGCGACTCCTCGGTATTCGGCTTCGGCACTCGAACGAGATAAGGTGGACTGTCGCTTTGAGGACCAAGAAAGTAAATTGTCCCCTAAGTATACACAGTATCCAGATGTGGAACGACGTGTTCGGGGCAACCACCCCAGTCAGCGTCTGTATAAGCAATCATGGACTTCGTACCCGATTTTGTAATAGTAAGTCCGAAATCAAGTATACCCCGAATGTATCGTAAGATTCGTTTTAAAGCATGAAAGTGAGAGGTACGGGGGCTATGCATATGTATGCAAATCTGCTGGACGGCGTAAGAAATATCGGGACGAGTGAATGTGAGATACTATAGGGCACCTGCCAGTTGGCGATAACTTGTTGCATTGTCTACCGGGTCCCCATCATTGGCACCCAATTTTGCGTTGGTATCAACGGGTGTGGCGACATGATTGCACGAGGACATTCCGACTCGCTCAAGTAACTCGGTAGCATATTTCTGTTGAGATAAAAATAGAGATTGATCCGTACGTGTAACAGAGATACCAAGAAAGTAGCTAAGAGGGCCTAAATCCTTCATTGCAAACTCATTGGAAAGCAGATCCAGGAGATGGTTATGTAGAGCCATAGTAGAGGTAGTGAGAATGATGTCGTCGACGTAGAGTAGAAGATAAGCCACATCATTACCCTTTCTGTAGATGAACAAAGAATGGTCACATTGACTGTGAGAGAAGCCAATTGATGTAACATAGTCAGCATATCGCCGGTACCAAGCCCTTGGGGCTTGTTTTAAGCCATAAAGAGAACGATTGAGGAGACAAATGTGATCAGGATATCGTGAATCTCGAAACCCCTATGGCTGATGCATGTACACTGTTTCATTTAAATTACCATGTAGGAAGGCATTCTTGACGTCGAGTTGGTGTATTGACCATGAATGTGAGAGTGCAATACTGAGAACCGTACGTATGGTTGAAGGCTTTACCACAGGGCTGAAGGTTTCGCCACAATCCACACCAACCTGTTGGGACCTGCCATCATAAACTAAACGAGCCTTGTATCGCTCAAGTGAACCGTTAGCATTAGTTTTACGCCGAAAAATCCACATACAACGAATGATATTCATGGTCGGGTCTCGGGGAACTAATTTCCACGTCCTATTATCAATAAGGGCCTCAAATTCGTCTACCATGGCCTTTTTCCAATGAGGGCATCGTAAGGCATCAGGTAATGTTTTTGGTATTGGGGAGATTTCAGGGTTGGTGGAGAGTCCAAAGTAATTTTTGGACGCCATGGCACCCGACATGGTACGGGTTGTCATGGTGCGGGAGGGAGGTTTTGGGGGGATGAGTGACGATGTAGGGTTAGGGTCTGAAACTGAAGGAGTAGAATGAGAAGTGGGCTGGATGGGGGCTGTCCAGTGGGCTGTTCAGCAGGCGGGAAAATAGGCTGTTCAGGGGGCTGTTCAGCAGGCGGGAAAAGGGGCTGTCCAGGGGCTGTTCAGCAGGCTGAAAAGTGGGTGGTTGGGACTTATTTGAGGGTTGTGATTAGGCTGAGTTGTGGGCTGAATTCGAGGTTCAGTAGATGTGGCAGTGTGGGAGGCTTGGCTGTTTTGGGGCGGCGTTGGTATGTTTTACCAAAGTGAGAGGGAGAAGTAGGATGAGGGGAAGTATTAGGTTGAGAAGGGGGTGGGGATGGGATATGTGTGTCCACATAGATGGGTGTGGATCGGAAGTTAGGAAATCATAGGATGGTTTGGGGTTAGATGTGTTGGAGAATGGGAAAGTGGTTTCGTCAAAGATGACATGGCGAGATAAGATTATTTTATGAGTGGACAAGTCGTAGCATTTGTACCCCCGGTGATTGGATGGGTATCCAAGGAATACACATGGGCTGGAACGGATTGTAATTTGTTTATGGAGATAGATGGGGTTAGAGGATAGCAAAGACAACCGAATACCCGAAGATGAGAATAATCAGGTTGTCGATGGTATAAAAAGGTGGTGGGAGTTAGGTTTTTGAGAAGTTTGCTAGGTAGAATATTTAGAAGGTATGTAGAAGTGGCTAGGGCATGATGCCACAAATGTGGAGGTACGAGAGAATGAGCGAGAAGTGTGCGGATTATATTGTTTATAGAGCGGATTTTTCTTTCGGATTTTCCATTTTGAGGGGAAGTATGAGGACAAGAGAAGCGAAATTGGATACCGTTATTGTTAAAAAAATTGTGAAAAGAAGTATTGTTGTAAGCTTTTCCGTTGTCACATTGAAAGGTTTTATATGGACATTGAATTGAGTTTTGACGAGTGTATGAAAGTTTTTAAATATTTCAAACACTTGAGATTTTTGGGTCATTGGATATGTCCATAGAAAATTAGATTTGTCATCTAAGAACAATACATAATAACGGTGTCCGTTTGAACTTGTGATGGGTGAGGTCCAAACATCGCTATGAATTAAATCAAATGGCAATAAAGTATGAGTAGTAGAATCATGAAAAGGCAATTTAATATGTTTTCCCAAAATACATGAAGAACAAATACTAGAACGTTTAGGTCTATCATAATTGAGAACAGAATGTAAAGAATTCAAAATAGAAGATCCTGGGTGTCCTAAACAGGAATGCCAAAGATCTTGAGTGAGTGCAGAAAGGCGGAAGGAGTGGTGACAGAAGTGGCTGATGAGAAGGTTAGCGGGTACAAATCTCCGGTGCTGTTACATCGAATGATAGGTGTCCGCGTATTGAAATCCTTCACGTCAAAACCAAAAGCATCAAATTCAATAGAGATATTGTTATCCTTTGTTAATTGACGAACAAATAAGAGATTTTTGATAAGATTTGGGGCATGGAGAACATTTGAAAGTGTTAAGGGGGAAAAGGTGGGGAAAGGTTTTGTGTACCGATGCCAACAATTGGAATTTTAGAACCATTGCCAACGATAATATTCGAGGACAAACCATTATTGAAATAGGATGAGAAATTACCTCCCGAGTTTGTCATGTGAGATGTAGCTCCACTATCCACGTACAAATGTTGATCCGGTGGGTTCAAGGTCATGGCTTGAAAGGCTTGATCAATGTCGGTTGGCACGTAGCCAGTAGAATAGGCTGCATGGGCCTGATGTGGTCTGGAACCAAGAATGCCCGAGCCTGGTGTAGGAGAGGGTGATTGCCATGGGCGGTGTGGACCAGTAGTGGGGTAAGGACATGGAGGAGTGGTCCAAGATGATGGAGGGTAGGGGGATGTCCACTGGTTTTGCCACTGTTGCATGTTCCACGGTTGTGATCTGGGAGAAGAAGACTAACTTGGGGCTGTTTGGTACTGGGTTCTGCCCCTGCCTCGTCCATGACAGCGGCCACGACCACGGTTGGGCTGGTTGTTGTTCCGGTGAGGCTGAGATCGAGCATTACGGTCCTGATTTGTATGTGATAGTGGCTGTTGTTTAGTTTGTGAATCAGCAGTAGAGACATTTAGGGTTGTTTTTCTTGTTTCTTCCAGTATAAGTTTCGATCTTGCTTCATAAAAATATGGAAGAGGATCAGATTGTTGTATCATCATTGCTACACCATCATAGATGTCGTTTAGACCACTGATTAATTGGAGAACAAGTCTGTGATTTGTCACGGGTGAACCAACATTAGCGAGTTGGTCAGAGATCATCTTCAAGGACTGACAATAGGCTGAAACGTTTGGAAAATTGTCAAGTTTGAGAGTAGAAAACTTGTTTTGAAGATAAATAGCCCGAGAATTCCGGTTATCCTGGAATATATTCTCAAGGGCTTTCCAAGCAGAAGCAGCAGTAGAATCTGGTGTGAGTATGGTATGAAGTAGGTCATTCGAGATTGTGCCATAGATCCATTGTAGGACAATGGCATCAACTCGATTCCAAGTTTCCAGAGTAGAGGTAGAAGTAGAAGGTTTGTCTTTATCGGTGGTGGCAGCAGGTTTAGAGGTAGTAGAAGTGAGATGATCAGAGCACTCGAATGCTCTGCAGTGAATTTTGAATAGCTCGGCCCAGGATACGTACTGCCCGCTCTCCATCTCCAAAGTGAAGGGGATGAAGTTGCGAATGTTGGTAACTGTAATGGCAGGGTGAAGTTTATCCGTCATGGTGATGTTGGAGTTTGAAGAGAGGCTGAAAATCGATGAGTAGGGTTTAGGAGTTTGAAGAGAGGATGAAGGGGAGTAAGAGAGGTGACGGCAGTAAGAGGGCAGGGTTTAGGTTATCAGATGGTCTCTGATACCATAATGGAGATGATATTTGGTAATTCTCTGAATGAGTTTTATTTAACAGCCTTCTGCTCTATTTATAATACAAGAGAATAGTCCTATTTCTGTATGATTGCTATACAAAATCTATCCCAAAACTAACTATGTCTAGGGCCGGCTGGTCACATTGATTTTACACGCTAATATATATATATATATATATATATATATATATTATATATATATACATATATCTATGTATACATATATACACATAGGGGAGGGTTCCATTGAAAACCATGTTATAAATGAAAACCATGAAAACCAAGGATTACATATATGTAAGTACATGTTACAAGTATACAACTAATAGATACGTACATGTAGGGGTTATGTATATGTACGTACGTGTTAACAAGTGTACAACTAAAAGTTACGTACATATAACTCATACAAGTTACGCATACGTAAGTCGTTTCGTCATCATTGTCATTCCTTAGAGTTTAAACTATAGAATATAATGAATTCAAAAAATAAAATAAAATTGTACTTAAATATACTTTAAACAATAAAAAGGTCGAAACAATTATAAATTATGTGATTGGGAAGTGGTGGTTTTCACGGTTTTCATTTATAAACATGGTTTTCATTTGATATCTCCTCTATACACATATATAAACGTATATATATATATACATGTATTTATATATATATATACATGTATATGGGAGGGTTCAAATGAGAACCACCTTTTTTTATGAGAACTCTAGGAACCAATCTCAGCCACTCATTTTTTATCACATGCAAATCACATGCCATTTTCCCCTTTTTTTTTAAACGTTCATAACTTTTTTCACGACATCATTTTTTCAAAAAAAATTCACCATAAAATTCAGTATTTTTTATCTTTCCAACGTCTACCATATTGATAAACTTTTCTAAAAAAATCGTCAATCCGTTATTTACATATGTGTAAATCTAGTTATACACATGTGTAGATCCAATATTACACATGTGTAAAACGAATTTCGTTACAAAAAACAAGAATTTTTTTTTATTTTTTATAATTTTTTTATTTTTTTTATGAAAGAGGGAAAGTAAGGGAACATTTTTGTGTTTTTATTTTTTTTACTTTTATGTTATTTTTTGATTTATAAATTTTGAAATATGTTTTTGTTAATTACAATTTTGCTATTGAGAACTAGTGATTGAGATTGGTTCCTAGAGTTCTCACAAAAAAGCTAGTTCTCATTTGATCCCTCCCCTACATACATACATACATGCATATATATATATACATATATATATATATACATATATACATATACATATATATATATACATATATATACACACATATATATACATATATACACATATATATATACATACATACATACATACATGCACATATATATATATACATACATACATACATACATGCACACACACACATATATATATATATATATGTATATGTATATACATATGTGTATATATACATACATACATACATGCACATATATATATATATGTGTATATACATGTGTGTATATACATATGTGTATATACATATGTGTATATATATATGTGTATATACATATGTGTATATATATATATATATATATATATATAGTACTAATATATAAAGATTGCCAGAATGACATAAAGTTTCGGAAAAGATGATTCTAAACATGTAAAAAGAACGTGCAAAATCCAAAAGACAATTCTCGCTTTCATCTACTGTCGTTAAGTAGGCTTTTAGAATATTTTTTAATACAGATAATTATTAATAAGAAAATTTACAACCGAAAAAACTAGTAAACCAGGTCTTATGGATATCTAGTAAACCATCAAAGATAAAGGTATCAACTTTTGAATATTGACAACCGAAAAAACTAATGGAACTACAAAAGTAACTTTCACAGGTCTTATGGATATCTAGTAAACTAGCAAAGATAAAGGTTTATTAGTAAAGGTTGAAGCCATTTTTTCCAAAACTAGTGGTATGGTTGCATAATATAATGAAATATATAATCCATTTTCAGGATTCATCATGCACTCATCAAGAGGTGGCAATTAGGTGACATGTCAATACAAGCATCCCGAAAATGGCATGAGTCTTCGGTTGACCTAAAACACTTTTTGTCCCTCATTTTTGAACTTATACATGTATATATAATAAGTGTGCGACGTAAATTATGTTCTTTCATTAACAACCAATTCTACTTTAGTAAAAATTATTAAGTGGTTTCATGCATCATAAATGCACTTCAGGTGAATTTTGACAAATATGATCCTTCCCTAGTTCCCTATTAAGCTAATTTTAAAAGAAAATTTGACCCGACCCATTCACAACTAAATGGATTGAGATTTCCACCTACAGATCCATATATTTCAGTTGTTGAATTGGGTATAACAAGTAACAATCATGCTGTATATACCTACACTTATGACTTAAATCAACATCGTATTTATATAGGAATTACAAGAGGGCATTTGGATTTCAAAGACATTTTAACCTTTACATGGCAAATTTAGTTGCTCAATCCGTCTTTTAAAGTCCACATGTTCAGATGGTAGATAATGCATTACAAACACACTTTGGGTGCCTAATAACATATTTGACTCTTCCCTTTTAAGCTATCTTGTTAAAGGGAAAATTAACCCCAATCTCACAATTGAATGGGTCAAAATTACCACCTACAAATCAATCTAATTTGGTTGCTAAATAGGATATAGCAATAAACAACCATGCTTATATACCTACACTAACTCGCTTACTCAGATGTCAAGTGACTCAAGTCAAACATCGTCTTTACACCCGAGTCACAAAAGGGCATTTAGATTTTAAAGACATTTATATGTAGCAAATTTAGTGGTTCTGCCCGTATTTGAGACACACAGATAGCTGATAATTCAATGCAGATAAAGGGTATCCACAAAGGGCACATAAAAAGCATTTCAGAACCTACATATAATGGCTAGTGTTGATGATAAAGGAGTTCTTGAATTATTAATGGCGGATTATTATCAATTTAATGCCTAAATCCACTTTGAAAAAACCTTATACATCTTGAACATCAATGGAACCCAATTACCGACTTTGAATTATAACCAGATTACCACATTAATCTCAAAAGAAGCACTAGGGTTTACTTTAAAAATTGAAACTTTTAACTTCAAATTGGGAACAATGGCTAGGGGTTCAATCATTCAAATCCAAAATAACAAATTACAATCCAAATTTCTTCTCCCTAAACAATAAACGCGATTTAATCTGAAATAAAATCCTTCTAACATCTTCTTTAAATCACCATCGTATTTCAAAATCCCCAAAAACAGATAAAAACTTCAAATCAGATCAAATAGAAAAGCGAAAGTACCCGAACGCAATTATCCGACAAATGAACATAGTCTTGTTCGGAAGAAGATGCAGAAGATGATTGAGGATCTTTAGCGAGAACAGACGATGAAGCGGAGCTCAGAACCCTCGAATTTTGACGAACTCTAGCGGCGAAAATCGGAGCCACACGCTGAATCAACGACCTTGATGACTGCATGATTAGATTTATGTTTCAGATGAACATCGGTGCTTTTGGGTGATGAAAATTTGTGGGTATCAATTGAATTCGATTGAAATGGAAGCGAATCGATCGTTTGTTTGATTGTTTTTCTGGATTTCAAAGTTTTGTAGAAGATTCGTATTTGGTTGTCAAACAGGACCGTATCCTCTGTGTTGCTTGTTGAGGCCACGAGTTTCTTTTCTAGATAAAAAAGTGTGTTTGGTTTTTGGGTTTGTAACCGGTTCCAATCGATCCGACTCGTTTTCGAATTATATTTGCGTCAAAGTCAAAACATATTTGGATTTATCTCGCCGAATGAAAACGTATTATATTCGATACGACTTCAAACAAAATTTACATCAAAACTTACACCAACTTAAAACATACGTAAAAACAGGAATGTGTGGCGGCGACGTATGTAAAGTATAGACTAGAATCGCCCCAACTTGTTTCCAAAGTAAATTTATGTTAAAATATAGATTAACTCGACTTTATAATATTGGATGGAATTGTATTATATTTGAGTGATTTATTTCTAAACAAAATTTACCTCGAAACATAAACCAACTTAAAACATACTTAAACATAAGCACATAAGATTAATATACTCAAATGTATGCGAGTACGTACATAAAATTAAGAATGTAAGATATAAGTTTATATAAGTAAAAAATGTACAACGGATAAAATCAAAACTTTAAAATTTTAAAAGGGTTAAACTGATATTTTCTAAAACTTTTATAAAGTTGAAGGGGAAGAAACATCAAAATTGAAAAGTTTAGGGGTTTAATGGTCGATAACAAAAACCACTAACCTTACAGAATGTGACATATAGTAAATATTATCGAGTTGATTACACAAAAGGTTTCTTTGGAGCAAAACTAGCTTGGAGTTTCTTCATACACATAAGAATGCGCACACATGCACACACATGAGACACGTGTATTTTCTTTGTTTATTAATCTATTTTTTATTAGGGGTAATTGCATATATACACTTATAAACCTTGTTATTTGTATATTTATCTAAATCAAAATCAAAATTACATATATCCCTTCCTTAATCTATTTTATTATATATTTACCCACCTTAAAACTAAAATTGTATATAAACCCTTATTTAATAAAAGTAATATTAAATTTACTTATTACAATATTTTATTAATAATAAATTATAGGATTATTATTTTACTCATGACTTTTGTGATTGTTTTTGTCATAATTTATTAGTTCTGTAACAAATTAAAAGTTAGATATTTGTATTGTATTTTATTATTGTTACTCTAAAAACTTGATAAAATAATAGACTTAACATAAGTGAACAAGATTATAAAAAAACCCACAAAAAGGAAATTTTTTAAAAAATAACTAAAACTCATTAGCAAAAGATGATTAAAAGACAGAAAAAAAACAAAAAAGTATACAAAGAAAAAAAACAAGTTAAAAATGGGTGAATATGGATTTAAAATAATTAATATTTTTTTATGCAGACAAAGGCAACATTGTCGATTTATAATATATTTTTAATTAAAATAACCAACATAGTTGAGTTTGAAACTTTTTCATTAAGAAAGGGGATACATGCAATTTTGGTTGTGATTTGACTATACATGCAATTAAAAATATTAAAGGACGGGATATATCCAATTTTAATTTTGAATTGAGTAAATATGCAATTAAGTTATTTTACAAGAGCAAATATGCAATTGTCCCTTTTTATTATATTAAACTAAAGACCCGTGTAATACACGGGTTCAATCATTAAAATTATTTTTGATTAAAAAGATCCGTAAGTCATAATAACTTTGTTAATAATTTGTACATTGCTTTTTGTTTTTACTTTTTTAAAATCATCTATATCTAATATTAGTAGTTTTTCTTTATCAATCTAAATAGTATATAATATGAAATGAATGTATAAATAAGAACTCTAGGTAATAAACAAATTATATTGAACATGAGAACATCCATAAACATATGAAAACTTCTCTAGATACAAAATTTGATATTCTATTTGTAATTTTACTATCATTGTCTAATATTAAAATTTTTAATACATGTGTACTTGACTCGAGATAATATAACATAGAGCTTGAATCGGTGCCAGGTGCAAACATGCAATGATTACACACAAGTTTGGACTATCTTTACAATTTTAGAAGTTTGGGACCAAACATGCAATTTAATTAAAGCATCGGGACCATTTATGCAATTTCCTCTTTTTGTTAACCAAAAACATAATTAAGTGTCATGCTTACATCAATTAAAACTAAATCAAAGTTTCATGCTTTCATAAATCAAATTGATGTAAAAAAACCAAAATACTGAAGTTGATATTTGAATCAAAATCAAAATCCTTGAATCATACGTACAATGCTATTGTTGCAATCGAGATTTGTATATGTGAGCATTGAGTTGAGACTTTGCAGAAGAGTTGTGATTTAAAACTTGGGGTGTGAATAATATTAAATAGATCAATGAAGGCGTAAAAGGATCGATGAGTTGAACTTGAAACATAACATGATTTGGGGTAAATCGAAACCATGATATGCTTGTAAATTGAAGATGATATGAAATGGTTTATCTTTCCATTTATAAATCGATATCATGATTTGAAGAAATCGAAACCTTGAATTGATTATTTAAGACCCTTGATTTGATGAAGTATCTAAAATCATTTCGGAATAGAAGACACATACGAGGATTCTTCTCATTTGTATAGTATGAGTGAATTAAGAAATCTTTAATTACTTGTTTGAATTAGCAAGAATCCAACACGTTTCAATTCACAATTCTAGTGTAATACAACTTGTAAAAACTCATTATATTACATATTTATTAGGGATAGAGACAACTTGTTCTTGAGACAACTTGTTCTTGGGTGGGAAAAACAATCAACTATAATTTTTCAATCTATTTCAGGGTTTTATTTTGAAACCATCGCAAATACCTTTTATAATGAGTTTCTTTCAAAGTAGTTTTAGTAGAAAAATAATTTAATAAAATAAGTGTTTACATATATATTTACCAAAATGGTTTTTTAGTGGAAAGTTATTTTTTCTTATTCATAATATGATTGGATATAAGTATTTTTGTTTTTAATAGTGTTATTTAAGTAAAGTTAATAAGATAAAGTTTCAATAAATTAAAAACCAATTAAGCATCCATCATGATTTTGAAAAATATTTTATAGTTATTTTTATGAAGGTTTTCTTAAAACCTTTTCAATAATGTTTTATCATACAAAAAATATTAATACTATTTTATTAGTATGTTTTTAAAGTCTCTTTATAGAATACGTGTTCTTATATAAAAGATCTTTTTATGAAATTAAATGGTTTATGTAATTTTTTTAAAATAATGATATATATTATATAACTATTTTAAACATAAACTTATATATAGTAATAGTCATTTATATAATATATACATAAAAGATTAATATATTCATTATATATATATTCAACGCTAGTTTTGCCTTACGAGCCAACTCGATCTCGACATACGAAGCTCAGGTTCAAAACCATTTATTAAATGAGTCGTAAAATGAGTTCGAGCTTGTTTAGGCTCAACTTAATTAGAGTTTCTCCATCAATTGTTGTTGGGAGTCTATTAGCAACATACATACCCTTGGTAATAAGAATTACATTTATAGTTCGTCAAATAAATAAATAATAAACCATTAACTTTTTTTTGTTTCGTCATGATATTTATATAAAACATTTTTAAAGAATGTATTTTTGAAAAAAATAGTTTTTCTTAATACATATATTAAGCTACTTAAAAATATTTTAAAAACATATTTTTTAAAAAGAAATAGAAAAACATATGTGCCTACTTTTGTGTCAAATTGAAACTAACCTATAGTAAAAAGTTCAACTTTTCAATACAAAATACGATTTAAGATTAAGTCTGAGTGAATTGAAAATAAAAATAAAAATAAGTTTTAAAAAACCTTTTGTATTTAATTACGACATATGAACCAAATTGTTTAATAATTTTATTAACCTTTATACTTGACTTTTTTTAAATAATATTATCTTGAAGTGAATAAATTTAACCAATAGCATTATAGTGAGAAAAAGAAACACTTACTTAAACATTTATTTTGTTAAATAATTTTTATATACACTATTTAAGAAAAAACAATATTTATAATTATAACAATATTTGATTTATTCAAATGAACTATGACCAAAAATAAGAATATATATATATTTTTAGACGGAAATCAAATGAATGGATGCATATAAAAATGATGTGTGACATTAAAAATATTGTTTTATTAATAGGTATAGATTATTTTTTCTATTTAAGTTAAACACATTTATTTTCTTCTCGTAATTGTTAAAGTTTTTATGCATTTTTAATATAAGGTTACGAAGTGCTTATTTTTATACACGTTTCGATGTAATTTTTTTGGTAAAATTGCAGAAAATGTCATTTAGGTTTTTAAAAAGTTGCAAGTTTAAATATTTATTTCAAAGAACTAATTTCATCCTTTATTTAAACAAATCATTGCACATTGTGTCCTTTACACCGACTTTTGTTTATTTTCGTTGTTAACTGTCACACCCTAACCTTAACGACAGAATCGTCAAGATATGAGGGTTAAAAATGTTCACAACCATATAACGCTACCACTAAATAAACATATTATTATCATAAATTTTAAAATGCAAATTACAATCATAAGTCTCAAACAAATATAAAACATAACATAAGAAAAACCTCCAAAATAATTTATTCATCTATTTCTAGGTCTAAATCCTAGATATGAGCACACTTCAAGAGATCATCAAACTTAAGCATTTCCTGAAATATGTTAAAAATAAAATGTCAACTATGAAAGTTGGTGAGTGTCCATGGGTTAAGTATACATAAATAATCAAACATTTACAAGTAGCAATTCATGTAAATGGTTATGAATTATACAAGTTTATAGAAAACATACAACTACAATCAAACCTTGACCAAAAATAAGTTTACAAGTTTATAACGATTAGCTAAGTGTATTTGGTTCCAATGATAAATAAGCATACGCCATCAGGAGCCGACAATAACATCGACTTTAGCACCAAATAGGCTTGTCAGGCCTATAGATCTATGACGTCGCCAAACTAGCAATAGTTAATGATTGTCAATATATAATGTATCTCAAATAAAACTCATAATTACACAAATAATCATGACAAAAAGGTAAAGATTGTTGGAGCATATATTGTCATATATAGCATGTTCGTCGCTTGACGAATAGTCTAGGCTTAATGTAATACACCTAATATGTTGTAAACACATAAAACTAAGTCATTCGCATAAGCATATGCGAATGAGACTCAGTCGTACGACTGAGCCATGCTAATGGACCAGTCGTGCGACTAAGAGATGCTATTGGGCCATTCGTAAGACTGAACCATAAGTATGGTCCAGTTGTACGATTGAACCATACACATGGTCCAATCGTACGAATGGGCCCAATCGCATCTGATATGGGCTGAGGCCTATAAATACCAGTTTCATTGTGTAGAGAGGTAAGGTTTTGAGAGTGTTCCCGGGGCCTAGGTGCTGCCGGATGAGAGGGGAGATCATGCTCGATCTCCCCTTGCCAAGAGTCGTGATTCTTCTGTTTAACGAGCTTGTAATCATTAGGTTTTATCAATGAAACCATTCTATAATTGTTCATTCTCTTTTTTGTCTCTTGGTTTTCTTTTCCCTTTCGTCAAGAACATACTCGGATATCAACCGATCCAGCAACTTCACAATTGGTATCAGAGCCAGGTTACTGCTAGAATGATCTAACAATCATTCTAGCAACCCGAGCTCTTGATTTCTAGATCTCTTTCATGTTCTTTGACGTTAAACCCACTTCGTGTTTTGCTCAGATCTTGTTACGTGTGTTGTTTCTTGGTTAAATCAAACTCGGAACCACGTTCTTATCACCCTTGCAAATCTTATGATGTCTATTTTGTTTCGGTTCATGTAAAATTCATCAGATTAGGGTTTTTGACAGCCATGGCGGCTGCAGATCTGAAAATTTGCGTGTAGATCCGCTCATGCACTGGACCATGCTGATGGACCATTCGTACGACTGGACCATGAGACTGGACCAGTCTTATGTCCAGTCGTGCGACTGGACCAGTCTTATGTCCAGTCTTGCTACTGGACTAGTCTTATGACCAGTCGCATGAATATATCATTCATATAATCCATTCACACGAATGTGATATTTTTCCTCCATTGTCACACCCTCAATATCCACGCACGTAATTTTACCGCGAGGCGTGTGAACAAACCAGGATCACAGTCACTAGTTACTTAGAATGACACTATATGACACATTCAAAACAAAACCAACCAAAATTTAAAAGTTTAAAAACCATGCGGAAGCGTTTTGCAAAACAAGACAAACCCAAAGTAAATGAATGCATAATATGGCAAACACACGCCATCCCAATGTTTAAAACCCAAATATAAAAGATAAACAACTTGTCTATGAAATAAAGCCTTAGGATGCATGTTGGACTGTCACATCCCGGCGGAAGCGTGAAATACATAGGGAGTGACTTGATTGTTCAGAACTCATTGTCATATATTAATTGACAGATAACACATAATCATACATATTTCATAACATAACATTAAGGTTAGGATTACATAAAATCATAATAGTCAAAATTTGAAATTACATAATCCTATTACACCATAAAGTTTTAACAACTACATCTTCAGAGACGATGGAAGTGAGCATCCACCGACACACTGAAGTCATACAGGTTCACAGTTAGGTTCACACAAACTTTTCCTACAACTTCACCCCAGCCATTAAAAACATCAAAGGAGAACGTTAGGTTGTTAGTCATGATGAATTCCTGAAAAAGCATACCAAAAATAGTCAACACAAAGTTGGTGAGCTTCACAGGTTTATTAAACAGATAATATTGATACATTATATATATACAACCAAACCTTACATAGCATTCAGATCATTCATATCTGTCATATCATATTCTCATAAATCAGATAACATAGCATTATAACACTCATTCTGTTAATGCAGGAGATATCCCCTAAGTAGCGCTACCAATGTTATCTAACGGTTTCACATCCGAATTAATGGTTGTAACATAAATTTCAGTAATATGCTTTTTCCCCAAAACTTTATAAAAACAAAATGGGCCATGAAACTCACCTTTACTCCAAATGGTAACCTATAAACAAAAGAATTTTATAGTTTAGAAAACATAACTATTTTCTTCAAAATTTTCAGTACCTTAATAAATTTTGAAATTTTTATAACGAATAGATTTAATAATCTGGAATATCACATTAATTTCTTGTTTCCAAGAAATTTACAGATTATTTTCTATAATTGTTATAAATTCATCATAAATTGCCAAAAATAGTTTTTGTAGTCCATAAATTCCCAAAATTTTACAGAAGGTTCATCATAGGAATTAGAACTTCTTATAAATTTATCAAGTCTAACACATAACAGATTAGTTTCTGTAATTTTTACAATAATCCCAATTCTTCACAAAAATAGCTATATAGCTCCAAAAATTATTAAATTTATACGTTCTGCAGGTTTGGATTTATCAATTTATTCATGATTTTCTCAGATTTTATTATGCTATTTAAGTATTTATTTTGATTTTCTTACTGCAGAACATGTAAAAATTTATATTTCAGATAATACTTTGTGTTAGGTCACGAGATTTTTCCAGTGGATTCTATATTCTTAATGATCAGTATATAATTTTTCCATATATTTACTAGGATCGGTTCTTCCGATATAATTTTTCCTTGTAAATACTTAAAGAATTTATATAATTAATTTACTTATGGAAATAACACCAAAATTTTACAGAATTATATTTCTCACTATTCTTAACATATTTTCAATGTTTGTTCCCACAATCGTAGTCATTAATATGCAGAACTGATTTGAACAAATTACAACTAGGTTTTCAACCCTTTTGTTGATAATTTCTTGCTAAAACTTGATTTTTAAGTTTTGTTTTCATGTTTCCAGATTCTTAAAATCTTCCTTTTTGTCTGAAAAATAAGTTTGATGTTTAAACAAAATCTTGAGTGTTAAATCAAAAGGGTTAGTCACATGTGTTTATTTGAACACATATTTTGCTTTAGTAATCTAATCAAGTAGGGTTCTAGAGCTTAAAACCTTGATTTGTGATAGAAGAGAGTAATGAAAGATGGTGAGGATGGTCTATGAATCTGCTTGGTTTTGGTGTTCTTGACAATCTTTCGAGAGGTGGTGCTTTCGGGATGCTTGAATGTTGCTGCCTAGTAACCGAGAGATTGATAGGAAATGGTGATAACAATTGGTTGTTATGGTGTTATACGAGAGTGGGGATGATGGTGGTGAGGTATGGTGCTCGGGGGTGATGGTGACCGAGAATGGAGTTGATGGTAGTGGTGTGCGATCGAGGGTGACCGAATGGGGATGGATTTGTGGTTTGGATAGCCGAGAGTTTTGTGTGTTCCTATAGTTCCTTCGGCCGAGCTTCATTAAATAGTGGAGTTAGTCATCATT
This sequence comes from Flaveria trinervia, assembly GCA_025506515.1. Classification (NCBI taxonomy): domain Eukaryota; kingdom Viridiplantae; phylum Streptophyta; class Magnoliopsida; order Asterales; family Asteraceae; genus Flaveria; species Flaveria trinervia. The sequence goes on along the minus strand of CM046456.1, from coordinate 61,712,358 downwards.
AGGTCTACTCCTAGAGTTGTGTGGTGGAACTAGGATTGCTTAGTTGATCCTTAGGATGAGAGGTGGCGGTTTGTAGACACTCTTGGTGTCACAATGAAGCTAGGTGTCAAGGGGAGTGGTGCATGAGTCACCAAGTAATGATTAGAAGACTTAACTAATGGTTTTAATCGGTGATCATGGGTGCTAATGATCCGGTTTTCAATCTTAGATGGTACTTTGGTTTGAGGTTTAAGAGTAAAAGATTTGTTTAGATTTGTTTTGATGTCAAGTCCTCTTGGTGTTAACTTGTGTTTATGGTGTTTGGTTGGGTTGTGTTTTGGTTTGTTTGATGTTGTTTAGTTGATGTATCTTGATCATATATGATTCAATATTAAAGAATTATGCTTTTGAATACATGCACACGTAAATTATACATGCATGCAACCATGTATACGTGCAACACATATTATATGCATATAAACACATAATACACATATGTTTTTATCAAAAGATGGCACATGCATGTGTAAAACATATATATACATGCATACGTACATCACACATATTCGTACATAAACATATATATGATTTATATGAGTTAACCGATGGTAGTGTAATGATATGATGGTTTATATATTAACGTATGAAATCTTATATTTTTAGGGTTGTCACATGGACCCGTGTTGTGCTCCTAATGGCAAGCTGAGTTAACGACCTAAGAATAGCATACTAAAAATGTCAACACAATGGTTGGTGAGTTCAAGAGTTTGCGTTTATCATAAATATTAACAATTGTATAGCATAAGAAGTGTGTCGAATAAGATAGCTAGTCTATATTCACAAGTAATAACCGTAGTGATTTCGCGATCGAAGCTGACTGTGTTGCGTTGTTGCCTCCCGTCACGACTTACCAGGTCGTGATGATGTTTGTGTTTAGGACAATATTGTACCCGTTTGACCTCGAGTCGCACAGGTGGGGCTCGTCACACCCAGTAGTACTACCCAAGATTTCCTGCTAGTTACCATTATTAACGATCCGAAAGTGTGAGGACTTTTCAAGGTATTAAGCACTATGTTAAAACATACACAACTTATAAAATATAAAATAGCGTTTGAATATAGTATGCTACCTCCCCCAGAAGAGAGTTTATAAAATAAAGGGGCATGAACTCACCTGGTGTGTAATGATAGTGAATAAAGTGACTTGTGATAGATGCAAAGACAACCCTTCAAAGGTTATCTAGAACACACAAGTACATAAGTACGTGTACACATAGAACCTCAATAATCCTAGGTTAGCCTAGTTGACCTGTTTGACCCATTGGTGACATATTAGTTGAAATATAGTTTAATCATATATGATAACTTAACATACAAGAGTATCATGCAATTTATCCATGTATATCACATTATCAACCTAGGTTCTACCTAAGTCATCATGCCACATTATATCATTATAGACTTATGCAAATCTCAACAATCATTATGCTTAATAAATATATATAAATACATCACAACAAATAATTCATACGTAAAGGCTAATCATGCACCACATGCCATGTGAAGCCACTCACGACTTCACGTCCTAAACCCTGCCAATCCTACTAAGTAGGGGCCTCAGATTCGCACGCATGTATGACAATCATAATCATATTCCTTCATTTAGTTCATTCCAATCAACATACACATTTACCATCAGTTTCAATCCCAAACATGATCTCCTAATCACTAACCATAATCCATTCTCATGTATGATCAACAAAACCTATACTTCCTACATGATCAACCAAACATCCATAACAATTCAATTACATATTCTATCTCAACAAACATCATCCAAAACCACTCTAACATGATCTTAACATCACAAGCATGCCCAATTCATCACGTCCAAAGTTCTATAAAAATAAAGTTTCTCTTTTGGGAAAGTAACGCCCAAAAGTGTTCTAGCATCCAATCCAATGATAATTTTATCAATAATATACCTAATCAAGTTCATAACATTCATTCTAACATGTTAATCATCTCCAAAACATCCAAATTCCCAAACATCATACACAAAAGTTTCTACTTTTAGTAAGTCATGATCAATATCATAATTTCATGGATTTTCTTGCACAATTCAATTAAACCAACATCTAAGCATTACATCTAACATCTTAGCATCATCAAATCATGAATTCCAAGAATAAAAAGTTTTCTCTTATGGCAATGTATGAACTAGATGATCAAACCCTAGATTTCTTGCATAATCAACATCATTCAATGTTCGTACAACCTAACCAACATCATCTTAACATCAAATTATGTTTCTTTCTTATTTTTAATGAGGGTTTCATGAAAAGAGAAATATCTTATGTGCAAATATATCTAGACGGGATTATATATATATATTATATATATATATTAAAATGATAGAGTTATCTAATATTTTAATCATCGTTGATGAACAAAATTTTATCTTTATAGTTTTTTCGTTATCCTTAAAATTTTAGCATTCTGTTTTCTTCTTTATATTAAATTTCGAATTTAAAAGTATAGTACATTTACTTTTTTGTATTTAAATTCATTTTCACGATGTGATACTTATATCACGTTTCTATATAGATTTTATTATAAAGAACATCCTGTGCAAAGCATGTGTACACATGGCCAAACACTAGAGTAAATTACTTGTTAAATACACATATGAAACAAATCTCTAAAGTAAATATGAAAGAGTTATATACATATTTAAAACCATTTGGTCAATAGCTACAGTAGCTCCCCATAGTAACGTTATAACTTTTAAAGTTTAGCTTTAAGGTTCGACGAGCCTGTTCATTAAAATGAGTTCAATTAGACTTCATTAAGCAAGTTTCCGTCGGTTCCTTATTTTATTGGGGTTCCCTAATAACATACCCCTACACACATACATATTTGGATCCACGGGTCTTGCAAGAGCATAATTTCCATTGCACGTTTCACATACCATTATTTGTTTCACATACCATTATTTGTTTTTTAAACAACATAATTTACTCTGAAAAATTAATTTTTAATTTTCTATAAAACAACTTAAAAACCGAACTAAGGCAGGCACTTGTATAATTTAGATAAGTGCGTTAAGATATCTACCTTTTTTCACCATAATAAACAATGCGATTGCTTTCAAGCATAATTGGACAAAAATTATTATCAATGATAATTTGTTTATAATGTTAGTGGCGTTTATAGTAAATTCAGGAAGCACGATTCAAAGTTCAAACCACTTTGGAGTAGAAGATTAATCAGCCACAAACACCCATAAATATATCTTTTTATTTATGATGGGCTTACATCATCAACTAATAGTGGCACCAACACAAAGTAGTTGAGATGATTATATTATAAATAACCAAGATATCTTGTCTTGTTAATATATCTGATCAATTAAATAAAGTAGTGAATTTTAGACGTGTGTTGCGTATCGGTTTTAAATAAAAATAAAAATAATGAAGCATAGGTGGTCGAAGTAATGTCGCGATAGGGTGTTGGATTAAAAGATATGTAAAAAACTATATTATATTTGACTTATGGATTTTGGTTTTGGTTATGTGAATCTGGTTAATGAATATGGTAAATTAATTAAATTAGTGGGTTTGGACGTGCGTTGTTACAACTTGATTTTGAATAAAATTTATTCTAAAATATAGGTATTAGGTAGAAGTAAGCTCTCAATGGAGTAATTGGAATGATTAATATTAGATTGTTGTGTAAATTAGAGTTGCTCATGTCATATGAACAACTTGTATAAATATCTTTCACATGTAGTGATGTAGATGTATCAAAACCTAAACAATGAAGGTCTAGAAAACAAAGGCCAACAATAAAGGAAGTGAGTAGTGACAATTTACCAAAAGAAAGCAATAAAATTACATGTGGAAAACAATCGGGCGTGACATGAAGATTGAAGTCTCGAGGAAACGCCATAGTAAAGGAAAGAATAAAGATACACTCGACTAACAAAAAGAAATTATATAACGAGCAAGCCTAGACAGGTATGGTTCAAGCGTTTTTAGGCCTCAAGCGAACTAAAAACCGCGGGGTCTATTCTAATGTAATGTTATAAATCTCGTTTATTTTTGTGACCCTTTTTGGATGACCAAATTCGTACTTCCGGTTTAGATTTTTTATTGATATATTGTTGCATCTCACTTTTACACTAGCGGCGGATTCAAGAATAGTTTTACTAGTGTCGTAAATTTTTGATTTTCATTATTTGGATGCCTATTACTTTTTATTAGAGTCGGTTTAGGTCATGTTGAGAAATTGTACTTAGGCCAAGAAAAATACAGTGTTTGTTAGCATTATCAATATAGTAGTAAAACTAAAAATTTAAATACATGATATTAACTTGTTCCAACTATTAATATTCTAAAATAATGAAATTTATACCAATCCTTGATTATTTATACATTTCTTACATAACAAACATAAAAATGTGTTTTTTACAAATGATTTATTAGTATTATTTTTAGAAAAATAGTACATAAATATTTAAAAAGTCATTTAGTTATATTTTTATATCTATTTCATGTAATTTGATTATTCCTAAGAAATAAAGATTAAAAATAAATAAATTTAATAAATAGGATGTGATAGTCAAGATAACAATAATAACTAGTCTTTTCATTTCTTATTGTGTTCTATTTTTAGTTTTAAATCATTAATAATAAAAAAGGGTTTATAGGGGTAAATGAATAAATAAATATATCTTTCTCATCTTAAATCTTCACATTTTCTCCCATCATTGTCTTTTTTATTTTTTATCGTCTTGTAGGTTTTATTTAATTTATTTATATATGTTACTTTTTAAAAATAAGGCCTTATTTTTAGGCCCCCCAACTTCACTTTAACACTCAAGAGCCGTCTCTGAGCCTAGAACCCGACGAACTCTAAAAAATAAAATCTATAATATCTGTCGTTATTCTCTTGATAATTATTGACGGATCACAAATAGATAGGACAAAAACGATGAGTACAAAAATTAACAAGAGCATAAGCAAGAGGAGATTAGAAGCAGTGACGGAGGTGAATATATATATATATATATATATATATATATATATATATAGACTCAGTTTCACCCTTTTAAAAAAGGTTAATTTCGTCATCGGCCCCCTTGTGAAAATGTTTAAGTCTCGTCACTGATTAAAAGAATAGTGAAAAAAATAAGAAAGACGTTTATTAAAGTTCCTACAATATTAAAAAAGCATAAAGATTCTAATAGTAAAAAACTTTTTGTGTTAAAACAGCATATACTTGTATATTTTAGGTTTTGTTTAATATTTTTCATATTTGTCCATAGACTAGCGATGGATATTTATAGACTCAATTTATATTGATTATAGAAGTATATTAGTTAAGGTTTACTGTATAAATAACGTTTTTATATTATTATATCACCATATTAGCTATATATTAATAGCTATATATTAATTCATTTCCTCTTGATTTACTTTTATATAAGTAATTAAACACTCCTGATTGACTTTGGTTGGTTATCTAGCGACAAAAACAGTATATTGAAACATTTTATTTGGAACGAAATTATATTATACTAATTATCAATTTGGTTATGTATTATGGATTGTATTAGATGCATAGTGGGTTGTACCCATCATTTTTTTAATCTTTAGTTTTTTTATTTTAACCCAATACTTTCACTCATTTTATAATTTAGCCCAAACATTTTTTACTTTCAACTTTGATCCCTCTACATTTCATATATTAAACACTTTTTGTTTTTTGGTCAAAATTTTACGAGTTAACATGTTGTAACATGCATGTGTGGTTCAACGTTGTTATGATTATTTTTCTTCATTTAACTGTCTCCATTTAACGCAGAGAACTGATACATAGTTTTATATTAAAAACAAAAGGAGACAGAGGGCACAGCAAGAAGCTAGGACCACATACACATCCCGTTACATGGGAAAGTTTACAAAATCAAAATTAACCGCCTGCTCCAAGCTAGATCTCTTGAAACATCTAGGTTCGTAAGTCTTGGATACAAATCATATTATGAGTAAAAAGGAAACTTCCCGTTCTTTAAAACAATATTAAGAGTTACAATTTTGTTCCTTAAAATTTGAGTAAAGTATCTATTTTTCTATAAAAGATAAAAAAAACACCAGTTTACCTCTATAAGTTTTGTAGTTGTTTTAATCTTAGTCCAAAAGTTTATTATTTTGTATTCAAATTGGAACAATTGATAATCTTTTGTATGAAAATCGAAACAACTTGTAAAACTTTTAAGGGTAAACAGATATTTTTAATCTTCAAAAAATGATTATTTTTATCAAAACTATTAGAAAGTAAAACACAATTTAACTCAGATATTAATAATAACCCCTTAAAAGAATATACACGTAGACGAATCACTTGAGAGCGCATGCAAAACACACGCTGTGGAGATTTGATCAATCTGCTTTAGACTTTAAATAACATTATCACCAATTCCACTCTCCACTCTCATTCCCACTATAATTAAAAAGAATATACCACTATAAATATTAAACACCAGTGTCCATCATTGCAAGCAAAACAAAAAAAAGTTACAGAGAAAGTAAGGGTTAGAGAGCATTCACAAGCAAAAGCATAAATGAATCATATAGAAGAAGATGAAACCCTAAGAAAAGGTCCATGGACCGAACACGAAGATGTTCAGTTGGTATTATACGTGAACGTGTTTGGTGATCGTCGATGGGATTTCATAGCAAAAGTTTCAGGTTTGAAGGTGGCGGGAGATCAAAATGTCAAAAAGTAGGTTTAGTTAGCTACCTAGGTGTCTCGAGCACTTAGTCTTGAGTTTAAGTGGGGTGCGACATAGGGTTACCATTTTTGTTCAAGGAGAAGCCAAAGAAAATAATAATTTTGTTACAAAATTAACGTTTTTTGGTGAAATTTCACATTATCAGGTTTGAAAAGAACCGGAAAAAGTTGCAGGCTTAGATGGGTGAATTATCTAAATCCAGGCTTGAAAAGAGGAAGGATGACTCCTCATGAAGAGAGGCTTATTCTTGAATACCATTCTAAATGGGGAAACAGGTTTCTATCTTTTTTATTTTCTACTATAATTATTTTATCTTATTTAATTGTAATTATATCTCATATTGTTTAGAGTATAAGTATATAGTTTGTTCTTTGTTCTTTATTCTCTTTAAGTGATTGCCCATAATTCTCTTTTATGTTAAAGTTTATATGTTGATTCATTAAATTATATGTTAAGTTTATATGTTGATTCATCAATAAAATCAATTTAATTTGAACACAATAACAATATGTTAAAGTTTCAAAGGATGTAAACCATCATAATCTATTTGAATTTGTAAATTTATGAAATTATATATATATTGAAACTTGAAGTGTTAATATCAAACAATATGTTTAGATAGTTTTCTCAATATAATGTTTGTATCATGATTAAATATACAGATGGTCAAGAATTGCTAGAAAATTGCCAGGGCGTATAGATAATGAAATAAAAAACTACTGGAGGACACTTATGAGAAAAAAAGCTCAGGAAGACAAAAGGATTTCATCTCCATCTTCATCCTTGTCAATCACCTCTTCTTCCTCATCAACATGTACTAACGATCCCATGGCTGATATGATGCCCATGGCAGAGACCAAAGAACAAAGCTTTTACGATACTGGGGGGATCGAAATAATGCCTCTTTCGGGAGGCAAAAGCAAGAATAGCACGGTGAAACACAATATTGTCACAAGTGATGAAAAAGAGGGGGTTTATTTAATGGATGATATATGGAGAGATCTAGATGCATTAGAAAATGATGGTGCTAAAAAGGTTTTTGATTCTTGTAGTGAGGTTACACCTCAGATATGGGATTACTCCCTCAACAATTATTGGACGATGGATGGTGATCAACAAGAGTTTAGTGCAAATATGTGTTTCCCTGTAACAAGCCAACAATTGATTGGCTGATCATTAGGTTATTTCATCATTTAATTTGATGTTTATAGATTCGATAATTATATTTCACTAAGTACTTGTACAAATTATGTGGTGGTGCCAAATGGTAGTTAAGTGTGTGTTATATTCTGAAAAACCTTATTTAATTATGTCATGTATAACTCTACAATACTTGCTTGATAATAACTTTATACAACACATATAGTAGAGCTTATTCCTCTATGTGTCTGAATACCATTTGTAGAATTAAATAAATACATTTACTAATTTGAAACTCCAAAGAGAACATAAAGAACAACAATTAAAAATGTAGGGAAAATTAAATCTACAAAAACAAACACATTTACTAAGGATTCGCGTTCAACATGGGTTCTTTAAACTAGATGTCGAGTGTGCAATTGTGTGCAACAGCCTATTACTACCGACCTAGTTCGATAGTAGGTTGCACTTCGGTAGTAGTTGGCTACTACCAACCTCGCACTACTAGTAGTGTAACAGCCAAGCACCTTACCATCTTTGACTGTCGCCAAGCCCTTAGATATCCGCCAATCACGGTTTGAAACTCATTTGATAGAGAATGTATTAAGCCCCATATAGTTATGCTTTTGTTTCCATTTGTAGGACATAGTTTACATGAATTGAAACCAATTCAAACGGTAAGTAATAACAAAGTTTACATGAATTGAAACCAATTCAAACTGTAGTCTTCTAAGAGAACTTGCTTCACTTGAATCTTGAAACCAAAGAGATTTGCAAAAACTTCCTCTTTGTCTACATAATAAACTAACCAAAAAGTGAATGGTGGTTAATGATTTTTGTTCAACAAAGGTCACTTAAAACAGATTTCGTATATCTTCTCAGACGAACGCGTCTTTCTCCAATGGTACAACAACCAAAACAATAGTGTACTTGCAGGACCGGTTATGGTTATGCACCAGTTTTACAAGTTGGAGAACACAACACTTAACATATTAAATGGGAAACTAGGCAAATGAAACAAAGAACGAAAGTAAGAACACAAGAACAAACAAAATTGCTTTTAAAGAATGATGCATATTGCTATAACGTGTTTTACAACTTTTACAAGGCTTAGTCCTAAGGACTGGTTACATGAGATACTTTATATTATATCCTATAGCCGATCATACTTTGAAGGTCAGCAAGACACTAATCTAGGCAACAAGATCAATGTAAAATCAAAAGGTAGATTGTCTTTTGACTGGTAACTATGACATGCCATAGCTCATATTCTAATCTATTACAAAAAAGATAAAAGTACAAGAGTGGAAAGTTACTGGCTCAAACGCCATAATGTACAATTGACAAAAGCATGGAGATAATCACCAACTTATATAAGTTAGCGACTCTTCAGAGATGGTAGCGGAAAGTAGTCAAGAGTAGTGTTAGGGAAAGCATGTCTTCTTTGTCTTCAGAAAAAATCAGTCTTCAAGCTTTAGAAGACTTTGTATTGAAGCTTTGGAAGACTTCATATTTGGCTTTGGAAGATTTTTTTTGTTTAACTTCGGAATATTTGACACTTCATGAATTTTTTTTATGCATTTTCAAATCTTCCAAAGTAACTTCCTAGCTTTAGAATGCATGTTGAGAGATCTTTGGTTAGCATAAGACTTTAAGATAACTCTTACAAACTCCCTCTAGGCTGATGCAGTCAAAACTTAAGGATTACTATGAGTCTTGATCTTTATTTGTTTACAAACATCATTAGAACCAAATCCATTTCTCTCTTCATCAGTTGGTATGGATTCTTCAGACTCCTAAAGTATCTCCTCATGTCCAAGAGATTTTGCTGAGTTGGTTAAGTAGCCTTTTTTTGGTTCACCCTTAAGATGTTCTTACTTATTATGATAAAATTGGTCTTGATCACCATGTCTTCCTTCTTTATCCTGCTTAGTTGGGTCCTTCTCCTTCACAGGTACAAAAGAAGGTTCAGGACCCTGTTATCGGTTAGAAGATGAAGCTGGCTATGCATTAGCACTAGATCCAGGTTGAGTTGTTTTTTGGGGTTCAACAGTGACCTCAACTTCAGGTGCAACTTAACTTGGTGGAGAATGCAAGTCTAGAAGCTCACCCCTCTTGATCTTCTGCTTGATCACCCTAATATGGTCATCTATTATGGATAGAGACATAGGACCAAACCTCCTTTTGAAGAACCCTTACAGCTTCAAGAAGCTTGCCATATTTTGTCTATCCTCAGACTTTTGCTACTTTTAGAACTTCTTGTTCGAGATGCTTGAGATACTCAAATTCAATGTACTCATAAGATATAGGGAGTAGAGTTGTATCCTGATAGAGACATGTGGCACTCAAGTAGGTATTCATCTTTTTTCTATCTTGAGTTTCTTCGTCAACTGCCATAGACTCTACTTCAAGCATTTCTTGAATTGGAAAGAGAACAAGGACTTTATACATATTTCTTTTCTTATTTCTTCTTTGATCTTGAGGAGCAATTCAGTAACCTTAGCCTCATTTTTCTTTAGATATTTAATTCCTCCAAGGAAAGAGAGACCAATTCATCTATATATAATTCCTAGACCCTAAATAGTTTAATCTGGTTGCCCTTAACTCATCATCCTAAGTGTTTGGCCTAGGGGCAACCCTGATTGCAACCTACATGAAGCTGGGGGTCTCTTTCATCCTCTCTTCTCTTGCCTTCCTCTTCTTCTCCTCCTCAATCTCCTCTGAGGTTAACACCATTTTCTCTTTACCAAGGGCACTAGCCTATGTTGTTAGGTTTGTGAAGGCTTTGGGCTTGGGCCTATGTTTAGATTTCTTGTTCACTAAGTTGTTAACCCTAATTAGTCTTTATATATAGCTTGTTATGTATTTGTAATCTTTGTACTGAGAAAATAAAGAAAACCTTAGTTGCAGCCTGTGGACGTAGGTCATACCAACTGAACCACATTAAATCCTTGTGTTGTTTATTTTATAGTCTTCGTGATATTCGTTTGTGCTCGTATGTTGGTTCCGCTACGCTGTTTGAAACCGAACAAGTGGTATCAGAGCCTTAGCTCATCTAATACACGATTCCGTCAATTCATTTCATGAATGATGATTCGTAGAGTTTCGTTTATCCTGTTCAAAGATTGAATTTGGTTAGGATCTTGGTTTGTTTGCGGTTATAGTTGACTGGAAACCAGAAAATATCTTGAAGCCGAGTTATGTTTGAGATACTAATTTAGTACCAAGTTGAAACCCTTGAGCTGTCGATTAGGGTTTGGTGATGAACTCTTGGATTCGTTGAGTAAAGGTTAGGGTTTTGTGTTTTTAAGTTTCTATATTTTGATAGATTATTATCAATTGTTTAAAGAACCATCTTTTGTGGAAGAAAATTATTGTCTACAAAGGTTTTTTATAGGATCAAATTGGTCAACTGATAGTGTTTAGTAGAACAACCATCAAGTTCAGGCATGTGCCATTATTGTGTCTATTTGTTGTTTCTATTTGCTTCTTGTTTGTTGTTTGAGATGACTGAAGACGGGAATGTCTTGATCGAGAAAATTAACAGTTCTGATTTTAGTTGGTGGAAAATGCAAGTAGAAACATTATTATGTAAAAAGGACTTAGATATGGTACTAGGAGAAAAACCTACAAAAATAGAACAAACTTATTGGGTATCAAAGGACAAAAAGGCTCTTGCGGTTAGGGGTGTTCAAAAAATCCGATATCCGAAACTATCCGAAATCCATCCGTATCTGAATCCGAATAAATCGATCCGAATCCTTATTCGGATATTCGATCGGAACTCATCCGAATCCGATTTCTTATTCGGATTTCGGATATTACAATTTTTTTCGGGTTATTCGGATTATTCGGATATCCGAATAATCCGAATAAGCCTTCAAGTATATTTCTAGCCCAAAACTCATTGCTCAACTATCTATTATGTTTTCAACTCAATACACATGAATATTTACACATTTTAGTCATAATCTTAAATAATTATACAATAATCGACCGTCGTTCTAAATTAGAGATTCTAATCTTCGTGTTTCATACAATTACCTATTACATTTTAATTTTGAATTTGCATACAATTCATTTTTTTAGTTGTATATTTTTATTGTGATTTCTAACTTATAAAAAAGTAAAAATTAAAAAATTAGCAAAAAAACAAAAAACAAAAAATAAAAAAATTCTTATTTGGTTTATTTGGATAAATTCGGATTATTCGGATATTATCCGAATCCGATCCGAATTGAATTCGGATAGATTCAGATTGGATAGAAAGTTCCTTATTCGGATCGGATTGGATTTCGGATAGGGTCCTGAAATTTTCAAATTCGAATAATCCGATCCGAATAATTCGAATAATCCGATCCGAATAATTCGAATAATCCGTTATTCGATCTGATGAACACCCCTACTTGCAGTTATTATATTCGCTTTGATGAAAAATGTTGCTTTTAACATCACTAATGAAACCACAACTCATGGTATGATGTCTGTTTGTCAAATATGTATGAGAAACTATAGAGATTAATGAAGAGGCTGATGCAACCTAAACATCTTTAGTCTCTCATGCATGCTGCACAAGTGCATTGAAGTGGAATGCTTCGGAAGTTTCACATGTGCAACAGAAATACTCTAAGTGTGAAATCTTCCGAAGCCAAGACCAACATCTTCCGAAGCCAAAGATGAAGTCTTCCGAAGCCTCAGAGACAAAGTCTTTCGAAGCTTCAAGTTCATGAAGACAGATTTCTTCCGAAGACTTTTAAGATATGCTTTATCTGATGTACTGTTCCATAAAGCTGGACACCTTTCTGCTGCAACTCTGCAAGTCACCAACCAACATGGTTTGGTGAAAAGGTCCATGCTTTTGGTAACTATACATTGAGGTCTTGAGTCTGTAACTATCTACTTTATGTACTTGATCCTTTTTGTAATAGATAAGGATGTGAGCTATGGCATGTCATAGTCACTAGTCAAAAGGCAATCTGCCTTTTGACTTTACAATTGATTTTGTGTGTGTCTAGTCAATTGTATCCAGCTGGCTTTCAAAGTATAGCCGGCTGTAGGATGTTGTATAAGTATATCATGTTCTTGTATCTTTCATTTATGCTTTGTAACACTTGTAATAGAACATAGAGAAAGCAATATACTGCATTCTTGAAAACCATATACTTGTGTTCTTTGTGTTCTGTCTCTTACATTTCTTGTGTTCTTAGTATCTCATCTTGGTTAATCCAGTTTACTGTTTGATTAAAGCTTGGTTAATCTCCTCTTTGTGTTGTTGTGTTGTAACTCACACCCTTCAACGATCCTGCATTTGGTATCAGAGCATTCAGGCTCTTGATATAAGATCTCACCATCTTAAGATCCCTCACACACACAAATACTAAACTTTTCAAATGGCAGCCATTTCCAAAACTGATATGGAAACTGGAACCATGAACAAGTCCCCACTGATCACTCTTGATGAGTTTGACACCTGGTGTTTAAGAATGGAAGGTTTCATCAGGTCTCTTGATTCAAGAATGTGGGAGTCTATTGAGAATGGACCTTTCATACCCAGCACACCCTCTGCTACTGGTGCTGGTATGATTACCAAGGATGTGGCTAACTACTCTGATGAAGATAGGAAGAGAGTAAAGATAGACAGGAAAGCCATGACAGCTCTTCAAACTGCCCTTCCAAACTCTGTGTACAGAGGTTTCAAGAAGTGCAAAACAGCTAAGCAGCTGTGGGATGCACTGAAACTGATGTATGAGGGTTCTTCTCAAGCCAAGGAGAACAAGAAGGATCTCCTGAAGCAGCAGTTTGAAAACTTCACCTTCAAAACAGGTGAGACCATGACTTAGCAATACTTCAGGTATGTTGAGATTGTGGATACCCTAGTGGATGGAGGAGTTTCTCTTGAAAATAGAGACATTGTAAGGAAGTTCATGTCCTTACTTCCTAGGCAATGGACACACTACTGTGTGGTGATCAAGAGAACTGAAAGAGTTATATGGGATTCTCAGTGGCTACCAGATGGAGTTGAACATGCAGGGTTCATCTGGTAACTCCAACAATCAAATGGGTTCAGCCCTACATGTGGTTGAAAGGGATAGCATAGAACCCAAACATCATCTTATATGCTACCCTGACAACTCACCCAAGGGTCCTTTCATCACCTTCCCAGAGACACCAAAGGAGAACTACACTCAAGGAAGCCCATTCCAAGAGGCAAGCTCTTCTCAAGCATTTGTGTCTTCTGATGAAAGCTGTGGCAACTCTCTTTTCACTCTTGAAGACCTGGACTGTATCCATCCAGATGATCTGGAGTACATGGAAATAGTCCAGCAGATGGATCTTCTCACTCACAGAGCCAAGAAGTTCTACAAGAGGACTGGAAGGAAGTTCCCAAGCAATGCAACCAGTGGAAAGTTTGGACTGGACAAAGGCAAAGTCAAGTGTTACAACTGTAACTTGATGGGCCACTTTTCCAGAGAGTGTAAGGCACCTAGATCTAATGGTGGCCAAACACAACCCAGACCAAACTACACTAACAAAGTTCTCCATAATGAGAAGTCAAAGCAGCAAGCTGCTGTTGCTGTTAAGGAAGGAGGCTTTGACTGGAGCTTTCAGGTGGAAGATGCTTCTCCAAACCACGCATTGATGACAGATCATGATGAAGCCGAGGTATTGGAACATCTCTGTACTCCTGAATGCATTGCTAAAGTTAACAGGTACAGGTCCTATAACTTGGAACTGAGATCTGATATTGAGTCCTTAAACATTTTAAAATCTGATTTTAGAAAAACTGAAAATGATTATAAGCTGAAAATAGAGGACTTAGAGAAAACAATTTTAGTTCTAAAACATGAACACATAGATTTTAGGACTCAAATTAAAGATCTTATAACCAAGTTAACTGAATGCCAGGCTGAGCTTGTGATCAGCAAAGCCAGGGCAGAAAAGAATGTTCTTGAAGAAGAGACCTTCAAGAACATGATATCCTCATCCCTGCACAACAAAGTGTGCTATCAAAATAGACAGGGACTGGGATCCAATGAGATAGCTCCTCCACACACAATCTTGTCAGTAAGATCTCCTAGGTGTGGAACTTGTGAAGATGAGCTTCCTCTTATAGATCCTATGAGTGAGGAGGATGAAGAAGAGATAGTGAAGAATCCCTCTACTAAGAGTGAAGAGGAGGATTCCAAGAAGGGCCACTATTCTTCTGAGGAGAAAATGAAGACTGTGATGACCAAGTCCATGAGAAAGAACTTGACCAGAAAGAGCAAAAGGAAGGCAAGGAAGGCTCAAGAGATCAAGGCTACTTTTGACTCTAAGCAGAAACAAGTTTTTATTTCTGCAGGGTTTAAAGTGGTAGGGACTGAAGGCATCAACCAAAACTCTGCTAAGAGTTCTGGTTCTTGCTCAACTCATCTCAGTAGCAAGAAGAAGACTGATCTGATGTGTACCACTGCTGCACAGCCTGGTCCATCAAACTCCAAGCACAGTTCTCAGACCAAGAGTACTGTCTCAGCATCTGCAAAGATGAAGGTGGAGAAGGGAAGTGACCAAAGACAGTCTTACTCTCTAGACAAGGCTCTTGTGAAGAAGAAGATGAATTGTGTTATGTGTGACAGCACCACTCACATTGCAAACGATTGTCCTTTCAATCCTAAAGGTACTGTCCACATGGCCAAAACAAAGGCTTCAAAGAGTTCCAAGAAGATTCAGGCTTCGGAAGGAAAACCAGTTTCCTTCAGAAGTCTCAAATCTAAAAAGAAGGGAAGTGGAAAATTCTCTTCGGAAGAACATTTGGTCTTGGAAGAAAGGAGTTCTTCCGAAGCACTAAAGTCTGCTGCAGTGTTTGCAGAATCTTCCGAAGATTTAGTCATCAAAACTTCTGAAACTCCAAAAGGTTCTAAAGTTTTGAAGGTCAAGTCCAAGACTCCAAAGGTGGTGTGGACGTCTAAGAAAGACCAAGTGACTGATATTTCTCCATCAACAACAGCTCAAAATCCTCTTAGTATAACCAAAGGATCTATTACTGTTAATTTACCTTCTGCATGTGAGCCCAAGACAAGCAAGGCTTGGGTTTCCAGATGTAACTAATCTTTCTCTTTTGTGCAGGGACAGCTGAAGACAAACGGAAATGTTTGGATCATAGACAGTGGCTGCTCCAGGCACATGACTGGTAATGGGTCACTACTCCAGAACTTTGAAAGGATTGATGGAGGACCTGTTGCTTTTGGAGGAGATGAAGGTGGTTACATTTCTGGAAGGGGCAAGGTCACAAATGGTAAGCTCAGCATTGAAAAGGTAAACTTTGTTAAGGAGCTTGGATACAATCTTCTGAGTGTATCTCAATTTTGTGATCAGAGTCATAACATGCTCTTTACTAAGCATGAGTGCATTGTTCTTAAGCCTGGTGTGGTCATTTCTCATGAGCATATCCTGCTTAGAGCCCCCAGGAAAGGAAACATGTACAAGATGGATTTGCAAGAAACCTCTCCCTCCGGAGAAGTTTCATGCTTTCTATCTAAAGTCAATAGTGATGAGTCTTTCTTATGGCATAAAAGAATGTGCCATGTAAACTTTAAGAACATGAATAAATTGATTAAGCATGATCAGTGTTGCATGCCTAAAAGGGAAGCAACATAAGGTATCTCATAAGCCTAAGGAAATGAACTCCATCACTACACCCCTACACTTGTTACATATGGATCTCTTTGGCCCCACCATGTAATGAGTTTAGGAAGGACCTTATACTGTCTAGTGATCACAGATGATTTTACAAGATTCACTTGGGTCTTTTTCCTTAGAACTAAGGATGAGACTCTTGAGATTCTGAAGAATTTCATCTTAAAGATTAAGAATCAGTCTGATCACAAGGTCAAAATCATAAGATGTGATCAAGGAACAGAATTCAAGAATCAAATCCTTGATACATTTTGTGATGATAAGGGTATTGCAAGACAATTTAGTGCTCCCAGGACTCCTCAGCAAAATGGTGTTGCTGAGAGGAGAAACAGGACATGATTGAAGCTGCAAGAACCATGCTGTCTGATTCTAAACTGCCTATCACCTTCTGGGCAGAGGCAGTCAACACAGCCTGCTATGTGCAGAACAGAGTTTTAGTAGTTAAGACTCCTTAGTAGTTAAGACTCAAACTGCCCATCACCAACTGTTTTAATAAATCTTGTGAGAATGTTTCAGGATCTGCAGAAAATTTAAATACAGGTGATTCTGACCCAAGATTTGAGCTAGGAAGACCTTCAAGTCATACATCTTCAGCTCCAGTTGGAACTACTTCTACAAATAAGGTTTTTATCAGCACAACAATGACAAATTCAGCTGATACATCTGGTATGCCTTCAAATTCTAGCTCAAAGGCTCTACAACCAGATAAGAACACCTCAACTGTGGAAGGCAACAATGGTGATGGTGACAGTGACCAAGGATTTCTTGATGCCACTAACCACACCATAGATGAGAACATCAATGATGTCACACACTGCTTGGATCAAGTTTCACTTGAAAAGTGTGCTGATGTGGTGGGAGAAACATCTATGCCAGATCTAAATTTTTCTAATTTAGATCTTTCTCAACAACTTGCTGTGATTCCTCAGCTTAGGATCCACAAGTCTCATCCTACCACAAACATCATTGGAGATATGTCTCCGGGGTAAAAACAAGAGGACAAACCCATAAAGCAAATATTTGTCTTCACTCTTGTTTTCTATCCCAGATAGAGCCAAAGAAAGTTAAGGAAGCTCTAAAGGATGGAAGTTGGGTTGAAGCCATGCAACAAGAGCTTCTTCAATTCAAAAGACAGAAAGTTTGGAACCTTTGTCCTCTTCCTTTTGGGAAGACTACCATAGGAACCAAATGGGTGTTTAGGAATAAGAAAGATGATAGAGGCATCATCATCAAAAACAAAGCTAGACTGGTTGTTCAAGGATACACACAAGAAGAAGGGATTGACTACATTGGTGTCTTTGCTCCAGTGGCAAGATTAGAAGCTGTTAGGATATTCCTGGCATTTGCTGCATCCAAGAACTTCAAGGTCTTTCAACTTGATGTGAAATGTGCCATTTTATATGGAGTGATAGATGAAGAGGTCTATGTCAAATAGCCACCTGGTTTTGTAGATCCTGATCATCCTGATTATGTCTGCAAGCTTGACAAAGCTCTTTATGGGCTGCATCAGGCACCCAGGAAGTGGTATGAGACACTGTCTGAGTATCTTTGTAAACATGGATACAGGAGAGGTACTATAGATGGAACTCTCTTCATCAAAGGACAAGGAAAAGACATATTGCTAGTTCAAGTATATGTGGATGACATCATCTTTGTTTCAACTAATCCAAAGCTTTGCAAAGACTTTGAGAAGCTGATGAAAGACAGATTTGAAATGAGTGCCATGGGGGAACTCAATTTCTTTTTGGGAATTCAAGTGAAGCAAGTTGAAGATGGCATCTTCATAAGTCAGTCAAAGTATGTTCAAGACATACTCAAAAGATTCAATATGACTGACTGTAAGACTGCTAAGACACCCATAGCCAGAAACCACTCCCTTGGTCCTGATCTTGAGGGGGAGTGTGTAGATGAACACTTATACTGGGCTATGATTGGGTCTCTTATGTATCTTACTGCTAGCAGGCCTGATATCATGTTTGCTACATGCATCTATGAAAGATATCAAGCCAACCTTAAGATGTCTCATCTTATAACTGTCAAAAGGATTCTAAGATACCTAAAAGGTGCATCAATACTTGGTTTATGGTATCCCAAGAACTCTGACTTCAATCTGTATGCTTATACAGATAGTGATTATGGTGGTTGCAATATGACTGCAAAGTCTACATCTGGGGGATGTCAATTTCTTGGTGGAAGGGTTGTCTCATGGCAATGCAAGAAACAATCTTGTGTCTTTGTATCAACTGCTGAAGCTGAATACATTGCTGCCACTAGCTGCTGTGCTCAAGTGCTTTGGATTCAGAATCAAATGCTAGACTATGGGTTAAATTTTAAGGAGACTCCAATCCACATAGACAATAACATTGCTATTTCAATTACAGAGAACCCTGTGCAGCACTCAAGGACAAAGCACATCAATATCAGGTATCATCTAATAAGAGATAATTATGAAAAAGGATTAATTAAACTAGTCAAGGTTCACACAGATGAACAATATGCTGATTTGTTTACAAAAGCTTTTGATGAACAAAGATTTAAATATCTAATATCAGCTATTGGGATGATCAACCTTGAGTAAATTTTTCTTAAAACTAATTCGTATTATTTCTTTAAAAAAATGTGTGTTCTAAGTTGTCTAGTCTATCATCTTTATAAGCTCATGTTTCCTTGGATTGGAAGACTTTCCTTAGATTAATTGATGATTTTATACTTTGGAAGTTATGCTTTTTAACTTCGGAAGAAAATCACACCTTCAAAATATTTAACTGTCTAAAAAAAATTTACCTTCGGAAGAAATTTTAATTTTATCTTCTGAAGCTTAAATAATTATCTTAGACACTTACTTATTTTCAAGGACCTTTTCCTTCCGAAGCAATAATTAACTCTCGGAAGCTTTGTTGATCTTTATACAAAGCACTCAAGTCTTAATTTTTCCTTCCGAAGCAAAATCATCAAATACTCTCAGGAAACTCTTCCAAAGTCATTTTAGCTTCGGAAGCTTTTTCATTAAAAAAAACTTCCGAAGTTAATTAACCTTCGGAAGCTTTTTGACTTCCAAGAAAACTACTTTTTGAGCAAAAAGTAAACTACTTTTCAGAGGTGGGACCGACATCCGGATTTCAAAGTTTATCCTCTTTCATTAAACTTTATCTGAAATCCCTTCTCATATAAACCCAACGGCTTCCCCTCTTCTATCATCTGCTTTTCCTCCAACCTAAAAACCCAAATTTCTCTCTGAAATTTCTTTCTTTCTTTTTCCTTCATCTCGAAGCTACCTCACAATGGCTAACCTTGCTCATAGAAATGATCCTAACTTTACCATGCAGCTACACAGACAACACAATCAAGTTGCTCTGTTATGCTCTGAGAAAGATCCTCATTTCTCAGAGGTTTGTCGTTTCTTGTCTCTGTCGAACTACTTCACCTCCCTGACCATTGATCCTCCACTCTATGAGGATCAGTTGCTTGAATTCTAGAAGACCTGCCAAGAGGTCATTATGGATGGGGAGAAGGCACTGTCTACCACAGTGCAAGGGAGAACAATCTTCATCACTCCAGCCATCATCAACCGACATCTTCAGCTGGATGATGAAGAAGGTGAGGTGTTCTTCCCAAAGGAAGCTGTAAATCATTCCTTTGCGTAGATGGGGTATGAGGGAGATTTTTCTGTAAAGACTTTCAGGAAAGGGAAGGTCTCATCCAAATGGAGATTCTTGCTCCATGTGGTCATTCACAGCTTATCAAACAAGCATGGTGGATGGGACCAGATTCCTGAAGATCTCTCCTTTATAGTCCATGGAATGGTTCAAGGGGTCAAATTCTGGTACTCTCAGTTTGTCTATACAAATTTGCTTGCTAATTTAGACTCCTTAGAATATTACATGTTTCCTAGATATGTCTAGTACATTCTTAACTGTGAATTGGGCTCACAGTTAAGGGAAACAGGTAACATTCTTAAATTGGGACAAATGAAGCCGGTGTCTTTAAAACATTGAGAAAGTCCACTGTTGGATTCTCTGGGGTAGAAACAGCCCTAGTCCCAAAAATATTAGAGCTCATTGCTCAAGGTGACAACCTAGCAGCACAAGCTAGTGTTGAACCCACACCTGCTACTTTCCAACCACCCACACAGCCTCCAATCTCCATCACCTACCAAAGAAAATCCAAACGAACCCCTGCTTAGACTATTTAGTTTGTGGAGGCCCCCATATACTCACCCATTCAGAAGAAGTGGATACTGGAGCTCCCACTTCTCCTGAGGAGCAGACCACTCCCATCTTTTCTAAAATCAGTGCTGAGGTTCCTCATGCTCAGCCTGATGAGCTCATTAGCCCTACTGCTTTAAGCCATCACTTTGAGTCTCAACACTCAAGTGATCAACCTTCAGGGGACAGTTACCATCCCCAGCCTATAGATCTAAATCAACCAATTCCCAACCTTGACTTCTATACTGATGAAGGTCTAGGTTTCAGTGAGTATAATAAGTCTCTCTTCTTTTCCCCTACTCAAAGAGAGATGAATACTCCTGAGTCTCCTATATCTATCCCACATCAGTCACCTACAACTGAGGTGGACACTTCTGAACTTGTTCAGGATGTCCATATGGAAGAGGCTCTTACTTCTGCAAGTGATTACATCATTCAGACCTCAAAATATTATACTCAAGCTCTTTGACAAAGTTTAACTTTTCAATGGTGAGCTTACCATTTGTGACCTTCCTCTTACCAGTGATGTAACCACCTAACTCTACTCCAAAAGAAACTAGCCTTCCATCAATTTTCTCAAAATCCTGAAGCAAAGAGCCATTGCAAGTCACGTGTCTTGAACGACCATTATCAATGATTCATACATTTCTTATAGTCTTTAGTTGGTACTACACGTAAAAAAGAGATGGTTAGTTATATTTGGAAACCCAAACCTTCCTGATCTTGGGCTCATCAAGATGAATTGAAGATAGATCAATATTTATTGATCCTATATGCAAGCTTAGAGGATCCTTGGTTCTTATTAATGAACAAATTTTAGTCATATGGCTTTCATTCATCTTCCACTCCATCTTTAGAAGGCTAGACTTAACCTTCAAAACTTCGAAAGTTATATGACTTCGGAAGGTTTATAGACTGAACCTTCGTAAACTTTTACATCCACCGCAACAGACTTCAATTAATACGCTCAAGTTTGAGTCTTGAGCACCACCACCTAGCTAGGTCCCCCTTTATGTTTTTTACCATTAACTTAAGCAAGCCATTATCTATAATTGTAGGGATATGTTATTACTTCAATTCGTAATCATGACATCCACAAGTATTTATTTAAATAATTTTTTAAATGTGCACAACTACCATGTCACTTTCCCACACGATGCCTTGGGGATTACGTACTATAACAAAACAAGTGTTCGCTACAAATTGGTTTGTAGACGATACTTTTGCTGCTTATTTGTCTTGTTACGGATTTTTTCTATAGACTAATATTTGCTACGAGTTTAGTTACAAAAATTGGAGTTGCTAATTTAGCTAAACATTTGACTAAGAATATTTGCTATGAAGTTTACTATAGAGCTTTTGTTTGATTTTGGCTATAAATATTTTGCTACGGAAAGGTTTCTATGGTTTTGCTATTGATTTTTAGCCATAGTTTGTCTATGAATGATTAGATTTTAATATTAAATTTGCTATGTAATTTAGCTATAGATTTACTACATTTTGGCTATGGAAATTAGCTACGAACTTTATTGTGAGTTTTGTTATAATTTTGCTACCAACCTTGCTATGGGTTTGCAATTTTATTGGTATGGATTTTATAAAATTATTTCTACGGGTTTAGCTACGAATTTTATCTTGATTTATTGAAACATCACAGGTTAATCAAAACCAAATAGCATAAAATATTCAAATAAACCAAAAACATCAAAAATCATAGTGCTTACTAGTATAAACTCATTCCTTAACTTGATGGAATGTTTGTGGTAGGTTTTGTGATAGCATTTGATGTTTCTCACTCATTTTAGCATATAAATTGCATTTTATTTAATTTTCTCCACAATAAGATTCTTTTCTAGTTTTATCTCATTCTAACCCTGCTAGTCCTTTTCTTGGAAATAGAGGGGAGTTCACTCACAGTCAGGGCTGCTTCATTCTCCTAAGCCTCCGAATAGACACCTTGCTGATTGTTCTTTCAACTTTTGCACATGTAATAAATAAATTAGCACACACTCATAACACATCAATACCAAAATACATTAATAACTCTCTTTTTAACAAATGACAAACAAATAAAGCTTTATATAAGGCACTACATACAAGTAAATTGTGTGTTTTTGATAGAATGACCCATCCGAACCCATTTTATCTTTTCTATTATCCATCTTGACCAATTAAGACCTATTAAAAACCACTTTTACCCAAACTAACCTAAAATATTAGAACTAGCACCCATAATGATCCAAAATATAACGAGTGGGTTTGTTTTGCCAAGTCTACCCATATCCATATAAATAATGTCCAAATCAATCCAACTAAAACAAATGGCTTAAGATTGTCACCTCTAGTTGTTATTAATTCATGCAAATAATAATATTTCCATATAACAATTCAATATGTGTAAATACAAACCTTTTGCTATGATGATTCATTGATATCATAATAAATATACTTATTTCATTATTAGAATACATCAAATTCTATTACTAAAACAGAATACGAATCTCATCACTTGGATTCACCTGAGACGAAGATTCCTGATCTCATGTGCAAATTCAGGATTCACCGAATCAAAATTCTTCCAAGCCTTACCATCACTTGGATGTGCCATGCTACAATCCTTTGTCTTATGATCATAGTGCCAAGTCATATCTTTAGCCGTCTTTGCTGACATGTATGTCATCTCCAAATGAGATACGTCATATCCAAATGAGATACTTTATTTTGACCACCTTTTTAACATGATTCCGCACACTAGTTGCATTGCATTAATGCATTAGCTTCCTTATAGAATAGCATTTAATGATTTTTGCAAACATGAATCCTTTCTTTAGGAAGACTAAGCTTTTATAAGCTCTTATATGTATCATAAAAGCCTTAAGTAACCTTTTCTCTTTAGGCATCATTGTTTTAACCATGAAATGTTATGGTAGTAAAATTCAGTAGATACATTGTAAAGTGACTACCAATTCTAGAAACTTGTGGTAGCTTGCAACTTTGAATAATTTATAGTCTTCTCCTCCTCCCACAAAGGTTCATAAGAAGCTTTTAACATGTTATAGAATCTTTTTACTTATAGATTAGGTGCATGTCCTTCAAAAGTAATGGAATCTAGATAGGATTATAATGGTGTTATATGACCAGATGGATACATGTTATCCAACACCATACGTCTATAACCATCATGATCATTGGAAGCAACTTCCCTTGTAGTAGAGATTGTCCTACCTCATGTATGGAAGATTCAACATATTAAAATCTCATGTAGTAATCAGACATGAAACCCTTCACAAGAAAGCGTTTTTAAAAAGTTTCTTTATCTCTAAATGAGGAATTTTGTCATCTTAACAAGAACATTTGATGTCAAGTACTATCTTACCATATTTAGTCACCTTCGATCTACAACTAATTTATTAGAATAAATAAAGTTTAACCATTATTCTCATAATATTCTATATTAGTAAATCTATCACTATTGGTTATCTTATACATCCAATTTCGATCGGTGTACTATTTCTTGACAAATAAAGTCAATGTCAACCCTAAAAGTTCAAAGTCATTACAAAATTATAGTTAAAAACAAACATGCCAATACTAAGTGTCAGTATTATCATTATTTCGAAAGTATACAATAAAAAAGTTTTTAAAAAATTTTCAAATTTGAGTGGTTAAATATATTTAGTGTCATCACTACTTGAAATTTTGAATGTCATATTTCAATGTCATCATTGAAATTTCAACTTGTTCATTTCTAAAATTCACTTCTTCCCCCTTTCGATCTCTTTAAATAATATACCCTTGCAGTAAATTTTCTTCCCTTCCATACCTAAATTTCCTTATGAATATCCCCTGCCACTAAGAACAACTTTTCATAGAAAAAAGATGTAAGGATTCATATAAGACTGATGCAACCTAAAATATCCAAAGTCTATCCTGCATGCATGCATAGAAGTACTGAGTAGAATGTTTTAGAAGTTTCACACTATGTCTTAGAATACATATTCTAACTGTAAAATCTTCTAAAACCAAGACCAATATCTTCCGAAGCCAATATGAAGTCTTCCAAAACTTCAGAGACAAAGTCTTCCAAAGCCAATTCATGAAGACAGATTTCTTCTAAAGACTTTTGAGTACATGCTTTATCTAATGTACCTTTTACCATAAAGTTGGACCACCTTTCCGCTGCAAACTCTGGTTTGACTCACCAACTTTCACAAGTTGGTGAAAGGTCCATGCTTTTGGTAAATTGTTCATTGAGGTCTTGAGTTTGTTACTTTCTACTTAATGTACTTTTATCCTTTTTTGTAATATATTAGAATGTGAGCTATGATATGTCATAGTCACTAGTCAAAAGGAAATATACCTTTTGGCTCTACATTGATTTTGTTGTTGCTAGATCATGTATCCAGCTGGCCTTTAAAGTATGGTCGGCTATAGGATGTAGTATAAAGTATCTTAGGTCCGTTGTAGTCTAATATGCTTTTATGCTTTGTAAACACTTGTAAGGAACTTGAGAGTAATATACAACATTCTTGAAAACAAACACTTGTGTTATTGTTATTGTTCTGTTTTTTTATTACTTGTGTTTCTTAATATTAAAATATGACTGGTTGCTAGTTCCCCATTTGATCTGTTAAGTGTTCTAACTGAACTCTTCTCATTGTATGTTGTGTTGTAAGTGACCACCCCTTAAACGGTCCTACAAAAGAAGCCCTATTTTAAATTTAATATATCTCTCATTAAGTTAGATATTTGCAATGCCATTCAAATTTTTTTAGAGATTTGTGTTACTTAAAATTTTGTATATAATGAAGCTAATAAAAATATATAAAGAAATTAATTGGTCATTTTGGAATTTTAAAATGATCAGTTATTAATAGTTTAATTTTTATGTTATCTTGTCATAGAGAAAGGGTTGAATTATCATATCATATTTTGTGGATTAAAGAATATGAAAGTTGAAGTGCAAATACATCATATAGAACTACAAAATGGACTTGAATCACTTCAGCAGATGTAAAAGAATGAGTTGCAACTTATCTGGGGATAAGTTGAATTAGATTCAATATTTTTATGGAGTAGCAAAAATTATATGCAAACCAAATGAATACATATGTATAATTATAATACATATTCATCCTTTGGTCGGTGGCTACAGTGCCACCATACCAAAGGCAAAGCATAATGTAAAACTTTCAAAAGCTTAGTCTTAAAAGCACAATGTACAAGTGGTCATGCTGAAATTACAAGCCGTTGCTATAGCGATTGAGATTGGAACTGTGGATTGTTTGTGCCTTTCAATGAGATTGAAACTGTGGATCATTAGACCGCAACATTGTAACACCCGGAATTTTCTTGGAAGCCAACGAAAGAAGAAAAGAAATAAAGTCCAAAGTCGACGGACCAAACTTGCCAAACGGGAAGAAACTTGGATGAGTGGGAGTATAAAAGGGGAGGGCAGCCCACACCCTCCCCATTCTTGCAAAACTCAGCCAAGGGAGAAGAGAAGGAGAAAAAGAAGAGAAAAGTTTGATTCGGGTGGATTCGAGCATGAAAATCAAAGTGTACCGGGTCAAATCAAAGCTCTACTCGACGGGATCGTTTATGTGAGTTCTAGACCCCTCTTTTATACGTTTTTGAATGATTTTAGGGCTAGAACACATCTGAAAACCATTTTTCGGGTATTTGGGTGTAAACCCGTTTATGTATATATGTATATGTGTATGATTCATTTGGGGCTTGATTTCGGGCTTGGTTGTGCTTGAATGATGTCGTGGTATGATTCCCTAAGGTTTAGAAT
Organism: Flaveria trinervia; assembly: GCA_025506515.1. Lineage (NCBI taxonomy): Eukaryota > Viridiplantae > Streptophyta > Magnoliopsida > Asterales > Asteraceae > Flaveria > Flaveria trinervia. The sequence continues at coordinate 61,685,765 of CM046456.1, read as the reverse complement.
GGTTGATTTGATCTTGAAAGAGGTTTGGAAGAGTTTGGAGGTCAAATTTGGCAGCTGCAGTTCGGGGTGAACTGCATTCTACCTCAGCTAGGGCTAGGCGACCGAATGGAGGTCCATGCGTCCGAATGAGGTGCGACTGGGTCCATATGCATGAAACGTGTGTGACTGAGATTCATTCGCACGAAAGTAATGCGACCGAAGGAAATGCGGATGCAGGTCATGCGACTGAAGGAAATGCAGATGAAGGTCATGCGACTGAAGGTCATATGAATGGAGTCCATGCGCCTATGAGTCGTGCGATTGAGGTTCATACGCACGAAAGGTGTGCGAGTGAGCGCCATTCGCATGAAGGTCATGCGACTGAGGACCATACGCCCGGATGTCATGCGATTGAGGTACATTCGCATGGGAAGCATGCGATTGGAGGCTATGCGACTGGAGGTCCATTCGCCTGAGTGTTTTCATAAGTATGGAAGACCATGCAAAAGAATAGGGTCCATATGCCCTAATGACCATAGTATTGTCTAACTTTCGGGAAAGTGCGGACGTAGGCTCGGAACTTTGGGGTTGTTGATGATGTGATGGGTATGGATGGTTTAAGATGATGTATGATGATGAGTTGATGATGATGATGTGATGTATGATGATGTGTGATGTCGTATGGTTCTATGATAGGATGCGCGTGATTCATGTGACGTTGATGTTATGAATTTCTGCATGTTCTATGTTATGAGTGATGTATGTTATGGGTGTGCGATGTTGCCTTGTGTGATTGTTGTTGTATGATGTTATGATCCTTATTATTATGTATGATTGTCTTCCCATGGTTTTGCGTTGTCTGTTAATGAATGTAATGAAAGTATTATGTAACGTAAAGTGGAAGATAATGAAAAGAGGAACGTAATGAATGAATGTAAGCATGAAAGAACGAATAAGAGCAAGGATGGCTTGCAAGGGTAAGGATGGAGGTTCACAACTCATTGAGGGTTGTTAGCTCAACTTTGTGTGTAAATATAGCGTGCGATCTTGGCTAACTCATAAGGGGACATAGACACAGTAGGGAGTTTAGTTTTGGTAACTGCTTCGATACGTGCGATGTGTTATTTACTGTGTGCTACGTAGCTTGTGATTTTGGCTACCTCGTGTGGTTTATGTAGCGTGTGATTTTGGCTAACCCATGAGATAGCGTGTGATTCTGACTAAACCCTAAGAGTTCTCACACACACAGGGGGAGTCGGTCTTAGTGACCACTCCATTTGTGCAATTTGTGCGATATGTATGATGGATATCATGAGGGACTATAGACATAGTGGGAGTTCAGTTTTGGTAACTGCACCAATATGTGCGATGTGGTGTTTACTATGTGCTGTGTAGCGTGTGATTTTGGCTACCTCATGTGTGCGATTTGTGCCATATGTACTTTGGGTATGTTGATGCGAAGGTGTGATCTACGCGAAAAGTGCGATATGTATGAAATGAACGGACGGAAGAAATGATGTTATGAATGAATGAGGCGAATGATTAAGTAACGTGCGATGATTAATGAATGAAGAAGGTAACGAACGTAATGGAAGATAATAATTATATTATCTGTATGTATGTATGTATGTTGTGTGATCGTGTACGAATGTATCGAATGGTTTTATAAAGGAAGTAAAGTATGTTTTATTTTAAAATAGAACTCACTCAGCAACATTGAGTTTGATGTGTTTCCAGTTGGCAGGTATGTTGCTGAGGATAGCACGGGGCAACTAGTCAGCTCTTTTGGGATGGTATCCATTTATAATGCTTTTGTGATGTAATGCAACTTGGGTTTTGTAACTGGTTAACGATGTATTATTTTGCAAAAGCTATTATATTGAAATGGAATGTTTTATTTAAATGTTGCCGCTGCAACGTTTTTATGTAATATGATGAAAATATATGTTTTATATGCAATGATTTACCAGCTGTAAGCATCCCGGGAACGGGGCCTTACAAGTTGGTATCAGAGCCAAAGTTTAAGTGAAATGGGTAAATTTTCAAAAATAAACCTTAACTTAAACTGAGAATGGGACGGTAAGGGAAGGGATGCCAATCTGAGTAGTTGTGTGCCATCAGGTATTTTCGTAATGTTAACCGGTATTACATGCGCATGTTATGTGATTTATGTGTTGCTGGTAGATTTAGATACTGATGTAGTCAGGACAGGTAATGCTTGGGGTATGAAGAGTAAAGTAAATGGCTAATCACAACTGGCCACTGTAATTAGGGACTTACTATACTTGACATAAACTGAGCTGTTTCCTTGAATGACCGTGTTGGTGTTTGAATCTTTCAGTGTGCGTGTGAATGACTGGTGGTAGATCTTCAAAAGCTTCATAGGGTGGAGGTCGTGATGCTAAACTGCGACCCAAGAGGGGAAGACCCAGAGTTGAAAAGGTGGTTCCTGAAGAACCCGAGACCCCTCATCCGGAGGGCGGTGTGTCACACCCCAACCTTGATGGCGGAATCGTCGAGATGTGAGGGTTAAGATTGTTCACAGCCACATAACACTATAATTAAATGTAAATATTAAAATTATAAGTTTCAAAAGTAATTACAAACATAAGTCTGAAAAATGAAATAAGTTCAAAAAACATAACATAACAAAATATAATCTTTTTATTTCATTAACTAGCTCCAAATCTTAGATTATTGCAAGCTTCAAAAGTTCACTTTAAACTTGAGGATTACCTGAAACATGATAAAAATAAAATGTCAACTAAAAATAGTTGGTGAGTTTCCAAGGTTTTCATACATAATATGATAAGGTTACAAGTAGCAATTCATGTCATAGGTCATAAGTTAGTAAGGTTATAGAACACATATCGTTACAACCAAACCTCGACTTGATTACAAGTATATATGCTTGGCTAAGTGTATTTGGTTCCCATGATGAACAAGCATACGTCATCAGGAGCCGGCAATACCTTGACTTTAGCACCAAATAGGCTTGTCAGGCCCAAAGATCTAAGACGTCGCCACACTAGCAATAGTTAATGATTGCAAACAAATATGTATCTCATATAATACTTACAACACACAAATGACCATGACAAAGTATAAAGATGAATTGCAAGTGCTTTACAAGTTTCAAACGTTTATAAGTGTATGATATATAAGTATCATGTTTCACCCCAAAATAGTGTGAAAAACATAAAAAGGGGCAAGGAAACTCACTTGATCAATAAGTATGCAATGAAGATTGATAGAAATAATAATAAACTTCGTTCCAAGTTATATCGTCACAAGACACCTAAATATATTTAAGCACAAGATTAAAGTCTAATATTAAGTTCAATGAATTATTATGAGCTAGGGTTCTATTTGAGGTTTGGGGTTTTGTCAATTATATTTAACAAACGAAACCAATTATATTTTCGTGGAAACAATTTATTTATATTATAAAATATGGAACAAGAATAAGATTTATAAAAATATAGTATTATTCATAAAGTTTAATTAAGGTTTTGTAATAAAAATGAACACGATTTAATCAACAACTAAATAAACAATGGTTGAAATAATAACTAGTATTTTAAGTCTAAATTTTATAAAATATATTAACTATAACCTTCCTTTTAAAATTTTAAATAAAATATAAGGATATTTTTATAAATAAATTTACAAAAAATATCTACATGGTTTAAACTACACGAAGTTTATAAAAATATTTTTTTATAATTTTTAAAATTTTTTATATATTTTAAAAGTTGCAAAACATTAAAAAACAATGTTGGAGGTCACCGGGTTCGAACCCGTGACCTCTAAGTTGGAAGGTGAACATGGAACCAGTGAACTAAGGCCTTAGCTACGGTTTATATTGGTTTCCAATTGACTTAAACCCAAGTTAAAAAGTTTCCCCCAAATTCATAAGAACCCTAGTTTGATTGATCCGAAATTGAACCCCCAATCGTTGTTGCTAATCAAATCATGGTTAGAGCTTTCATTCCTCGACTAAAATCGAGTTTAAACATGTGTTTAATCACCTGTTTTGTAGGTTAATTTGATATGAACAAATGATGAAACCAGCCGCGACCACAACGAGGCTCGATTGATATGCAAACGATGATGGAAATCAAATTGAACTCGTGGAAAGCTTCGATTAATGTTCTTGATGCAAAGCCTCTTGTCAATTTCGGTTAAAACCACTCGGAATATAGTCTTTGATCTAGTTGCAGGTTCACGATGAGGGGGGTAATCGAATACTTGGTTTGTGTGTTTTTAGGTGCGATTGAATGGTGTGAAGGATTAAGAATGGTTAGATGATTGTTCAGGTTCGTTTAATCGAGTTATTATTGCTTCTTAAGGCACAAACGACTATGGAGTTTTAAGAGGTTTTGGTTATCCACTCGATTGGGTTTACAACCGATGTTTAAACACATTAAAAGTTCATAACGAGGTTCGAATTATGTTCACGAAGCGATTGGTATAATTTGGAATAAAACGGATGAGTTTTGCGGGTTTTGGTACCTCGTTGGACCTGGCCGGAGTCCGGCCGGCGAGTTTGCCGGAAAAACGGGTAGAAAGGGGGTTGGTTTGGGTTTTTTTCATTAATTTCACACTTGATCCCTCAACTTTGTGTTTTTATCATTTTATGCATAAAGTTTCTATTTAAAGTTTATAATATCATATTAACCCCCTGAGCTTTTAAATCCAAGCTTTATACATGTTTAATTTTTGATAATTCTTACAAATTATTAATAGCAATATTATTATTATTATGATATTATTATTATTATTATATTATTATTATTATTATATTTATTATTATTATTAATAATAGCGTTATTATTATTACAAATTTTAGCTTTATTATCATTTTTATATAATAAAAATTATAGACAATAAAGAAATAAGCATGAATAATTCATAAGTTTTATAATGACAACAATGATCCCTATAAGAATAAACGAAGTTAACTTTTAGTTAACAAAAATACGAGATGTTACAGTCTCCTCAACTTAAAAGAATTTCGTCCCGAAATTAAGAAAAAATGAAACTATACGAATAAGAACGGGTACTTCTTCTTCATATGCTCTTCACGCTCCTAAGTGAATTCAGCGCCTCGCTTATTCTCCCAACAAACCTTGACAATTGGGGTTATTATGGTTCTAGTCTTTTTCATAATGCGGTCCATGATCTCACGGGTTTCTCGACAAAATGTAATGACTCGTCAATATGGATGTCTTCCAACAGAACATGCAGACTTTCATCAGCCAAGCACCTTCTCAAATTTGAGACGTGGAATACAGGATGAACTCCACTAAGGTCGGAAGGTAGTTCCAGTTTATAAGCCACTTTCCCAATCCTTTTCAGGATTTTGAAAGGTCCTACAAATCTTGGAGCCAGTTTACCCTTCTTTCCAAAGCGAACCACACCCTTCCACGGTGAAACCTTAAGAAGAACCATCTCCCCAACTTGGAATTCTAATGGCTTACGTCGCTTATCAGCATAGCTCTTTTGTCGACTTCTTGCCACTTCCAGGTTCTTGTGGATTATAGAGACTTTATCGATCGTCTCTTGTATAAGATCAGGACCAGTGATGAAGTTTTCACCAATGTCGGTCCAGCAGATCGGTGAACGACATTTACGACCATAAAGTGCTTCGAACGGTGCCATTTTGATACTCGAGTGATAACTATTGTTATACGAAAATTCCGCAAGCGGTAGATGCGTATCCCAATCACCACCAAAGTCAAGGACACACAGGTGTAGCAAATCCTCCAAGGTTTGGATTGTTCACTCGGTTTGACCATTAGTTTGAGGATGGTAAGTCATGCTTAGATCTAGTTGTGTACCCAAGAGTTCTTGCATAGACGATCAAAAATGCGAAGTGAAACGAGCGTCTCGGTCGGATATGATGTGTAGAGGTACCCCATGACGACTTACAATCTCATCAACGTATATACAAGCCAACCTTGATGTCTTGTAAGTGTCACGTATGGGTATAAAATGTGCCAACTCGGTCAATCGGTCAACGATCACCCATATGCTATCATGTCCTCGAGAGGTTCGGGATAGCTTAGTTATGAAATCCATGGATATGTGTTCCCACTTCCACATAGGAATTTCGGTTTGCTCAAGTAATCCACTTGGACGTTGATGTTCGGCTTTAACCTTCGTACACGTGAGGCACTTAGCTACGTAAGTCGCTATATCCTTCTTAATTCCAGGCCACCAATATTGACTACGTAGATCCATGTACATTTTATCAGAACCAGGATGAATAGAATATCGAGTTTGATGAGCCTCGTTCATGATAAAGGTACAAAGATTATCGCGATTTGGAACCCAAATTCGATTTGCAAAGTACATCAATCCATTGGTTTCGTTTCCAATCGGGTTAAAAGATTATGCTCCAGCTCATCCACCATTCTTCCTTCTTGTTGCACCACTTGTTGAGCCTCCAAGATACTAGACTCAATGTCACTATCTATTCTCAAGTTTTGTAGCAGTATGGTAGTCTCGTTGATATCTAGTTGGATCTCAGTATCGAACTCACCCAAAGTGTCAAACCATTGTCGTCGATCGCGAATTTCTTGGAATGAGATCATCTTGTTGTGAATCTTTCGGCTTAGTGCATCGGCTACCATATTTGCTTTACGAGGATGGTAACGAATGTCACAATCGTAATCACTAATCAACTCCACCCAATGACGTTGTCTCCTATTGAGATCTTTTTTATTAAAAACGTGTAGAAGGCTTTTGTGATCGGTGTAGACTATACATTGTGTACCATACATCCAAATCTTCAAAGCAAAGACAACAGCACCAAGCTCGAGATCGTGTGTTGTGTAATTCACCTCTTGAACCTTCAATTGTCTCGATGCATAAGCTATGACCTTCCCTCGTTGCATGAGAACACAACCAAGGCCGTGTTTAGATGCATCACAATACACGGTGAAATCATCATATCCATCGAGTAGGGTCAAGATAGGAGCATTGCAAAACTTGTGCTTTAACGCTTCAAAAGCTTCTTCTTGCTCGAACCCCCACTCGAAAGGTTTATTCTTTTGTGTCAAAGAAGTGAGCGGTTTCGCGATCCTCGAAAAGTTGGCAATGAATCGCCGATAATAACCAGCAAGTCCTAGGAAGAACGAACTTCAGTAAGAGTTATAGGAACACACCAATTCTTCACAGCTTCCACCTTTGCAGGATCAACGTGAATTCCTTGGCTATTCACACGTGTCCTAGAAATTGAACTTCCTCGAGCCAAAATTCACACTTCTAGAACTTCGCGTACAATTGCTCTTTCTTCAACAACTCAAGAACTTGTCGCAAATGTAGCTCATGATCAGTGTGGGACTTGGAGTAGATAAGTATGTCATCAATGAAGACGATCACAAACTTGTCTAGATAAGGCTTGCATACTCGGTTCATGAGATCCATGAAGACAGCAGGAGCATTGGTTAAGCCAAAAGGCATAACCATGAACTCATAGTGCCCATAACGAGTACGGAACATGGTCTTTGGGATGTCATCATCATGGACTCATAATTGATGATACCCAGAACGTAGATCAATCTTCGAGAATATAGCAGCTCCTTGAAGTTGATCAAACAGGTCATCGATGCGAGGAAGTGGATAACAATTCTTGATGGTAAGCTTGTTAAGCTCATAATAGTCGATGGACATACGAAACGATCCACCTTTCTTCTTCACGAAAAGAACAAGTGCACCCCAACGCGAAGAACTAGGACGGATGAAGCCCTTCTCGGATAGCTCTTGAAGTTGACTAGAGAGTTATTGCATTTCTGATGGTGCAAGCCGATATGATGACTTAGCCACGGGGTTTGCTCCCGGTGTCAAATCAATTTTAAACTCAACTTCACACACGGGAGGTAAACCACTAAGGTCATTGGGAAATACTTCAGGAAAGTCTCATACGATAGGGACATCCTTAAGTTCTTTCCCTTTGACTTTCGTGTTGACCACGTAAGCCAAGAAAGCCATATACTTTTTGCTTAAACACTTTAGGGCTTGAGTGCAAGACATGAGTTTAAGTCCTTTGGAAGACTTTTCACCAAACACTTTCAAAGTATCTCCAAAAGGTAACGGTATACGAATGCACTTCTCAAAACAAATGATCTCAGCATGGTGTTTGGCTAACCAATCCATACCAATAATGACGTCGAAGCTTCCAAATTTCATAGGAATAAGATCAATAAGGAAATAGTGTGTGTCAAGACTTAAGAGGCAATCACGGATAACGACATCAACGGTGATCGGTTCTCCATCGACAACTTCAACGGTGAGAGGTATTCTAATTTCGTATGTGGCTTAGCAAGTATGGGTTCAAACTCTAATGAAACAAAACTCTTATTGGCTCCATAATCAAATAGGACATATGCATAAGTTTTATTAATAAGGAACATACCTGTTCAATTTTAAAGGTATTTACGATACAGTTAACGCATGAAAAGAATTAGGTCACACAAGTTAAAGGTAAGTTAACATACCATTTACCACATCGTTGTTTGCTTGTACTTGATTTGCATTGATGTTGAAAGCACGTCCTCAGGCTTGTGGAACATTACCCACAAGATGAGGGCATTGTGGGCGGAAATGACCAGGTTCCCCACAGTTGTAGCAAATGCGGTTTGTGGCCACGGCGGCGTTATTAGGTGCACGGTGGCAAGTCGCCACCAAATGACCATTTTTACCACATAAGGTGTAGATAAGGCATGGTTGATTCCCCGGATGATGATACCTACAAGTGTTGCACATAGGTTGAGGACCAGCATAGGCCCTAGCCCCAAGCACTTGTGCCATAGGTGTAGCCGCAGGTACCAGTTGTCTTTGGGGTTGTTTGGGTGCAGCCACGGCATAGTTGCGTGCCGGTGTGAACTTGTGCTTGTTGTTGTTAGACGGTTTAGCTTTGGTCTCCTTAACAGCTTTGGTATCCGTCTTCTCCACCTTCTTTGCACCCTTCATAGACATGGTGCCCGCTCGTATATGGTTCTCGGTGAGTTGAGCGTTAATAGTAATGGCTTCTTCCAAAGTTGTGAGTCGGCTACCCACCACAGCATCTTGAATTTGGGGTGGTACACCCTTAATGAACTTTTCGATGTTGTGGGGAACAGTGTCGACCATGTGAGGCAACAATATACTCAACTCATGATGCCTAGTTGATTAGGCCAAATGGTCACCACCATCTTGCTTCAAGTTCTAGAATTCTTCCTCTAACTTTAGTAATTCACTTCTCAGGCAAAACTTTGCGATGACGATGTTCTTGAACTCATCCCAAGAGAGTGCCAATATAGCATCAGCTTCACGATTTCTCTTCTCGCTATTCCACCAAGTAAGAGCCCTTTGTTGGAGCATACTAGTGGCATAACAAACTTTGAGTGCCTTAGAACACTTGCAGTTGACAAAGGTATTTTCCATGCTCTCGAACCACTCAAGAAGACCAGTGGCTCCTTCCTTGCCACTAAAACTAGTGGGCTTGCAAGAACTAAAGTGCTTGAAAGTGCAAGTTGGGTTAGTGCGCCCTTGGTTAGCACTATTCTCTCCTTTACCATTCCCATTGTTGTTAGAGTTGGTCATCAAAGTGCTATTGAGTTCAGTAACCATGGTCAGGATGACGGCAGCCATTTGCCGGGCGATCATGGCGGCTAGCTTACGATCGGAGCTTCCACGCTTTCCATGATGACGAGACATGCTGAATATACAAAATGAGTTAGACACGTGAGAGAAAAAAATAACAAGGTTTATGATTTAAACGAGGTTAAGTCAAGAGTTGTAAGGCATGGAATGGTTCCATTTGGTAATGCATTACCTTTTGGAAACATTGACACGTCAAGGTGAGTTGACCCATTCACCTTAGAAACTTGTGTATGTTGACCATAGTTTATCACTCATCCCAGAAATCCCCAGGTAAGCATAACTAGTCCCATAGGATTTATGCGATATGCTTGCCTTAGCCCGAAGGCCTTTTGCCAGGAAAACCAGAATACAGGTGTCTATGTGTCACACAAATTTCTTAGGTTCATAAAATCAAAACGTTGATGAGATTTTCATAGATTAGACATAAGTCTAAAGATCCAAGTCATAAGCATAAGTATACGATTCCACGTGTCATCGAGAATAAGATCAAGAAGTTTCATTTGTTGGGGAGAGTCAAAGTGTCAAAGGTAAGTTTAAGGAGACAAGTAACAAAGTTTAAACAATTACAAGGCAAACCTATGCTAAGGCATCAAATTGGACATAAGTATGACATAACATTATGTAGCATGCAAATAATATATTTTTTACAAGAATAATAATATTATTCAATAAGGTTCATGCATAAACTATAGTCTAGGTCACCATTTCTAATAACCTAAATCCCTATAGTTATGGGCTCTGATACCAATCTGTCACACCCCAACCTTGACGGCGGAACCGTCAAGATGTGAGGGTTAAGATTGTTCACAGCCACATAACGCTATAATTAAATGTAAATATTAAAATTATAAGTTTCAAAAGAAATTACAAACATAAGTCTCAAACATGAAATAAGCTCAAACATAACATAACAAAATATAATCTTTTTATTTCATTAACTAGGTCCAAGTCCTAGATTATTGCAAGCTTCAAAAGTTCACTTTAAACTTGAGGATTACCTGAAACATGATAAAAATAAAAGGTCAACTAAAAATAGTTGGTGAGTTTCCAAGGTTTTCATACATAATATGATAAGGTTACAAGTAGCAATTCATGTCATAGGTCATAAGTTAGTAAGGTTATAGAACAGATATCATTACAACCAAACCTCAAGTTGATTACAAGTATATATGATTGGCTAAGTGTATTTGGCTCCCATGATGAATAAGCATACGCCATCAGGAGCCGGCAATACCTCGGCTTTAGCACCAAATAGGCTTTTCAGGCTCAAAGATCTAAGACGTCGCCAGGCTAGCAATAGTTAATGATTGCAAACAAATATGTATCTCATATAATCACTTAAAACACACAAATGACCATGACAAGTATAAAGATGAATTGCAAGTGCTTTACAAGTTTCAAACGTTTATAAGTGTATGATATATAAGTATCATGTTTCATTCCAAAATAGTGTGAAAAACATAAAAAGGGGCAAGGAAACTCACTTGATCAATAAGTATGCAATGAAGATTAATAGAAATAATAATAAACGTCGTTCCAAGTTCTATCGTCACAAGACACCTAAATATATTTAAGCACAAGATTAAAGTCTAATATTAAGTTCAATGAATTATTATGAGCTAAGGTTCTATTTGAGGTTTCGGGGTTTTGTCAATTATATACAACAAACGAAACCAATTATATTTTCATGAAAACGATTTGTTTATATTATAAAATATGAAACAAGAATAACATTTATAAACATATAGTATTATTCATAATGTTTAATTAAGGTTTTGTAATAAAAATAAACACGATTTAATCGACTACTAAATAAACAATGGTTGAAATAATAACTAGTATTTTAAGCCTAAATTTTATAAAATATATTAACTATAACCTTCCCTTTAAAATTTTAAATAAAATATAAGTTATTTTTATAAATAAATTTATAGAAAATATCTACATGGTTTAAACTACATGAAGTTTATAAAAATATTTTTTTATAATTTTTAGAATTTTTTATATATTTTAAAAATGTAACACCTGGTTATTCTTTAAAAGACAAGAAATAAGGAATAAAAGAAAGAAAGGCAATTTAGTCCAAGTGGAGGGACTAAATGTGTAAAAAGGACAATATCTTGTAAAGTTGGTGTAAAGGTAGGCATGGCCGCCCACCCTCTTTTCACATCACCATCTTCTTCGGTTTTAGAGAGAGAGCAGAGAAAACTCTCGGTTGTTGTAGAAGAAGAAGAAGAAGTGGTCGAATTCAAGGTAAGAATTTGCGGTTTTTACATGTTTATAACGGGTTTTGTCCCGGTTTCATGCTTATGTGCTTATGTGTTGTGTTTGTGCTCGGGTGTGCGTGTGTGGTGTTGGTTTTAGGTGTTTGAACTCATTGCAAGCGGGTTACAAAGGAAGAAACACCCAAGTTGCAACAGGTGAGTTCTAGACCCCGGTTTTACTTGTTTTAAATGATCTTTGGGGCTGAAAATGTATTAAAATGATTTTTACAAGTTCATGTATGTTTACCCATGTGCATTATGCATGAATGAATGTGATTATTGAATGCTTATAGGTTATTCATGTTAGAATAGCCACATTAAGCTTAGAACGGACAGATTCGATGATTTGGGTTGAAAACATACTGGAAGCATATAGTAATGAAGGTCCATGCGCCTAAATAAGGTTCATGCGCCTGAAAATGCCATAGTAAGAACTAAGTGTGATCCATGCGCCTAAACAGTAACCCATGCGCCTAAGATTACCTTAGAAATGTTTAAGTATAGCCCATGCTCTTGAACAGTGGTCATGCGTCTAGAAATGTTAGCTGGACGACTAAGTGTAAGGCTCATGCGCCCCAATAGTGCCCATGCGCCCAAGTGACCCATGCGCCTAAGTGTTCATACGCACACACAACGTCCATGCTCCTGAAATTCTCATGCGCCTAAGTGTTCATACGCACACATAGTGCCCATGCGCCTGAACAGTTCATGCGTCCAAAGTGAAAATGTTTAATTATGAGGCTGATGCGCCTATATAGTGATGAAACGCCCAAGTAGGGCTCATGCGCCCAAATAGTTCCCATGCGCCTAAGACTTAGAAATTTTTACAAAATTTTCTGGGAGTCTGTGCCTTAGGATTTTGACCAAGGTTGACTAAGGGCTTATTAATGATGTTGTTTCATGCGTGATATGATTGATTATGATTGTTCCTTATTATTGTTATTGCTATTATTATTATTACTTATAGTATGTGACTTTACGTGGTATGTTATTATCGTAACGTAAAGTATCTCATAATAATAAAGTGAAAGAGCAATAAAGAAAAGAAGAGGAACATTAATGAAAATGTTAACAAGTCTTGCAAGCTTACATGAGGTACACGATCGTGTTGTCGTTAGCTCAACTGTGCTGCGGGTTAGCTACCCTTTTATGCACACAGGGTCAATCAATTGAGATTGGAAGGACCTTGTAGCGTGCCTTGGGTGATTGGGTCGGCCTTGTACATAGTACACAGACCCTTTCGAGGGATACAGTTACCCTTTCGGGGGATATAGTTGACCCGTTCGGGGGATACAGTTACCCTTTCGGGGGATATAGTTGACCCTTTCGAGGGATACAGTTACCCTTTCGGGGGATATAATTGACCCTTTCGAGAGATACAGTTGACCCTTTCGAGGGATATAGATGGCCCATCACCCGTTTTCCATCGCGCATATAGTTGGGGTATTGCTCACTGGTCCCTACAGAAAGTGAAACATAAAGTTAAAAGTTTACAGACAAGGCATATAGTACAGAGAACGAACAATATTTGTTCATATATTTGATGTGTGCTCGCATATACAGTACAGAGTTGTATTTTACAGAAAAGAGTATTTTCTTATACAACATATAGAAAGTATTTTATTACTTTTAAAACTAGAGCTCACTGAGCAACGCTGACTTTTATACATTTTCAGTTGGCAGGTAATTATTGCTGAGGATGGCACGAGGGTGAAGCTACTCGGCAAGGAAAGACTGACATCCATTCGTATTCTATGTTACTGTTGTTATGTAATGCAGTAAAATGATTCTTTTGTAAACAGATTAATGATGATGTATTACTTAACAACAGTGTTTAAATGATATGAATGGCTTTGGATAAATCATTTCCGCTGCATAAATCTGTATACTTGTAATCTTTAATGTTTTAAATTGCTATGAATGACCAACTGTGAGCTTTTCGGGATCGGGGCCTTACAACAAAGTTGCAAAACATTAAAAAAACAATGTTGGAGGTCACCGAGTTCGAACCCATGACCTCTAAGTTGGAAGGTGAACATGGAACCCATGGACCAAGGCCTCAGCCGCGGTTTATAGTAGTTTCCAATTGATTTTAAACCCAAGTTAAATAGTTTCCCCCAAATTCATAAGAACCCTAGTTGATTGATTCGAAATTGAACCCCCAATCTTTGTTGCTAATCAATCATGGTTAGGGCTTTAATTCCTCGACTAAAATCGAGTTTAAACATGTGTTTAATCACCTGTTTTGTAGGTTAATTTGATATGAACAAATGATGAAACCAGCCGCGACCACAACAAGGCTCGATTGATATGCAAACGATGATGGAAATCAAATAGAACTCGTGGAAAGCTTCGAATAATGTTCTTGATGCAAAGCCCCTTGTCATTTTCGGTTTAAATCACTCGGAAGATAGTCTTTGATCTAGTTGCAGGTTCACGATGAGGGGGGTAATCGAACACTTGGTTTGTGTGTTTTCAGGAGCGATTGAACAGTGTGAAGGATTAGAAATGGTTAGATGATTGTTCAGGTTCATTTAATCGAGTTATTATTGCTTCTTAACGCATAAGCGGCTATGGAGTTTTAAGAGGTTTCGGTTATTCACTCGATCGACTTATAACCGATGTTTAAACACATTAAAAGTTCATATCGAGTTCGAATTGTGTTCACGAAGCGATTGGTCTAATTTGGAAATAAAACGGATGAGTTTTGCGGGTTTTGGTACCTCGCTGGACTTGGCCGAGTCCGGCCGGCGAGTTTGCCAGAAAAACGGGTAGAAAGGGGGGTTGGTTTGGGTTTTGTTTCATTAATTTCACACTTGGTCCCTCAGCTTTGGGTTTTTATCATTTTATACATAAATTTTCTATTTAAAGTTTATATATCATATTAACCCCCTAAACTTTTAAATCCAGCTTTATACATGTTTAATTTTGATAATTCTTACAAATTATTAATAGCATATTATTATTATTATTATATTATTTATATATTATTATTATTATTATTATTATTATTATATTTATTATTATTATTATTATTATTAATAGTGTTATTATTATTACAATTTTTAGTTTTATTATCACTTTTGTATAGTAAAAATTATAGACAATAAAGAAATAAGTATAATAATCCATAAGTTTTGTAAATGACAACAATGATCCCTATAAGAATAAACGAAGTTAACTTTTAGTTAACAAAAATACAAGATGTTACATGGTGATGAGAGTGCTAATCTGAGAGCCTCGATGAGAGAGGCGGTTGCGGAGGAAGTGCATCAGGCCATGCAAACGATTCTACCGTCTGTGGTGACCGAAGTGATAAAGGCTGTTAGAGATGGGGAGAGACAGGAAAGGGGTAGACCTTCAGGTGGAAGGAGATGGCCCGAGACTGAAACGGTTTTCTCCGATGATGAAGATGAAGAAGAAGAGGAAGAGCCTGCGCCGGAGGTGGCACGAAGCTGTAACTATGGGGTGTTTCAACGATGCAAGCCCCCAACTTTTGATGGTAATGGCACTACTGTTGCTGCTCACCGATGGGTAAGGTAAATGGAAGCTTTTCTAAACTTCAGCGAGTGCCGGAAAGATCAGAAGGTAAAGTTTGCTGCCCACTCTTTCATGGACTCAGCTTTGTGCTGGTAGGACAACATAGTCCAAGTTAAGGGCCGGGCTATCGAAAGGATGAGATGGTCAGAGTTGAAAAGGCTGGTGATTGAGGAGTTCTGTCCTCACCATGAGATGGATAAAGTGAGAGAGAATCCTCCTGAGCTGGAGGCGGGAACCATGACACACCAGCAGTACACCACCAAATTCAACAAAATGGCACGGCTAGTGCCGGATCAGGTGACACCTCTTTCGCAAAAGATCAAGAGGTATATTTAGGGCTTGCCAGCGGATATCCGTAGGCACATGATCGTTGCCCGACCGAGCACGTTTAGGTCGGCAGTTGATTTGGCGGGGATGTTGTATGATGAAAGAATTATGGTGGTGGTGGTGGCTGAAGACGGCGAGAAAGGTGATGGAGACCAAAACTGGAGGGGAAAGAGAACTGGACAGGGTGTTGTCCCGACGAGTAATAAGCATGCACGGGGGGATGACCGTCGTATGGTCACACCTGGTGCGGGGACGAACAGATGTGGTAAATGCAGGATAGAGCATTCGGGAGAATGCAAAAGGGGACCAAACACTTGCTTCAAGTGTGGAAGCCTGGTCATGTGGCTAGAGAATGTGGGACTGTGAGATGTTACAATTATGGAGAATTGGCCACATAAGCAAGGACTGTAAGAAGCCAAGGGCGGAAGGTTCGGGAGTGAAGAGGGCTGGAGGAGAAGGACAGAGGGCGAACGCAATGCCTACACGATGATGCATGAGGAGGCTAGGGCGGACCACGATGTTTTGTCAGGTATGTTTCTGGTAAATCAACCTTTAGCCATTGTGTTGTTCGATTCTAGCGCTAGTAAAAGTTTTATTCCTGCTGCTTTCTGTGCTAAATTGTCTGTTAGTAGTAAGAATATAGATACGCCCTTCGATGTGGCCCTAGGAGTGGACTGTTTGGCGGACTACAAAGCGAATTTTGTGTGCCGCAAAGAGAGGATATGGTTGACAGCGCCTGACGGGATCACAGTGACGGTTTAAGGTGATCGAGTCCCGACGATTCCGAAGGTGATTTTGATGGCGGTGGCAGGAAAATGCATGAGGCATGGACGTATTGTCTACTTGGCCGATGTAAGATATGAGGATACACTGATATCCCGACTGTCAGATGTACCGAGACCTGAGTAAATATTATAAGTGACCGGGTATGAAGCGTGATATGGTGGAGTAGGGGAGTAAATGCCTTACTTGTTTACAAGTGAAGGCCGAGCACTAAAGTACGTATAGGAAGTATTGTGGTGATCGAGGCTACGATCGAGAAGCTCGAAAGGATCAAAGCCTTATTGAAGGTAGCCAAAGATAGACAAGAAGTCGTATGTTGAAAATAACGTAGACTGATTAAATTCCAGGTGGGAGGCTGGAAAAAGAGACGAGACAGTATTGACCGCAATTGTTTAAGGAATAACAGGTTTCGGGGATGAAACCTACATAAGGGGGGTGGACTTGTAACACCTAGAAATTTTCTTTGAAGCCGACGAAAGAAGAGAAGAAATAAAGTCCAAAGTCGAGGGACCAAACTTGCCAAACGGGAAGAAACTTTGATGAGTGGGGGTATAAAAGGGGAGGGCAGCCCACACCCTCCCCATTCTTGCAAAACTCAGCCAAGGGAGAAGAGAAGGAGAAAAAGAGGAGAAAAGCTTGGTTCGAGTGGATTCGAGCGTGAAAATCGAAGTGTAGTGGGTCAAATCGAAGCTATACTCGACGGGATCGTTTATGTGAGTTCTAGGACCCCTCTTTTACACATTTTTGAATGATTTTGGGGCTGGAACACATCTGAAAACCATTTTTCGGGTATTTGGGTGTAAACCCATTTATGTATGTATGTGTATGTGTATGATTCGTTTGGGGCTTGATTTCGGGCTTGGTTGTGCTTGAATGATGTCGTGGTATGCTTCCCTAATTTTTAGAATGGTTGATTTGAGATTAAAAGAGGTTTGGAAGAGTTTGGAGGTCGAATTTGGCAGCTGTAGTTCGGGGTGAACTGCATTCTGTCTCAACTAGGGCTAGGCGACCGAATGGAGGTCCATGCGTACGAATGAGGTGCGATTGGGTCCATACGCATGAAAGGTGTGCGACTGAGATTCATTTGCATGAATGTAATGCGACTGAAGGAAATGCGGATGAAGGTCATGCGATTGAAGGAAATGCGGATGAAGGTCATGCAACTTAAGGAAATGCAGATGAAGGTCATATGACTGGAGTCCATACGTCTGTGAGTCGTGTGATTGAGGTTCATACGCACGAAAGGTGTGTGAGTGAGGGCCATTCACATGAAGTTCATGCGACTGAGGACCATACACCCGGATGTCATGCGAATGAGATACATTCGCATGGGAAGCATGCGATTGGAGGCTATGCGACTAGAGGTCCATTTGCCTAAGTGTTTTCATACGTATGGAAGACCATGCAACCGAATAGGGTCCATATGCCCGAATGACCATAGTATTGTCTGACTTTCGGGAAAGTACGGACGTAGGCTCAGAACTTTGGGATTGTTGATGATGTGATGGGTATGGATGATTTAAGATGATGTATGACTATGAGTTGATGATGATGATGTGATGTATGATGATATGTGATGTCATATGGTTCTATGATGGGATGCGCGTGATTCGTGTGACGTTGATGTTGTGTATTTATGCATGTTGTATGTTATACATGATGTATGTTATGGGTGTGCGATGTTGCCTTGTCTGATTGTTGTTGTATGTTGTTATGCTCCTTATTATTATGTATGATTGTCTTCCCGTGGTTTTGCGTTGTACGTTAATAAATTTAACGAAAGTATTATGTAACATAAAGTGGAAGATAATGAAAAGAGGAACGTAATGAATGAGTGTAAGCATGAACGAATGAATGAGAGCAAGGATGGCTTGCAAGGGTAAGGAGGGAGGTTCACAACTTATTGAGGGTTGTTAGCTCAACTGTGTGTGTATTTATAGCGTGCGATCTTGGCTAAATCATAAGGGGACATAGACACAGTAAGGAGTTAAGTTTTGGTAACTGCTCTGATACGTGCGATATGATATTTACTGTGTGCTATATAGGGTGCGATTTTGGCTACCTCGTTTGGATTATGTAGCGTGCGATTTTGGCTAACCCATGAGATAGTGTGCGATTCTGGCTAACCCTAAAGTTCTCACACACAGGGGGGTCGGTCTTAGTGACCACTCCTTGGTGCGATTTGTGCGATATGTATGATGGATATCATGAGGGACTATAGACACAGTGGGAGTTCAGTTTTGGTAACTGCTTCGATATGTGCGATGTGGTATTTTCTGTGTGCTGTGTAGCGTACGATTTTGGCTACCTCATGTGTGCGATTTGTGCCATATGTACTTTGGGTATGTTGATGCGAAGGTGCGATCTATGCGAAAAGTGCGATATGTATGAAATGAACGGACGGAAGAAATGATGTTATGAATGAATGAAGCGAATGATTAAGTAACGTGCAATGATTAATGAACGAAGAAGGTAACAAATGTAATGAAGATAATAATTATATTATCTGTATGTATGTATGTTGTGTGATCGCGTACGAATGTATCAGATGGTTTTATAAAGGAAGTAAAGTATTTTATTTTAAAACTAGAACTCACTCAGCAACGCTGACTTTGATGTGTTTCCAATTGGCAGGTATGTTGCTGAGGATGGCACGGGGCGACTACTAGCTCTTTTGGGATGACATCCATTTATAATGCTTTTGTGATGTAATGCAACTTGGGTTTTGTAATTGGTTAACGCTGTATTATTTTGCAAAAGCTATTATATTGAAATGGAATGTTTTGTTTAAATGTTACCGCTGCAACGTTTTTATGTAATATGATGAAAATATATGTTTGATGTGCAATGATTTACCAGCTGTAAGCGTCCCGGGAACGGGGCCTTACAAACGTTCACCTTTCAAAAGCCCGGTGAAGCAGTCGCTGTTGAAGCCATGGAAAGGACCATCCGTCGCCATGATGGTAGCAATAGTGGTCGTAGTTATGGTGGGTGGTGATGGTAGTGTTACAACCTGGTTTCATCTAATGATGGATCGAGAAAATTTTCTATGGGTTTCAAAATTTTTTGGTGTTCCGATGATTATCATCTGATTTCGTATTTTTCAGCTCAGGTCGGGTCAGGTAGAGGAAAATGATAACAAATGTGTACTAATAATTTTATATGTATAAGTAATAATAAAACTTGTGATTTAATGTTTCGAATCGTAATTGAATGTTTTACAGGAATAACAATTTAAACTATATAGCGATTAAAAGTTAAAAATATATAAAAGCTAGACTAAATATTAAACTATAAATTATGATATTCTTAATTTATAATTAACAATAGATTATAAAAATAAAACTTATAGTAAAAAATTAATATGAAAGCAAAGAAAACATTACAAATTAGAGATATTCAATTACAGAAAATATAATTTATAAGAAGTGAATTTTATTTAAACGGTGATATAAAACTAAATATGTTGAAATGCATGTGGATTTAAATTTATAATATTTTTATGACTTATAGTTTATACCTACAACTAAACCTACAACTACTAGAGTAAATGAACTATATCAATTATTTTTTAAGGGAGTTAAAGTGGTGTGCTCTCCCCAACCAAAGGTTGTGGGTTTGAGTCTTGGTGGAGGGCAATTCTTAGATTATTTACTTTTTTTTCTTCTTTATCTTCATTTTCTTCCTACAATCTTTTTCCATCATTTTAATCAATTATCTTTACAATTACTTAATCATTTTAATTATTACTTTCTCTTTCTTTTTTATCTTCATCTTCTTCCTCCAATCTTCTTCCACCATTTTTATGGCTGGCAAAAATATATTTTCAAGGGGGGTTGGGTGTAGTGGTAATTAGGTAGAAGTTAAAGTGGTATGATCTTCCCAACCAAAGGTTGTGAGTTCGAGTCTTGGTGAGGACAACTCTTAGATTAATACTTTCTCTTTCTTCTTTATCTTTATCTTCTTCCTTCAATCTTCTTCCACTATTTTAATCAATTATTTTTATAACTACTCAATCGTTTTAATTATTACTTTCTCTTTTTTCTTTATCTTCATTTTCTTCTGTAAGGATTCCTTAAGTCTGATGCAACCCAAAACATCCAAAGTGTCTCAGCAACATGCACTAAGTACTGAAGTGAAGAATGCTTCGGAAGTTTTACACAATACATTAGAAAACATTCTAAGTGTAATATCTTCCGAAGCCAAGACCAATATCTTCCGAAGCCAAACATGAAGTCCTCCGAAGCTTCAAGAGACAAGTCTTCCGAAGCTTCACCCTATGAAGACAGATTTCTTCCGAAGACTTTTAGTACACATGCTTTATCTGATGTACTGTTCCATAAAGCACCTTTTCCGCTGCATCTCTGATAAGTCACCAAATTACAAGATTTGGTGAAAAGGTCCATGCTTTTGGTAACTGTACATTGAGGTCTTGAGTCTGAAACTTTCCACTTTATGTACTTTATCCTTTTTGTAATGTATAAGGATGTGAGCTATGGCATGTCATAGTCACAAGGTCAAAAGGCAGATATGCCTTTTGATTCTACAATTGATTTTGTTAGTGTCTAGTCAATTGTATCCAGCTGGCTTTCATAGTATAGCCGGCTGTAGGTTGTAGTATAAGTATTTCAAGTTTCTTGTATCTTAACATACTTTGTAACACTTGTAAAAGAACTTGAGAAAGCAATATACTGCATCCTTGAAACCATATTCTCCTGTTCTGTCTCTTGCTTTACTTGTGTTCTTTGTATCACTTTTGGTTAACCCAGTTTACTGTTTGATTAGAGTTTAGATAATCTCCTCATTGTGTTGTTGTGTTGTAATTGTGTTCAAACCCTCAAACGATCCTGCAATTGGTATCAGAGCATTCAGGCTCTTGATATAAGATCTAACCATCTTAAGATCCCTCTCACACACAAAAACTAAACTCTTCAAATGGCTTCCATCTCAAAGACTGATATGGAGACTGGAACCATGAACAAATCCCCACTGATCACTCTTGATGATTTTGACACCTGGTGCATGAGGATGGAAGGCTTCATCAGGTCTCTTGACTCAAGAATGTGGGAATCTGTTGAAAATGGACCTTTCATACCCAGCACCCCCTCTGCTACTGGTGCTGATATGATTCCTAAAGATATGGCCAACTACTCAGATGAAGATAGAAAAAGAGTAGAGATTGACAGGAAGGCCATGACTGCTCTTCAGACTGCTCTCCCAAACTCTGTATACAGAGGTTTTTAAGAAGTGCAAAACAGCTAAACAGCTGTGGGATGCACTGAAGCTGATGTATGAAGGCTCCTCTGAAGCCAAGGAGAACAAGAAAGATCTTCTGAAGCAGCAGTTTGAAAATTTCACCTTTAAAGTAGTGAAACCATGACCCAATAATACTTCAGGTATGTTGAGATTGTGGATACCCTAGTGGATGGAGGAGTTCCTCTTGAGAACAGAGACATTGTAAGGAAGTTCATGTCCTCACTTCCTAGGCAATGGACACACTATTGTGTGGTGATCAAGAGGACTGAGAACCTTAAAACTCTTACTCTGACAGAGTTATATGGGATTCTCAGTGGATACCAGATGGAGATGAACATACAAGGTTCATCTGGCAACTCCAACAATCAAATGGGTTCAGCCCTTCATGTGGTTGAAAGGGACAGCATAGAACCCCAACATCATCTCATATGCTACCCTGACAACTCACAAAAGGGTCCTTTCATCACCTTCCCGGAGACACCAAGGGAAAACTTTACTCAAGGAAGTCCATTCCAAGAGACAAGTTCTTCTCAAGCCTTTGTGTCTACTGATGAAAGTTGTGGAATTATCTCTTCACTCTTGAAGACCTGGACTGCATTCATCCAGATGACCTGGAATACATGGAGATAGTTCAGCAGATGGCTCTCCTCACTCACAGAGCCAAGAAGTTCTACAAGAGAACAGGAAGAAGATTTCCAAGCAATGCTACCAGTGGAAAGTTTGGGCTGGATAAAAGCAAAGTTAAGTGTTACAACTGTAACCTTATGGGTCACTTTGCTAGGGAGTGTAAGGCACCTAAAGCAAATGGGAGCCAAAACACACCCAGACCAAACTACACTGACAAAGCTCCTCAGTCTGAGAAGCCTAAGCAACATGCTGCTGTTGCTGTTGAAGAAGGAGGCTTTGACTGGAGTTTTCAGGCGGAAGATGCTTCTCCAAACCAAGCACTGATGGCTGACCATGATGAAGCCAAGGTATTGGAACATCTGTACTCCTGAATGCATTGCTAAAGTGAATAGATACAGGTCCTACAACTTAGAGATGAGATCCGATCTTGAGTCATTAAACATATTAAAATCTGATTTTAGAAAGTCTGAAAATGATTACAAGTTAAAAATAGAAGATTTGGAGAAAACCATTTCAGTACTAAAACATGAACATACAGATTTTAGAACTCAGATCCAAGATCTCATAACTAATTGACTGAGTGCCAGGCTGAGCTTGTGATCAGCAAAGCCAGGCAGAGAAAAGTGTTCTTGAAGAAGAGACCTTCAAAAACATGATATCCTCATCCTGCATAACAAAGTGTGCTATCAAAATAGACAGGGACTAGGATCAAATGAGATAGCTCCTCCACACACAATCTTGTCTGTAAGATATCCTAGGTGTGGAACTTTGAAGATGAGCTTCCTCTCATAGATCCTATAAGTGAGGATGATGAAGAAGTGATAGTGAAGAATTCCTCTGAGAAGAGTGAAGAAGAGGATTCTTCCAAGGGCCACTATCCTTCTGAGGAGAAGAAAATCATCTGTGATGACCAAGTCCAAAAGAAAGAACTTGATCAGGAAGAGCAAAAGGAAAGCAAAGAAGGCTCAAGAAATCAAGGCTACTTTTGATGCTAAGCAGAAACAAGTTTTATCTCTGCAGGTTTCAAAGTAGTAAGGACTGAAGACATCAACCAAGACTCCTCATCTAAGAGTCCTGGTTCATGTTCAAATCATCTCAGAGCAAAGAAGAAGACTGAGCTGCTGTGTACCACTGCTGCACAACCTGGACCATCAAACTCCAAGAACAGTTCACAGCCCAAAAGAACTGTCTCAGCATCTACCAAGATGAAGGTGGAGAAGGGATGTGACCAAAGCCAGTCTTGCTCTCAAAGGAGACTCTTTTGAAGAAGAAAATGTTATGTGTCATGTGTGAAAATACTTCTCATTGCTAAGGATTGCCCATACAATCCTAGAAGTACCATCCACATGACCAATACAAAGACTTCAAAAAATCTCAAGAAGTCTCAAGCTTCGGAAGGAAAGTCTGTTTCCTTCGGAAGCTCCAAATCAAAGAAGAAGGTAAATGGAAAATTACCTTCGGTAGTAAAATTGGTCTCGGAAGAAAGGAGTTCTTCCGAAGCACTGAAGTCTGCTGCAGTGACTGCAGAATCTTCCGAAGGTTCAGTCATCAAAACCTGTGAAGTTCCAAAAGCTTCAAAGGTTTTGAAGGTCAAGTCCAAGAGTCCAAAGGTGGTGTGGAAGTCTAAGAAAGACCAAATGACTGAAATTTCTCCCAACAATAGCTGAAGATCATCACAGTACAACCATAGGATCTATTACTGTTGAATTACCTTCTATTACACTTACTGAGCCCAAGACAAGTACGGCTTGGGTTTCCAAATGTAACTAATCATTTTCTTTGTGCAGGAACAGCTCAAGACAAACGGAAACGTCTGGATAATTGACAGTGGCTGTTCCAGGCACATGACAGGCAATAGGTCTCTACTCCATAATTTTGAGAGAATTGATGGAGGACCAGTTGCTTTTGGAGGAGATGAAGGTGGTTACATTTCTGGAAGGGGCAAGGTCACAAATGGTAAGCTCAGCATTGAAAAGGTAAACTTTGTTAAGGAGCTTGGGTACAATCTTCTGAGTGTATCCCAATTTTGTGATCAAAGACATAACATGCTCTTTACTGAGCATGAGTGCATTGTTCTCAAGCCTGGTGTGGTTATTCCTCATGAGCACATCCTGCTCAGAGCCCCTAGGAAAGGGAACATGTACAAGATGGATTTGCAAGAAACATCTCCCTCTGGAGAAGTTTCATGCTTTCTATCTAAAGCCAATAGTGATGAGTCTTTCCTATGGCATAAAAGAATGTGCCATGTAAACTTTAAAAACATGAATAAATTGATTAAGCATGATCTGGTAACTAGAATGCCAAAGAAAGAGTTTACAAGTGATGATCATTGTGTTGCATGCCTGAAAGGGAAGCAACATAAGGATCCCATAAGCCTAAGGAAATGAACTCCATCACTACACCCCTACACTTGTTACATATGGATCTCTTTGGCCCCAATGAGTTTAGGAAGGACCTTATACTGTCTAGTGATCACAGATGATTTTACAAGATTCACTTGGGTCTTCTTCCTTAGAACTAAAGATGAGACTCTTGAGATTCTAAAGAATTTCATCTTAAAGATTGAAAATCAATGTGATCACAAGGTTAAAACCATAAGATGTGATCAAGGAACTGAATTCAAGAACCAAATCCTTGATACATTTTGTGATGAAAAGGGTATTACAAGACAATACAGTTCTCCCAGGACTCCTCAGCAAAACGGAGTTGCTAAGAGGAAAACAGGACACTTATTGAAGCTGCAAGAACTATGTTGTCTGACTCTAAACTGCCTATCACCTTCTGGGCAGAGGCAGTTAATACTGCTTGCTATGTGCAAAACAGAGTTTTAGTAGTTAAGACACATGGTAAGACTCCTTATGAACTTTGGCACAAGAGGAAACCTTTCATTGGTTTTCTCAAGTCATTTGGATGTCCCTGCACCATCTTTAATACCAAAGATCAAGTTGCCAAGTTTGCTGAGAAATCAGACGATGGACACTTCATTGGATACTCTTCCCAAGCTAAAGCTTATAGAGTATACAATCTCAGAACTAGAATTATTGAGGAGTCAGCCAATGTGACTGTCAATGAGCACACACCCAGTGTGGCTGGTTCTGGTCCGGATTGGCTATTTGATCTTGATTTAGTTACCAACTGTTTTAATAAATCTTGTGAGCATGTTTCAGGATCTGTAGAAAATTTTAATACAGGTGATCCTGATCCAAGATTTGAGCTAGAAGACCTTCAACTCACACACCTTCAGCTCTAGTTGAAACTACTTCAGCAAATGAGGTTTCTATCAGCACAACAATGACAAATCCAGCTGATACATCTGGCATGCCTTCAAATTCAGCTCAGAGGCTTCTCAACCAGATAAAGACATCTCAATTGCAGAAGACAACAATGGTGATGGTGATAGTGATCAAGAATTTCTTGATGCTAATAACCATACCATAGATGACAACATCAATGATGTCACACACTCATTGGATCAAGTTAATCTTGATAAGTGTGATAATGTGGAGGATCAATCTTCAAGACCAAATCTAAATTTCTCAAATTTGGATCTATCTCAGCAACTTGCTGTGATCCCTCAGCTAAGGATCCACAAGTCTCATCCTACCACAAACATCATTGGAGATGTTATCTCCGGGGTAAAGACAATAGGGCAAACCCATGAAGCAAATGTTTGTCTTCACTCTTGTTTTCTATCCCAGTTAGAGCCAAAGAAAGTTGAGGAGGCTCTAAAGGATGGAAGTTGGGTTGAAACTATGCAACAAGAGCTGCTTCAATTCAAAAGGCAGAAAGTTTGGAACCTTTGTCCTCTTCCTCATGTGAAGACTACCATTGGAACCAAATGGGTTTTTAGGAATAAGAAGGATGATAGAGGATCATCATCAAGAACAAGGCAAGACTAGTTGTTCAAGGATACACACAAGAAGAAGGGATTGATACACTGATGTCTTTGCTCCTGTAGCAAGACTAGAAGCTGTTAGGATATTCCTGGCATTTGCTGCATCCAAGAATTTCAAAGTCTATCAACTTGATGTAAAGTGTGCTTTCTTATATGGAGTGATTGATGAGGAGGTTTATGTCAAACAACCACCTGGTTTTGTAGATCCTGATCATCCTGATTATGTCTGCAAGCTTGACAAAGCTCTTTATGGGCTGCATCAGGCACCCAGGAAGTGGTATGAGACACTGTCTGAGTATCTCTGTAAACATGGATACAAGAGAGGTACTATAGATGGAACTCTCTTCATCAAAGGACAAGGAAAAGACATTCTGCTAGTTCAAGTATATGTGGATGACATCATCTTTGGTTCAACCAATTCAAAGCTCTGCAAAGACTTTGAAAAGCTGATGAAAGACAGATTTGAAATGAGTTCAATGGGAGAACTCAACTTCTTTCTGGGAATTCAAGTGAAGCAGGTTGAAGATGGCATCTTCATAAGTCAGTCAAAGTATGTTCAAGATATACTCCAGAGATCAACATGACTGATTGTAAGATTGCTAAGACACCCATAGCTAGAAACCACTCCTTTGGTCCAGATCTTGAGGGGGAGTGTGTAGATGAGCACTTATACAGGGCTATGATTGGGTCTCTTATGTATCTTACAGCTAGCAGGCCTGATATCATGTTTGCTACATGTATTTGTGCAAGATATCAAGCAAACCCTAAGATGTCTCACTTAATTACTGTGAAAAGGATTTTAAGATACCTCAAAGGTGCTTCAACACTTGGTCTATGGTATCCAAAGAATCCTAATTTCAATCTGTATGCCTATATAGACAGTGATTATGGTGGTTGCAACATGACTACAAAGTCTACATCTGGGGGATGTCAATTCCTTGGTGGAAGGGTTGTCCATGGCAATGCAAGAAACAATCCTGTGTGTCTGCATCAACTGCTGAGGCTGAATACATTGCTGCTGCAAGCTGCTGTGCTCAAGTGCTTTGGATTCAAAATCAGATGCTAGACTATGGATTTAACTTCAAAGAGACTCCTATCCACATAGACAACAATAGTGCTATCTCTATCATTGAGAACCCTGTGCAGCACTCAAGGACCAAACACATCAACATCAGGTATCATTTAATAAGAGATAACTATAAAAAGGGATTAATTAAACTAGTCAAAGTTCACACAGATGAACAATATGCTGATCTGTTCACAAAAGCTTTTGATGAACAGAGATTTAAGTATCTGATATCAGCTATTGGGATGATTAACTTTGAGTAGACTTTTCTTAAAACTAATTCTAATTATTTCTTCTAAATATATGTGTGTCCTAAGTTGTCTAGTTCATCACTTTCATAAGCTCATGTTTTCTTTGAATGTAAAACTCTTTTTGAAGACTTTCCTTAGATTCTTGAAAATTTTCTGATACTTCGGAAGATAACGTTTTACCTTCGGAAGAAAAATATGTCTTCAAAATAAATGACTGTCTAAGAGATTTTACCTTCGGAAGAAGTCAAAATTTATCTTCCGAAGCTTAAATTCTTAACTTAGACACTTATTCATTTTTAAGGACTTTTTCCTTCCGAAGCAAATTACTTTCGGAAGCTTTGTTCATTCTTATACAAAGCATCCAAGAGTTTATTTCTCTTCCGAAGCATAAATCTTCAAGACTCTCAGGAAAATTCTTCCGAAGCCATTTTAGCTTCAGAAGCTTTTTCAATCAAAACTTCCGAAGACAAATTACTTTCGGAAGGTTTTCGAATTCCAAGAAAACTACTTTTTGAGCAAAAAGGTAAACTACTTTTTCAGAGGTGGGACCGACATACGGATTTCAAAGTTTATCCTCTTTCATTAAACTTTATCTGAAATCCTTCTCTCTCATATAAACCCAACGGTTTCCCCCTCTTCTATCATATGCTTTTCTTCCAAACCTAAAACCCAAAGCTTTCTCTCTGAAATTTCTTTTCCATTTTTTCTCTTCATCTCTGAGCTACCTCACAATGGCTGACCTTGCTCACAGAAATGATCCTAACTTTGCCATACAGCTACACAGACACACAATCAGGTTGCTCTGTTATGCTCTGACAAAGATCCTTATTTCTCAGAGGTTTGCCGTTTCTTGTCTTTGTCTCACTACTTCACCTCCCTAACCATTGATCCTCCTCTATATGAGGATCACTTGCTTGAATTCTGGAAGACCTGCCAAGAGGTCATTATGAATGGGGAGAAGGCACTGTCTGCCACAGTGCAGGGGAGAACAATCTTCATCACTCCAGCCATCATCAACCGACATCTTCAGCTGGATGATGAAGAAGGTGAGTGTTCTTCCCAAAGGAAGCGGTTAATCATTCCTTCGAGCAGATGGGCTATGAAGGAGATTTCTCTATAAAGACCTTCAGGAAAGGGAAGGTCTCATCCCAGTGGAAATACCTGCTCCATGTGGTTATCCACAGCTTATCAAACAAGCATGGTGGATGGGACCAGATTCCTGAGGATCTCTCCTTTATAGTTCATGGAATGATTCAGGGGGTCAAGTTCAGGTATTCACAATTTGTTTATACTAATTTACTTGCAAACTTAGACTCCTTAGAATACTACATGTTTCCTAGATATGTTCAACACATTCTCAACTGTGAACTGGGCTCACAGTTGAGGGAAACAAGTAATATTCTTAAATTGGGACAGATGAAGCCCGGCATCTTTAAAATTATGAAGAAGCCAACTGTAGGCTTCTCAGGGGTAGAAACAGCCCTAGTCCCAAAAATGTTAGAGCTCATTGCTCAAGGTGACAACCTAGCAGTCCAAGCTAGTGTTGAACCCACACCTACTACTCTCCAACCCTCTACACAACCTCAAATATCCATCACCTACCAAAGAAAATCCAACGAACCCCTGCTCAGACTATTCAGTCTGTGGAGGCCCCCATATACTCACCAATACAAAGAAGTGGATACCGAGCTCCTACTTCTCCTGAGGAGCAGACCACTCCCATTGTTTCAAGAATCAGTGATGAGGTTCCTCATGCTCACACTGATGAGCCCACTAGCCCAACAGCCTTAAGCTCTCACTCTGAGTCTCAACACTCAAGTGAACAACCTTCAGGGGACAGCTACCATCCCCAGCCTTTGGATCTCAACCAACCAATTCCAACCTATCCTTCTATACTAATGAAGACTTAGGATTCGGTGGGTACCATGAGTCTCTCTTCTCATCCCCTACTCAAAGAGAGACGAGTACCTCTGACTCTCCTCAGTCTATCCCACATCAGTCACCTATTACTGAGGTGGACACTTCTAAACCTGTTCAGGATGTCCATATGGAAGAGGCTCTCACTTTTGAAAGTGATTACATCATTCAGAGCTCAACCATGGCAACTCTGCCCTCTGGCATCTCAACTGAGGCTGCCAGTGAGCAGAGGAAAACCAGCAGCCAAGAAACTCAAGCTGGTGGTGAGCGAGAGGACTTTGGTCCAATCTTCTCATCCCCGGTGATTCTTCTGATGAAGATGAGGGGAACTTGAGACTAAAGGTGCAGAAATTGTCAAAAACATGCACCTATTTAGTCTCTAAGGTTTAGTCACTTGGAATCTCAGGTGACTACCTTACAAAACAGGGTCAATGATCAGCAACTTCAGATTTCATATCTAAAGGAAAAACTAACTGGGAGACCTTTAAGGAGAGCTCAACCAGGAACACAAGAACTTGTGGAAGTGATTGACTTATCCTCCAGCTCACCTATGCAAGTAGGTGATGCTACCAAAAAGGGGGAGAAAGTTATTACAATCACAGAACCTGGGAGTTCTTCAAAGAGAATGGACATAGAGGACTCACCATCCTCACTTGCTGTTGTGCATTCTCAGCAACTTCCTCAAGTTCACATTAATGTGGACTCTATAGACTCAATCATCAGGAGTCTCTTTAAGGAAGGTATACCAAGGGCTGTCTCATCTCCACCACAAGGAACTGGCAACTACATCATAAGGTGGAGGTATGATGAGGACAGAAGAGCCCTTATACTTCACAGAGTTCAAGGCCAACAAGAAGTCTTTCAGTTCCAAAGCCTGAGCTTCTATGAAAGACTGGATTTAGTCAACATGCCACTTGTCAATCCAAGCAAATCTAGACAAGCTGACAGGCTGGCTCAAAGAATCCAAGACAGGATCCTTGCAGAGTTCTCTCTAAGAAGGAGACTTAGGCAATCAGGCAATGTCATCGCTCAACTGGATGTTGAGGTGGACCCTAAGATTAGTTTCATAGGGGAAACCTTGGCTGAAGGCCCAGTGGCAGAACCTGAGACCCTTGTCTCACCATCAACAACTGCTGCAGAGGTCCAAACTCCATCTGAGACACCTGCTGGTGAAGGTGTTTCTCAGCCTCTCTCTGGCCAGAGCATGGAAGCTACACCAAGCAATGAAGGCCAAGCCTCAATCCACCCTGAGTCATAAAGGTCTGTTCGTGACAAAGGGAAAATGATAATGACTCCTGAGGAAATTGAGGAGGAAGAGAGAGAGAGAGGAAAGGAGGCTAAGGGGAGAAAGTTCTTCTGGGTCATCTAAATTCATGCAAGTTGCAATCAGGGCTGCCCCCAGACCAAATACTAAACATGATGAGTTAAGGGCAGTCAGGATTACCTATTTACAGACCAGCAACTATGATGTTGATGAAATCATCTCCCTCCCCTTAGAAGAGTTGAATGAGCTGGCTGACATGGAAGTGTCAAGAGAGATAAAGGAGAAAGAAGATGCAAGGTTACTTCTCCAATTCAAAGAGGAGAAGAGACAGAAAAGAATTTACAAGCATACTCCCACTCTCTCTCCAGTTCAAGAAAGTTCTACACAGGAAGATGTGGCTCCACAAGAACCTCAGGTAGATAAAGAAGAGGATAGAATCAAAATGATAAACTACCTGAGTGCCACAGGCTTCTATCAGGCAAATGCACTTCTTCCCCTGTCCTATGACTCATTGAGTTCGAGTACTTAAAGCAACTTGAGCTTGAGCTAGTCAAAGAAAGAAAAACAACCAAAAGGAAGCTAAGGGAAGAAGCTGCAAAGTCACGAGCCATCATTCAAAAGAATGCAAAGAAGTTTGCTGACAGACAAAGAATGATGAGCTTTGTTAGACCAAAAGACCAATGAGCCAAGATCAGAAAACCTCTAAGTCCCACATGATATCACAACAACTGCTAAAGGCTTCATCAGCAGTTCGACAAGTGCTGAAAACTCCAACAGCTGAAGATCAAGTGCTGAAGACTTCAACAGCTGAAGACTAAAGTGTTAAAGCTCAACAGCTGAAGAACACAAGTGCTGAAGCTGAACAGCTGAACAGCTGAGAACACAAGTGCTGAAGCTGAAGCTGAAGAACACAAGTGCTGAAGCTGATGTCCAAAGTAGAAGTACAACATGAAGAGTTTACAAGTGCTGAAGATCAACAACTGGTGTACAAAGTCTGAAGACAAAGACTGAAGACATCAGCTGATGATATCTACTGAAGTCATCAGCTGATGAAACGTCTGAAGTTCAAGTCTGAAGATCAAGTACTGAAGTTTCAGTAGTTTGTCACAACAGCTGAAGAGTACTTCTTCAGTAGTTGTGATATCAGTAGTTTTATGTTTTTACTTTCAGTAGTTTTAAAAACGACTGAAGAGCTTGTTCTTCAGTCGTTGTAGTTTCAGTAGTTTTATGTTTTTCAGTAGTTATAGTAACTGATAACACTTAGTATTTTTGTAAGAAGATGTCAGCTGTTTTGACATCTTCAGTAGTTGTGTTTCAGTTGAATAATTCTGTTAGATGTCACTATCAAGTGACATCAGCAGACGTCACATCTCTTATATAAGAGGTGTCGACCTAATTGTAATTGTGACATTCCGTTACCACGAAAGCGAATATTGAATGAAATATATTTGCAGAATTCTCTCTTTCTATAACCGTCTTGTTCTTCATTGAATATCGTTTCGTTCTTGTGAATTGGCTAATTCATTGTTAGAATTCCGCTGCTATACTCTCTAATCAATCAAACATAGATCACTGATCCTAACAAGTGGTATCAGAGCAGGTTAATCATTGATCGATCTAACAATTGATCATTGAAACTGCTAATTGATATCTGTGTTTGATTGAATTAGCGTATTCGCAAGAACTGGTTATAGATTATTGAATTTCTGTCGCTTTCGTTCATTTACTTTGAGATCTCTTTTGGTTCAATTGGTTGTTGCGTTTTGTTCTAAATCTGTTTTAGCTTAATCGAATTTGATTGAATCTGAGATGACTACTCCTTCTAATGATCCTCACAATACCGGTTCCTCAACCAAGCCTCCGATGCTGGTTAGGACCGAGTATAACATATGGCAACGAAGAATGCTTCATCACCTGTCTGTTAACAGTTCAGGTTGTTGGACATCTGTGGTACATGGACCACATAAGCCTATGGTGAACAATCCGGAAACCAATCAAATGGTTCCGAAGAAGAAGGAACAATACTCTGATGAAGATCGGAAACTGTTTGAGATTGATGCTAAAGCCCATGGAATTCTGGCCATGGCACTGCCTAATGAAATCTATTCAGGGCTTATGCATCATGAAACTGCTCATGATCTCTGGAATGCCCTGAAGGAACAATTCGGTGGCACAGATGAGGTCTTAGCAAACAACAGAGAAATCCTTGCCCAACAATATGAGACATTCTCTCATAGAAAGGGTGAGACACTGACTCAACAGTTTGAGCGCTTTTCCTGCTTGATATCTGAGCTGAAAATGGTGAAACAGGAATACACCAATAGCCAGATGAACAACAGATTCCTCAGATCACTGCCTGAGAGATGGGACACATACACTATTGTCCTACGCTCCAGTGCAAATCTGGATAGCCTATCTCTCACCCAACTTCATGGGAAACTGCTTACATTGAAAGAGAGATAGAGCAGAAGAGGAAACTGTCCTCATCAGGAAAGCTCACTGATGACTTTGTACCAGGCAATACTGCCTTGGTTGGTCATGAGTCAGAATATGCTGCATCTGAAAGCAATTATGATGAGCATATTGATTTCTCTTCAAATAGTTCTGATCATGCATTTGTTGGTATTGAGAGTCATTCTGGCAGTAATAGTGACAATTTATGCTTCATTATGGATGATCTGAAAAAATTGATGATGATCTAGAAGAGATGGATATTCTGAGCCAAATGGCATTGATTAATATCAGATCTCAGAAGTTCTATAAGAGAACTGGCAGGAAATTTCCTGGACTCTCTGGCAAAACCAAAGTTGGTTTTGACAAGAGTAAGTTGAGGTGTCACAAATGCCAAAGGCTGGGACACTTTGCAAGAGAGTGTAGATCAACTGGATCTAACTCTTCTGCACCCTTTGTGACTTTTCCTAGTACTAGTCCACAAAACAGAGGGCAACATCCTGCTGGTTCTGGTCATCATTCACATCCTAGATCTCCTGCATACTTTGTTCCCCAGGGTCAAATGTCATATCCTTATCCCTGCTATTATATGCCTCAACCAAATCCTGTTCAAGCTCCAATTGCACAACAACCACAAGCATTGCCTGAACCACAACCTTCCCAATCTCATCAACAAACTCAACCTCAACAACACAGCTTCTTCACCCCAGGAGTTGTTGACTGGAGCAGTTTACCAGATGACTTGTCTGGTCATGAACAACTGTTCTCAGGTGCTGGTCAACATGGTGGTGAAAGTCCCTTTGGAAATCTAGCTCTTATGGCTTTGGATTCTGCTGATACTTCATCCACTAATGCCTCTACACCAAAGGTATCACAGGTATCCTCTGAGGCAAAAGCCAAATTATGTTCTGAAACATGCATAGCAGCATTTGCATCTATTAGAGAAGCAAATGTAGCTTTAATCAACAAGAACATTGAGCTAGAACAAATAATTTCCAAAAGCAAAGCTGAATTTGAGTCTGTGCTTAATGATAAGAATGATGAGATTTACAAACTTAAATGCCAAATAACTGATGATAAGGCTAGGGAAGAGATACTTCTAGAGAAGTATAAAGATCTCAAAGAAACCCTTGCAGTTACCCAGGTAGAGTGTGATAGATGGGTACAATCATGCAAAGGTTTTGAAATGCTTCTTAGTAAGCAATCTGCTTCCAATGTGAAGTTTGGCATTGGTTACAATCACACTGCTCCACCTACAGATTTTACTCCCAGAGCAGAGGTAGAATCTGATGGTGAGAGTAATAACCAATCCATCTCATCATGTGATCTACTTTCTGATACAGCACAATCAGAAGTAGAAGTCAGCATCAAGCCCTCTCAGAACCTATCAGCTGATGTTGATGGTTCCACTGCTGACACTCACATGATCAATGAGTTGATCAACTCAGGAGTTAATTCTGAAAGTCCTGAAAGGACTAGAGAGCAGGATTTAACACCTGAAGTTCAAACTCCAACTACTGCCAGTACTGAAAAGAAGAAAACTGTCAGTAGAAAGAGTTTGAAGACTACTAAGAGGAAGTCAAGAAAGCAAACAATGCTTCCAAAGCACTGAAGAGCAAGTCTTCAGTTGCTTCACCCTCTTTAGTTGATGATCAACCTAAGATGAAGAAGAAACCATGTGAAGTATGTGGTTTGTTCAATCATCTTACAGATGATTGCTGGTACAAAAGAGGTTCCAAACTCAAACATAAAGAAGAAATTAAAGAGAAAATGGTAAAAATGAAAACTGAGTTTGAGACCACATTTGTATCAGCAACATCAAATCTGTAACCTTAAGTCCTCAAAGAAATCCAAAAAGGAAGGGGTTAAACAGGTGACAGCTGAGAGTGCTCAGAAGAAGAAGGTGCAACATAGGAACTTATCAAACTCCACTGGCAATGTGTCTGATGAGCTGAAAGCTTTATCACAAAATCAGACACAGCTGGTTATGATGGTTCAACATCTATTGGGAAGAGTTAACCAATTAGATGCTCCTATGTTGAAACCACAGAAAAGGAGGTCCAAGCCAAAGGATTCCTCTTCTTCACCATCTTCTTCCTCTCAGGCTGTTGTTTCCAATAAACCTGTTAGTTTACCATCTGTTGATGAGACCAGGCCCAAAACCAAAAAGGTTTGGGTCTCCAAAACTAACTGATTGTTTATTATTGCAGGGTTCTCCAACATGCCAAAGTAGCATCTGGTATGTAGACAGTGGGGGATCTATGCACATGACTGGGAACAGCTCTCTTCTTCATGACTACTCTCAAGGAAAGAAGGGGTTTGTTTCTTTTGGCAATGATGCTAGGGGTTACATCATTGGAAATGGCTTTGTCTCCAATGGAGAAATCAAGTTTGATGATGTTAATCATGTGGAAAATCTCAAGTACAATCTCTTGAGTGTCAGTCAAATGTGTGATAAAGGCCATGTTGCTCTTTTCACCAGTCAGAACTGTAGGATTCTGTCATCCAAAGTTCTGCATTTGATTGATAAGGTGTTGGATGATCACACTCTCCTGAGAGCCAACAGGACAGGAAGAGTGTATGCCTTAGATCTTTCCAAGAAAATAGATCTCAGAGGCAATCCTTGCCTATTTTCCAAAGCCTCTTCTCAAGAATCTAAACTGTGGCACAGAAGGCTGGGTCATGTTAATTTCAAAAACATGAATCAGCTTATCCACAATAGTTTAGTTAGAGGCTTACCAATAAAGGAGTTCCACTGTGATGAAACCTGCACTGCTTGTTTAAAAGGAAAACAACACAAAGTCTCATTCCCTCCTATTGAAGAGCCTAAGTCCACTGCCTGCTTGCAATTACTGCATATGGATCTATTTGGTCCTGTGAGAGTAATGAGCATGGCAAAGAAGAAATACTGTCTGGTAATTGTGGATGATTACTCCAGATTTGTATGGACTTTCTTTCTACATTCAAAGGATGAGGTTGCTCAGAAGATTATTCACTTTGTGTTGTATATTGAGAAGCAGTATTCCCTTCCAGTCAAGTGTATTAGGAGTGACAATGGAACTGAATTCAGAAACCATACACTTGATGACTTCTATCTTTCAAAGGGAATCAAAAGGCAGTTTAGCATCCCAAGGACTCCAGAACAAAATGGAGTAGTGGAGAGAAAGAACAGGACCCTAATTGAAGCTGCAAGGTCCATGCTGGCTGACTCTGGTTTGCCACTGACCTTTTGGGCTGAAGCTGTTAACACAGCTTGCTATGTGCAGAATAGAGTCTTAGTAAATCAGAGGTTGATGAAGACTCCATATGAAGTTCTCCATCACTTGGCTCCTCTAATTTCATTTTTCAAAGCATTTGGGTGTCCCTGTTTTATTCTCAACACAAAGGATCAACTCCATAAATTTGATCCTAAGGTGGATGCAGGGTATTTTGTTGGTTATTCATCTACTTGCAAGGCATACAGAGTCTTCAACTGCAGAACAAAGATAGTTGAAGAGACTTTGCATGTGAAGTTTAATGAATCTCCTTTGGACAAGATTCCACAAAACCCTGTGGAGTTGTTTGATTTGGACATACTGCAATATGTTCCTTATCAACCTCCAGCTGTTGCAGATCCTGTGGATAAATCATCTTCTGCAGCATGTCTTCCACCTGGTGGTATTGATGATGATGATGATAATATCAATACTCACCTATTCAAGTTTAGTGACCAACTGCCTGTGTCTGCTAAATTTGATGTTCCTGTAGCTTCAGCAGTTCCATCCACAACAAATGCTGATGAGATCTCTGTTTCCTCTACATCTTTTGAGTTACCATCTAATTCTTGGTTTCAAGAGTCTGCATCAAACTGCTGCTGCTGAAGGTTCTACAAACACTTGCACAGATCTCATTGTTTATCAAGAACTGAAGAATCACCCCATGTCTCAGATTATTGGTGATATCAATGCTGGTGTTTCAACAAGAAGTCAATTGTCTAACTTCTGCTTCTATGCTCTCTTCATCAGTCAGCTAGAGCCAAAGAACTACCATGTTGCTTTGAGAGACAATGGATGGGTTGAAGCTATGCAGCTTGAGCTACTTCAGTTCAAGAAACAGCAAGTGTGGGAACTGGTTCCTCTTCCCCCAGGTAAGTGTGCAATAGGCACTAAATGGGTGTTTAGGAATAAAACTGATGAAAATGGGCTTATTGTTAAGAACAAGGCTAGACTGGTTGTACAGGGGTTTTCACAAGAAGAAGGTATTGACTATGATGAAACCTTTGCCCCTGTAGCCAGACTAGAGGCAATCAGATTGTTTTTAGCCTATGCTGCATTCCACAATCTTAAAGTTTTTCAAATGGATGTCAAAAGTGCATTTTTATATGGTAAAATAAAGGAAGAAGTTTATGTGTGTCAACCACCAGGCTTTGAGGATAATAAACATCCTGAATGGGTGTATAAACTTGATAAGGCTCTTTATGGGTTGAAACAAGCTCCTAGAGCCTAGTATGAGACACTCTACTTTTCTTCTTAAGAATAATTTCACTAGAGGCTCCATTGATAAAACTTTGTTCATTAAGAAGGTGGATCAACATAAGCTACTTGTTCAGATTTATGTTGATGATATCATTTTTGCATCCTCTGATCCCCAGTTGTGTGATGATTTTACAACATTAATGAAAAAGAGGTTTGAAATGAGTGCAATGGGAGAATTACAGTTCTTTCTAGGTTTGCAAATTAAACAAAAGGCTGATGGAACCTTTATTCATCAGTCAAAATATACAAAAGATCTTTTGAATAAGTTTGATTTACAAAACTGTAAGCCCTGTTCTACTCCCATGTGCAACACCACACAACTGGATGCTGATCAGAAAGGTAAAGCTGTTGATGAAACACTTTACAGATGTATGATTGGGTCCTTGATGTATTTAACAGCTTCTAGACCAGATATTATGTTTGCTACATGTGTTTGTGCTAGATTTCAGGCTGCTCCTAAAGAGTCTCATTTGATTGCAGTCAAGAGAATCTTTAGATATTTGCAAGGTACACAATCTCTGGGTTTATGGTATTCCACTGGACACTCTTGCAAATTAGTTGCTTTTTCAGATAGTGACTATGCAGGGTGCAAGTTAACTAGAAAGTCAACTTCTGGTGGTTGTCAATTCCTAGGCAACTGTTTGATTTCTTGGCAGAGTAAGAAACAAACATCTGTTGCTACATCAACTGCTGAGGCCGAGTACATTGCTGCTGCAAGTTGTACTTCTCAGGTACTCTGGCTTCAGAACCAACTTCTGGATTATGGCATTACAGAGACTAAGACTCCATTATTAATGGATAGTGCTTCAGCTCTGTGTATTGTCAAAAATCCAGTCCAGCACTCTAGGACCAAACATATAGAGATCAGACATCACTTTATTCGGGATTGCTTTGAAAAAGGTCTGATTGATCCTAAGTTTGTGCCTAGTGCTGATGAGCTTGCAGATATTTTTACTAAGCCTTTGGATAGTTCTACTTTCCAAAACCTTGTGTTAAGGCTTGGTATGCTGCAGCTAGAATAAGTGACAACTACTGATGATTTCAGTAATAATTACTGGTGATCATTGGTAACCATGTCACATATAAGTACTGATGAGTCCTTTCACCTTCAGTAGTTTTATAACTACTGACGGCTAAATGCCTCACAAGTACTGAAGTACTTTATCTGTTCCAAACTACTGATGTAGTTACAACTACTGAAATCAGTACAAACAGATAAGTACTGACGTCCTATGAAACACCTGAAAAGCAGATGCAAAGTCTGATGAGTAAGTGTTGAGGACAGTATGAAACAGCTGAAAGGCTATGAATTGACGAAAACTACTGAAGAGAACTTTCTCTTCAGTTGTTTCTACAACTGCTGTTTCATTCTAAACAACTGAAGCAAAACCATGTCTTCAGTAGTTTTATAACTACTGATGACTAATACCAAGTCTTCAGCTGTTTACAACAACTGATGACAAAACCACTGTCTTCAGTAGTTTCACAACTACTGATGACAAACACCAAGTCCTCAGTTGTTTCATCATCTGAAGTCAAAACCATGGCTTTCAGTAGTTTTCTAACTACTGATGCCTAAAACCACGACTTCAGCTGTTTCAACGTCTGAAAGGGTAATACCATGTCAACAGTCGTTTAAAACTACTGATGACTAACACCAAATCCTTCAGTCGTTTTCTAACCCGTACCCTATAAATATCCCTGACCTAATCCTTCAGAGCTTCATCTTCTTCAAACCTAACGTTCATCTCTCCAAAACTTCTCTCTCCTAAATGGCGTCCATGCAACTCAAACCGCGACACAACTGTGTAGCTTACCTCACCAAATCGCCATTCTGGGCTAAGTTCGATAATGCTATGATCTTATGGTCCAGTCACAATACAAAACGGCCTTTCTTCTCAATCCAATCCTTCATGCCGAATCCCTTAACCAGTTTTGGATGAACGTCACCCTCACCACTGGGAGACAACACAACGTCTCTCCGGTCGGTCGTCAACAACCACGAAGTGGTCATCACTCCCGAAATACTTCGTCAAACTCTACACCTGGATGATGCCACTTCTCCTGCTGGATATCCAAAGGGCACAACTGATTTATCCTTTGCCCACCATGGATATCAGGGAAACCTTAGTGCCTCCACCATACTGAAGAAACATTTCCATGACGCTGAACGTCTAATCTTTCACATGGTAAATGTCTGTTTGGCTCCTAAGACTTCGTCTTGGGATCAAATGTCTACAAAGTGGCAGCAGGTAATGTATTCTATTCTTGAGCAACAGCCTTTAAATTTTTCAGAAATATATTTTCAGAGCTCAAGGATATGGCTCAAAAACAAACTGCTAACCGTTGGATATTATATCCGCGGTTCATAATGGCCATAATTACAAACAGCTTCAAGCTGAGGGACTTGTTGGCCTGGGAGTCCCTGCTATGGCTGTTTTGCCTGAAGTATACTCCCGGCACAACTCTGACCAATCACTCAAATTGGCTGCCAAGCTGCGCAAACCCACGCAGCTGGAACCCACAGCCACCACCTCCAAATCAAAAGTCCCCACCAAACCCACCAAAAAGAAAACCAAAAAGGCTACTCAGGGAAATGAGTCCCCTGAGGATGCCCCTGCAACACAAACGCAGGCTATATCCACTGGTTATAACCCCCTAGTGGATATAAGGACTCTTCCAGCCATAGCCGCTCAGGATTCCTCTCAACAGGAGCCTGCAGCAACCACACAAGGGGTACCCACACATCTGGGATCTTCCTCACTTGAGGAGATTGCCATTGAAGAGCACCTCCTCCCCAGGTGCACACTGCTTCTATCCCTTCACCCCATGCAACCGCCCCCCAAAGTCCTACATTGCTTGTTGCACAAGTGCTGACTCAGTTGCACTCCTCACCCCTCCCCAGATACCAATTACTACTGGGAACACCTCTACCATGAGGGGGAGGACCAAAGTGCAGCTGAGAACCCACAGCATAGGGGTTACAATGTTCCTTCTCCTAGTGTAGCAATGGAGATTGGAACTTCTGGTGAGGCTGCCACTTCTCCTGCGTCAGCATATGATCAGGTTGTAGTTGGTACCATTACTAAGACCTTACCAGAGGCAACTGCTGATGACGGACATAGTCTGAGGCGGAAGAAGCCCAGTACCAAGACAAAGGGGCACATGCTACAACTGAGCTACACTCAGTGCATGTTCATCCTGATCCTATCAGGAGGTCAGGTGATTCAGTATCTACTGATGATGACCTGGGCTTCTTTTACGATGTAATCGCCCAAAACACCATCCTGGAGGAGGAGGTGAGCAGACTCAAAGAGCTGCTTGCCAAAACTTCTAAGGACAAAGACCATCTGCCTCCACAACCCACAGATGGCACCTTCAGTTGAAGGTTCCCCAAACACTTTACCCTCTCACTCCAATGAGCCTCCAGCTTCTGCTTTTGGCACTATCTCTCCGGGACAGAACCCCCCAGAGCAGATGGTTGCTGTATTCCAACAATCCATACCTCTCATCACTCCCATCATCAATGAAATTGTTACTAAAGCCATTGATGAGAGGATTTCCTCAACTCTACAACCACTGATTGATGCTGCTGTGCAAAAGACACTTTCTGCGGTACAAACCCCTACCACCAATGCATCCAAAAAGGGGGAGAGTACTGCAGTGAAAGAAAAGAAGAGGAAAAGAACAGAGGATGAGAAGGCACAAGAGAAAGCCCAGGAGTTGGAAAAAGAAAAGCAACAACAACTGATCACCTACAAAAGAAAGAAAAGTGCTGATGATCAACCTACTGCTGAAGAAAAATCCTTGGAAGAGCTGGTAAAAGATGCAGATGACACACACAGCCGATCCATGGATAAAATCATTGAGCAACTCTTCAAGCAAGGTTTTGATACAGCCACATTAGATAGTGAGATCAGGAAGTTGGAAGTGGAGGAGATTCAAACCGATGGGCTGGGTATGATGTACTGGAAAAGGAGAGATTGGAGATCATGATCCGTTTCATTGCCAAATACTTAGGAAGATCTTTGATGGAGATTCGTGCATGGACCAGAGACAGTATTCTGGCTATAGCCACCAGAATCTGTCTGTCTGAGCAATTCCATAAGGGGATTATCATTGAAGCCCTTGATGAGGCTGGGGCTGGAAAAAGGTTTTGAAATGGCAAGACTTACAAAGGCTAAACTCACAACCAAAATGCTGGAACAACCTTCCCTTCCACCCACTCAAAAACAGCCTACCCCTCAAATCTCCAAACCAATCTCAAAGCCCAAATCCAAACTTCCTCAACCCAAAACCAACTCCCTTACCATCTAAACCAACAGCCGATGATGCACCTAAGAAGAAGAAGAGAAGGGTGTTGAGGCTAGAAGAAGAAGAAGAAGAGGATGATGTGGAAGAAGATAGGCTGCCTCTGTCTGCAGTTCTAACATTGGCGAAAGCCAAACCATGCCCATCACTCCCACCTCACAGATGGATGCTGTGAAAGTAAAGATTGAAGAAGAGCAGCAGCAAAAGCTTCATGATGATGAAATGCTGAAAAGCATTGACAAAACTTATGCTGCTTCGTCATCAAATTAGTATGAAGAAAGAAGCTCTGAGGTTGTACACTCTCGCCAACACATTTCAATATCAGAAGGAAAGGGTGAGAGTATGGCCTGATCCTAGGGTGGCTCACAGGATTGTAAAGAAAGACATTCCTTCGAGATACAAGGGTCAAGTCAAGAGGATCGTAGATGAAGAGATCACAGTGGCCCTTGTAGTATCACCCTGGGAGATTGTCGAAGATTTCAAGAAGGCCTACGAGACTAAACAACCACCCAAGAGATGCTAGAGAACAGAATTATTAAAAAGGGGTTAGTCTACAAGAGGCTTGAGAACTTCAAACAAAATGAGCTCAGTCTGTTACTTGAAGGGAACATCCTGATGAGTTTGCATACAGACAGATTACAACAGTTGAGCTCAAAAATGGCAAACAGGCCAAGTACATCTCAGAGCTGTATGGGCGAGAAGGATTGTTTGATGGTGAAGCCGAGAACCTGACCATGGAAGAACAAATCATGTTTCTCAGAGCATACACCAGAGAATCCTACAGGCTTACACGGGAAGTAGATCTCATGAATGGGATAACAACTCTGTGTCCAGTTCCCCAAAACAGAGTTCCCATTCATATCTTGCCAAACAAATATCTGAGATTTCTTCCCAGGCCGGAGCTTATATGGGTCATCTTCTCTACTGATCAAGAAGGAAAAAGACCAACCTTTTTGCCAACAATAAGTGGGAAAATAAATAAATTAGAGGTTTTGGCTGCATTGGTTCAGGGGGAGTTTGTTGGACCAAAAGAACCAATGAGCCAAGATCAGAAAACCTCTAAGTCCCACATGATATCACAACAACTGCTGAAGGCTTCATCAGCAGTTCGACAAGTGCTGAAAACTCCAACAGCTGAAGATCAAGTGCTGAAGACAACAGCTGAAGACTAAGTGCTGAAGCTCAACAGCTGAAGAACACAAGTGCTGAAGCTGAACAGCTGAAGAACACAAGTGCTGAAGCTGAAGTCCAAAGTACTGAAGTACAACAGCTGAAGAGTTTACAAGTGCTGAAGATCAACAACTGGTGTACAAAGTCTGAAGACAAAGACTGAAGACATCAGCTGATGATATCTACTGAAGTCATCAGCTGATGAAACGTCTGAAGTTCAAGTCTGAAGATCAAGTACTGAAGTTTCAGTAGTTTGTCACAACAGCTGAAGAGTACTTCTTCAGTAGTTGTGATATCAGTAGTTTTATGTTTTTACTTTCAGTAGTTTTGTAAAACGACTGAAGAGCTTGTTCTTCAGTCGTTGTAGTTTCAGTAGTTTTATGTTTTTCAGTAGTTATAGTAACTGATAACACTTAGTTTTTTGTAAGGAGATGTCAGCTGTTTTGACATCTTCAGTAGTTGTGTTTCAGTTGGAATAATTCTGTTAGATGTCACTATCAAGTGACATCAGCAGACGTCACATCTCTATTAAGAGGTGTCGACCTAATTGTAATTGTGACATTCCGTTACCACGAAAGCGAATATTGAATGAAATATATTTGCAGAATTCTCTCTCTCTATAACCGTCTTTGTTCTTCATTGAATATCGTTTCGTTCTTGTGAATCGGCTAATTCATTGTTAGAATTCCGCTGCTATACTCTCTAATCAATCAAACATAGATCACTGATCCTAACAAGTCTTGAAGTCTATGGATTCTCTGGAAGGAGACTTGGTCCTGTCTCTATCTACAAGGATGAGCATATAAGGGGATCAAGCAGAAGATTATAAAGTGGTGAATTGATTTGACTGCACTCTCTCCAAGTCAAGTTAACCAAGTGGAGGTCAAGTTTGAACAACCAGAGACACCTGAACCCAGAACTCTAGCTGAGCCTCATCAACTTCATCTTCTGATCCAGACATGGTCAACCCCTCTCTTCTAAACCTGTGAGGGAGAACACCCAACTGAGAAAGACAATGATGATCAACATGGTGTGAACTAGACCAGTCTTCTCAGTTAAAGACATTAAAGAGGAAGAAGAAAAGGGTTCTAAACCAAAGACTAAAAAGAAGAAGCCAAAGTCATCTACCTCTACCCCCCAGGTGAATCAGATCAACCTGAGGAAGTGCATGATGAGGCAAACCAATCAACTCCATGCAAGTGGCTCCTCTAGCAACTAAGACACCTATCTTGTCCTGGACTTATTCTACCAATCCAGAAAGATGGCATGTTGTCAGAGATCAAGGTGT
Organism: Flaveria trinervia; assembly: GCA_025506515.1. Taxonomy (NCBI): domain Eukaryota; kingdom Viridiplantae; phylum Streptophyta; class Magnoliopsida; order Asterales; family Asteraceae; genus Flaveria; species Flaveria trinervia. The sequence continues at coordinate 61,641,211 of CM046456.1, read as the reverse complement.
TGAGAATGTCTACTCCTGGCAAGACATAATCAACTTACCTCTGCATGATCTCTTTAAAATGAGAAGATACTATGAGCACTTGCAAGAACATGTCCACATGAAGAAAGTGAAGGTGTTGATTTACTGAAGACTACAACATCTGAAGATCTTCTAAGTGTTTTGGTAGCATCAGCCTAGGGGGAGTTTGTAAGGATTCCTTAAGTCTGATGCAACCCAAAACATCCAAAGTGTCTCAGCAACATGCACTAAGTACTGAAGTGAAGAATGCTTCGGAAGTTTTACACAATACATTAGAAAACATTCTAAGTGTAATATCTTCCGAAGCCAAGACCAATATCTTCCGAAGCCAAACATGAAGTCCTCCGAAGCTTCAAGAGACAAAGTCTTCCGAAGCTTCACCCTATGAAGACAGATTTCTTCCGAAGACTTTTAGTACACATGCTTTATCTGATGTACTGTTCCATAAAGCACCTTTTCCGCTGCATCTCGATAAGTCCCCAACTTACAAGAGTTGGTGAAAAGGTCCATGCTTTTGGTACTGTACATTGAGGTCTTGAGTCTGAAACTTTCCACTTTATTACTTTATCCTTTTTGTAATGTATAAGGATGTGAGCTATGGCATGTCATAGTCACAAGGTCAAAAGGCAGATATGCCTTTTGATTCTACAATTGATTTTGTTAGTGTCTAGTCAATTGTATCCAGCTGGCTTTCATAGTATAGCCGGCTGAGGTTGTAGTATAAGTATTTCAAGTTTCTTGTATCTTTAACATACTTTGTAACACTTGTAAAAGAACTTGAGAAAGCAATATACTGCATCCTTGAAAACCATATTCTCCTGTTCTGTCTCTTGCTTTACTTGTGTTCTTTGTATCACTTTTGGTTAACCCAGTTTACTGTTTGATTAGAGTTTAGATAATCTCCTCATTGTGTTGTTGTGTTGTAATTGTGTTCAAACCCTTAAACGATCTTGCATCTTCCTCCAATGTTCTTCCACCATTTTCATAACTGGCAGAAATACATTTTCATGGGGGGTTGGGTGTAGTTTTAATTAGGTAGAAGTTAAAGTGGTGTTATCTTTCCAACCAAAGGTTGTGTGTTCGAGTCTTGGTGGGGCGCAACTCTTAAGCTTTTACTTTCTCTTTCTTTTTTGTCTTCATCTTCCTCTAATATTCATCCACTATTTTAATCAATTATTTTTACAACTACTCAATCATTTTAATATTACTTTCTCTTTCTTATTTTTCTTCATCTTCTTCCTCCAATTGTCTTCCACCATTTTCATGGCTGGCAAAAATACATTTTCATCGGGGGTTGGGTGTAGTGGTAATTAGGTAGAAGTTAAAGTGTTGTGATCTTTCCAACCAAAGGTTATGGGTTCAAGTCTTGGTGGGGGAAAATCTTAGATTATTTAGGTCTTTGCCCATTCTATCCTAGTTAATCTAGGAGTGTTGTTTAAAAAATAAATTATCTTTACAACTACTCAATCATTTTAACTATTACTTTATCTTTCTTTTTTATCTTCATCTTCTTCCTCCAATCTTCTTCCACCATTTTGATTAATTATCTTTACAACTACTCAATCGTTATAATTATTACTTTCTCTTTCTTATTTATCTTCATCTTCTTCCTCCAATCTTCTTTCATTATTTTCATGGCTGGCAAAAATACGTTTTCATTAGGGGTTGAGTGTAGTGGTAATTAGGTAGAAGTTAAAGTAGTGTGCTCTTCCCAACCAAAGGTTATGGGTTCGAGTCTTAGTGGGGGTAACTCTTAGATTATTTAGGTGTTTGCCCATTCTATCCTAGTTAATTTGGAAGTTGCTTTAAAAAAATAAATTCTCTTTACAACTACTATCGTTTTAATTATTACTCTCTTTCTTCTTTATCTTCATCTTCTTCTACCAATCTTCTTCCACCATTTTAATCAATTATTTTTACAACTAATCAATCATTTTAATTATTATCTTCTCTTTCTTTTTTATCTTCATCATCTTCCTCCAATCTTCACCCACCATTCTCATGGCCGGAAAAATATATTTTCATAGGGGGTTGGGTGTGGTGGTAATAGGTAGGAGTACCAAGTGGGTGCTTAGAAACAAGGAGGATGATAGAGGACTTGTCATAAAAACAAGGCCAGACTACTTGTCCAAGGATACACACAAGAAGAAGGAATTGATTACATAAATGTCTTTGCTCCTGTAGCAAGACTTGAAGTTGTGAGGATATTCCTAGCTTTTGATGCATCCAAAGATTTCAAGGTCTACCAACTTAATGTCAGGTGTGCTTTTCTATATTGGGTTATTTGAAAAGGTGTATGTCAAACAACCACCTGGCTTTGTAGATCCTGATAATCATGATTATGTCTGCAAGCTTGAAAAAACCCTTTATGGGTTGCACCAAGCTCCAAGAAAATGGCATGAAACTTTATCTCAGTTTTTCTGCCAGCATGGATACAAAAAGGGTACTATAGATGGAACTTTCTTCATCAAAGGAATATGGAACGACTTAATGTTATTTCAAGTATATGTTGATGACATTATCTTCTGTTCAACTAATCCAAAGCTCTACAAAGACTTTGAGAAGCTGATGAAGAATAGATTTGAAATGAGTGTTATGGAGGAACTAAATTTCTTTCTAGGAATTCAAGTGAAGCAAGTTGATAATGGCATCTTCATAAGTCAGTCAAAGTATGTACAAGACATACTTACCAGATTAAACGTGACTGACTATAAGGTTGCAAAGATACCTATAGCAAGAAACCACTCCCTTAGACAAGATCTTGAGGGGGAGTGTATAGATGAACACCTTTACAGGGCTATAATTGGATCTCTAATGTATCTTACAGCTAGTAGGCATGATATCATGTTTGCCACATGAATTTTTGCAAGATATCAAGCCAACCCCAAGATGTGACACCTAGTCACTGTTAAAAGAATTCAAAGATATCTAAAAGGTGCTGATACACTAGGCTTTTAGTATCCAAAGATTTTAGACTTTAACCTGTATGCATATACAGATAGTGACTATGGTGGCTACAATATGACTGCAAAGTCTACATCTGGAGGATGTCAATTCCTTGGTTGAAGGATTGTCTCATGGCAATGCAAGAAACAATCATGTGTGTCTGCATCAACTATTGAAGTTGAATACATGTTGTTGCTAGCTGTTGTGCTCAAGTGCTTTGGATTCAGAATAAGATGTTGGACTATGGATTGAACTTCAAACAGATCCTATCCACATAGACAACAATAGTGCTATCTCTATTATAGAGATCCTATACAACACTCAAGGACAAAACACATCAATACCAGGTATCATTTAATTAGACATAACTTTGAAAAATGATTAATCAAACTAGTCAAAGTTAACACAATTAAATAATATGTTGATTTGTTTGCCAAAGCCTTTGATGAACAGAGATTTTAATATCTTATATCAGCTATTGGGATGATTAACTTTAAGTAGATTTTCTTTAAACTTAATTCATATTATTTCTAAAATCTGTGTGTCCTACGTTGTTTATTTTATCACCTTCATAAATCCTTGTTTACTTTGAAAGAAAAATCTTTTAAAATTGTCATCTCTTAGATTTTTGAGAATTTTGATTATTTTCTACTTCGGAAGATATCTCTTTACCTTCGGAAGAATAGTATGTCATAAAAAACAAATAACTACTTATGTCAATTTACCTTTGGAAGAAAATTTTAAAATATCTTCAAAAGGTTAAATGAATTTATAAGTACTTATGTGTTTTAAAGAACAATTATCTTCCGAAAGTAATTAAGTTTCGGAAATTTTTTTCTCCTTAGAATAAAACCACCAAGTCTTAATCTCTTCCGAAGCAAAAATTTTCAATACTCTTTGAAATATCTTCAAAAAAGTCACTTTTGCTTTGAAAGCTTTTTATCAAAACTTCCGAAAAGAAAATACATTCGGAAGATTTTCGACTTCCAAGAAAACTACCTTTTTGGGTATTTTTTCAGAGGTGGGACTGACATCTGGATTTCAAAGTTTATCCTTCTTTTTATTAACTTTGTTTTAAATCCATTTCATATATATATACCAAACGATTTCCTCCTCTTTCCCTCTCTTCTTCATCTGAAATCTTCTAAACCTAATACACCCACAACCTACCTTGTTCTTATCTTCCTTCACTCTTAAGCTTTCACAAATGGCCAACCTTAATCGCAAAAACAACCCGGATTTTTCCATGCAACTCCACAGGTAGCACAACCAGGTTGCCTTATTGGACTCTGAGAAAGATTCAAGTTTCTCAGAGGTTTGTCGTTTGTCCAACTACTTCACCTCCCTCATCATTGATCCTCCACTCTATGAGGATCAACTTTTGGAATATTGGAGGACCTATCAAGAGGTCCTCATGGATGGGGAGAAGGCATTGTCTGCCATAGTGCAGAGGAGGACAATCTTTATCACTCTAGCCATCATAAACACCCATCTTTAGTTGGATGATGTAGAAGCTGAATTGTCCTTTCCTAAAGCTGTTATAAACCAATCTTTTGAGCAGATGGGCTGTGAGGGAGATTTTTTTGTAAAGACCTTCAAAAAAAGGAAGGTCTCTTCTCAATGCAAACATGGAGGATGGGACCAGATTTTTGAAGATCTTTCATTTATAGTTCATGGAATTGTTCAAGGGGTCAAGTTCAGCTAGTCCAATTTACTTGCTAATTCAGACTCATTAGAATACTATATGTTCCCAAGATATGTTAAACACATTCTCAACTATGAACTTGGCTCATAGTTGAGGGGAACATGTAATGTTTTTGAATTAGGACTAATGAAGCTCGACATCTTTAAAACAATAAAGAAGCCAATTGTTTGCTTCTATGGGGTAGAAACTGCCATTGTCTTTAAAATGTTAGTGCTCATTGCTCAGGTGCCATCCTAACAACACAAGCTAGTGTTGAACCCACACCTTCTACCTCACAACCATTAAAACAGCCACAAATCATCCACGTCTACCAAGGAAAATCAAAATGAATCCCTGAACAAGCTACTCAGCTTGTGTGGGCCCCAATATCTCCACCCATACAAGAAGAAGTGTACATTGGAGCTCCCACTTCTTTTGAGGAGAAAACCACTTCCATCTCACAAATGATCAGTGTTGAGGTTCCTCATGCTCAACCTAATGAGCTAACAAGCCCAACAGCTTTAAGCCTTTAGTCAGAGTCTCAAAACTCTAGTGATCAACCTTCAGGGGAAAGTTATCATCCCCAACCTCTTGATCTCAACCAACCAATTCCTAACCTTGAATTCTATAATAATGAAGACTTGGGATTCAGTAAGGATCATGAGTCTCCCTTCTCTTCCCCTACTCAAAAAGAGATGAGTACTCCTGATTCTCTCTTGTCTAGCCCACATCATTCACCTATTACTGAGGTGGACCTCCTGAACCTATTTAGGAGGTCCATATGGAAGAGGCTCTCACTTTAGCATGTGATTACATAGTTAAGACCTCAACCATGGCAACTCAGCGCATTGACACTTCACCTAAAGTTGTCATTGAGCAAAGAAAATCCAACAACCAAGAACATCATGTTGATGATGAGGAAGAAGACTTTGGTCCTATTCTCTCATCTCCCCATGATTCTTCTGATAAGATGAGGGGAATATGAGACTAATAGTGAAAAACTGTAAAAAAACATGCACTTACTTAGTCTCCAAGGTTAGTCACTTGGAATCTCAGGTGACTGCCTTACAAACAATGTCCATGATCAACAACTTGAGATTTCTTATCTCAAGGATAAACTAATTGAAAGACCTTTAAGAAGAGCTCAACCAGGAACACAACAACCTATAGATGTGATAGACCTAACTTCTTGCTCACCTATGCAAGAGGGTGATGCTACCTAAAAGAGGGATAAAATCATAGCAATCACAGAACCTGTGAGTTCTTCATAGGGTCTGGACATAGAGGATTCACCACCCTCACTTGCAATTGTCCATACTCAACAACCTCCTCAAGTTCACATTGATGTGGACTCTCTCATTTAATGTTTGTTTAAGGAGGGTATTCCAATGGCCATGTCATTCCCACCTCAAGAAGCTTCAAATTACATACTAGGGTGGAGGTATGATATTGATAAAAGGGCCCAGATACTTCATAGACTTCAAGGACAGCAAGAAGTCTTTAACTTTTAGACTTTAAATTACTATAAAGGTTTTGATCTTGTCAACATGTCACTTTCCAACCCAACTCAACACAGGCAAGCTGACAGAATGGCTGAAAGCATTCAAGACATGATTGCTGAGGTATTCAAAACAAGAAGACAAATGCGAGCAGACAATGTCATTGGTCAACTAGAGGTTAAGGTGGACCCTAAGATTAGCTTCAAAGGGGAAACCTTGACTGAAGGCCCAGTGATAGAACACGTGAGCACTATCACAAAACCTACTACTTCAGCATTCTATTCCCTCAGTGAGGCACCAGCTGGTGAAGGTGTCTCACAACCTCTCTCTGGCCAGAGTCTAACTACTACAAAGGTCTGTGGGTGACAAAGGAAAAAGATATTAACTCCTGAGGAGATTAAGGAGGAGGTTAGAGAGAGGAAGATAAAGCTAAGGGGATAAAGTTCTATTGGGTCCTCAGGCTTCATGGAAGCCGCTATCATGTCTGCTCCTAGACGAAACACTTAGAATGATAAGTTGAGGGCAGTCAAGATTAACTACTTGGGGATCAGGAACTATAACATTGATGAGATTATTTCTCTCCCCTTAGAGCAATTGAATGAGTTGTCAGACATGAAAATGTCTAAGGAAAGGAAGGAGGCAGAGGATGTAGAGTAGCTCTTCAAGATCAAGGAAGACAAAAGATTGAAAAGACTTTACAAGCATGCTCCCACCCTCTCCCCAGTTCAAGAAAGTCCTAAGAAAGAGGCTATGGCAACTAAACAACCTCAGGTAGATAAGGAAGCTAACAGACAAAACATAATCAACTATCTGAGTGCTACAAGACTTTACCAGGCAGCTATACTTCTTCCCTTATCATATGAGTATATGAATTTGAATAAATCAAGTAGCTTGAGCTGCAAGTCCTTAAAGAACAAAAAGCTACTAAGAGGAAGATAAGAGAAGAAGTAGTAAAATCAAGAGCCACCATCCAAAAGAGTCAAAAGAAGTCTACTGATAGGCAGAGGATGATGAGTTTCTTGAAGCTGTATGGATTCTCTGGAAGGAGGCTTGGTCCATGTCTCTATCTACTATGGATGAAAACATTAGAGTGATCAAGCAAATGACTAAGAGAGGAGAGCTTGTTGACTTACATTCCCCACCATGTCAAGCTCCTCCTGAAGCTGAGGTTAAGGTAGAACCATTTGAGACAACACAATCTGGATCTCATATTGGACCATAACAAGCTTCATCTTCTTATCCATAGCAAGGTCCAATCCCCTCTCCTTCTGAACTTGTAAGGAGGAGGACCAAACTGAGGAAGATAAGACTAGAACAATTTGGTGCTACAAGCCAGTCTTCTCAGTTACAGATTAGAAGAGGAAGAAAAGAATGGCCTCTAAACCTATATCAAAGAAAAAATCAAAAGCATCCAATTCTAGACCTCAGGATGAGTCAAAGCGTCCCGGGTATATGCAAAAAGAGTCTACTCAACCTACTCCAACTCAAGTAGCCTCTTGCATCAGGAAGACCTATCTTGTTTTGGACTTTTGCTATTAATCCAAACAAATGGTATGTCACTAGAGATCAAGGTGGTCAAGATGTCTACTTCTGGCAAGACATGCTTAACCTACCTTTGCATGATCTCTTTGACATAAGAAGGGATTTTGAAAGCCTGAGTGATCCTGACCCATTGATGAAGAAAAGAATGGTCATGATCATGATGAGGAGTGTCAATATCTGAAGAACACTTCTCTGTTTTGGTAGCAGACCTAGGGGATGTTATAAGCTTTATAAGAAGACTAATGCACCCCAAACAACCCAAGTTCCTCCCACATGTATGCACTTAGTACTTAGTAGAAGTTGCTTCGGAAGTTTCATACTCTACACAAGAAAATATACTAAGTATGAAATCTTTCGAAGCCAAGACCAATATCTTCCGAAGCCAAAAGTGAAGTCTTCCAAAGCTTCAAGACCTTCCGAAGCCAATGAAGTGATGAGAGATTTCTTTTGAAGACTTTGAAGAACATGCTTTCTCTGATGTAATTTTACATAAAGTTGACCAACTTTCCGCTGCAACTTTTAAGACTCAATAACTTATACAAGTTGGTGAAAGGTTCATGCTTTTTGTAACTATACATTAAGGTCTTGAGTCTGTAACTTTCTATTCTATGTACTTTTGTTAATTTTGTTATATATTAGGATGTGAGCTATGACATGTCGTAGTCATTAGTCAAAAGGCAAATATGTCTTTTGACTTTACATTGATTTTGTTGTTTAGATTAGTGTTTTCAGCTGGCCTTTAAAGCATGGCTGGCTCTAGGATATAAGATAAAGTATCTCAATTCCTTGTATTTTCTTTTATGCTTTATAATACTTGTAAAAGAACTTGAGAAGTAATATACTGCAATCTTGAAAACTTTTACTTTGGTGTTGTGTTCTTATGTTTGTTTGTCTTTTGTTTTACTTGTGTTCATAGTATCATAACATCAGTCCGTGTTCCCTATTTGATATGTTAAGTGTTCTAACAATCCTACTATTTGCGGCGAGTATACACTGTTGCACTTCTAGATTGACAGACAAGTGATGCCCCATTAAGGATACTAGGTCGCAAGATTGTTGTCAATTTTGACGACAACCTGCGATGGTCCACTGATGACGATATGATGATCTCGTAGCTACCGATAGAGGCCAATGAGAATCAGCAGAAGCTGACGTCCCATTCTCCGTCCTATCCTCTTAACTACACTAAAAGTCACTATTTTCACCTCTCATTTTTAATTAAAAATATATTTTTTAAACCTATATCATTACCTTTTATTTCCCCTCATCTTCCAACCACTTTAAAATAATATTAAAAAAATTACAAGGGTGTACACTCTTTTGCTAAACATTTGCTCTTTCTTTTACTCACAACAACTTCCAACCATTTGGTATAATATAGAGAACATACTCATAAATATATAAAGAACTCATTGTGAATACTTTAAGATGTACAAATTTTTAGAAGTAAATGTTAGTTTTAATTAAATCATATGGATAGAAATAAAAAAAAAAACTAGATGTGAATGCTCTAACAATCAATTTGTGTAAACTAATGGTTCATTAATACATACATACTTTTAAATCTGTATGTTAGTATTAGTTGGTTATAACATTCTGCCCCTAGCTAAGATGTGACACGTGTGGTGTAAGTCGATAAAATTATAGAAAAAAAAGTATGACTTATTACAAGACAGCCCAGTAAGAATGCTGGATTATAACAAAAAATGCTAATTTGATACCGTTATGTGTAAAATTACATCGTTTCCCCTTATTTCTCTTAAGCTAGATTTCACAATCACCACCACCACTACTAGCATTGAAGTAACAGAACCGACACCATATTTTCTTCATCGTTAAAAGCTTTCGGTTTTCTCTTCACACCAAGACCATTTATTGATTGATTAATTCTATTAAAGAATTAAACTAGTCCACTTTCTCATTTTCTTTCTCCCCTGCATTTTACTTCACCGGCAAGAAACCAACCCACCGGAGCTATGCAAACCCACCGTAAACCACCGTACGCCACCGTCCTCCTGCCCTTCCTCCTCTCCAGCGTCCTCCTCTCCACCACCGTAACCTCCCGCCCCTTCGTCCTCGTCCTCTCACAAGACGACCTCAAAGACGCCCCCTCCGACGACCTCCCCGACGACCCCTCCGTCGCCGATTGGGACGAATTCGGCGAATCCGACTCCCGATCCGACCTCCAGCTCGATCCCGGATCCTGGCGCCCCATCTTCGAACCCGAGGACTCCAATTCCGCTTCGGAGGCTGTAATCGACCCTCAGTTGGAGGAGTATTACTCGTGTGTGAGGAAATGGTCGATGCTGTTGCCGACGGTGGGAGGACCATGAAGGATGTCGCCTCGGAGATTGAATCCATCGCTGGTGGTGGTAATCCCCACGCGCAGTCGTTGTTAGGGTTTTTGTATAGTTTGGGGATCGCTAGAGAGCGTGATGGCGCCAAGGCGTTTATGTTTCATCACTTTGCTGCTGATTCTGGTAACACGCATTCGAAACTGGCTCGTGCGTATACGTATTCTCGTCAAGAGGTATGGATATATGATGCTATCTGTTTACGTGTTTGTTTGATTGTGATGACGTATAGATGTATGATGCTGTATGTTTAACATGTAGTTATACGAAAAGGCGGTTGTTTTGTACGCGGATTTAGCTGAAACTGCTGTGAACAGTTTTCTGATTTCGAAAGACTCGCCTGTGATTGAGCCGGTGAGGATTCATAACGGGGCGGAGGAGAATAAGGATGCTCTCAGGAAGTCTAGAGGGGAGGAGGATGAGGATTTTCAGATATTGGAATACCAGGCGCAGAAAGGGAATGCGGTGGCTATGTATAAGATTGGGATATTTTATTACTTTGGGTTGAGAGGGGTTAGGCGCGATCATGCCAAGGCATTTTCGTGGTTTTCGAGAGCGGTGGATAAGGGTGAGCCTAGGTCGATGGAGCTTCTTGGTGAGATTTATGCGAGAGGTGATGGGGTGAAGAGGAATTACACGAAGGCTCTGGAATGGTTGACCTTGGCGTCGAAGCATCAACTGTATTCAGCTTACAATGGGATGGGATATTTGTATGTCAAGGGTTATGGAGTAGAGCAGAAGAATTACACTAAGGTAAATTTGCTGAAACTTAGAATTAATATAGTATTCCCTCTGCGCAAAATTAACTGTTCACAAGAAAAAAACACAGTTTTACGAGTGTTGGCTTAATAAGTTGTATAGTAGCTAAATGCCAAGTTTACTCTTATGAAATATACACTTTTAAGGATCTACGTTTAATGCAGTTTTGTGATAAGACTTTGATAAAGGGTAGAATGAGAAACTTGATAACATATATTAGAAGTGGAAATTCTTTTTTGAGACAATCTAAGTAGAAAGGTGGAAAATTGGAACTGAAGGAACATGTTTTTTACTTCCTTTGATAACATTGTTTAGATCTTATTTTGTTGCAGTTGGTATCTTCCTCTTTTGACCGTCCAGATTATATTTTTTCTTTTCATTTTTGACTTTGTAACATGCCTTCATTAATCCTGTTAGGCAGCACTATTATCTAGAAGATGCTATTGTTTTGCTTTTTATGTGGCTTATTTTTTTTGCTTTACATATTCCGGATATTATCTTTCTAACACAGTAGCTAAGTATGATGCTTTTCATCATTTTGATTGTAGGCAAAAGAATACTTTGAGAGGGCTGCTGATAATAAGGAAGCTGGTGGCCATTATAACTTGGGTGTTATGTATCTTAAAGGAATTGGGGTGAAGAGAGATGTGAAAGTTGCTTGCAACTATTTCATAATAGCTGCAAATGCTGGTCAACCAAAGGCGTTTTACCAGTTGGCAAAAATGTTCCACACTGGTATAGGGCTAAAAAAGAATCTGCCAATGGTATGTGTTCATCATGCTAAAAATTAATTTCTTCATACAGTTTCTTTTCATCTAAACTTAGTTTCTACCTGCTTCATGAAAGCTAGTATTCAAATTGTCCACATCATCTCTAGAACAACCATTATAAATTTATAACCATCATACCCACCCTCCCTGCTTGTGACCAAAATATTATTTCCATAATGGGTTCCTCCTTAATTAATTGTGGTCGTGTTTAATTCTATAATAGGGATGTCAAAAAGTTATTTTTTACTTAATGGGATAATGATACAACCTGTCATGATGAATTAATATAAATTTAGTAATGTATTTGCATAAAGGAGAGTAACAACTTAAATCACGGGCAAGGTTATTATGAGAACCACTATAAAAATTTACAATGTTATAGTTAAACAGTTTTTTGTTTCTTCATTAATTTAATACGCAAGTATGAATAAGCCTGGATGCAACTGGTCAAGCATCTCTATTAAGCTTTATCAGAGTACTCATTAACTTGTTTCTGATGAAGATTATGTGTGCGAATCATTGAGTTCAAATTGGTTCTTATTTTTTTCTTATTACCACTCTTGCTTTTTTATATAATATACAGGTGGCAGTTTCAACATGTTTGTATGGGAGTGGGTAAATTGGGGTTGTAATTATGTTAAATGGGTCAAATTAAAAGAAGTAGCTAAAAGGTAAGGGGTCAAATGGGTCATAATTCAGTCCAAGTATGATGCATACAGTCTAAAATTGTTTTACCTGATGATTGTTGTTTTTGTTTTGATAATTGTTCTAATCATTGTTAATTTGTCAATATATTTCTAAAAGTTGGATATATAATTTTTTTGTTGGCTAAACTGGCTTGGTCCATGTCACTTGGGCCCACACTAAACAATGTCTCATTTTAACCTGATGATGCTATAACTTGAATTTATTGTTGGAATGGTGTAGCGTGCGCCTGTAATTATTTTGTATTTATTCTAACAATCTTCAATTTTAGGCAACATCATTGTACAAATTAGTTGCAGAAAGGGGACCATGGAATTCCTTATCTCGATGGGCATTAGAATCATATCTTAAAGGTGAAATTGGGAAGGCTTTCTTGTTGTACTCAAGAATGGCAGAATTAGGATATGAGGTGGCACAAAGTAATGCTGCCTGGATTCTCGATAAATATGGTGAATCAAGCATGTGCATGGGTGAATCAGGGTTATGCACAGATGCAGAAAGGCATCAACGTGCACATTCTCTATGGTGGCAAGCTTCTGAGCAGGGTAATGAACATGCTGCTTTGTTAATTGGAGATGCGTACTATTATGGCCGGGTATGTTCTTTTCACCCAAATAGCACTTCTCATAAAAATAAAGGAACTGGTGATGAATAACGAATTCTCGATTTGAGAGACAACCCCTAATGACTAGAGGTGGCAAGATAGGCGGTTTGGCATGTTTGGTAACAGGTCAAAAGGGGTTTAGTTTGAAACATATCTTCTATTAGGAAATGCCCAAACATGTCTGGTAGTTTGTCTGGGTCTAGTTAACCTGCAAATACATTTTTTCTTCTTTTCTTAAATTAATAATGTGTTAGTTATGGGTCTCATCTTAATTGTGTGGATGCAGGTCATAATGCGCTATTAATGGGCCGTAAGAGTCAAAATGGGTTTGGGTGGGAACATGTCACTTTAGTATATGCCGTGGGATTGGGTTGACCCACAACATTTTGTTATCTTTTTTATATACATACATAGTGCGTCAATATGATATTACAAAATAGAATTATTACATTAATCGATTTGTAACTTTGAATAAATTGATTCAGGAGGTTGTGTAGATTAAGAATAAACCGTGGGTTGCTTTCAATTCTTTTGATCTTTTACTCCTTGCGCTAGTTTTTTTTAATTGATTCATATGACCTGTTTGAATTAAAAACACAACCCAAACTGATCCATTTATGAGTAAACAGATTGATATTGCTCTTTTCATCAATGGCACTCTGTTCAAACCTAATTGAATAATCAACCCGTTGCTACTTAATCATATATCATAATCCCTGAGTATAGAGTTATCTAAGATGGATTATGTTATATACCAGGAATGATTTTGGATTTAGGATTTTGTTTGAGGAGTGTGTTTCTAAAACTCAACCCTGTAGGTAGAATTAGAGGATTTTATCATTCTGTAGAATTTCTCAAAACCCTTGTTTTTAAAACAAACACCCTATATCACTATCATTTTCATTCTAAACCCTTAAACCTAACACCCCTAATTATGCATTAGGTATTGTTACCTAGTTATGAAAATGTTTTCATTAACTATTTTGATAATCCAATACCATCATTGCTTATTTTACTATTGAACCCAAAATATGTTAGCCTAACATTTTGCAATCAAAACACAAACACATTACTGTATATATTAGAAGTCTTGAAGGATAAATAGTACCACCACGACACGCCACTTGACACATTCCCATTTTTCTCACTTTCATTTTTAATAATTATTTTTTATATATTCTTAACTTTTTTATGTTCTATATACTTATTTTTATCTACAATTTGATATTAGTTTTCTTAAGCATAGAGCTAGTTCAAAATATAAGATATTCTTATTGTTTTCTTCAGGTCAAATGTAAGATATTTTTACTTTTAAATTCACTTTTTTGTTCCTTAACACTCATTTTTGTTTAATTTATTTTATGCGTTTTGATATAAATTTTACTGAAACCTGAGTAGGTCAATTGTATTTTATTTTTACCTTTTCTTTTATATTCTATTGGTGTTTCTTAACTCTTATTTCCGCAACAAAGTAATAACCGTTGCGTCGTGCTAGTTTTATGCAAGTTTCGATTTAAATATTATTCTATACCAAGTCGTTGCAACGCCTGGGCATAATATGCAAGTGTTGGGTTTGTGAAGGCTTTTTGGGCTTGGGCTCAAGTTGGTGACAAGGAGAATATAAGCTTGGGCCCATATTTGTTTTTTTGTTCATTAAGTCGTTAACCCTAATTTCTATCTATAGATACTGTACTATTGTAATTGTTATCTTTAAGCACCTTGAGCTAATAAAAGATAAAACCTAGGTGTAGCCTGTGGACGTAGGTCACACTGATTGAACCATGTTACATCTTGTGTTAGGTCACACTGATTGAACCACATTACATCTTGTGTTTCTTATATTTCTCATTTTATAATCGTTTGTGCTCGTGTGTTATGATCCATGCTCCGCTGCATTAACCCTAACAATAGGGAGAAAGAGAGAAAGAGAGAGAAGGAAGTTCAAATGAGAACCAATAAGCAGTTAGAAACCATTTTTTAGCCCTTGGATTGTATTTCACATGATGTTTGAGATCTCCTTCTTACGTCTCTTCCCCTAACTATAAGTGCTTTGTGGTTTTCAATGTTATCTACTTGAAACTAGTTTTGTATCAAGCACACTCTTATACGTTGTATTTCTTTTTTTTGTATAGGGCACTGAACGAGATTATGATCGTGCAGCAGATGCTTATATGCATGCAAAATCCCAATTAAATGCCCAAGCTATGTTTAACTTAGGATACATGCATGAACATGGCCAGGGTCTTCCTTTGGATCTACATCTTGCCAAACGTTACTATGATCAAGCCCTAGAAGCTGATTCCACTGCTAAATTGCCTGTAACACTGGCTCTTGCTAGCTTGTGGATCCGAGGGAATTACGCCAACACGTTCCTTGTAAGTTTACCTTCTTGCTGGATTAAATATCTTTTTTAGGCCTCAAACTGGCTTTTTGGATCAGGGGTCAAAACAGGTTGCTTTTTATATGGGTTGAAACAGGTAGGGGTGATCTGCAATACTACATTCACAAATAATTTTATAAGAGTGCTGAAGATGATTAGATAAGAATTTATTGTATTAATAATAAATATTTTGAGTAATTTGATATACAGAAGGTTTTCGCATTAATTATAAATATGAGGTGACTTCTGACACGTTTGCTTTTAAGCTGTTCTTTTTATTTGATCTTGTTAGAGATAAGATGTAACCCAAACCCGTTCATAAGTCAATAAGGAAATGGGTAGGGTGGATAGCATATAAGTTTTATACAGGTTGAGCTGATCGCAGGTTCTTCATTTTTTTACTAAACATATAGCGTGTCAAATATGATTACAAAAATTACCATATACATATAACGACTTAAATACCCCGAACTTAAGAAACAAAACTAAAAAATTAATGAAAATGACAACTTAAAACGTCAGGGATCTAAAAGATACTTTTTTGGATGTAAATAGCAAAACAAACCAAAACTCGGTGACGAAAATGACAACTCTTTTTTTTTTGTAATAGAATGATAGAGTAGGTTTAATGTAATAACAGTACACATTGGGTGACTTTTGACCCGATTCACCTATTTCATTTCATGCTATTTTATTTGACCCTCTGGAACTAAATCATAACCCAAATTAACCTGTTCACAAGTAAGAAGTGAATTGATGGGTTGAATAAATGATCAAAAGGGTCAAGGGGGATGGTTGATCAAAGATACTTTTAGCCAAAGGTTTTCAATTTTTGATAAATATCTTGTGTGTCAACTCTGATTAGAAGAGTTATATTATATCAATAATAATTTAGTGTTTTTACATATTAAAAAGACCTTGTACTTTCTACCAATTTGACCCATTTTCATGTTTTTTTGGTCTTTCAAGAGACAAAATGGGATCCAAATCAACCCATTCACAAGAAAATAAGTAAATTTGCACGTTGGATAACATGTTTAAACGGGTTGGGTTGATCCGGTAGTTTGTCATGTTTGAGATCTTTTAAGTTTTTTAGTGTGAGGTACATTATATTATATTAATACTATTAAAAGTTTTTACAATAAATTGATATGAGGTTTTAAAATAAAAGGACATAAACCAATAAGCATTCAGATCAACCCACTCATAAGTAAAATTGGTCGCCAGTAATCAGTGGAAAGCAATTATAGTAATATTAATTATTATTAATTGTTATTTTTTTATAACTTGGACAATTTATTACAGGTTGATATACTAGATTCTTTACCAAGTATTTACCCAAAAGTAGACGAGTGGATAAAGAATGTCGTAATGGAGGAAGGAAACGCAACCATTCTCACCCTCTTTGTCTGCCTTCTGACGGTTCTTTACCTTCGAGAGCGGCAACGGCGACAAGCTGCTGCAGCAGCTCCTCCGCAGCCGCCACCTAATGATAACATTGCTAATTGATAATAGAAGTTTGTAAAAATTTTCATGTGTTTTTTTATCTTAAAATGTGTTCATGGACAATGGTTAGTTAGTAAAGTGCATGCTACACACAGGAAACCCTTGAAACTGCTCCGGAATCAAGTGAGAATATATACATTTTCCGGTAATTGAAATTTATAATTTTTATTTTTATCTTTCATTTTTATATTTGCCCAGGTCATAATGGCAACGGTCTTTGTATCTTTTTAGATAGTGGTAAAACTTTGCCTCCATTAAACCTTCCCCTAAACATAATAACCTTTAGAAGTTTTTGTGAATAGTAGTTTACACGTGTTAACAACCCATTTGACTGTCTCTTTCATTTGTTTGTTTTTTTTTAAGTTTTAGTTATCAGTATACTTTTCTGTTTAGAGAGATATAGGAAGCCAATAGTGTGATGAGAGGCATCGTTTCTGGTGGTTTCATGCGACAAAGATGTCGTTGCATTCCACTACCACCGTTTCAATAATGAAGATTTGATGAAACCCTATCTATGATTAGGTGAATAGAAAGCAGAAAGAGATGTAAGAGAGCCATCTAAAGTGATTAGGGAAGGCAAGGAGCTTGACAAACTCCTGGGCGTCGCTGGTCATCCACAACCCAAACTCACTCGATGAATCACACATGTGACCCCAATCGCCGTTGATTCCTATCTTCATATTGGCTCACACCCATTTCATTGGTTTATTTACGTTTCTATATTATTTTTTCATTTTGCTATTTAACTAATTCTTTTAGAAAAAACTTTGTTAAGTACTTACAACTTGTTTCACCCGTGCAATACGGGGGACCATGTGATTACATTAACATGGTAATGACAAGCGTCAAAATTCTTTATGCACACTATCCCGGTGACACTAACGTGGTAAACAAGAGACGTTATACCTTGAACATGGAGACATTATGCCCTCGCAAATTGTGACGTAAATGGAACCTAACATTAAAATAACAAACTCCTTAAAAAGCTTGTTGTAAAGAAAATAAAATATTAAGTAAATTACTATTTGCATCTTTGATGTTTTTTCATTTTAACCACTTAATCTTGCAGTTTCAAACTCTCAATTTGACTCTTAATGTTTCATTTTTGTCTTCATTTAAATTCAAATTACTAACACCGTTAGTTTTTCTATTAAATCTTTTATGAAAAAGACTAAACTACCTATAAGAATAAAAAGATATGGTACCCATACATATAATCCTTTTACAATCATAAACATTAAACATTATCTCTTTCTCAAACATAAACACATAAACCCACCCCTACCATCTTCCCTCTCTTTTTGTCACACAACGACCACCACCTCCATCTCCACCTCCACCTCCATAATCACAATCATTGTCGCCACCACCGCCACTCCCCATGTAACATCACACCACCATCGTGGTTCACCAACATCATTTTCCCTATCCTATTCACGTTCAAACCCATTTTTTCCCTTCAGATTCACCCTAAAAACCCTTAAATTCACCTATTTCATGTCACACCCTCAAATTTCACATGCGGGGTTATATCACGAGACGTGTGAACATACTAGGATCTAAGTCATTAGTTACTCAGAAGACACTATATGAAACATTTAAATACAAACCAGAGTTTGTAACTTTAAAATTGTGTGGAAGCATTTTGTAAGTCAAACCCAAAGCATTTAAAGTGTAACATTGGCAAACCACGCACCAACCTATTGTTTGTAAACACATAAATTGAAAACCATATGTCAAGACATAATATGAAGCTTTTAAATACATGCTGGACTTGTGATGTGCTCCTACTAGCAACCAGAGTTAACGATTTGAGAATAACATACTAAAAGAGTCAACACAATGATTGGTGAGTTCAAAGTTTGCGTTTAACATAATCAGTAATAGATGTAAAACATAAGAAGTGTATTGAAATAGATAGCTGGTCTATATTCATAAGTAATAATCATAGTGATTTCGCGATCGAATCTGACTGTGTTTCGTTTGCTTGCCTCCCATCACGACTTACCGGGTTGTGACAAGGTTTGTGTTTAGGATAATATTGCACCCATTTGACCTTGAGTTACACGGGTGGGGCTTTTCAGACTCAATAGTAGTACCCAAAATTTCCCGCTAGTTACCAATATCAACGATCCGAAAGTGTGAGGGCTTCCAAGGTATATCATACTATGTTACACTATACATAACTTATAATAATAAAGCGTTTGTGATCAAGTACGCTATCTCCCCAAAAAGAGTGTATAAAAAGCGGGGCATGAACTCACCTGGTACCTCAATACAGAATAATGCAAGCTATGAAGGAACGGAAAGACAACCCGTCAAAGGTTACCTAGAACACATGAGTTTGTAAGTACGCAAGACCAGAATGACTTAACATACCCTATGTTCTTAATACACAAGTTGACTCAAGTGACATAATAAACAATAATACATTTTGAGCTAGTTGACCCGTTTGATCCGTTGGTGACATGTCAAGTTTGATTCTTTTTTACCAAGTATAGTAATTCATAACTCATCATACCATCACAGGCTACTATACAAGTTATTTACATAAACCACATTGCAACCCTTAAGTTTCATCAGAGCATGCTAACTTAACTTATCATACAACACACAAACCAATTCATCATACTAAACATGTTCATAATTACTATATTGCATCACAACTCATAAACTTGTACATAATTCCATACTTGCACATTTTCCAATAACACCTAGATTTTCCCATATATTCATCAACTAACCAAATGACCCAATAAATATAATCTAACACATTAGACATCATCCATGATCACTCTAGCATACTCCTAACATCCTAATCATTATTAATCTCAAAATCACATGTTTTATTCAAATAAAGTTTCCCTTTTGGGAAAGTAATATTTAAAATCTATATTTTCATCAACTTCAATCACAATTCATTAATAACATCCCTAATCTAGTTCAGAGCAATCATAACAACCCATCTACTATGCACCAATCATCAAAACATAAATTTCCATGAAGAAAAGTTTCCACTTTAGGTAATGTATGAACTATATGATCAAACCATAGATTTCTTGCATAATCATCATAACCCACATTCATACAGCATAACTAACAACATATCATTATCAAACAATGATCAATTTCAACTTTTTTTTCACCAATTTCGAACTAGGATTCATCAAGAATCAAAAACCATGAATAACTAATCAAAATCTAACCTTTAATCATGTAGAAATCAAGAATTATGCTTGCAACAACCTTGTAATGTTCAATTGGTGCCAAAATCGAACTAATTATGTTGTTTCTTGATCAAATTCACAAAGGGAGGGGATGGGGATAGGGGTTACAGCTGAAAGAAGGGTTGGGGGGATAGGGTTGGGTTTTTGCTAGATATAAGTTTTGTAGTTATTACAAATTAACCCTACTTGATCACTTTTTGTAAAATTAATTCTTTTTACCACTTTTTAAATGATTTTTAATTAGAAAACTCAAATACTATTATTCAACAATAATAATTTTATATATCAACTGATAACAAAACACTTTAATCAAATAAGACACATAGACACAGTACAAAGTAAAATTCACAAATAATATTTAAAATTCATAACATATATAACAATTAACTAATAATTAACATTATTAATTAAATTATTATCTGTTTATATAGATCATTGTTATTAAGTCACCAACGTTTAATGACAACTAGTGTGTGATCACAACACGTGTATGGAAGACCTACTGGAACTAACGAAGTTTGGTAATAGAAAATTTCCAGATATCACATTATCCCTATGTCAAAAGAATTTTGATCTTGAAAATTGCGTTACATGGTTGTCTTACATCACTGGTTTACTGCATTGGCATAACAAAATCTAGTGATTTTTCACATCATCCCCATGTTAAAATAAATTTCATCCCAAAATTTAATCAGTACCTTCCCCGGATGTCATTGTCATTTCGAACAAATTAATGAGGATACTTAAGCTTCGTTTGATCCTCACGTTCCAACGTAAATTCTGGTCCACGTCTTGAGTTCAACCGAACTTTGACTATGGGTAACTTGCTTTGCTTAAGAGTTTTGACTTCACGATCCATTACCTCAACTAACCCTTCAACAAAGCGTAATTTCTCATCTACTTGCACCTCCTCGAGTGGTATGACCAAAGTCTCGTAAGATAAACACTTTTTCAGATTGGAGACATGAAATACATTGTGAACTCCACTCATCGAATCAGGGAGATCTAATCGATACACCACTAGACCTATTCTTTCTAGAATCTTAAATGGTCCAACGTATCTCAGATTAAGCTTGCCTCTTTTGCCAACTTGAATCACACCTTTCCATGGTGAGACTTTCAACAAAACTTTGTTCACCAACCTGAAATTCCAAAGATTTCTGCCGCTTGTCTGCATAGCTCTTTTGTATTTATACAATCATTTGGTAGTCTCGCACTGCAGCCATATGATTATGTATCTGTACGATCTTATCGGTAGTCTCGTGCACCAATTAGCGGCCAGTCAGCTGACTATCACTAACATCCACCCAACAAACTGGTGATCTACACTTTCGCCCATACAACGCCTCAAATGTTCCTGCCTTAGTACTAGTGTGGTAACTATTGTTGTATGAAAACTCCACCAATGGTAATTAAACTTCCCAATTATTCTTGAAATCAATCACACAAGCATGCAACATATCCTCCAAGGTTTGAATAGTACGCTCGCTTTGCCCATCAGTCTACGGATGATAGGCAGTACTCATATCCACACGCGTACCTAAAGATTACTGGAACGGCTGCCATAAATGAGATGTGAAATAAGCATCATAATCAGAAATAATTGAGATTGGCACGCCAAGTCTCGAAACTACCTCCTTAAGATAAATTCGAGTTAACTTATCCATTTTATCATTTTCCTAGATTGCTAAGAAGTGAGCTAACTTAGTCAGTCGGTCCGCGATTACCCATATAGTGTCACAACTGTTAGGAGTCCCAAGTAACTTAGTGATAAAATCCATAGAAATATGTTCCCATTTTCACAGACGAATCTCAGGTTGTTGTAGTAACCCAGATGGCGTTTGATATTCGCCTTTAACCTTAGAATAGGTAAAACACTTTCACATGTATGTAGCTACGTTTGCCTTCATATTAGGCCACCAATAGTGTGCATTTAGATCATGATACTTAATTGTTAGAACTAGGGTGTATAGAATACTTACATTTATATGCTTCACTCATAACCAAGTCTCTTATATTTCCATATAAAAGCACCCAAAGTCTATCCATAAAGTAACGAATTCCATCAAATTTCATTTCCAACTATTTGTCCTTCTCATGTAAAGATTCAAATCCAATGTTTTCTGCTTTCAAGGCTTCTGTCTAAGCTTCCTTGATTTGTTCAGGCAAGTGAGTGCTAATCGTAAGCTGCAAAGCTCATACTCGTCGGGGTTTGGTGCTCTCCTTTCTACTCAAGGCATCAGGGATTACGTTCTCTTTTCCTAGGTGATATTTAATAGCACAATAATAATAATTTAACAATTCCACCCCAACGTCGTTGCCTCATGTTCAACTCTTTTTGCTCAAAGATATGCTGAAGTCTCTTGTGATCGGTGTAAATAGTGCATTTGGTACCGTACAAATAATGTCTCCAGATCTTCAAATCAAAGACTATTACACCTAGTTCCAAATCATGAGTTGTGTAGTTCTTTTCATGCACTTTAAGTTTTCTCGAGGCATAGGCTACTACTTTGTCACATTGCATCATAACACAACCATGTCTTTGGATAGAAGCACCATAGTAGACCATGAAATCATCACTTCCCTCTGGTAATGCTAATATCGATGTGCTACAGAGTTTCTTTTTCAACAACTAAAAGCTACTTCTTAACTCTCACCCTAGTTATACATTGTTCTTTTATAGGTCAAAGTTGTGAGAGGTCAAGCGATCTTAGAATATCACCAAATGAAACATCAATAATATCATACCAGACCAAGAAATTGCCTTATCTCACTATGCTTCTTAGGAACTGACCAATTCTTTATCACCTCAATCTTTTGCAGGATCCATATGTATTCCTTTCTAGTTAACAATGTGACCCAAGAATTGCACTTCACGATTCCAGAAATCACTCTTAGAAAACTTGGTGTACAATTTCTCCTTTCTAATCAATTCCACGATTAGATGTAGGTGCTCCTCGTGTTCCTCTTGGTCTTAAAATAGATCAATATGTTATCGATAAACATGATAATAAACTAATCGAGGTAGGGTTTGCACGCACGATTCATGAGATCCATGAATACTACTGGTGCATTATCAACCCAAATGGCATGACTAATAATTCATAATAAGCATCATGAGTACAGATGCGGTCTTCGAGATATCTTCCTCTTGAACTCTCAGTTGATGATAACCAAGCCTCAAATCAATCTTAGAACAATATCTTGATCCCTGAAGTTGATCAAACAAATTATCTATGCAAGGTAAAGGGTATCGGTTCTTGACTGTAACTCACATCCTAATGTATTACAAAAAGGATAGAAGTACATAAAGTAGAAATAAATAGACTCAAGACATCAATGTACAGTTTACCAAAAGCATGGACCCTTAACCAACTAGTGAAAGTTGGTGAGTCAAACAGAGTTGCAACGGAAAGGTGATCCAGCTTTATGATAAAAGTACATCAGATAATAACATGTACTCAAAAGTCTTTGGAAGAAATCTATCTTCAAGTGTTGGCTTTAGAAGACTTTATCTTGAAGCTTTGGAAGACTTCATGTTTGGCTTAGGAAAATTTTGATTTGGAAGATTTCACACTTAGAATGTTTTCTAAGGTAGAGTGTGAAAGTTTTAAAGCATTCTATTTAAGCAATTTGTGCATGCATGCAGGACAAACTGTTTGGATGTTTTGGGTTGCATCAGCCTTATATGAGTCCTTACAAACTCCCCCTAGGCTGATGCTACCAAAACACTTGAATATTTCAGATATTGACAGTCCTCATCATGATGATGACCATGCCTTTCTTCATAAGATAATCAGTATCACTCAAACTCTCATAATTTATTCTCATATCAAAGAGACCATGCAGAGGTAGATTGAACATGTCCTTCCATGAGTAGACATCTTCAACACCTTGATCTATGATAACATTCCTTCTCTTTGGATTAGTAGTATAAGTCCAGGATAAGATGGGTCTTCCTGATACCAGAGGAGCTACTTGCATTGGAGTTGGTTGAGATTCCTTTTGTTGCATATCCCTAGGATGTTTTGACTCATCCTGAGGTTTGGAGATGGATGCTTCTTTCTTTTTCTTCTTAGACTTTGGTCTAGAAGCCATCCTTTTTCTCCTTTTCATAGTTTTTAACTGAGAAGACTGACTTGCAGCACCTTGTTGATCATTTTTGTCTTACTCAGTTGGGATTTCTTCTCTCATAAGTTTAGATTGAGAGAAGACTGAACCCTACTGTGGATTAGAAGATGAAGCTTGCTGAGATTCAATAGGAGGTCTAGGTTGTGTTGTCTCAAAAGGTTCAAGCTTAACCTCCACTTCTTGAGGGACCTGACTTGGTGGGGAGTGTAAGTCAACAAGTTCTACTCTTTTGATCTTCTGTTTGCTCACCCTAATGTGCTCATCCATGGTGGATAGAGACATAGGGCCAAGTCTCCTTCCGGAGAGTCCATACAACTTCAAGAAGCTCATCATCCTCTGCCTATTAGCAGACTTCCTTTGACTCTTCTAGATGATGGCTCTTGCCTTGGCAGCTTCTTCCCTTATTTTCCTCTTTGTTGCCTTTCTTTCTTTGAGTACTTCAAGTTCAAGTTGCTTGAGATACTCAAACTCAATTTACTCAATGGACAAGGGAAGAAGTGCATCAGTCAGATAGAGACATGTGGCACTCAGGTAGTGTCATGTTGATCATGTCAGTGTCTTTGTCTACCTGAGGTTCTTATGGAGCCACAACCTCTTGTGTAGGGCTTTCTTGAAATGGGGAGAGGGTAGGACATGTTTATAGAGCCTTTTTAGTATCCTTTCCTCTTTGATTTGAAGAAGCAATCTTGCATCGTCTGCTTCTTTCCTCTCTTTTGACAATTCAATGTTAGGAAGTTCATTTAATTCCTCTAAAGGGAGGAAATGATATTATCAATATCATAGTTCCTGGTATGTAAGTAGGCAATCTTGATTGCCCTTAACTCATCATTTTGAGTGTTTGGTTCGGGAGCAGCCCTGATTGCAGCATCCATGAAGCCAACAGACCCAACAGAGGAATTTTCTCCCCTTAGCTTCCTTTTCCTCTCTCTCTCTCCTCCTCCTCAATATCCTCAAAAGTCATTTTCCTTTTCCCTTTGTCACTCATAGATCTTTATGACTCAAGGTGGAGAGAGCTTTGGCCTTTATTGCTTGGAGTAGCATTCATGCTCTGGCCAGAGAGAGGTTGAGATACACCTTCACTAGTAGGTGTCTCATCAAGGGAATGGACTTCTGAAGTACTTGTGGGTGTGACATGGCTCTCAGGTTCTATCACTGGGCCTTCAGTCAAGGTTTTCCTTTTGAAGCTAATCTTAGGGTCTGCCTCAACATCCAGTTGACCAATGATATTGCCTGGTTGCCTCTATCTCCTTCTGAGACTGAACTCTTCAGTAATCCTATCTTGAATCCTTTAAGCCAACTTGTCAGCTTGTCTAGATTAGCTTGGATTGACAAGTGGCATGTTGATAAGGTCAAGACCTTTATAGTAGTTCAAAGTTTGAAAATTGAAGAATTCGTGTTGCCCTTGAACTCTTTGAAGAATAAGGGCTCTTTTTTTAGCATCATACATCCACCCTATGATGTAGTTGGAAGTTCATTGAGGTGGAGATGACATAGCCCTTGGAATGCCTTCCTAAAAAGACTCTGAATAAAAGAGTCTATAGAGTCCACATTAATGTGAACTTGAGAAAGTTGTGAGTACAGACAGTTGCAAGTGAATATGGTGAGTCCTAAAAGTCCATGCTCTGTGAAGAACTCCCAGGTTCGCTGATTGTAATAACTTTCTCCCCCTTTTTGGTAGCATCACCCTCTTACATAGGTGAGCTAGGAGTTAGGTTAATCATATTCATAGGTTCTTGTGCTCCTCGTTGAGCTCTTCTTAAAGGTCTCCCAGCTAGTTTCTCCTTGAGATAAAAAATCTTAAGTTGCTGATCATTGACCCTATTATGTAAGGTAGTCACCTGAGCTTCCAAGTGACTAACCTTAAAGACTAGATAGATGTATATTTTTGATAGTTTTTGCACATTTAGTCTCAGATTCCCCTCTTCTTTATCAAAATGTTCATTGGGAGATGAGAGAATTGGACAAAAGTCCTTAGTCTCACCACCAGCATGGTGTTCTTGGCTGCTGGTTTTCCTCTGCTCACTGACTACTTCAGAAAGAGTATTAGTAGGCTAAGTTGTCATGGTTGAGGTCTTAAATATGTAATCACTTGCAGAAGTGAGAGCCTCTTCCATATGGACTTCCTGAGCAGAGTCAGGAAGATCCACCTCAGTAGTGGGTAGATGATGTGGGCTAGACAAGGGAGAAGTAGGAGAACTCATCTCTCTTTGAGTGGGGGAAGAGAATAGAGACTCATGATACTCACTGAATCCCAAGTCCTCATCATCATAGAAGTCAAAGTTGGGGATTGACTGATTAAGATCTAAAGACTGGGGATGGTAACTTTTCTATAAAGGTTATTCACTAGAGTGTTGAGACTCTAAGTGAAGGCTTAAGGTTGCTAGGCTAGTGAGCTCATCAGGCTGAGCATGAGGAACCTCAACACTGATTCTTGAAGAGATGTGAGTGGTTTGCTCCTCAGGGGAAGTGGGAGCTCCAGTTTCCACTTCCTCCTGTGTAGGTAGTAGTATGGGGGCTTGCACAAACTAAGTAACTTGTGTAGGAGTTCATTTGGATTTTATTTTGCAGGTGAGGATGATTTGGGGTTGTTTTGGTGGTTGAGAGGTAGAAGGTGTGGGTTTAGCACTAGCTTATGTTGCTAGGTTATCACCTTGAGCAATGAGCTCTAACATTTTGGGGACAAGGGCTATTTCTACCCCAGAGAAGCCAACAGTTGGCTTCTTTAAAATTTTAAAGATATCGGGCTTCATTTGTCCTAATTTAAGAATATTACTTGTTTCCCTAAACTGTTAACCCAGTTCACAGTTAAGAATGTGTTGAACATATCTAGGAAACATATAATGTTCTAAGGAGTCCAAGTTAGCAAGCAAATTTGTATAAACAAACTGAGAGTACCTGAACTTGACCCCCTAACCATCCCATGCACTATGAAGGAGAGATCCTCAAGAATCTAGTCCCAACCCCCATACTTGTTGGACAAGCTGTGGATAATCACATAAAGTAGGTACTTCTACTGGGAGGAGACCTTCCCTTTCCTGAAGGTCCTAACAGAAAATCTCCTTTATAGCCTATCTGCTCAAAGAAGTGGTTGATAACTTCTTTAGGAAAGGCCAACTCACCTTCCTCATCATCCAGCTGAAGATGGGTGTTTATGATGGCTGGAGTGATAAAGATTGTCCTCCGCTACACTGTGGCAAACAGTGCCTTCTCCCCATCCAGGAAGACCTCATGACAGGTCTTCCAAAAATCAAGCAAATGATCCTTATAAAGAACATGATCAATGGTAAGGGAGGTGGAATAGTTGGAGAGAGCTAAAATCAACAAACCTTTGAGAAATAAGGATCTTTCTCAGATTTTAACAGAACAACATGATTGTGTTGCCTGTGTAACTGCATGAAAAAGTTTGGGTCATTTCTGCGGTTGAGGTTGGCCATTTGAGAAAGCTTAGAGATGAAGGAATCGAAGAACAAAGGTGGTTTTTGAAAGAATTTTGGAAATTAGGTATGGGGAAGTTGGAG
This sequence comes from Flaveria trinervia, assembly GCA_025506515.1. Classification (NCBI taxonomy): domain Eukaryota; kingdom Viridiplantae; phylum Streptophyta; class Magnoliopsida; order Asterales; family Asteraceae; genus Flaveria; species Flaveria trinervia. The sequence continues at coordinate 61,613,568 of CM046456.1, read as the reverse complement.
ATGATAAAGAAAGAGGGAGAATTGATGGGTTTATATGAAATGAATTTCAGACAAAGTTAATGAAAGAGGATAAACTTTGAAATCCGGATGTCGGTCCCACCTTTGAAAAGGTAGTTTGCTTTTTGCTCAAAAAGTAGTTTTCTTGGAAGTTGAAAATTTTCCGAAGGTAATTTGTCTTCGGAAGTTTTGATAAAAAGCTTCCAAAGCCAAAATGACTTCGGAAGATATTTCTGAGAGTTTTGAAAATTTTGCTTCAAAAGAGAATTAAGACTTGGATGTTTTATTCAACTAAGAATAAAGCTTCCGAGAGTTAATTTGCTTTGGAAGAAAATTGTCCTTGAAACATACAAATGCTTAAGAAAATATTAGGCTTCGGAAGATATTTCAGAAATTTCTTCCGAAGGCAACTTTACTTAGACAGTTGTTTGTTTTAAAGGCATAAATTTCTTCCGAAGATAAATCCATATCTTCCGAAGTACTAAAAGATCAAGATTTTCAAAAATCTAAGGAAAATATTCTAAAAGGATTTTCTTCCAGAGAGTTAAAGAGCTTATGAAGGTGATAAAATAGACAACTTAGGACACACATATTTTAGAAATAATATGAATTATTTTTAAGCAAAAGCTACTCAAAGTTAATCATTCCAGTAGCTGATATAAGATACTTAAATCTATGCTCATCAAAGGCTTTGTAGAACAAAACAACATATTGTTCATTTGTGTTTACCTTGTCTAGTTTGATAAATCCCTTTTCAAAGTTATCTCTAATCAAATGATACCTGATATTGATGTGTTTTGTCCTTGAGTGCTGCACAAGGTTCTCTGTGATAGAAATATCACTATTGTTGTCAATGTGAATGGGAGTCTCTTTAAAGTTGAACCATAGTCTAGCATCTGATTCTGAATCCAAAGCACTTGAGCACACCAGCTTGCAGAAGCAATGTATTCAGCTTAAGCAGTTGATGCAGAGACACATGATTGCTTCTTGCATTGTCAAGAGACAACCCTTCCACCAAGAAATTGACATCCTCCTGATGTAGACTTTGCAGTTATGTTCCATCCACTATAATCACAATCTATATATGCATACAGATTAAAGTCAAAATTCTTTAGATACCAAAGGCCAAGTGTTAAGGCACCTTTGAGATATATTAAAATTCTCTTGATAATGATAAGATGTGACATCTTGGGATTGGCTTGATATCTTGCACAAACATATGTGGCAAACATGATATCAGACTTGCTAGCTGTAAGGTACATAAAAGACCCAATTATAGCCTTATAAAGCTGTTCATCCACACACTCCCCCTCAAGATCAGGCCCAAGGGTGTGGTTTCTTGCTATGGGTGTCTTAGCAACCTTGCAGTCAGTCATGTTGAACCTCTTAAGTATGTCCTAAACATACTTTGACTGACTTATGAAGATGCCATCTTCAAATTGCTTCACTTGAATTCCCAGAAACAAATTGAGTTCCCCATGGCACTCATTTTAAATCTGTCCTTCATCAGCTTCTCAAAGTCTTTGTAGAGCCTTGGATTAGTTGAACCAAAGATGATATCATCTACATACACTTGAACTAGCATCAAGTCATTTCCTTGTCCTTTGATGAAGAGAGTTCCATCTATAGTACCCCTTCTGTATCCATGCTTGTAGAGATACTGAGATAGAGTCTCATACCACTTCCTTGGTGCTTGGTGCAGCCCATAAAGAGCTTTATCAAGCTTGCAGATATAATTAGGATCTGCAAAACCATGTGGTTTTTTGACATACACCTCTTCATCAATCACCCATAGAGAAAAGCACACTTGACATCAAGTTGGTAGACCTTGAAATTCTTAGATGCAGCAAAAACCAAGAATATCCTAACAACTTCCAGTCTTGCTACAGGGGAAAGACATCTTTGTAGTAAATTCCTTATTCTTATGTGTACCCTTGAAAAACTAGTCTAGCCTTTTTTTTATGACAAGTACTCTATCATCCTTCTTATTCCTAAACACCCATTTGGTTCCTATAGTAGTCTTCCCATGAGGAAGAGGACATAGGTTTCGAACATTTTGCCTTTTGAATTAAAGCAGTTCCTCTTGCATTGCTTTAACCTAACTTTCATCCTTTAGAGCCTCATCAATCTTCTTAGGCTCTATCTGAGATAGAAAACAAGAGTGAAAACAAACATTTTCATCATGGGTTTGTCCTCTGGTTTTTACCCCTGAATCAACTTCACAATGATGTTTGAAGTAGGATGAGTCTTGTGGATTCTTAGCTGAGGAATCACAGCAAGTTCTTAAGAGATATCTAAATTAGGAATTTTTTGATCTGGCATTGAGGTTTCTCCCACCATATTAGCACACTTATCAAGTGAAACTTTATTCAATGAGTGTTTGACATCATTTATGTTGTCTTCAATAGAGTGGTTATTAGCATGAAGAAATTTTTGGTCACTTTCACCACTACCATGATCTTCTACATTTGAAGTTTCTCTATCTGGTTGTAGAGCCTATGAGCTACAATTTGAAGGCATCTCAGATGTGTCAGCTGAATTAGTCATTGTTGTGTTGATAGAAAATTCATTTGCAGAACCAATTACAACTAGAGCTGAAGTAATGTTACTTGAAGGTCTTCTCAGCTTAAATCTTCGATCAGGATCACCTATGAGTAGAATATCTGTAGACCCTAAAACATTCTCACAAGATTTATTAAAACAGTTAGTAACTAAATCAAGATCAAATAGCCAATCAGGACCAAAGCCATTTACACTAGGTGTGTGTTCATTGAAGGTCACTTTGGCTGACTCCTCAAGTATCCTGGTTCTGAGATTGTATACTCTATAAGCCTTAGCTTGAGAAGAGTATCTAATGAAGTGTCCATCATCTGATTTCTCAGCAAACTTGGCAATTTGATCTTAAGTATTCAAGATGGTGCAAGGACATCCAAATGACCTGAGAAAACCAATGAAAGGCTTCCACTTGAGCCAAAGTTCAAAAAGAGTCTTACATGTGTCTTAACCACAAAAACTCTGTTCTGCACATAGCAAGCAGTGTTGACTGCCTCTGCCCAGAAGGTGATGGGTAACTTAGAGTGAGACAACATGGTTCTTGCAGCTTCAATCAGTGTTTTGTTTCTCCTCTTAGCAACACTATTTTGTTGAGGAGTCCTGGGAGCACTGTATTGTCTTGTAATGCCCTTTTCATCATAAAAATTATCGAGGATTTGGTTCTTGAATTCAATTCCTTGATCACATCTTATGGTTTTGACCTTATGACCATATTGATTCTCAATCCTTAGAATGAAATTCTTTAGAATCTCAGGAGTCTTATTCTTAGTTCTAAGAAAGAAAACCCAAGTGAATCTTGTAAAATCATCTGTGATCACCAAACAATAAGAGGTCCTTCCTAGACTCATTACACTGGTGGGGCCAAAGAGATCCATATGTAACAAGTTTAGGGGATTAGTGATTGAAGTTCTTTCCTTTGGCTTGTGAGATACCTTGTGTTGCTTCCCTTTCAGGCATGGAACACAGTGGTCATCACTTGTAAACTCTTTCTTTGGTATTCTAGTTACCAAATCATTCTTAATTAGTTTATTTATGTTTTTAAAGTTTACATGACATATTCTTTTATGCCATAGGAAAGATTCATCACTATTTGCTTTAGACAGGAAGCATGAAACTCCTCCAGAGGGAGATGTTTCTTGCAAGTCCATCTTGTACATGTTCCCTTTCCTGGGGCCTCTGAATAGAATGTGCTCATGAGGAATGACCACCCCGGGCTTGAGAACAATGCACTCATGCTCAGTGAATAGCATGTTATGATTCTGATCACAAAATTAAGATACACTCAAAAGATTGTATCCAAGCTCCTTCACAAAGTTTACCTTCTCAATGCTAAGCTTACTATTTGTGACCTTGTCCCTTCCTGATATGTAACCACCTTCATCTCCTCCAAAAGCAACTGGCCCTCCATTAATTTTCTCAAAATTTTAGAGTAGTGACCTATTGCCTGTCATGTGCCTGGAACAGGCACTATCAATGATCCATACATTTTTGTTTGTCTTTAGCTGTTCCTACACAAAAGAGATAATTAGTTATATTTGGAAACCCAAGTATTTCTTGTCTTGGGTTTATCAAAAGAAGTTGAGGGTAATGCAACAATGATAGATCCTATAGTCATGTTTTGAGGATCTTTTGTTGTTGTTGATGGAGAACTTTCAGTCACTTGGTCTTTCTTGGACTTCCACTCCACCTTTGAATGCCTAGACTTGACCTTCAATACTTCAGAAGCTTTAATGACTTAAGAAGTTTTGATGATTGTACCTTCGAAAGATCTTACTAGCACTGCAGCAGGCTTCAGTGCTTCGGAAGTATTCCCTTCTTCCGAGACTAAACTTTCTTCCGAACGCAATTTTCCACTTGCCATGATCTTCAATTAGGAGCTTTCGAAGCTTGCTTCTTCTTGAAACTCTTAGAAGTATCTTTCTTGATTATTTGGAGAGTGCCTTTAGGATTGTAAGGATAATCCTTAGCATTATGAGAGAAACCCTCACACATAACACATTCTAACTTCTTCTTCCTAAGAGCCTTCTTTTGTGAACAAGGCTAAACTTGATCACTTTCCTGCTTTATCTTTATATTTGCAGATGCAATGGAAATCCATTAGGGTGAGGACTTCCTTTAGAGTTGGATGGTTCAGACTGTGTAGCAGTGGTACACAGTTGATCTGCCTTCTTCTTGATGTTAGGATGAGTTGATACCAAACTTAAATTCCTGGTACTAGAGTTTAGGTTAGTGTATACAGTCTTCACCACTTCAAATCCTGCAGATATGAAAACTTGTTTCTTCTTAGAGTTGGAAGTGGTCTTGATCTCTTGAGCTTTCTTTTCTTTTCTCTTGCTCTTGCTCTTTCTGATCAAGTTCTTTCTCATAGACTTGGTCATCACATTCTTCTTACTCTCCTCAGAAGGATAGTGACCCTTCTTAGAATCCTCTTCTTCACTCTTCTTAGAGTCATTATTCACTATCACTTCTTCATCATCTTCAGTCAAGGGGTCTATGAAGGAAGCTCATATTCACAAGTTCCACACCTAGGAGATCTTATAAACAAAATGGTGTGTGGAGGAGCTATCTCACTAGATCCCAGTCCCTATTTATTCTAATAAAAAACTTTTGCATGAAAGGATGAGGATATGATTTTCTTGAAGGTTTCTTCTCCAAGAACACATTTTTTTGCCCTAGCTTTGCTGATCACAAGCTCAACCTGGCATTCAGTCAACTTGGTTATGAGATCTTTGATCTGAGTCCTGTAGTTGGTATGTTCATGTTTAAGAACTAAAATAGCTTTCTCTAAGTCCTCTATTTTCAGTTATAATCATTTTCAGATCTTATGAAATCAGATTTTAAGATATTCAAGGACTCAAGATCAGATCTCATTTCTAAGTTGTAGGACCTGTATCTATTAACTTTAGCAATACATTCAGGTGTACAGAGATGTTCCAATATCTTTGCTTCATCATGTTCAACCAATAGTGCTTGGTTTGGAGATACATCTTCCACCTGAAAACTCCAGTCAAAGCCTCCTTCTTCAATAACAACTATAGCTTACTGCTTTGGCTTTTCATTCCGAGTGGCTTTCTCAATGTAGTTTGGTATGGTTTTTGCTCGGCCACCATTTGTCCTTGGTGCCTTGCACTCCCTATCAAAGTGGCCAATTTGGTTAAAGTTGTAACACTTGACTTTATTTTTATCTAGCCCAAACTTTCCACTAGCTATATTGCTTGGAAACTTCCTTCTTGTCCTCTTGTAGAACTTCTTGGCTTTGTGAATAAGAAGATGTTAGGATCGTGTCATGGACGAATACTAACAGATTTACGAGTATATAGAATCAAATAGTGCGAAATCCTATTTGATTGGCGATCCAATCAGTGAGAATGCACGTAGAATCAATTAAAGATGAATCTAAACATCAAGAACGATTAGCAATCAATCTACTATGATCTTTGAAGTTGGAACAGGTTACTAGAGGTCTCTAGACGGCTAGGGTACGTCTGGGTATCGAAATATTCAAAGTGTCTAGTTTTTCCACAATTTAAGTGGTATTTATAGGTTAGGGTTTCTCAATCGTACGACTGGACCATTTGCATGGTTCAGTCGTGTGATTGAGTCATGCGGTTGATCCATTCGCACGACTGAGTGTTCAGTCATGCGACTGAGTCAATCTCATGTTTCAATCATGCGACTGATCCAGTCTCCTGGTTCATTCGTACGACTGGTTCATTAGCATGAAGTTGTTCATGCATATGGTCCATTAGCATGGGCCAATCGCATGAGAACTTCACATGATTAACTTTGAATATGTTTCATAATCATTAATTGATTTAGATATTATTCAAACAACCACAACCTATATAGTCAGTTCAATAAGCATTAATATATACGAACCAATGAAATATTCAACATTATAAGCACAACCACATATTTTATTTCATTAAGTACCCGTACAATTACATATGTGTAAGACAATAAAAACATATTACATGAAGTTCAGAAACTAGGGACACATGTATCTACAAACTCCCCCTTGGACCTAGTTTCGTCTAATGTCTTACATCCTTCATGAGTTCCTCAAACTTCCTGTACTTCTCTTCTCTAATGACTCCGGCATGTATCTCAAAAGCAAAATAGAGTCGTATAACGTTCTGAAATTGTAAACCTTGTACAATATCTTGAGAGTCATAGAATAGAGGCCACTTGTACAATGTATAGACATCATCTGCAGACAAGTTTGTAAGCCACATTGGGTCAAACACCCTGATGGTTTCCATTACACCATTCTTGTTCAAAACTATGACTGCCTCTCCTGTCCTCCAATCATAGTACCACTATTTGAAGTGTGGAGTGAACACTGTGGCATTTCCCGTAGAGGGATCTTAGACATTGTGCGCGGAGGACTCCACTTCAGCATTATTTTCGGTTTTCCAGTTATGGTATCAACCTCAGACCGTCTGATATACCTCGTTAGCTGTTGAGGTTTGAAGTTGACCCATCTGGTGTGGTACTCCTTTTATAAGGCTGCTTCAAACCAGCCTGACATTTTGCGTGGGTCAGCGTATAGCAATTTTAACTTTGCTAACTGGTTTAGCTCAAATCCAGGAAGAGTCTCAGGTCATGTGGGAACCTGAAGTTCTCAATCCCTTCTCACGTTTAACTGCATAAACGTTGAGATCTTCAAAATACACCCATGCTATGATTTTGCCCGACACCTTATGATATTTCTTCACTTTGTACAGCTTGGTGTAGACATTTGACGTTGAAGCACTGCGTTGAGCTCTTATTTCTTCAAAGCATGCAGCCCACTCAGCCTTTCTGATATTGATTTCAGCTTTCGAGGCTTGGGCCGTATCTTCTTTCTTGTTAGACTCTTCTTCCATTTTATCCAGAGTCTCAAACGTTTCACTGACAAGGTTGTCGCCCAGATTAGGAACGACATTACCCTCAATGTCGGTGTACTCTAGATAGTGTTGGTCTGTGACATCTTCAATCTCAATCTCATCAACGTCATTGAGCTCGTCGTCACTTTCCACATGGACTGTTGGAGTATCTTTCACGATCTCATCTGGATTGAGTCGGAATATTTCAGCAAGTTGCTCGTCGGTGAGATCATGAATTATCTCTCCTTCTTCAGGAGTATAATTCACTGATCTCCTGACTATTCCATGCAGATCAAGAATCATAGTGAGCTGAGTCTTAATCTGTTGGAGGGGAGCAACATCATATTCATCTCTTTGATAGTTTGGATCTACTTGATTTAAAACATGTAACATATCAACCATTAGTCAACAATCAAAGCAGTAAACATCAACAATAAATATAAACATTAATTACATTAATTTGATACAAGATTCAAATACACATGATTTAAATAACATAAACAACTAAACATTACTCTTGTCTTGTATCATGTGCTCCTCTGCTGATGGGACTAATGTGGAGGCACGTTGGTCTTGAGCTCTCTTGGTCCTCCTTTCACTTGCAGATGTGGCACCCACAATAGAAGTATGATCATCTCTATCATCATCATCATCAACATCATCACTAGCATCAGTGTCCTCCCCTTGATCATCACCATCATCATCATCATCATCATCACTGTCATCATCATCACCATCATCTCCATCTCCTTTTCTGATCTTTAAGGGCTCATCCTTTGATCCTTTGAGCCTCAGCATGATGGTCTTGTTGGTCACCTCCAACTCCTCTATCCGTTTTGCTGATTGGACATGTTGCTGCTGGACTTGGGACATCTCTGAGCTCTAAGCAGCCATCTGCTGTGCCTGCTGCTCTACCAGCTGTGCCTGCTGCTCTATCAGTTGTGCCTGCTGCTCTATCAGCTGTGCCTGCTGAGATATCTGTAGAGATTGTGCAGCAGTAAGTTCTACTAGCTGATGAATCTAGGTAGTCTTCTCGTCATCAGCTGCCAACAGCTTTAGCACCATACGGTTAAGTGCTGAGAGTTGTTCCTCTACCCCACTTGGAGGTAGAGAGGATCCAGATGGAAAGGAAGGGTAAGATGACGGTCCTGCATGGTGACTAGTGGTGGTGGTGGTGGCAGTGGTGAAGATTGGGGGTGGTATAGATGAAGGTGGTGGTGGATGAACTGTAATGGAGGTGGATTATATGTGGGTAAGTGGTGGTGTGGGTGTGGGTGTGGTAGTGGTGTGTGAGGTGGTAGATATGGTGGTGGATGGGATGGTGGTAGTGGTGGTAGGTGGAGTGGTGGTGATGAAAGTCATCCTCCTCCTCTTCTTCTTCAAACCGTGGGGCTGAGCCATCCTTTTCTTCCTCGAGCCCCTCGAGGTGGATGCTCCCTTGGAACACTGTTAGGCTGATCGGGAGCATAAGTAGGATCAGTGTCAGCCTCCCCAGACTCGCCAGGGCATCCTCCAACTTCCCGAATACCTCGGTCAGTGGCAACCACCCTACTCCCCACAGCCGAGTCAAGGGCTCCTCGTCTGTTTCCTCCTCCTCATCAAGACGAAAGTCCTGATGGAACCCTGTAGCCTCTATTCCACCTTGGGTGGATGCGGGAGATGCTATATCAGCAGTGGGGCCCCTCAGTTGAGTGGGCCCTACATCTCCATCATGACCACTGTCATCGTCATCAGAGTCATCTTCAGGGAGCTCCAGTTGCTCCATATCCGAGTCACTGTCTGCATGGTGCCATTTATGCTTCCCTGGCGCCATTTATGCTTCCCTGGCGCCACGTAGTCCACCTTGGCCTGATGGCCGATGAGTCTCTTTACCGGGGGTTTGACCTACTTTCCCCGGTAAACCTTCATACGACCCAGTGTCGTATCATCCATGATCTCCGACACAGTGTGGTGGCTCTCCTTGAGCAGTGTGGGCAGCTTCTCATCAAAGATCATCTGTAAAAACCTAGGGTACATGCAGAAACCCTTTTTGCCCTTCGCCTTTAGATTCTTTATGAAATAAGAGAATATCATGCTTGAGAAGCTGAAAGGGTGGTTTAGTACTAGTTCCACGTAGGCATTTTGGATCTGGTCTGAAAGATCATCGAACCCACCCCTTCGTGAAGCCAAGCACTTGAGGATGACATATGCCAAGTACTTGTACTGGGGACACAGGTTGCTCTTGTTAAGCACACCTGCGTTAATATACCCAGCGTACTTCATCCTCAAGAAGCACGCTCTCACAGTCAGCGGGTGAAGTCTGGTAGGGTGGTCTGCATCATCACCCAACCCAAGTACATACCGAATATCCTCAGCGGTGATCTCAATATTCATCCCAAAGATAGAACTCCTGACGCTGTATGGCTCATGAGAGCGGTCAACCGATGCCCCCTCCCAGAAGGCCTGCTGAATAGACCTGTAAGGAGTGCATGGTGATATCGCCTTGTAGATCCTGGATCGCTTGAGGAAAGAAATGATCCACGCAAACTTGGCACCATTCCGAGTCGTGGCGTCTAAATTAGCACATATGTTATGCTTGGGGTTGATGGACCATCTGTCAGCCATCAATCTATAACACAAGACACATAGACATTAGATAACCACTCAACACAAATCAGTTTTAATTAACTTGGTTGACTTCATTCTGGTTCATTCATGCGATTGAACCATGCGACTGTATTCAGTCGGTTGACTTGGCATACGACTAGATTCAGTCGGGTGACTGAGCAGGCGATTGAGTTCAATCGGTTGATTGAGCCAGCGATTGATTCAGTCAGCCGACTAAGCTTATCCATATGATCCATTCGGCTGATTGAGCCATTCGACCAGCTCAATCGTGCGATTGGAGTTCATCCTGGTGTCCAGTCGCATGACCCACTGTTCGGTCGACTGAGATTCGAAAATGAACCAAATCTTGAAATTAGACGTCGAGTAATGGTTCTTTAGACTCTCATTCCTTATACTAATAACCTAATAACCCTTATTTCAACATTTTATTTGGTTTAGTTAGGTTATTAGTCCATTTAAGGTCTCGGGTCTTGTTAGGGCCGATTTCTTGATTTTGCAGTCTAATCGAAGGAATTTTTGGCATGTTCACATCGCATTTTACCTGTATAAACACCAACGAATGTCAGAATATGAGTATATGCAAGCAATTTGGGTCAGATGAAATTTTGGCAGAGTAACGGTAGGCTGTGTGATTTTAGGGCGATTGGGGGTGATGAGGTGAATTCGATCGACTGTGGACCTATTTATACTGAATCTAATTTCAATCGGCCGACTGGACCCATTCGCTCAGTTCATTCGGGCGAATGGAAACCTCAGTCGTGCGATTGGTTCAGTCTATCACATTCAGTCAACCGACTGGATTTCAGTCGGGCGACTAACTCATTCACACAGTTCCATTCGGTCGACTGGCTCATTCCGATAAGCCATTCGGGTGAATAGTTCATACTCATGTGCCATTCGGCTGTTTAGTGCATGAGTATGGTCCATTCGTACGGTTGGTCCATACTCATGGTCCAGTTGTGTGATTGGATCATACTCATTATTTTGATTTTAGGACCATTCCTCACTTAAACCCTTTTTAACTTTTGATTAAACTTTATGAGCATTTGATCAACTCGGACATGATCATTTGAACTTGAAAAACTTATGACCACCTCAGACGTGATCCTTTTAAACAGTTTGTCACCTCAGACGTGACTGATTTTACCTTTGAAAACACGTGTGGTCACCTCAGACGTGACCCTTTTAGATGATTAAATCCCCTATTGAATTCCATGGCGTAGTCCGATATCAAAAAACTGAATTGACTAAACTTAAACAAAATAAAAGACTTAAACTGATGTACAAAACTAAAACTTGTTTTTGACGTTTTGTGTGAGGTGTAAATCCTAAGATAGACAACTAATGGATTCGGTTTCGGAATAGGCAGCTTCAATTTATTTTGACCATAAATGGACCAATTCAATTTGGAATCATACAGGAAAGTCAAATCGTTTGGGACATGTTATCAACACCTTTTGATGCTCAATTCTTGTTTTTCATCTAAAGTCATTAGCAAGTTTAGGAAATCATACTAGTACTATTAGATCCCCACATTGATTTGGACTTTCAAGAATTGTAGCCACGATGATTGTCAGTATGCTGGTCCTCTTAAATCCATACACAGACTTTTGACACAGATTGGTGATAGTTTAAGGTTTGATTATTTCAACAAGCATTTGTGGATCCCACACTTATATGGTAATCAACATTCCTTAGGAGATTTTTGAGCGGTCTCAGGGTAGTTTTCAAGAAGAAACTATTCTTAGAACTTTCAGAGAGAAGCCAAGCCTCAGGTCAGTGCCACCGCACAACAGAGAGGCGGCAAACAACAATGAAGTCTAGAATATATAGGTTATGCTTATCCTCAGGTTAGTGCCATCGCACAGCAGAGAGGCACATAACCTATCTTCTTGTTTGAGCAATTTTAATCTTTTTGCATAGTTCTCACCAACAACATAAGTTATTAGTTTGATTGCTTTTGCTCATATTTTGGTCTTATGCACACATTAGTGGCGTTTATTCTACTCGTCACCCCTTATTGGAATTTTGTTGATTGTGTTAACCAGGGATGAGATGTTAACCACAGCTTGTTGAACAACTTAGTTTATTCTTGAGATCACCAACAAGGTCTAATCATCTATTGTGTTGAATCTACCAACATATCATCTGTGGTCTACCAACCTCTAGGTCTACTTTCTTTGTGTTACCTTAGTAGTAGCTAGTTTTACTATCATTTTCCTTTTATATTGCTCAGACTATACAGACTTATACTTTGAACTTCGCATCTTATTTTATTTAAACTTTTAAAGTCCCAAGTGATTTGTACCTGTGTAATATCATTTACCAAAGTCATTGAATCGGTATCACAGATACTATCTACTTTCTATCGGCTAGCCTCTCCTCCTTCCTCGTTTTTTTGTTAATGTTACTAACTGACCTATTCTCCCCCTAAAATTCTAAACCCATAACCGATTTACGCTTTTTAGGATTTTAATAGGCGACAAAATAACATCAATTTAATTTGACTACTTAAAATTAAACAAATAGATAAGGAAAATAAAAAATTAAAAGAAAAAAAAAATGGACAATACGCATCGGACTACACATGGTCATCATCAGGAATTACATCACTTTTTTTAATGTTGTTGACCTCTAACAGATATAGAAAATGTGGTTTATCAAAAGCCTTTGTATAGAGGTCACCGCGTTAAAAATCAGTATTTATTTTAGTCACATCGGTTAGGTTCTTTTCAAAGCAATCACGTATAAAGTGATATTTTATGCCGATGTGTTTGGTCTTAGGATGTTGGACCGGATTTTTAGTTACTGCAATCGCAGCAGAGTTATCAACAAAAATAGGAGTAGAAGAGAAATTCAAACCGTAGTCCTGCATTTGCTGTTGAATCCATATGATTCGTGAACAGCAACTTGCAGCAGCAACGTATTCGGCTTCATAGGTTGACAAGGCAACCGAGGTCTGCTTCTTACACTGCCAGGTCACTAATCTTCTCCCAAAGAACTGACATCCCGCTGATGTAGACTTGTAATTCATCTTGCAGCTACCGTAATCTGAGTCACTATACGCTATAAGCTCGAAGTCATCGTCATGAGGATACCACAACCCAAGCGTTGGTGTACCCTTCAGATAACGAAAGATCCTTTTGACCCCTATCAGATGGTTAACTTTTGTCTTTGCCTGATATCTTGAAAATAGACATGTCGCATAAATGATATCAGGTCTTGAGGCCGTGAGGTACATGAGAGATCCAATCATTCCTCGGTACATGGTGGCATCAACCAGATCACCATTCTCGTCGGGTGCTACATCATGGTTTGTAGCAAGTGGAGTTCCAGCTATGGAAGCATTCTCCATGTCAAACCGACTGAGGATATCTCCTACATAATTGGTCTGATGTAAGAAAATCCCTTTTGGTGTCTGATCCACTTGTAATCGAGAAAGAATTCATCTGTCCCATGGCACTCATTTCAAAGTTAGCCTTTAACTCTGCTTCAAACTATTTACATAGATCTTTGTTCTTTGAATCGAAGATTATGTCATCGACATAGATTTGGACAAGCAGTAAATCTCCATCCTTTTCTTTTATGAATAGTGTACAATCAATGACACCTCTGCGAAAACCGTGTTTCACAAGGTGAGTTGAGAGTTTCTCATACCAGGCTCTAGGAGCTTGATGAAGCCCATATAGAGCCTTGTAGAGTTTGTAAACTCTGTCCCAATGATATGAATCCTCAAATCCCTCGAGTTGACTGAAGTACACTGTCTCTCTTATTTCACCATGAAGGAATGCACTCTTCACATCAAGTTGGTAAACTTTAATCTTCATATACGGTGCGTAGGCAAGGAAGATATGGATTTCTTCCATTCTTACCACGGGTGAAAACACTTCATTGTAGTCAATGCCCTCGACTTGTCGAAATCCTTGAACAATAAGTCGAGCCTTGTTTCTGATGATCACGCCTTGATCATCTTTCTTGCATTTCAAGACCTCTTTTGTGCCAATGACCTTAGCACCTTTAGGTCTATCCAGCAGAGTCCATACACCTAACTTCTTGAACTGAAGAAGTTCTTCTTGCATGGCACTCACTCATGCCTCATCATTCAGTGCTTCACTAACATACTTTGGCTCGAACTAAGACACAAAGCAACGATAAGAAGATAACCTTTTTCCATGCCATCATGAAGATAACCTTTTTCGATCATCGAGGCATAATCAGCTGAATACAACTGATTTCCCGTCTGAACTCCTGATCTCACATCTCCAATGATATTATACAAAGGATGATAGACGTTTAGTCGTGATCCAGGAGTGGTTGGAACAACTACCTCGGAATCAAGATTATAAACATTCGGTTCAGTGTCTGAGGCAGTAGGAGTCTAAGGTTCTGAAGACGCAGAGGCATCAATGTCAGATGCTTGTGGACTATCAGTAGGAGGAACCTGTTGCTCCTGGTTTTTCTGATCAATCCTCACAGCTTCTTCATCAGAGGAAGAGTCACTATCTTCAAGGGCTCCCCCTGAGTTTTTAGATGAATCGCCTTGTAGTCCAAATGATGTAGATTCCTGAGATGGTGTGTTTAGAACATCATACATCATCTTTGTTGCTAACTCATCATTAGAAGTGGAGAGTGGTATGTTGAAGGACTTGAAGAATACATCATAGTCGAAAAAAAAGGCGGGTCCTTTCCCAGCAGGTGGTGTGGTGAATCTCTGAACATCCACATTACACCACACTTCTACCTGACCTGTTGAGTTGTTGTAAACCCTCTTGTTCAGTATGTTGTATCCTAGAAAGATACCTTCATCAGCCTTCTCCCTGAATTTTCCCTCCTGAGTCTTCTTCAGTAGGGTGCACGGAGCGCAAAATGGCTCAAGATACTCTAGATTGGGTTTACTTCGTTGTAGTAACTCGTAACACGTCTTTCCATGGCGTTTAACTACCAGAACCCGATTTAGTGTATAACATGAATTTGCAACTGCTTCATTCCAGAATTGGATGGGCAGTTTTGCATCTGCATTGTCTGTGTTGTCTCTATCAAGCTGCAATTCTTCCTTTCAGCAACGCCGTTCATCTAAGGAGTGTAGGCAGAAGTGAACTGATGCATAATTCCCTTTTCCTTGCAGTAAGACTCCATCCATTGATTCTTGAACTCGGTTTTGTTGTCTGAGCGCACTTGACGTACCTTCAACTTGTATAGGGACTCAAGAGTTGTTACTAATTCCTTGAATGACTCAAATGTCTTTGGTTTGGATTTCAAAAACATCACCCAAGTGAATCTTGAGTACTCATCAGCAACTGCATAGCAGTACAAGTCGCCTGCGATGCTTCTTGTACTGACTGGACCAAACAGATCCATGTGAAGAAGTTCAAGAGGAAGTTCGATAGAATGAACTTTGTTGGACCAAAAGAACCAATGAGCCAAGATCAGAAAACCTCTAAGTCCCACATGATATCACAACAACTGCTGAAGGCTTCATCAGCAGTTCGACAAGTGCTGAAGACTTCAACAGCTGAAGATCAAGTACTGAAGACTTAAATAGCTAAAGACTAAAGTGCTGAAGTCAAACACCTGAAGAACACAAGTGCTGAAGCTGAAGACTAAAGTGCTGAAGTCAAACAGCTGGAGAACACAAGTGCTGAAGCTGAAGACTAAAGTGCTGAAGTCAAACAGCTGAAGAACACAAGTGCTGAAGCTGAAGACTAAAGTGCTGAAGTCAAACAGCTGAAGAATACAAGTGCTGAAGCTGAAGACCAAAGTACTGAAGTACAACAGCTGAAGAGTCCACAAGTGTTGAAGATCAACAACTGATGTACAAAGTCTGAAGACAAAGACTGAAGACATCAACTGATGACATCTACTGAAGTCATCAGCTGATGAAACGTCTGAAGTTCAAGTCTGAAGACCAAGTGCTGAAATTTCAGTAGTTTGTCATAACAGCTGAAGAGTACTTCTTCAGTAGTTGTGATATCAGTAGTTTTATGTTTTTGCTTTCAGTAGTTTTGTAAAACGACTGAAGAGCTTGTTCTTCAGTCATTGTAGTTTCAGTAGTTTCTTTTCAGTAGTTGTAGTAACTGATAACACTTAGTGTTTTTGTAAGAAGATGTCAGCTGTTTTGACATCTTCAGTAGTTGTGTTTCAGTTGTTTAAATAATTCTGTTAGATGTCACTATCAAGTGATATCAGCAGACGTCACATCTCCTATATAAGGAATGTTCCACCACGACATTCCTATATAAGGGATGATTGACCTGATTGTATGTGTGATATTTTTTGCCACCACGAAAGCGTGTGATTGAATGAAATATTCTTTTTGCAGAAACTTTCTCTCTCTATAACTAATTCTGTTCATTGCAATATCTTTGGTATTCTTGCTCGAATTGTGCTAGTTGGTACTCTATTCCGCTGCTGAAATCATTCGAATCGATCAAACTAGATGCTGAGATCCTATCAAATGGTATCAGAGCCGGTTAATCATTGATCGATCTAACAATTGATCATTGAAACTGCTCATTTGCTCTAAGTTTGATCGAACTAGCAAATTCGCACGAATCTGTTATAGAGATTGAAGTTCTGTCGCTTTTGGTTATTTTAATTGAGGTTCTTAGTGGTTTTGAGCTAAATTTGTTTTGCTTATCTTGAATTTGTCTGAATTTTCAAAAATGACTACACCTTCTAATGATCCACACAATACTGGTTCCTCAACCAAGCCTCTGATGCTGGTTAGGAATGAGTATAACATTTGGCAATGCAGAATGCTCCATCACTTGTCTGTCAATAGTTCAGGTTGTTGGACATCCGTGGTACATGGACCACATAAGCCAATGGTGAATCATCCGGAAACAAATCAGTTGATTCCGAAGAAGAAGGAACAATACTCTGATGAGGACAAGAAGTTGTTTGAGATTGATGCTAAAGCCCATGGAATTCTGGCTATGGCACTGCCTAATGAAATCTATTCCGGGCTTATGCATCATGAAACTGCTCATGACCTTTGGAATGCACTGAAAGAACAATTTGGTGGCACTGATGAGGTCTTAGCAAACAACAGGGAAATCCTCGCCCAACAGTATGAGACTTTTGCTCATAGAAAGGGTGAGACTCTGACTCAGCAGTTTGAACGGTTTTCATGTTTAATCTCTGAGTTGAAAATGGTTAAACATGAATATACCAAAAGTCAAATGAACCACAGATTCCTCAGATCACTGCTTGAGAGATGGGACACATATACAATTGTCCTACGCTCCAGTGCAAATCTGGATAGTCTATCTCTCACCCAACTTCATGGGAAACTGCTTACATTCGAAAGAGAGATAGAGCAGAAAAGGAAACTGGCTTCATCTGGTAAGCTCATTGAAGACTTTGTACCAGGCAACACTGCCTTAGTTGGTCACGAGTCAGAATATGCTTCATCTAAATGCCAGTATGATGAGCATATTGATTTTTCTTCGAACACTTCTGATTCTGCATTTGTGAGTGTTGATAGTCAGTTTACTGGGTGTAATAATGACAATCTATGCTTCATCATGGATGATCTGAAGGGGATTGCTGATGATGACTTAGAAGAGATGGATATTTTGAGCCAAATGGCCTTGATAAATATCAGATCTCAGAAGTTTTATAAAAGAACTGGAAGAAAGTTCCCAGGACTCTCTGGCAAAACCAAAGTTGGTTTTGACAAGAGTAAGTTGAGGTGTCACAAATGCCACAGGCTTGGACACTTTGCTAGAGAATGTAGATCATCTGGATCTAATTCTTCTGCACCCTTTGTGACTTTCCTGGCAATAGTCAACATCACAGAGGGCAACATCCTGTCAATTCTGGTCATCATTCTCAACCACAATCTCCTGCATATTTTGTTCCTCGGGGTCAAATGCCATATCCTTACCCTTGTTATTACATTCCACAAACCAGTCAGGTTCAAGCACCCATTGCTCAACAACCACATGCTCTTCCTGAGCCTCAACCATCTCAATCTCATCAACCTCCTCAACCTCAACAACACAGCTTCTTCACCCCTAGAGTTGTTGACTGGAGTAGTTTACCAGATGACATGTCTGGTCATGAACAACTGTTCACAGGTGCTGGTCAACATGGTGGTGACAGTCCTTTTGGGAATCTGGCACTTATGGCTCTGGAGTCTGCAGATGGATCATCTTCAAATGCCTCTTCATCACAGGTATCACAGGTATCCTCTGAGGCTAAGGCCAAATTATGTTCTGAAACATGCATAGCAGCATTTGCCTCTATTAGAGAAGGAAATGTAGCTTTAATTAATAAGAACATAGAGCTAGAAAAGATCCTATCAAACTTTCTTTTCCTTATGAGACTTCTTCATCTGTTTTCCCTTCTTGCACGCAACACAGAAATCTAGAAGTTGGAAGTTTTTGATATTAACTCCTCTCACTAGATCATTCTGGATCAAGTGATTCATCTTCCGTGGATTAATGTGTCCCATTCTCCTATGCCAGGAGATGGATTCCTTCTCAGTAGCTTTTGACAAGAAGCACTGAACTTCATGATCCGTTGTGGAGGCCTTTGATAGATCCAAGACATAAAGGTCCTTATATCTTGAGGCAGACATTAATACTTGATCCTCCGGGATGACATAGTCCTTTTTTAGGACATAGCACTTCTTGTTTTCAAATACTACCTTAAAGTCTTTATCACAATTTTGAGAAACAGAAAGCAAGTTATTTTGAAGTTGTTGAATGTAGTTTACCTTGTCAAACTTCACTTTCTGATTACCTACTTCCCCTTGAGCTGTGATGTACCCACCTTTATTTCCTGCAAACGAAACATGACCTCCTTTTATCTGTTTGACGTTTGATAAGAGATACTTGTTCCCTATCATGTGCATGGATGCTCCGCTGTCTATAATCCACGTGTTGGTTTCAGCACTATATCGAACACCCTGCACATTCAGTTTGAAAACATTAGTTCAGGTTAGGGACCCAAGCCTTCACTGGCTTGGCTTTCCCAGAGGCACCATACATCATAAATGTAACCCATTGACTGTTCGAGGGTGAGGGAAGCTCAGATGTCTTCTTGTTCTCACTATCAGACAATGAGGTTGATTTTTCCTTCCATAAGCCAGCTTTGTGTAAGGCGTGTTTGTGATAAATAGACGACTGGCTAATGAGTTGAACTTTAGGTTCACTATCCCTTTTAGGTGGCGTCACTAAGTTCCTCTTAAAAGAGCTAGGTTTTTGTTCAGGAAGTTCAACATTCCTCCTCGGTGTCTCATAGTAAGGACAATGAGATGCAATGTGTCCATACTCTCCACAACTGTAGCATGATCTGCTTTCGACTTTACGATTTACCTATTTTTATGGAGATGTATGTGACACCGAGTGACCTTACTCGGTTTGGGTTTGGACTCTGCTTGTTTAGATGTTTTGTCTGGTTTAACAAAGTTAACTGCTTTAACATTTTTGACATCTTTTTCTTTTCTATTTTCTGGACTTTAACATGATGCACGTGATTGGTTAACATTACTGGTCTTTTTAGGTTCAGATTTGACAGTTGTTGAACCAGACTTTATACTAACCTTTTCAAACTCATTGCCCAGATTAACGCAAGGCATTTTACCTTTTGCCTTTGAAGTGGCCTCCTTCTGTTTAGTACCAGATTCATTTGATGAACATGTGGAATCTAGATCACTTACAAGAGGATTGGACACCACATGATCCTTGATTGGATTGTTATTAATTGGTTTAATTTTAGTGTTCATCAAGGTCTCATGTGGTGGTGGAACCACTTTATAACCCAAATCCTCCCCATTATTATGTTCTCTCACTAAGTGTTGGACTATGTGTGAAGAACTAGTCCAACTATGCAGTTTTTGTTTTAGGGAATTAACTTCTACTTCTAAAACTGCCTTTTGTTTCTTAGTGTCCTCTAAGGAGTTTAGATAGTACCTAATGTTATTAGCTTGGTTAAAGGCTACAACTTATGTTTCCCTAAGCTGTTTGTTCAAAAGGTCTATCTTTTCTTTGTAACTATGCTCATTTTGTTTTAACACTCTGCTAGCTTCAGTGCATAGTTCCAAGTCCTTTACTAAGTTATAATTATGATCTAATAACCTAGCAAATTTTAAATCAATGCTTTCCCTAAATTTATTACAATCAGAACAAGCATGATTATTAAAAAGTTGGTCAGCAGTACTTGCCTAAGCAGGTTCTGATGAATCAGCTATCAATGCAGAGTCTGGCGTTTCTAGAGCTGGTGATTCTGTCGTTGTTGCAGTTTTCCCTTCTTTAGGCAGGTAGTTGACCACCGGTGCAGTTTCTTTTGAGTTTGACATCACGAGTTCAACTGCAATATCTCCTTCACTAGCAGAGTCATCATTTATATCCTCCACACTAGCGATATTAGATTCTCCCGATGAGACAAACCGAAAGCTCCAGTCCTGTCCTTCATCATCATCAGTAGTCAAGGCTTTGGGATCCTTGCTTGATGAAGTAGGACTGCTAGTGGGTTTATCCTGACGATTGAAGGAGGAGAAAGGATTCCCATTGCCAGTCTTCTTTGGCTTCACACACTCCCTTTTGAAGTGCCCTTTCTCACCGTAGTTGAAGCAAGTTACCCTGATTTTATCAAAGCCGAAGGTAGTGTCCTTAGTTGCAATCAAATTTTGTCCGGTCATATTGACAAAATTCTTAGCTCTCCGGACATCACTTTCTAGGGCCCACATTATGTCCATCCACTCCAGCTCTGTCACATCCACTTGCTCATAATCCTCTATACTTCATCCTCAGCTCTTCCTCTCTCAGCTTCAGAATGAAGTCATTGATATCTAACTTCGTTAGCATACCATTCTGTATGAGATTAGAGACAAATGACACCCATTTCTCCGGCAGCCCGTCTGCAAAGTTGGACACTTTGTCCTCCATTGACGTCGATACTCCATGAGTGTGCATCTCACTCATCAAGTGGTAGAACCTATCGATAACATCATCTAGGCTTTCTTTTCCCATCGAGGAGAAGTTGTCAAAATCCTTCTTTAAAGCCTTAGCCTTTATGGCCTTCAATGATGCGTTTCCGTCATACCTTTTCTCCAATGCATCCCATAGTTTCTTTGCTTGTGCATATTCCGAGAATTGGTGGAAATATCCTTCGGAATTGACTGTATAAGCAAATCATAAACTTTCTTTTCGGCATTGTATTTCACCTTTTGTCCATCAGTCATGCCACCAAGTGTGAGTTTGACACCATCAGCTCCTACAGGCATGTTGTACCCCATCTTTATAGACTCCCACAAATTGGGATCTACTCCATTTAAGTAGATCTCAAAACGTTGCTTCCATTGTGGGTACTCGTCTAACGTGATTAGCTTTGGGGGTTTGTTGTGATTCCCCACTTCATTCTCCAATAGCAGTAAGTTTTGAATACGTGAGTCTCTCCCTGCTGTGAATGCTGAGTATTGGTCTTCCATTGCTATTAATTTTAACTTTAAACCAAACTGATGTATTAGTGCGAACGAAGGTGTGCGATTGGGCTATTCGGGCGATTGAACTATGCGGATGGTTCAATCGTGCGACTGAACTAATGCGGATGACTCAGTCGGTCGAATGAACTAATGCGGTTGACTCAGTCGGTCAAATGAACTAATGCGGTTGAACAATGCGAATAGACTTCTCAGTCGTACGGATGGAAGTACGAATGAGTCCAATCGTGCGTATAGGGGATGCGTATGAACTCAGTCGGGCGATTGAGTCAATCGTGCGACTGGGCCTGCTGGATTTCGAAAATTCGTAGGTTTAAGGTGTTTGAACGCAAAAAAATGAATTTCTTGTTAACCCTAATTGTCGTATGTCGGAAAAAACTAAACTTTACGATCAGGAGACCTCTAAAACCCGATTTGACACAAAAGATTGTGTTTTGAGTGTAAAAACACAATTTTTATATCAAAACGATTGAATCACATGTAAATCTAGAGCCAAAGCTCTGATACCACAAGTTAGGATCGTGTAATGGACGAATACTAACAGATTTACGAGTATACCAAATCAAATAGTGCGGAATCCTATTTGATTGGCGATCCAATCAGTGAGAACACGCGTAGAATCAATTGAAGATGAATCTAAATGTCAAGAACGATTAGCAATCAATCTACTACGATCTTTGAAGTTGGAACAGGTTACTAGAGGTCTCTGGACGGCTAGGGTACGTTTGGGTATCGAAATATTCAAAGTGTCTAGTCTTTCCACGATTTAAGTGGTATTTATAGGTTAGGGTTTCTCAATCGTTTGACTGGACCATTTGCATGGTTCAGTCGTTCAATTGAGTCATGCGGTTAATCCATTCGCATGACTGAGTGTTCAGTCATGCGGCTGAGTCAATCTCATGTTTCAATCATGCGATTGATCCAGTCTCCTGGTTCATTTGTACGATTGGTTCATTAGCATGAAGTTGTTCATGCGTATGGTCCATTAGCATGGGCTAATCACATGAGAACTTCACATGATTGAGTTTGAATATGTTTCATAATCATTAATTGATTTAAATATTATTCAAACAACCACAACCTATATAGTCAGTTCAATAAGCGTTAATATATACTAGCCAATGAAATATTCAACATTATAAGCACAACCACATATTTTATTTTTTTAAGTACCCGTACAATTACATATATGTAAGACAATAAAAACATATTATATTAAGTTCAGAAACTAGGGACACATGTATCTACAGAAGAGTCATCTACTGGACTATTTCAATATACTCCAAATCATTTGGATAGATACCATCCAGGTCTTCAAGGATGAATAGAAAATTGCCTGAGTTTTTATCAGAAGACACAAAGGCATATGAAGAACTTGTCTCTTGGAACGGGCTTCCTTGAGTGTAGCTTTCTCTTGGTGTCTCCGGGAAGGTGATGAAAGGACCCTTTAGTGAGTTGTCAATGTAGCATATAAGATGATGATGAGGTTCTATATAATCTCGTTCAGTCACATATAGGGTTGAACTCATCTAACTGCTGGAGTTACTTGATGAACCTTGCATGTTCATCTCCATCTAGTATCCACTAAGAATACCATACAACTCAGTCAAAGTAAGAGTCTTAAGGTTCTTAGTTCTCTTGATAACAACACAGTAATATGTCCATTGCCTAGGAAGAGAGGACATAAACTTTCTTACAATGTCCCTGTTTTCAAGAGTCACTCCAACATCCATTAGAGTGTCCACAATCTCAACATACCTAAAATATTGTTGAATCATGGTTTCACATGTTTTAAAGGTAAAGTTTTCAAACTGCTGCTTTAGGAGATCCTTCTTATTCTCCTTGGCTTCAGTAGAACCCTCATACATTAGTTTCAATGCATCCAACAACTGCTTAGCTTTTTTGCATTTCTTGAAACCTCCGTATACAGAGTTTGGAAGAGCACTCTGAAGGGCTATCATGGCTTTCTGATCAATCTCTACTCTCTTTTTGTCTTCATCAGAGTAGTCAGCCACAGCCTTCGGAATCATACCACCTCCACAGCAGCTACAGAGGTGCTTGGTATGTAAGATCCGGTGACAACAGATTCCCACATCTTGCAATCTTGTTACTTGATGAAACCTTCCATTCTTTGGCGCCAAGTGTCAAAGTCTTTAGGAGTGATCGGTGGGGACTTTTTCATGGTTCTAGTTTCCATATCAGCTTTAGTGAGAGCTGCCATTTAAGATGTTAAGTATTTTGTGTGTGAGAGAGATCCTAAGATGGTGAGATCTTACAATCAAGAGCCTAAATGGCTCTGATACCAATTGCAGGACCATTTGAGGGGTTTGGTCACTTACAACACGACACATAATGAGGAGAGTTGATTTAGAACACTTAATAGATCAAATGGGGAACTGCCAACCAGTCACCATACTAAGTAACACAAGTAATAAAAGGATAGAACAAGAACAATATCAATAACACAAGTGTTTGGTTTTCAAGAATGATGTATATTGATCTCTAGTTCCTTACAAGTGTTTTCTAAGCATAAAATGGATTAAAAATTACAAAGGGACCTGAGATACTGTATACTATATCCTACATTTGGCCATACTTTGAAGGCCAACTGGATACATGATCTACATAACAAAATCAATGTAATGTCAAAAGGTAGATTGTCTTTTGACTAGTGACTATGACATGCCATAGCGTACATCCTAATGTATTACAAAAATGATAGAAGTACATAAAGTAGAAAAAAATAGACTCAAGACCTCAGTGTAAAGTTTACCAAAAGCATGGACCTTTCACCAACTTGTGAAAGTTGGTGAGTCAAATAGAGTTGCAGCAGAAAGGTGGTCCAGCTTTATGGTAAAAGCACATCAGATAATAGCATGTACTCAAAAGTCTTTGGAAGAAATATGTCTTCAAGTGTTGGCTTCGAAAGACTTTGTCTTGTAGTTTTGGAAGACTTCATGTTTGGCTTCGGAAGATATTGATTTTGGCTTCGGTAGATTTCACACTTAGAATATTTTCTAAGGTAGAGTGTGAAACGTTTGAAGCATTCTACTTCAGCACTTTGTGCATGCATGCAGGACAGACTATTTGAATGTTTTAGGTTGCATCAGCCTTATATGGGTCCTTACACGTTCTCTACCTAATATTTATTGTGAATCATATTAAGGACAATGTGAAGTTTAAGTGTGGCGAAGGGTATACATGCTTAATTCTTTGCTTATAAATAGGTTCAAGTTATAATTATATATTTTGCAAAAAGCCACTCTAATTCTAATGTATGTGGCAACAAAACCGGAAACTTGAAACAATAAATTATATATATACGTTTGCGGGAAATAATAAACAAATAAAGCAAACCCAAATAATCTTAAATGTTTTTTGTGATATCTTGAAAAGCAAAAAGAGTTGGTGAAAATATTCAAACATGTAAAATGAAACTCTTATACCCAATTCCATCCGACGTTGAGCTTATTTGTTAGACATAAACAAGATTTGCATTTACACATTTGTTATTTCATTATGGATATATTGAGGGTGCCTTATGTTACTTGTGAATTAGAACTTGTTTTAGGTATGCATTTCAAAACCTTATAACTGTTTTTTGCGTAAAAAAGATTTAGGCAATTAGAAAAACCCGACATTCGAGCCTCTATCATTTTCAAATATCCTTACCCAAACATTATCCCTAGTTAGCCCCGTTAAGCTTAAACGTTTTCAATTTCTATCACCCAAACCACTAAGCCACTTAACTAAAAAGCCTTCAACAATACTCGTTTTTGTTAAAGACATGTTTTGGCTTATTTCAAAAAAAAAGAAAGAAAAGAAAAAAAGAAGAAAGAAGAAAACTAGTTCCATCATTTTGTGGTATTCCAATATATGTGTTCAAGAAATGAAAAATGATATGAAAGATGACTAACTTGTGGGGAACTAGTTTCACAAAGGAAAATACAACAAAAGACAAACCGAATCCAAGAATTTGACATCCAAATCCATTGGGTGCTTTTAGGCTCCAAGCCAAACAACCCTTAAAAAGGATAGCTACATATTATCAGGTTAAGGAGGAGGTCCAGTTTTTGAAATTGCAATTCGGTCATGACAATCTGACCATAAATGAGTACTCAAGTTAGCATATCTCATCAAGCTTGAGTATTGTATAAGGAACCCTTTTATTTCTTTCCTTTTAGTTTATATTATTAAATAAGCCAAGATTGTTGTTTTTAGCATTTATCCACTTTTACCCAAATAATCCAAACCCTGAACCCGAGCCAAATTACAACCCATCAAAGTTATGAAAGTAAATACCTAACATAGGTGGAGATTTGATCCCTTATCAAGCATATGATTTCACACGTATTCATACTAGGAATTGAGAGTATTAGTCATATTTCATCTTATGTATCATTTCATATATATAGCTGAGTGTGAGTGCACCATGTGAGAAGTGTGAATTTTTACATGCTAAAAATCTTTAGAAACCATTCTATTTCTTGAAAAGATATCATTCCACATGTGCTTATCTGTTTATATTTAGGTAAACCAAGTTTTCTTGTATAGTTCTCGAAAGACATATTTATATCTTGATTTATTTGGTTTTTGGTGGTATTGCTATTTTGAGTGATTTTGCTTGAGGACAAGCAAAGTTTAAGTGTGAGGATATTTGATGTGCTTCAAATTATTCTTATAAAACACATTAATTGCATATCAAATATTCTAGAAACTCTTACTCAAAATGATGATTTGATACTTAAATCGTTCATATTGTGTTTTAAGACTTGGAAAAGACCAAGATGAACAAAAGAAGCTTAACTAACAAGAAAATGAAGAAAGCAACTTTGGAATTCAAACATGGGTCCGTGCTTAATAAGGCACGCCTCCATGCCCAGCCTGAAACACACCCCCATGCTAAAATCAACACACCCCTATGTTTGTTGGTCCAACATAACAAAAAGTACTGTTTCCTGACCCAAGGCACGGGGGCATGCCCTAGGAGGCACGGGGACGTGCCCGACAACATCTGAGCATACGAGCCGACCAACTTTTGCATTCATTGTACTAGCACGGGGTCATGCCTTTTAGGCACGGGGCCATGATTAAACACTCTAAAAAGCCTATAAATAGGACTTCATTTACAACTTCGAGAGTAGCTTTTGGGAGGTGAAGTGTTGGTGTTTCCTCTCGAGAACCTGGCATTTGGAGGTCCTTAGAAGGTTTTAGAGGCTTATTTAACACTTTAAAGAAGTTTGGGATCATTTAACATCATTCATGGTGGATCACCAGTTTGATTTTTTTAATTTACCGATGATTTCATTGCTATCTTTTATTTTTATTGTTATGTTCAAGCTCATTATGAGCTAAACTTCATGTGTTATCCTAATTTAATGAAACTTATGTAAATTGCGATGAACTAATGGTGTGATTTATATCATGTTAATGTTATGGTGGTCTTGGGAAAACTTTTGATGGGTAGCATCTACATTTGAACGGGAAGTTATACCTTTATGATTTGTAATTGTGATTGTCATACACGGTTGAAAAATGTATGTTCAGGTTTTATTTGTGAATCTGGTCTTCATAATAAATTCATGGCTAATGAACTAGAAATAGTTATTAGAAATCATATCACCTTAACTTTCGGATCATTTGCATGATCCCTATTATTAGTCTGAGAAATATACAATAATTGTTTGGTTTTTAAAATTATTGATATGTTAGAAAGAAACCTGATCAACTCTCTTTTTAACATTAAGTTATGTTTTCACAAATCCTATGTCAAATGGTCACAAGATATTTACCTACAATACTAGGGCTTTGATCTAAGGAGTAAAACTCAACCTGACGTGATCCTAGCCACTACGGAGGAGAGACAAGAAGTCACGCCAGCTCACCTTTATAAACATTAACATAATTACATTTATCAATATCTTTAATCACACCACCAATTCATCACAGTTACATAAGTGTAATCTAAATTAGGATAACAACCTTACTTCACTGAAAGAATCACCAAAAGTCTCAATCTATCTTTATTTATCGTTATTTGGTTCAACTTATCATTTTCTAAAACATAAAACTGATAGTCGGTTATGAGGGTTGTTGAGTAGGCTTAATTTCTCCACGGATTGATACTCGGTTCTTACCAACACTATATTACCACATGGCATGTACACTTGCCCTTTGTGTGTGTGGTTAAGTATTAGTAATAACTAACTAAAACTGAATGTGTGCGAAAAATCTTTATCAAAATATATATAATATCCACACATATCATAGAACGTAAAGAAATAAAGAATGAATGAAAAGTCTTGCAAGCAAAACATAAGGAGTTTCACACCCAATGAAGGGTGTTACCTAACTGTGTGCAATTTAGCTAACCCGGGAGGATGCAACAAGGGTCTAATCCTTGTGATTGACCAAACATATGGACCCTTGTCACTTGCCGTAGGTACTGGAGTTAGCTTCATGCACAATACTAGTGATCTGTTTATAGACTTCGGTTAGTAACCAACGTCGTGCACAATGTTCGATGTATAGCACATGGCATTGGTCCTGAATTAAAGTAAAGGTTAACGATGAATGTACAAAATGTATGATTTGAATGATTACGAATGAGAATGAATGATAATGAAATATGTACAATGATAAACGATGATGGAAGATAGTAATACGGTGGTGATGCAATGGTGACCAACGGCGTTGGCGCACAAGGGAGGGGGGTTCCAGCGAGTGCTATACTCCACTTTGTAGCTCTTGGTTCCCTGAGTACAATGGTGGTGGCGGTGTTCTCCAACTCATGACGGTCTGGCCTCAAAGGCTTTCCGGCAAGGTGTCGATCAACTTATGGTAACCTTAAAACATCGCAATTTGACAAGGTGCTATGGTGGTGTTATCCAAACCCTAACCCACACCACCTCGGTCCACCACAACACAGCTATCTGTGCCACTGCTTCTCCGCCGTACCGCCTCTGTCACAACCGCACCTTCACCACACCATAACTACCACCGGCACAACACCATGTTGCAATTTTTGTCACAACCGCACCTCCTCCCCCTCCCTTCCGCAACCACAGACTACCACCACCACCATACTTACCAAGTAGTTTCACATCATGCATCCTCAGCAACCATTACCTGCCAATTGAAAATGCATTAAAGTCAGCGTTGCTGAGTGAGTTCTAGTTTTATAAATAAAAATACTTTATTTTCGTTTAAGAGATAATCTCAATTTTGGTCCATGTGTTTTGTAGATCGTCTCCACTTGAGTACCAACATTTATTTTGTCTCTATTATTGGCCTGAATTTTCAAAATCGTTTCTGTTTCAATCCTTCTGACTAATAGTGTTAACATTTTCTATTAATTTTTATGAAAAGATGAAAATACCCTTGGGGCTGAAATGGTTATTATGAATTTTGTTTTTCTTTTTTTAAATCAAACCATCACCCCCAAATCTAATCTCAGAAGATGATGCATACAGATAGGTGATGATAAAGGTTTTAGATCTAATTTCAAGAAAAGTTTCAAAGGAGATTATAGGTGTTGTGGTGGAGGTCGACGTGGTGGAGGTGGTGAACTTTGTAGTCAGGATAGAAAATGCTTGTGGTATGAAGATTAAAGTAAATGGCTAATCGCAACTGGCCATTATAATTAGTAACTACTATATTTGACATAAATTGAACTATTATCTTGAATGATCGTGTGGTGTTTGGATCTTATAGTGTGTTCAGAGGATGGCGAGAGGTAGATCTTCAAAGGTTTCGTAAGGTGGATGTCATGGTGTACATGGTGCTAGACTAGGGGTCACTAGAAGCAGACTTAAGAGTGGCAAGACGGCTCATGAGGAGCCCAAGACCCATCACCAGGAGGGCGGTGATAAGAGTGCCAATCTAGAGGCGTTGGTGAAGGAGGCAATTGTTGATGAGGTTCACCGGTTCATGTAGATGATCCTGCCATATGTGGTGACCAAAGTGATTAGAGTTGTGAGGGAAGATGAGAGGAAAGGAAAGAAGAAGACCCTTGAGAAGGGAAATGAGGACAAGGGAGAAAGGGAGCAACCAAACCTGAAACTATTGTCTCTAGTGACGAGAAAGACGAAGCTTGTGCTAGAAACAACACGATGCTATAATTATGGGGCATTCTAGATATGCAAACCCTCGAAGTTTGACGGCAATTGGAGTGTTGCTGCTGCTCACCGATAGGTGAGAGAAATGGAGGTTGTGTTGGATATCAATGAGTGTAGAGATAACTAGAAAGTGAAGTTTTCTACTTACTCATTCGTTGACTTAGCCTTGTGTTGGTCGGACAATATTATCCAAGCCGAGGGTAGCAGGGTAATTGGGAAGATGAAATGGGGTGAACTAAAGAATATGGTGATTGAGGAGTTTTGTCCTCACAAGGAACTTGACAAAGTTAAATGAGTGTTCTGTGGCTAGAGGCAGGGACTATGACACACCAATAGTACACCACTAAATTAAATGAGATGGCAAGGCCGGTGCCATATCTGTTGGCACCTTTATCACAAAAGATAAAGAGGTGCATTCAAGGTTTGCCAACGCATATTCGCAGGCACATGATTACCACCCAAAAAAACACATTTAGGTTGGTGGTTGACCAGGAAGGGAGGTTGTACAATGAGTGGGAAATGGCAGTGGTAGAGGTGAGTAAGAAAGGTGGTGGTGACCGGAACTGGAATGGTAAGCGGTTTGGACGTGGGGGTGCCACTTCAAGAAACAAGGCTGTGAGGGTGGATGACCAGTGTGTAGCCACATCCAGTGTGGGGTTGAAGAGATGTGGTAACTATGGGAAGGAGCATACGAGAGAGTGTAAGGTGGGGATTGAACATCTGCTTCAAATATGGGAAACCTGGTCACATGGCAAGAAACTGTGGAGTGACAAAGTGTTTTAACTATGGTGGAGAGGGTCACCTAAGCAAGGACTGTTAGAGGCCAAGGGTTGAGAGTTTGGAAGCAAAGAAGACAACCAGAACTGAAGGGCAGAAGGCGAGTTCCAGAGCTTTCACAATGACCAGGAGGACGCTAGGATGGAACCTGATGTTATGTCAGGTACGTTTCTAGTAAACCAAACTCTTGCTTATGTATTATTTGATTTTGGTGCTAGTAAGAGTTTTATTTCTACTACTTTTTGTGCTAATTTTCTCGTTAGAAGTTGAAGCATTGATGAGCCTTTCGATGTGAAAACTGCCATAGGTAAGTCTACCAGGATTTCTGATTTGAAAGAAGGTTGTGGCATAGAACTAGAAGGTCATAAGTTTTTTGCTAGACTATTTATGATGGCCTTAAGCAGGTTTAATATAGTCCTACGGATGGACTGCCTAGTACCCTATGAGGCGAATATTTTATGTCGCGAGAAGAAGATCCGTTTGACAGCGCTAGACGGGAGTTCGGTGACGATCTATGGTGATCGAGTTACTATGATCCCAAAGGTAATTTCGATGGTGGTGGCGGGGAAGTGCATGAGGCATGGATGTAGCACCTACCTGGCTTATATGAAGGATGTGGACACGTCAGTACCACAATTGTCTGATGTATTGGTAGTGTGTGATTTCCCAGACGTGTTCCTAGAAGATCTACTAGGTGTGTCACCGAACCGTGAGATTGAGTTTTAGATTGAGCTGATACCTAGTGCTCAACCTGTTGCTAAGTCACCGTACCGATTAGCTCTAACTGAGATGAAAGAACTGATGGTTCAGTTATATAAAAATGTTGGATAAAGGATTCATTCGACCAAGTATCTCTCCCTGGGATGCTCTGGTCTTGTTTGGTAAGAAGATATAGTATGAGGATATGCATCAACTACGGCGAGTTAAACAAGCTGACGGTGAAGAACCAATATCCCTTACCCAGGATTGATGACTTTTTTGATCAGCTATAAGGTGCCAGTTGGTTTTCAAGAATAAACTTTTGATCGGGCTATCACCAACTGAAGGTGAATGAACATGATATTCCTAAAACAGCTTTTCACACACGTTATAGGCACTACGAGTTTCTTGTTATGTCTTTTGGTTTAATCAATGCGCCAACTGCTTTTATGGATTGATTAATTGTGTGTGTCGGCCAATGTTGGATAAATCAGTGATTGTGTTTACTGACGACATTCTGATTTATTCGAATAGCGAGGGGGAGCATGCAGGACACATTCAGGAAGTGTTCGAGATGCTTAGAAAAAAAAACTATATGCCAAGTTCTCCAAGTGTGCATTCTGGTTGCGCGAAGTTTAGTTTCTGGGTCACGTAGTGAATCCTAAAGGATTATGGTAGACCCGATAAAAGTAGAAGCACTGATGCAATATAAGTCTCCAAAGATGCCATCCAAGATTCATAGTTTCTTGGGATTGGTGGGATATTATAGAAGATTCATCCAAGAGCAAGATAAGGCTTTTGATGAGCTAATGGCTAGGTTGACTCAAGCTCTAGGCTTGTCACTACCAGAAGGAAGCGAAGACTTGGTAGTTTATTCAAATGCTTCTTACTCGGGGTTGGGTTGCGTGTTGATGCAACAAGGAAAGGTTATAGCCTACGCATCCCCACAGTTAAAGGTCCATGAAGTTAATTACCCTACTCATGATTTGGAGCTAGCGGTTGTGGTCTTTGCATTGAAGATTTGAAGGCACTATTTATATGGACGAAGTGCACTATCTTCACCAATCACAAGAGCTTGAAGTACTTCTTTGAGTAGAAGGACCTGAATATGAGGCAAAGGAGATGACTAGAACTTATAAAGGATTATGATTATGATATCTGTTACCATCCGGGCAAGGCCAATGTAGTGGCGGATGCTGTTAGCCGAAAGGAAAAACCCGAACCAATCCTGGTGAAAGCTTATGAATTGGTTATGACCTTCGATGTGATGAAGTAGGTCAAGGATATTCAAGATGAAGCACTGAAAAAAGACTGAAATAACTCTGAAAGGATGAAGGGTTTAGACACAGAGTTTGGTGAAAACACTCTCGGTGTTAGAACCCGATTTGGATGGAAGTGGATCACTCGTTATGAAAATCTACGATGGCGAATTATGAATGAAGCTCATAAGACTCGATATTTCATTCATCCCGATGCTATGAAGATGTATCACGATATGAAGAAAGCTAATTGTAGGTCGGGCATGAAGCGTGATGTAGCGAAGTGTGTGAGTTAGTGCCTTACTTGCTTGCAAGTGAAGGCGGAGCATAAGAAGCCATACGAAAAGATACAACATTTAGATATACCCGAGTGGAAGTGGGAGCATATCACCATGGATTTTATTACGAAGCTATCACATACCGCGAGGGGATACAATGCTATATGGGTGATAGTTGATCGTCTGACGAAGAATGCTCACTTTCTGCCGATCCGCGAAGCGTATTCATATGAGAGGTTAGCAAGAGGGTACGAAACTTATGAAAGTAAAGAAAGGGGCCTTACAAACAAAGCTATCACGTAGTGCGAGAGGGTACGAAACGTATGATGATCGGGGCTTTACAAATTGATAATCATATGTCTCCAAGATTTAGAGGTTCAAGAACATAAAGTTTATAAATAAAAAATCTATCAACAAAACTAATAATAAAATTTACCAAACCCTAATATTTATACTAATTTTTAACGACGTAAAGGTTATGATAAATAATAAAACGATACACTAAATAAACTAAAAAATAATTAAAACATATTTTTTAACTTAAAATAATAGATGCTCTTGCATCATCATATTCTTTGCGTTGGAGAAAAGACTCGACCTCGAGTCTTGCACATGCCACCGGGGTCAAAATGGAAATGGAGAAACCCTGTTACACTTCCACCGATACCCGTTCAAATATTTCCCATGCTTGCTTTTTCTTGGCTTGTCCCCCTGAACCCTTCTGCATCCATGAAAGACGAAACGTAAGAAACACTTTTTCTAGTTTCGTCTTTAACAAATTTTCAACCACGCGTGTTGCGAAGGATTCTTTCCTCTCTAACTAAGATTTAAAATGAAATGTAAGAAACCAAATGAATGAAAAAACTTAAACCCACATCAATTCATTGGGCCTATCCGAATGTATGGAATCAAGATGAATGAATCACATTCTTCTCTCTAGTTTTTCTCTTGTTTATGTCTAATTTATAATAAGTTAAATACACAAAGTGCTATCCGCGTGAAACCTATTCTCCGATATTTTTATTTAATTGATGATTTAATTCATTTTTGTGTTTCTTCTTTGTCTTCATAATCCCACTGAATCATCAGATCATCACATCCTCCCCTCTTCACTTATGGAACATGAGCTGATAACCACAAAAACAGTCGCGAGCACCTCGCTCTCACCACTGTTGGTTTTGTTTTTTATGATCAAAGCATACAATGGATTGCATAACTTCAGCAAATTCCTTTTTGTTTCGTTTCAAATACCAGGTAAATAACTTATTGCTTCTATAATCTTTATATATTTTAAATCATGTACGTCACAAAGAAGCAGTCAAACATTGAATATGACGGTGTTAATGCAATATCCAATGTTTTCAAAGTTAGATTGGACAGTGAACCGGATGTCATACTGCTTCGTTGGACGGAGCAGATATAAGAATCGAATAAAATTATAATTATGTTAATAAATATGTATGAAAAAATTCTGAAATAATAAAAAAATATACAAACCGGTTCAAGCAGTGTGACCACTGATTTAATTACTTGTGGATTTTTTTTTTTGAAATGGGTGATTTTGGAAATATGTGATAATGTTTGGATAAATTTTAGAAGTGTCTTAAATTGTAGGGGTTCCGAAAACAGTATTATAGAATCATCCCATGTGGCACCACCCAACACTTGCCAAAGATGAATTCAAGTTTATGTTGTCTTAAATCACATTTACGGATTCTGTTGATTCCATAAACCTTACTCACGGCTCAAGTTACCCCGTTGTGGACCCCTTAATTGACCTATTCATTTTTTTAATCTTTTCCTTAAATCCGTAAATGTAGATTATAATAGCAACTTCAATACTAATAAATAACCCAACCAACTTTTATTTATTTATATATTTTATATAAATTTATCAAAAATTTTATTTAATGACCCATACGTGATCCTAATAAATGACCCAACCAATCTTATTAACCTTACTCATGGCTCAAGTTACCCCGTTAGTGGACCACTTAATTGAGATATTCATTTTTTTTATCTTTTCCTTAAATTCGTAAATGTAGATTATAGCAACAATTTCAATCCTAATAAATAACAAAAAACTTTTATTTTTTTATTTGTTTTGTTATAAATTTAACAAAATTTTATTTAATGACCCATACATAATGACCCGAATAAATAACCCAACCAATCTTATTAAATGTCTATAAAATTTATTTTTATTTTATTTGCATCTAGAAACACTTCTTGTCTTTTCTTTCAAATTTTTTTACTTTTATTTTATTCGCATCTAAATTCTTATGTTGTTTATAAAGTTTGAAAATAATGTTAAATTTAACTTGATTTAGGGACAAAAAGTGCAATTACCATATAAAAGATTGCACTATTTTTAAAATTTTAAAATTTTAAGAACTAAACTTGTAATGACTATACAAAGGTTTGGACTAATTTGTTATTTTCAAAGTCAATGGACTAAACATACAATATATTCAAACCACGGGGACCATCTATGCAAAATTTTCTTTTAATATAAAAACAAAATTATTAAGGTTTTATTTAAAGTAACATTAATGGAGCAAATAATAAAATGAAGTTGAAAAAAAATTGTAATTAAAATATAAAAATAAAAGATACAATATCATAAAAATTACAAGTAATGATATTTGTTTCAATATTATCTGGTTGAGTAGATTGTTCGTCTTGAGAACGATTTGGTACTCTGAGTCAATTGTACATTAAAATCCAACTCTAGCGGTGGAAAATGTTGATACTATGGTCTTTGGTTTTAATCTAAATCGAAAAATTAAAGATATATGTGAGCAATAGTTATAAAGTGAGTGCATACGAGAGCTAAACATGTCGGTGAAAACATGTTCACTACCTAAATGTAGGCATCTTGTGGTGTTTGTATTATACCCTCTCCATAGTTTAAGGGATCCGCTTCATTAAATATACCTTGTTGAAAGTTTACATGTGAGGTGCCTTCACCAAATGTGATGTTGTGCTCAACTTCTACTAGTTTAGTGTCTCTTTCGTCTTGTAGGTTATTTTGTTAGCCTCCTTTGTGACCATGCCTGTTTCACATCATGGTATGTTTTGTGGTACCATGTTGTCCTTGTAAAGTTGACCAACTCTGTTCATATATATGATGGATGATACGGATGATATGTTTCATTAACCATTCCTATGATATTAATTGTCATGTCTCCAACTGGAAATACTGTTATGGACCCATATACATATATATACATATATTTGGCAGTCAGTTGATATATCTAGATGAATACGACATAATAGCAAAAGGGATTCTTGTAGAACTTTTAAACTTTATTAGCCTGGTTATCAAACACATCACTTGGAAT
This sequence comes from Flaveria trinervia, assembly GCA_025506515.1. NCBI lineage: Eukaryota > Viridiplantae > Streptophyta > Magnoliopsida > Asterales > Asteraceae > Flaveria > Flaveria trinervia. Next base: position 61,577,620 of record CM046456.1, on the reverse strand, counting down.
AGCAAATTTTTTAGTAATGTTTTGGTGTACACTTCTTTGGTTTAGTTGGACAGAACCGTTAGCGTTCTGAGGGGTTTCGCGGTTCTTTAAAGTGGGTGTTCACCCCTAGATGGGGATGAACTAGCTTGCTGCTTTGTTGAACGCCTCCACTTTTTAAGAATCCAACTTAACAATCCTATCATAGATTGAGAATTGTATTGATCCATTTTTGTGATGAGAGAGATGATGAGGATGTGTGTGTCAAAAATATAGAAACTAATATTGATCTGAAATGATAATCTAAATACAAGATCTCAGAATCTCAAAATCATAAGAATTGAAACATCGATGTGATGATAAGAACAAAGAACAGAAATGTGAACTCAAAATGAGCAACAAGATCAAGGTTTCATCAAAGCAATGAAAACCTTAAAACTAGAGATATGATCAAGATCAAAACAGAAAACAATCTTCAGAGAGTTTTTTGAGAGCTGGCTTAAAACCTTCATAAGAAACCCTGCCGAAACAATATAAGGACTCGACAGAATAGCAGCAGTAGACATAGGCAAACCGGGTTTTGGGCCGGACCCGGAACCGGTTTCAAACCGGGTTCGGTCCGGCCGGTTTTTTGGAACCGGGTATGGGTGAACCCGGGTTCGGGTACGGGTCGGGTTGGGCAAACTTAAAACCCTACCCGGCCTACCCGGTTAGGGTCGGGTCCGGACCGGGTCGGGTCCAAAACCGGGTACAACCGGTTTTTTTTTTAATTGCTATTAATATTAATATTATTAGTAGTATTATTATTATTACGATTGTTATTACTATTATTATTATTACAATTATTATTATTATTATTATTATTATTATAACAACATTAAAAAACATCTATAACTCATTAATTTATTATTTATTTATTAAAATAACTTAAAAAATACATTAACGAATCAATAACTAATCGACTATTTTCTTCGAGAGGCTTCATCAAATGCTAATTATTCGTCGGATATACCAGAAGATACTCCTTCTTCTACCTTTTCATCGTGTACTTTACATTCGATTGCAATTTCATCTTCAAGATTTGTTTTGTCTTGTATACGATCCATCGCGTCTAAGTGGTCTTTTAAACAAATGCACATCTCCACCGCTTCCGGAGTTAATCTTGTTCTCCGTAATGATAATACCCTGCCACTAACAGAAAACGCAGACTCCGAAGCTACCGTAGAAGCTTGGACGGTTAGTAAATCACGGGCCATAGCAGAAAGAATTGGAAATTGGGATTCCTTTCCTTTCCACCGAGCCAAAATATCAAATGCATGATAATCTTGAGTAGTCATAGTTGAAATAAAATTCTTCGTACTATATACACCAAGTTCGCTTGTTGGGGCGTTACCTCTTTGACGTTTAGCCGTCACATCCCGAACAACATGGCATAGTCATAACAGGGTCTTTAAACGACATACTAGCACTTGAGGTTGATTCTCTTTGCGTAGTTATATTTACGTTAGGTCCATATTTATTTAAATAAAAATTATAAATAATTTTCAAACTTTTATTAAAAACATCTTTTGCCTCGGTTGAAAAATTGGGGTTTTCGTCATGTATATCCAAATTGTCATTTATCTCGTCTATTAAATATTCTACCCCCGCAACATTTAAAAAAGGATTTAAAGCAGCGGCACAAGTAAAAACGGGTGGTAACTCAAGAAAATATTTTTTTTAAACTTGTCTTTCATTGGTTCTATCATTTCTCTAAACATACTATTTTTATTTTGAAAATTTTTAAAATTCAAAGCCATGAAATATAATTCTTGAAGCACCGAATAACTAGTGGGATAATAAACTCCCGATAATTTTGTAGTGAGTTTTTAAACACCTCAAGAAATTCGGATAAATGTTCAATATTTTTCCAACCCAAATCCGGAAACAGGTCGGCTTCGCAATTATCCGAAAGACTATTATGAAAAGCTTTTAAAGTGCCTTTTTTGTTTTATTGGACAATCAAACATATGACAAGTCGAATTCCACCTAGTAGGTACATCCCAATTAGGCCCTAAAAATCTAGATTCTGTATCTTTACAAAGTTGTTTATAATCTTGAAATCTTTTTCTACTTTTTTTAAAAACATCGAGTAACATAAATCGAAAAGCTTTTATAAAGCTATCAACAAATTGTACGGATAGACCATCTTGTACTACTAAATTAACAATATGTGCAACACAACGAGTATGAAAAAAATCACCGTTTGCAATCGGAAGATATTTTAATTTTAATTTTTCAACCGTGGTTGTGTTGTTGGAAGCGTTATCAAATGCCATTGAAAATATTTTATTTTGTAAATTAAAAGTAGTTATTACATTATCCAAAAAGTAAAATAAATACTCTCCGGTGTGTGGATACGGAAATAGATCAAATGCAATCGTACGTTTCATCATTTGCCATGAACTGGGATCTACCCAATGAGCGGTGACGCAAAGGTACTATTCGGGCAAACCGTGTGGCGCCGACCAAACGTCACTAGTTAAGTTTACACCGGTATTTAAATTTTCAAATAATACAATTAAATCATTTTTTGCTTGCTTCCACAATTTTAAACAATAACGTCTAAGTGTAATACGACTTACGTGAGTGTAACGAGGTTGAAGCGTCTCTCGAATTAAGTTGGTTAACTGAGGGTTGTCGAAGTGATTGAAAGGCAAAGCTTCTTGAATCACGAACTTTGCCATTCGATCTCGAACTTCATTAACGTTGTAATTAAAGATTCCACCGTCTCCACTCAATTGTGTTTGTTGCGAATCCGGATTACTTTTCAACGACTTACAAAACTTCTTGGTAATGTGTTTGTTTAAAATCGTGTTAGAATCTTTAGCAAGTAAAGCTCCACAAAACTTGCAACGAGTCTTTACAGATCCGTCACTCAACTCAACCATATCCCAATTGCACCAAACATCCATGTTACGATTGTGTGGAAGAACACGAACGACGGTTGGAGAGTTCGATTAACCTTGACCAACGGAAGATTGAGAGTGAGCCATATTGAGATTTGAGAATAAACGAGAGTAAACGAGAGTATTGTTTGAGTTTTTTGCGTATGTTTTTTGTGTTTGAAGCTTAGGTACCTTACCATATCAACCCACACCTATTTATACTTATTTTAGAGGCAAAAACAACAAAAAAACGGTCAAATTTCGTCCCCAACGGCTAATAGCCGTTAAAAACGGCTAGAAAAAAAAAACGGTCGAAACCGGGTCCAACCCGGGTTCAACCGGTTCGGGTCCGGTTCCGGGTCGGGTCCGGTTCCTATGATTTCCAAACACCCCAAACCGGGTTGAAACCGTCGGTTTTATCCGGGTACGAATCGGGTACACCCGGTAATGGGTTGTACCCGGACCCAGGTCCGGTTCGGGTACACCGGGTCGGGTCCGTACCCGGTTTTTATGTGCATGTCTAAGCAGCAGCACCCAAAAAATGCAGCAGCCCATACACTAAAGCAGCCCATACACTGAAGCAGCCCACTCAACAGCAGCCCATACACTGCAGCAGCCCACTCAACAGCAGCCCACATTAGCAGCATCAACCCATCTCAGCAGCAGCCCAAATCAACAAAAAATACAATTAGAAAAAACAAATAAAAGATAATAAATTGCAGAATTTGAAGATTGAATTATATAAAAACTAACTTTCCATTTTAACAGCCCCCCTTAATTCAATACTACAAATTCATCGAACATGTTTAACTTGGAACACAACTCCTCATGTTGACTGACTAACAACCCTTTTGTAACACATCAGCTAATTGATATTTAGATTTAATTGAAATAGCTTTGATAAAACCAGATGAGATTTTTTCTCTTAAAAAAAATAAATCCATTTCAAAATGTTTAGTTCGATCGTGAAACACTAGGTTTTCAGAAATAGAAACAGCAGTTGTGTTGTCACAAAATAATTCAATGGAAGGTTAACTGAAACACCTAACTCACTCAACAAGTTAGACAACCAAATTAACTCGCATGCAACACTACACATGGACTTGTACTCAGCCTCTGCAGTGGACCGTGACATTGTTCCCTGCTTTTTACTTTTCCAAGAGACCAGAGAATTACCAAAAAACACACAGAACCCAGTAACAGGCTTTCGAGACTCTAAACATTTTCCCCAATCAAAGTCAGCAAATGCAGACAGATTCAAATTATCATATTTTGACAACATAATACCTTTACCAGGGCTTCTTTTTAAATATCTTAAAAGCCTAAGAGCAAGTTGAACATGCCCTTCACATGGACTATGCATAAATTGACTCAAAAACTGAACCGCGTAACAAATATCAGGTCGAGTATGAGACAAATATATGAGTTTACCAATCAACTTCTGATAACCAGTAATGTAACATTTCGTATTTTCGTTAACTAAAAGTTAACTTCGTTTACTCTTACAAGGATTATCTTTGTCAATTTTGAAACTCATGTGTTGTTTGTGCTTATTCATTGAGTTTTTATGTATGAAAGTTAAAAATATAAATAGTAAAAAAAATAATTTTTATTAATAAAAGAAATAATAATAAGAATTATAATAATAATAATAATAACATTAATAATAATAAATAAAATAAATTGTATAGTTACTAAACTTAACAATGTTTAAAACTTTAAGCAGTTAAAGTTTGGGGTTAATTGCAAAATTTGAAACTTTAATTAATAGGTTTATACACAAAATGGTAAATAATAAACTAGAGGGACCATTTGTGTAATAATGAAAAGTCAAACCTTTCCTCCGTTTTTCCGGTGAGCTCGCCGGCCGAACTCCGGCCAAGTCCGGCGGGACTCTAAACCGACTAAAACCACCCGAATTTGATCCCAAATCGTTACCAATCGGTTACCGAGCAAAACTCGACCCCGTTAATGCACATTAATTCGTGTTTAAGCCGGTTATGGGTGTCGATTTAACTTGGTAACCGACGACATCAAGTTCACAACCGTTTGGCAATTAAAATCTCATAATAATCCAATTAATCGAACATACACAATCATTTAACTATCTCTAGTCTATTCTCATTGCCAATTTCTCCTGAAACGCTCAAAATCACCAAAATCAAACATCATCTTCGTCGTGACCTGCAACGAACGTGTTCATCATCTTCCGAGCTTCAATTGTTGAAATTGACATAGGGCTTTGCATCAAGACCAACTCTCGAAGCTGTCCACGAGTTTAATTTGGTTTTCATCATCATTTGCATATCCATCGAATTCGATTCTCGACCGCGACTTGTTCATTGTTGTGGCAACGTTCAATTCAAACGTAACCGGGTAATTAGATACATGTATATGCTCGATTAAACAAGGGGAACAAAAGCCCTATGATTGCACACGTTTACATTAACAAATTGGGGTTTGATTGGGGTAAACAAATTCTAGGGTTTATATTAGAATTGGGTTTTGCTTATATGGGTTTTTAATGTTTTAAAACCAAGATCTACCGCGGCTGGATGCCTTGATTCACTGGTTAAACACTCTCATCACCACTTAGAGGTCCCGGGTTCGAACCCGGGCACCCTCAAACATTTTTTAAGGCTTTTCAGCCCTTAAATAAATTATAGAAAATTTTTAATAAATATAAAAAGGGTTTTTGTAAACTCTAAATATTTTTCAAAGACATCAAATTATTTTCTATAATTTTTCTAAAGTTAATTAATTAATTTTTTTATATATAAAGAATTTTAACAAAGGATGTTCTTGGTTAATTTCTATTAAAATGGACTTTGAATGATAAATTAATAAATTATTATTGGTCCAAATATTACTATTAAGTTATTATCGTTAAAATCTTGATTATTTCAAATATTTATTCAAGTTTATATTTAAACTTCACTAGCTATTAACGATGAGCTAATGTTATTTTTTTTATAATAATTTACACAAATGGTATATTCCTTTGTACATTTTTTTTGACGACTACAAAGATCCCCAAACTCCACTCGAAATTTTAACTCTCGTTAAATCAATAATTCAATTATTAAACTTAAATCTTGTAATTACATATGTTTAGGTGCCTTGTGACGTTATCTTGAAACGACGTTTGCTATTCTTAAATAATCTCCGTTATATACATATTATCACGTGAGTTTTCCTTGCCCCATTTTATTTTATTTCACACTACTTTGGGGTGAAACATGATTATCTATACATTGTACACTTATTAACGTTTGAGACTTGTAAGCACATGCAATTCATCTTATTATTATGTCATGGTTATTTGTGTATTGTAAGTGTTTATATGAGATACATAGTTTTGTTTACAATCATTAACTATTGCTAGCCTGGCGACGTCTTAGATCTTTGGGCCTGACAAGCCTATTGGTGCTAAAGTCGATGTATTGCCGACTCCTAGGAGCCGTATGCTTGTGCACTAGGGAACCAAATACACTTAGCCAATCTTTTATACTTGTAATCAAGTCGAGGTTTGATTGTAACGTTATGTGTTCTATAACCTTACTAGCTTATAACCTATGACATGAATTGCTACTCGTAACCTTTTTCTTATTATGTATGAAAATCTTGGAAACTCACCAACTATTTTTAGTTGACTCTTATTTTTATCATGTTTCAGGAAATCCCCAAGTTTAAGTGGACTTTTGAAGCTTGAAATAAAACTAGGACTTGGACCTAGTTAAATAAATAATGTTATGCTACGTTTTGTTTTGTTTGGGATTATTTCATGTTTTGAGACTTATGTTTGTAATGACTTTCGAAACTTATAATTTTAATAATTACACTTAAATATAGCGTTATGTGGCTGTGAACAATCTTAACCCTCACATCTCGACGATTCCGCCGTCAAGGTTGGGGTGTGACAGATTGGTATCAGAGCCCATAACTATAGGGATTTAGGTTATTAGTAATGGTGACCTAGACTATAGCTTATGCATGAACCTCATAGGATAATATTTATATTCTTAGAAATATATATATTGTTACATGCTACATAATGCTATACTTTACTTATGTGCAACTTGATGCCTTAGCATAGGTTGCCTTGTAATTTTCTAAACTTTGTTACTTGTCTCCCTAAACTTAACTTTGACTCATTGACTCTTCCCGACAAATGAAACTTCTTAATCTTATTCTCGTCAACACGTGGAATCGTATACTTATGCTTAAGAATTAAATCTTTAGACTTATGTCTAATCTATGTAAATCTCATCATGGTTTTGATTTCATAACCTAAGAAATTTGTGTGACACATGGACACCTGTATTCTGGATTTCCTGGCAAAAGGCCCTCGGGCTAAGGCAAGCATATCGCATAAATCCTACGGGACTAGTTATGCTTACCTGGGGATTTCTGGGATGAGTGATAAACCATGGTCAACATACACGAATTTCTAAGGCGAGTGGGTCAACTTACCTTGACGTGTCAACGTTTCCAAATGGTGATGCGTTACCAAATGGAACCATTCCATGTGCCTTACAACTTTTTGCCTTATCCTTGTTGAACATTAATCCCTGTTATTCCAATTCTCATATCTAACTCATTTGTATATTCCAGCATGTCTCGTCATCATGGAAAGCGTGGAAGTTCCGATCGTAAGTTAGCCGCCATGATTGCTCGACAAATGGCTGCTGTCATTCCACCATGGTTGCTGAACTTAATAGCACCTTAATGACCAACGCTAGCAACAATGGAAATGGTCATGGAGAGAATAGCAACAATCAAAACGGGAACAATCAACATGGGAATAATCAAACTTGCACCTTCAAACACTTCAGCTCTTGCAAGCCCACTAGTTTTAGTGGCAAGGAAGGAGCCACTGGTCTTCTTGAGTGGTTTGAAAGCATGGAGAATACCTTTATCAATTGTGAGTGTCCCGATGCACTCAAGGTTCGTTATGCCACTAGTATGTTCCAACAAAGGGCTCTTACTTGGTGGAATAGCGAGAAGAGGAATCGTGGACCCGATGCTATTCTAGCACTTACATGGGAAGAGTTCAAGAACATCGCCATCGCGAAGTTCTGCCCAAGGAGTGAATTGCAAAAGCTGGAAGAAGAGTTTTGGAATTTGAAACAAAATGATGGTGATCATTTGGCCTACTCAACTAGGCATCATGAGTTGAGTATACTGCTACCCCATATGGTCGACACGGTCCCCGCAACATCGAGAAGTTCATTAAGGGTGTACCACCCCAAATTCAAGATGCTGTGGTGGGTAGCCGACCCACAACCTTGGAAGAAGCCATTACAATCACCGCTCAACTCACCGAGAACCATATAAGAGCGGGCACCATGTCTGTGAAGGGTGCAAAGAAGGTGGAGAAGACGGCTACCGAGGCGGTTAAGGAGACCAAAGCTGAACCGTCTAACAGCCATAACAACAACAAGAAGCGCAAGTTCACACTGGCGCGTAACTATGCCGTGGCTGCACCCAAACAACCCCAAAGACAACCTGTACCTGCGGCTACATCTGTGGCACAAGTGCCTGGGGCTAGGGCTTATGCTGGTCCGCAACCGATGTGCAGCACGTGTAGGTATCATCATCCAGGGAATCAACCATGCCGCATTTGCACCTTGTGCGGTAAATATGGTCATTTGGTGGCAACTTGCCACCGTGCACCTAACAATGCCGCTGTGGTCACAAACCGTGTTTGCTACAACTGTGGGGAACCTGGCCATTTTCGCCCACAATGCCCTCGTCTTGTGGGTAATGTTCCACAAGCCCGAGGACGTGCTTTCAACATCAACGCTAACCAAGCACAAGCAAACAACGATGTGGTGAATGGTACGTTAACTCACCCTTAAATTTTGTGATCGAATTCATTTCATATTTTACCTGTATTGTTAAATACCTTAAAAAATTGAACAGGTATGTTCCTTATTAACAAAACTTATGCCTATGTCCTATTTGATTCTGGAGCCGATAAAAGTTTTGTTTCATTAGAGTTTGAACCCATACTTGCTAAGCCACATACGAAACTAGAAAGACCTCTTACTGTTGAAGTTGCCGATGGAGAACCAATTACCGTTGACGTTATCGTTCGTGATTGCATCTTAAGTCTTGACACGCATGACTTTCTTATCGATCTTATCCCTATGAAACTTGGAAGTTTTGACGTCATCATTGGTATGGATTGGTTAGCCAAACACCATGCTGAGATCATTTGTTTCGAGAAGTGCATTCGTATACCGTTACCCTCTGGAGATACGTTGAAGGTGTTCGGTGAAAAATCTTCTAAAGGGCTTAAACTCATGTCTTGCACTCAAGCCCGAAAGTGCTTAAACAAGAAGTATATGGCCTTCTTGGCTTATGTGGTCAACACGAAAGTCAAAGGGAAAGAACTTAAGGATGTCCCTATCGTACGAGACTTTCCTGAAGTATTCCCGATGACCTTAGTGGTTTACCTCCCGTGCGTGAAGTCGAGTTTAAAATTGACTTGATACCGGGAGCAAACCCCGTGGCCAAGTCACCGTATCGGCTTGCACCATCGGAAATGCAAGAACTCTCTTGTCAACTGCAAGAGCTGTCCGAGAAGGGCTTCATCCGTCCTAGTTCTTCGCCTTGGGGTGCACCTGTTCTTTTCGTGAAGAAGAAAGATGGATCGTTTCGTATGTGCATCGATTATCGCGAGCTTAACAAACTTACCATCAAGAATCGTTATCCTCTTCCTCGCATCGATGACTTGTTTGATCAACTTCAAGGAGCTGCCATATTCTCGAAAATTGATCTACGTTCTGGATATCATCAATTACGAGTTCATGAGGATGACATCCCAAAGACCGCTTTTCGTACTCGTTATGGACACTATGAGTTTATGGTGATGCCTTTTGGCTTAACCAATGCTCCTGCTGTCTTCATGGATCTCATGAACCGAGTATGCAAGCCTTATCTAGACAAGTTTGTGATTGTCTTTATTGATGACATACTTATCTATTCCAAGTCCAACACCGATCATGAGCTGCATTTGAGATTGGTTCTTGAGTTGTTAAAGAAAGAGCAATTGTACGCAAAGTTCTCGAAGTGTGATTTCTGGCTCGAGGAAGTTCAATTTCTAGGACACGTGGTGAATAGCCAAGGAATTCACGTTGATCCTGCAAAGGTGGAAGCTGTGAAGAATTGGTGTGTTCCTACAACTCCTACCGAAGTTCGTTCTTTTCTTGGTCTTGCTGGTTATTATCGGCGTTTCATTGCCAATTTCTCGAGGATCGCGAAACCGCTCACCACTTTGACACAAAAGAATAAACCCTTCGAGTGGGGTTCCGAGCAAGAAGAAGCTTTTGAAGCGTTAAAGCATAAGTTGTGCAATGCTCCTATATTGACCCTACCCAATGGAAACGACGATTTCACCGTGTATTGTGATGCATCTAAGCAAGGCCTTGGTTGTGTTCTTATGCAACGAGGGAAGGTCATAGCTTACGCATCGAGGCAATTGAAGGTTCACGAGGTGAATTACACAACTCATGATCTCGAGCTTGGTGCTGTTGTATTTGCTTTGAAGATTTGGAGGCACTACCTGTATGGTACGCAATGTATAGTCTACACCGATCACAAAAGCCTTCAACACGTTTTCAATCAAAAAGATCTCAATATGAGACAACGTCGTTGGGTGGAGTTGATTAGTGACTATGATTGTGACATTCGTTACCATCCTGGTAAAGCAAACGTTGTGGCCGATGCACTGAGCCGAAAGATTCACAACAAGATGATCTCATTCCAAGAAATTCGAGATCGACGTCAATGGTTTGACACCTTGGGAGAGTTCGATACTGAAATTCGACTAGATGTCAATGAGACCACCGTACTACTACAAAACCTGAGAATAGATAGTGACATCGAGTCTAGCATCCTGAGGCTCAACAAATGGTTCAACGAGAAGGAAGAATGAAGGATGAGTTGGAGCATAATCTTTTAACCCAATTGGAAATGAAACCCAATGGGTTGATGTACTTCGCCAATCGTATTTGGGTTCCAAATCGCGATAACATTCGTACCTTTATTATGAACGAAGCTCATCAAACTCGTTATTCTATTCATCCGGGTTCCGATAAGATGTACATGGACCTACGTGGTCAATATTGGTGGCCTGGAATGAAGAAAGACATAGCGACTTATGTAGCTAAGTGCCTCACATGTACGAAAGTTAAAGCCGAACATCAACGTCCAAGTGGATTACTTGAGCAACCCGAGATCCCTATGTGGAAATGGGAACACATATCCATGGACTTCATAACAAAGCTACCCCGAACCTCTCGAGGACATGATAGCATATGGGTGATCGTTGACCGATTGACCAAGTCGGCACATTTCATACCCATACGCGACACCTACAAGACATCAAAGTTAGCTCGTATATACGTTGATGAGATTGTAAGTCGCCATGGGGTACCTCTGCACATTATATCCGACCGAGATGCTCGTTTCACTTCACATTTTTGGTCGTCTATGCAAGAACTTTTGGGTACACAATTAGATCTAAGCACGGCTTACCATCCTCAAACTGATGGTCAAACCGAGCGAACGATCCAAACTTTAGAAGATTTGCTACGTCTCTGTGTTCTTGACTTTGGTGGAGATTGGGATACGCATCTACCGCTCGCGGAATTTTCGTATAACAATAGTTACCACTCGAGTATCAAGATGGCACCGTTTGAAGCACTTTATGGTCGAAAATGTCGTTCACCGATCTGTTGGACCGACATTGGTGAAAAATTCATCACTGGTCCTGAACTTATACAAGAGACGACCGATAAAGTTTCTATTATTCGCAAGAACCTTGAAGTGGCGAGAAGTCGTCAAAAGAGTTATGCTGATAAGCGACGTAAGCCATTAGAATTCCAAGTTGGGGAGATGGTTCTTCTCAAGGTTTCACCATGGAAAGGGGTGGTTCGTTTTGGAAAGAAGGGCAAACTGGCTCCAAGGTTTGTAGGACCTTTCAAAATCCTGAAAAGGATTGGGAAAGTGGCTTATAAACTAGAGTTACCTTCCGACCTTAGTGGAATTCATCCCGTATTTCACGTCTCAAATTTGAGAAAATGCTTGGCTGACGAAAGTCTGCATGTTCCGTTGGAAGACATCCAGATTGACGAGTCATTGCATTTTGTCGAGAAGCCCGTTGAGATCATGGATCGCATTATGAAGAAGACTAGAACCACAACAACCCCAATCGTCAAGGTTCGTTGGGAAAATAAACGTGGCGCTGAATTTACTTGGGAACGCGAGGAGCACATGAAGAGGAGATACCCGTTCTTATTTGTATAGTTTTTCTTTTAATTTCGGGACGAAATTCTTTTAAGTTGGGGAGACTGTAACATTTCGTATTTTCGTTAACTAAAAGTTAACTTCGTTTACTCTTACAAGGATTATCTTTGTCAATTTTGAAACTCATGTGTTGTTTGTGCTTATTCATTGAGTTTTTATGTATGAAAGTTAAAAATATAAATAGTAAAAAAAAATAATTTTATTATTAATAAAAGAAACAATAATAAGAATTATAATAATAATAATAATAACATTAATAATAATAAATAAAATAAATTGTATAGTTACTAAACTTAACAATGTTTAAAACTTTAAGCAGTTAAAGTTTGGGGGTTTAATTGCAAAATTTGAAACTTTAATTAATAGGTTTATACACAAAATGGTAAATAATAAACTAGAGGGACCATTTGTGTAAATAATGAAAAGTCAAACCTTTCCTCCTGTTTTTCCGGTGAGCTCGCCGGCCGGACTCCGGCCAAGTCCGGCGGGACTCTAAACCGACTAAAACCACCCGAATTTGATCCCAAATCGTTACCAATCGGTTACCGAGCAAAACTCGACCCCGTTAATGCACATTAATTCGTGTTTAAGCCGGTTATGGGTGTCGATTTAACTTGGTAACCGACGACATCAAGTTCACAACCGTTTGGCAATTAAAATCTCATAATAATCCAATTAATCGAACATACACAATCATTTAACTATCTCTAGTCTATTCTCATTGTCAATTTCTCCTGAAACGCTCAAAATCACCAAAATCAAACATCATCTTCGTCGTGACCTGCAACGAACGTGTTCATCATCTTCCGAGCTTCAATTGTTGAAATTGACATAGGGCTTTGCATCAAGACCAACTCTCGAAGCTGTCCACGAGTTTAATTTGGTTTTCATCATCATTTGCATATCCATCGAATCGATTCTCGACCGCGACTTGTTCATGTTGTGGCAACGTTCAATTCAAACGTAACGGGTAATTAGATACATGTATATGCTCGATTAAACAAGGGGAACAAAAGCCCTATGATTGCACACGTTTACATTAACAAATTGGGGTTTGATTTGGGGTAAACAAATTCTAGGGTTTATATTAGAATCTGGGTTTTGCTTATATGGGTTTTTAATGTTTTAAAACCAAGATCTACCGCGGCTGGATGCCTTGATTCACTGGTTAAACACTCTCATCACCACTTAGAGGTCCGGGTTCGAACCCGGGCACCCTCAAACATTTTTTAAGGCTTTTCAGCCCTTAAATAATTATAGAAAATTTTTAATAAATATAAAAAGGGTTTTTGTAAACTCTAAATATTTTTCAAAGACATCAAATTATTTTCTATAATTTTTCTAAAGTTAATTAATTAATTTTTTTATATATAAAGAATTTTAACAAAGGATGTTCTTGGTTAATTTCTATTAAAATGGACTTTGAATGATAAATTAATAAATATTATTGGTCCAAATATTACTATTAAGTTATTATCGTTAAAATCTTGATTATTTCAAATATTTATTCAAGTTTATATTTAAACTTCACTAGCTATTAACGATGAGCTAATGTTATTTTTTTTATAATAATTTACACAAATGGTATATTCCTTTGTACATTTTTTTTGACGACTACAAAGATCCCCAAACTCCACTCGAAATTTTAACTTTCGTTAAATCAATATTCAATTATTAAACTTAAATCTTGTAATTACATATGTTTAGGTGCCTTGTGACGTTATCTTGGAACGACGTTTGCTATTCTTAAATAATCTCCGTTATATACATATTATCACGTGAGTTTTCCTTGCCCCATTTTATTTTATTTCACACTACTTTGGGGTGAAACATGATTATCTATACATTGTACACTTATTAACATTTGAGACTTGTAAGCACATGCAATTCATCTTATTATTATGTCATGGTTATTTGTGTATTGTAAGTGTTTATATGAGATACATAGTTTTGTTTACAATCATTAACTATTGCTAGCCTGGCGACGTCTTAGATCTTTGGGCCTGACAAGCCTATTTGGTGCTAAAGTCGATGTATTGCCGACTCCTAGGAGCCGTATGCTTGTGCACTAGGGAACCAAATACACTTAGCCAATCTTTTATACTTGTAATCAAGTCGAGATTTGATTGTAACGTTATGTGTTCTATAACCTTACTAGCTTATAACCTATGACATGAATTGCTACTCGTAACCTCTTTCTTATTATGTATGAAAATCTTGGAAACTCACCAACTATTTTTAGTTGACTCTTATTTTTATCATGTTTCAGGAAATCCCCAAGTTTAAAGTGGACTTTTGAAGCTTGGAAATAAAACTAGGACTTGGACCTAGTTAAATAAATAAATGTTATGCTACGTTTTGTTTTGTTTGGGATTATTTCATGTTTTGAGACTTATGTTTGTAATGACTTTCGAAACTTATAATTTTAATAATTACACTTAAATATAGCGTTATGTGGCTGTGAACAATCTTAACCCTCACATCTCGACGATTCTGCCGTCAAGGTTGGGGTGTGACAAGTAACATCAACCAATTTATCACTGTTATCCTTACACATATTCATGACCACATAATTTTGTTTTATAGGTGTACTAACAGGCTTACAAGCAGTGTAACTAAATTCAGACAATGACTCAATGCAATACTTCCTTTGAGACAAGCACACACCTCTTTCTTACCTAATTACTTCTATACCTAGAAAATACTTCAATTCACCCAAGTCTTTAATTAAAAATTTAGATTGTAATAATCATTTTATTTTTCCAATTTCATCTAAATTATTCCCAGTTAATATAATATCATCTACATAAACAAGTACACAAGAAATACATAATTGTTAGACAATATAAACATAGAATGATCATATTTACTTTGTTGAAAACCAAAACCTTTTAACACACCTACAAGTTTTTCATTCCAAACCTTAGGGGCTTGTTTTAGCCCATAAAGAGACTTTACTAGTTTACAAACTTTGGTTTTATTTTCAGAATAATAACCCTCAGGTAATGACATATAAACATCTTCTTGTAACTCTCCATAAATAAATGCATTATTCACATCTAACTGATATAAAGGCCAATCATTTTTCACAGCCAAAGTTAGAACACTCCTTACTGTTACCATTTTTACAATCGGGGAGAATGTTTCCTCAAAGTCTAACCCCTCTCTTTGACTGAACCCTTTTGCAACTAATCGAGCCTTATATCTTTCTATCTCTCCTGTAGCCCTATATTTCACTTTGTAAATCCATCTACATCCTATAGGTTTTCTTCCTACAGGCAAATCAACAAGTTCCCATGTGTTATTTTTATGTAATGCATGCATTTCCTCATTCATAGCTCTAACCCAATTGGGATCTAAAACAGCTTCTCTAAATGTTTTGGGCTCACTACTTTTATTCAAATTTGTTGTGAAACACGAATTATCTACCGAGAGATTAGAGTAATTGACAACTTTTTCAAGGCCATACCTAACCTTACCCTCAACCACATAATCAAGAAGTTTATTTGGAACAGAGGAAGTTCTAGTGGATCTTCTTAAAGGAGCAGAGTTTTTTCACCCTCAAGAGAGTTACTCTCATCATTGTGTTCACTAACAAAATTTGCCACGCCAGTATTATTGCCTTCATAAGGCTGCTGATTATTAGCCACGCCAACTGGACTAGCAGAGCCAGTTGGCTGCTGTTTCTCAGCCATACCACTCGTTTTAGCCATAACAGATGGCTGCCGACCACAGTTAGTGATGTTATCTTGAACCCTCTCCTCATCATCGAGCATTTTACTAACTTCATGAGTTTGGATAAAATCATTATCAAAGAAATTAAGAGAATTAATAGAACAGTCAATGTTTTCATTTGATTTTGAAAGTTTAAATGGAAATACATCTTCATAAGATTTTACATCCCTAGAAAAAATAATTGTTTTTTGATCAAGACTCCACAATTTATAACCCTTTTTTTGGTTAGAATATCCGAGAAAGACACATTTTTCAGCATGACTAGAAAATTTATTAGAATTGTTTAAAACAGTACTAAAACACAAACATCCAAACACACGTAAGTGGTTAAGAGAGGGTTTAAACCCAACACCAACTCATAAGGAGTTTTGCCATTTAGAACAGACAAAGGAGTCTTGTTTATAAGATAAGCAGCAGTCAGAACACATTCGGACCAAAACCTTAGCGGAATACAACCTTGAAACATCAAAGACCTAGCAACATTAAGAAGGTGTCTATGCTTTCTCTCGACAATACCATTCTGTTGTGGCGTGTAAGGGCAAGTGGTTTGATGAGTTATACCATTTTTCTATAAATAACCATTCATTTTATTGTTAATAAACTCTTTGCCATTATCACTTCTAATATTTTTAACATTTTTTTCAAACTGGTTTTTAAGCATTTGAACAAGGTTTCAAAACAATCATATACTTCATCTTTTTGCTTTAATAGATAGATCCATACTGCCCGAGAGAAGTCATCGACCACAGTGAAAAAATATTTATACCCTTCTCTGCTAGACACCTTATAGGGACCCCATACATCAAGATGAACCAACTCACCCACACTAGATGATTTGTGATCACTTAGAGGAAATGGAACCCTATGTTGTTTGGCTCTATAGCGAACCTCACAGGGTTGTTCTATAGTTTTATGGTTTAATTTTAAAGTGTCTTTTAGAACAGATAACAATTGATCAGCAGGGTGTCCTAGTCTAGCATGCCACAAATTAACAGACAAATTATTACTAGAGCACACCTTTACAGAATTAGATGAATTACCACAGAAATAAAGACCATCAATTTGTCTACCAATCTCCAGGTTGCTCTTTGTGAGTGAATCCTGAATATAGCAGTTAGTTTCATCAAAAAACACGCTAACTTTGTTATCTTTAGTAAGCTTATGAACATAAATCAAGTTAACGCAGTATTCAGGAACAACAAACACATCAGTCAGCATGATACCTTTGGACAGATTTAAGTTTCCTATTTTAGTTACAACAGCACTAGTTCCATTAGGATGTTTAACAGTAATGTTATACTCAGAAACATCAATTCCATTTAACAAACCATGATCACACCTAACCATGTGTTGATTGGCCCCTAAATCTATTACCTAACCTAGACCCGACTCACCCATGAAGCTACTAGTGAAGTTAAAAACATGAGTATACATCACATTAGATGAGTAGACAAAGTTGGGTATACCTCCTACATTAGAAGACTGAGATGCATCACCAAATTTATCAATTAATCCTAATAGTTTAGACACTTGATCAGGAGTGAGAGAAGTAATGGATGAAGCTGAAGGAACATCAGTCTTATTAGATACTGAATTATTTGAGGATCCAGGTTTAAATCCAAAATTTCCTCTTCTAGGTCCTGAAGGATACCCGATCAATTCATAACATCTTTCGACAGTGTCCCAACTTGTTACAATAGGTGCACCTCAGGTTTTGATTTGGTCCTCTATTATTTTTCTTTTTATTATCAAAAGACTGATTGGTTTTGGATACAAACCCCATATTTTGAGACTGATTTTTAGAAGAGGAGGAAGAGTTTCTATGAGATTCTTCTTTTGAAATAATTGAAAAAGCTTTTTTAATGGTAGGAAGTGGATCCCTAATTAACAGGTTTGTTCGAATAGGTTGATACACACTGTCAAGGCCCATAAGAAACTGCATCAGCTTAATAAGATGGTTAAAGTTATTATATTCCTTAGAAGCCTGGCATGAACAAGAAGGAAGTTGAAGCATTTGATCAAATTGTTTCCACATAATATTAAGCTTATGATAGTATTCTGAAACAGATGTCCCATTTTGAGTTAATGAAATTAATTTTTTGATAGAGACCAAAAATAACAGAGCCATCTACTTTGTCATAAGTTTCCTTTAGATCAGACCGGACTTCAGAGGCTAATCTTGAGTACACTTGACCCATATACAATTCCTCAGACATAGAATTCAAGATCCAGGTGATAACAACCGAGTTACATCTATCCCACTGCCTAGCAAGCACTTCATTATCCATAGATTTAACACATTTTCCATCAATGAAACCAACCTTATTTTTAACTTCTAAAGCCAATCTCATAGCATTTGCCCACAAGGTATAGTTTTCAGTTCCTTTTAGTTTTATGTTAACTATGGTCAACATGCTAGAGTCACTAGGATAAAGATAAAGGGGATCACTAGCATCCAATTTACTTACTAGAGTCTCAGGTGTAGAAGTAACAATATCAGCCATGATAAAAAAAATAACAACAGATGCAGTCAAACATGCACATGCACAGATACACGAGCAGGAATAAAATAGATCTAAGTAGCAAGTAAGCAAATAACACAAACAAGGAATGACACTCTCTGTACAACAACAGAACTCGAACCCCTAACCCAGCCAAGATAGTCTACAAACAAACTAATAGAAATAGAAATTAAAAGACAAGAATGGAACGATCTCACCCAGGGGCGCCCGAGTTAGGGTATTCCAAGAAAACTTCAATGCAGCTTTAAAACACGGCTTCAAGCAGCAACAACTCCTCAAGCCTTCTTCGAACACAGAAACACCGACAGAATTTAATCACCAAGAAAACCCTAAATCTTCAGGGAAACTTCAGTGAACAATTATCAGATGAAGATGAAATCCCAAATACCAGATCTAGGATTTTAAATGAGAGGAAACCCTAGATCTAAACACATCAGATGAACTATATCAATAGCGGAAGAACCAAAATTGATCAGATCATGAATAACAGAGCCTTGCGCTCTGATACCATGTCAAAAATATAGAAACTAATATTGATCTGAAACGATAATCTGAATACAAGATCTCAGAATCTCAAAATCATAAGAATTGAAACATCGATGTGATGATCAAGAACAAAGAACAAAAATGTGAACTCAAAATGAGCAACAAGATCAAGGTTTCATCAAAGCAATGAAAACCTTAAAACTAGAGAGATGATCAAGATCAAAACAGAAAACAATCTTCAGAGATTTTTTTGAGAGCTGGCTTAAAACCTTCATAAGAAACCCTGCCTAAACAATATAAAGACTCGACAGAATAGCAGCAGCATCCAAAAAATGCAGCAGCCCATACACTGAAGCAACCCACTCAACAACAGCCCATACACTACAGCAGCCCACTCAATAACAACCCACATCAGCAGCATCAACCCATCTCAGGAGCAGCCCAAATCAACAAAAAATACAATTAGAAAAAACATATAAAAGATAATAAATTGTAGAATTTGAAGATTGAATTATATAAAAACTAACTTTCCATTTTAATAGTGTGGCTTGCAAGTTTGTGAGAAATGATAGCATATAAACATTATTTTATAGATGGAAATATAAGTCTTTTCTATTTTAAAATTAAAAGAATAAAAATATTTTATTGACTTTTATTTCAAGTTTTTGGTTTAACACCCCTAAATATAGTTTTGTCTATATGTTTAAAAAACTATCCACCACTGCAACTTTATATGAAGAAAAAAATGAAAGACAAATGAGAGGCTCTTTTGAATATGTTGCTCCTATAATTCTTTGTGTTTAGAAATTATATCATGAGACTCATGTTGTTCCAGGCACCCACCGGAAAGCCAACAACAATCATCAGTTAGGTTATTTCAAACATGATCCGTACTTTGTTGTAGCAAAAGAATGAACAAGTCTCAGGCTTCAGAACTAAAAGAAGTACTACTAGAAAACTATATGGTGATGAAGTCAAATAACCCACACATTCATGCCGATGAAAATACTATGGTGAAACTATTTGAAAACTCATAGGTTCATGGCCCACAAAAGCTTTTTTTAAATGAAAACTTTTTTTCTGACTTAATTTATATTATGTTTGTTTTTATATTTCTTTCTATGAGTGTAAAGTCCTCATCATGATCGATTCCACATATTGTTGCACTTGATAATCAAATTAAGACAGATATGTGTGTGATATCAACAAATATTAAACAAACTCAATCAAATATTATTAATCAAATGATTACAATACCAAAGGAGTTTACATCGTTTAAGCTCGATCCACCCGAGCTGAGCTCCCCTCGGGTGGCCTATCATACATCTCTTTCCTCTCTCACTCCCAAAACCAAATAAACACACATAATGAAATACAAAGGAAGAACATCTATATATACTAGCATATGTTCTTGTGCGAGAACATCAAGTTCTCGCATGACAACTTTAAGTTTTCACGTGATGAGACTTTTATCCATCATCTTGGAGTTCTCGCTTTCTTATATTTCTCGCATGAATTGAGTTTTTGCTTTTCACTTGATATTATAATCCATATAGGCTAGGTCCTTACAATTTCCCCTTATGAATTATGATATCAAGCTATGTTTGACATTAGTCACTCATCTTCAAGAATTATCTTATAATCGGGTATTTGTCAATTCAGTCTTCCCCTTCATTTTTAACCTCTTCCTAATGTATAGCTTCATAAAGGATATCACGTCTGAATCAAGATTAAAATTTTCTATCTTGATTACTTACAACTTAATATGTATTAGGCATATGATAGAGAGATCCAACTTCCATTATGGATTCCCGAATAACCCGATTCTTCAATCCGACGACAAGATTCTGTGACAACAAACTAGATCATCTAAAGTATTCTTCTCCTAAGTAAGATGTAATAAGCCTATATTTTTAGAGCAAGAATACCAAACAATCTTGATCCGTCACTTAACTAACCCGTTCGATCATTTTCCCCATCAGTAAAATAAGATAAACCCACATTGTCAAGTTTCAATTCACGAACAACCCAAATCAAATGTGGTAGATATAGAATCTTGATCTTGATCAAACATCACAAAAACCTTTTGTTTAAGTACAAAACTTTAAATCATCCAGCATCTTTTAGTCACAGTCTATGGATGATGAAGTTTTAACATAGTGAAGTTTTTGCATGAGAAAAGTTTCACAAATGACGGATACTGTTGCGAAGATTTTGCATAAAATTTTCTTATAAAAAGTTTTCACATGAAAAGTTTCCTCATGAAAAAGTTTTCACATGGAAAGTTTCCTCATGAAAAAGTTCTCGCATAGAAATTTCTCATATGGAAAGTTCTCACATGAAATTCTCACATGGAAAGTTCTCACATGAAAGTTCTCACTTGGAAAATTCTCACATGAAAAGTTTTCACATGAAAAGTTTTCACATGAAAGTTTTCGCATGGAAGTTTTCACATGAAAGTTTTTGCATGGAAAAGTTCTCTCATGAAAAAGTTTTCTCATGAACAAGTTCTCACAAAATACAGTTATTTTGCAAAGTATTCACACGATGCAGTTACTCCCGCGAAACCTTCAACCAAAATCGACTTTTATGATTTTGAATCACTACTACGGTCTGAGATCTTCGTTTTCCATCAAAAGTTGAAGATACCAAGCGTAATGATGTTATATAATATTTCCTAAATTAAATTCATCATATAATATTTAACAAATTAAAATAATTATGATTTGAAACTTGCCGATAAATATGACTTGCACTTTAACAAAAATCTACATCCCTAAATATAACCTACTTTTTTACTTTGACCAAAATTGAAGACCAACATCAGCCAATACAATCTCAAACAAGGGTCAAATTCTCGTGTCTGATAATGGTGTTCATAGATCATGGTCTGTACCTTTAGTTGATGGAGACTATTTAGGTGACGTCATGAAACAAGTGTATGTAGGAAGACAGGTTGTTCAGCCTCAAAATATATTATTATGGTCACTTCTTAGCAAAACCATATAGGATTTATGATGATGGTGCAATAACATTTGCCGACTATCTTAACGTCAACGCCTTTATGTTTTTTTAATTGGACATACTCATGCAAAAATTAGGGTATGAAAACACAACTAGCATGTGGTTTTACCAACATGTTGCACTCTTTTTCTCCTAAGTTTTTGTGTTCTTAGGTTTTCTTAGGGAGATATTTAATGAGGTAATATAATTTATCTAATAGATACAACTTATTTGATAAGTCTCAAGACTATCGAATTACATTATCCTCAACATTATCCTCAAGTATGTTGGTAATTATATATAATGTGTCATATATGTTCTTCCTTTGCTATGGTTTTGTCCCACTAGGTTTTCCTTAAAAGGTTTTTAACAATGTAGTTTTATAAATGTATCAAAGAATAAATGAGAAACACAAAGTATCCGGCTAAGTTCATTATGCTAATGCAATATTTCTATTAGAGTGGCATGAAGCTCGGTTATGGAGATGTGACAAGTTTTATTGATGATCAAAGATGTCCAACTACACTATATGGAGACAATGCGATATGCGTCATACAAATTAAAAAAGATTGGATACTAGATAAAGCGCAAACCACTATCATTTAAGAATAAACTCTGTTGATCAAAGGTCAACTACACTACCGGTTACAATGCTCTGTCAGTACATCCACTTGATCAGTTGTGGTATATGGATAGTGGCTCTATCCTACATATGACCCTACGGATGTAAATTCTTGTTCAATTTCGATAGTGGTTTATATCCAAATGTTATTGTTAGCAATAGTTCAACAATTCTAATTGTTGGCACGAAATCCAAAATCTACCTTACCCATCCCCTCCCCTCCCTATAAACGATACAATGTTCTTCATGCACTAAAACTTAATAAAAATCTTTTATATATTCGTCAGTTAAAAACTAACAATAACCTTTCCACTGAATTTGACCTTTTGGTTGTAATGTGAAGGACCTTCGGGTGCGGATGCTTATCCTTCGATGTAACAACATCCAAGATTTGTACCCACTCATCTTCTCGTCAGCCAAGTTCATCACAAGTCCTTTTGATTTTGACAACGTCTCTCAAGATCTTTGGCACTCTTGTTTGAAAGATACTTTTGTGTTTGAAAAGAATAACATTACTACATTTAATGATATAGAAAGATCAATTACTAAGTGTCGTCATCCTGCCTGGTCAACTAAGTAGGAATTCTATCAAATGTTAGTGACCAATTGTAACAACCACAAGGCCGGTGAAGACCATTGAGCCAACTAATATTTGTCAACCCTATTTTGATTCTAAACATCCTTAGTTCAATTTCTTTTCATGTTTACTTTAATATTTGATTACTTGTTAGAAATATGTTAGTTAGTTGCTTTATCATTATTTGATTATTTGCTTTATTATGCAATCATTTGAATAGTACTATGTGGGTATCTGAGTGTAAATTTGTTAGTTTGGAACTTGTTAATTAATATGTTCAAAATTGTAAATTTAGGGGTATGAACATGGTT
This sequence comes from Flaveria trinervia, assembly GCA_025506515.1. Taxonomy (NCBI): domain Eukaryota; kingdom Viridiplantae; phylum Streptophyta; class Magnoliopsida; order Asterales; family Asteraceae; genus Flaveria; species Flaveria trinervia. The sequence continues at coordinate 61,554,146 of CM046456.1, read as the reverse complement.
GATTTAGTTTAATTTTTTTATTGTATGATCCATCTTGACCCAACTTTAAATAACAAAAAAAAAGTAAAGACAAATAATAGGCCTTTAAATGCCCATGAAAAACTTTCTAGGTCTCCCGGTGCTGGTGAGCACCATTGCACCAATACTACTTTTTTATACTAAGACAATTACTCTATTTTAAGACAATTACTCTAACTTTCTTTAGAACTTCCCTAAGGGCCATAAATCACAAGTTTCAACTTACTCAAAACCTTTCACACATAGGCCAAAACCCAATTCAATTATACCATTAAGAGCCTATAATTTGATAACGGGAAAGAACATAACAATAATTCTCTTCACACTTTTTGCAAAGATAAGGGTATGACCTTTGGTTTTTCTTACCCTCACACCGACGAGAGAAAAATAAGACAACATAATATATACCCGTCTTGTTCACACTTCCCCTTCTTGTTCACGCTTCCGTTCTGCCCTTTTTTTCCGCATACACTAAACGCCTCTACCTACCTTCAAAATTTTTTTCCTTCCAAACTGCTTAAGAATAAAACATCTGCAAACCTTCTTTATAACCATCATCTTAGATTACTCCTATCTACGAGTCTTCGGTTACCTATGTTATCCCTTACTACCCTCCACTACTATAAACAAATAAAAATCTCATTCCATACCTTGTGCCTTAAGGATACCCATCAAATTACAGGGTATAAATGTAATAATTTGACTACCCATCAAATCATAGTTTCTTGCCACATCATCTAAGCTATTTTACCTTTTTCCACAAGTAACACGCCGATACCTTCTTATGATTTCTTTACTATTGATTCACACCCATACCTTAAGACACTTCCTCAAACTACACAACCTTAATTTTCTAGAAATTTGTTCTGTAAGATTCTAATATGAATGTAATTTGTTGTATGTGGATTTATCGATACAAAACTAACTCTAATGGTTTACTTGAGCAATATAAAGCTCTTTTAGTTTACTTGAGCGATATAAGGCTCTCTTAGTTTGTGATGGCAGGTACCAACATGTCGGTGTCGATTGTGATGAGACTTTTAGCCCTTTAGTTAAACCATCCACTATTACGACGATTTTGAGCATTGCTTTTTCACACTTTTGGATAATTCATCAACTTTGACGTAAAGAATGTTTTCTTACATGTTCACTTATATGAAACAGGATATATGCATAAACACCCGAGTTAAGAGACAAGCATTACCCAAATCATGTTTGTATTCTCAAACGATCTTTTTAGGTTTAAAATAGGCCCCACGGGCCTGGTACCAATGGTTTGCTGACTGTGCTTTCTCCTTGGGATTTACTCATAGTGAATGTGACTATTTTTTATATATATACTGGAAACGAAAAGATGTTGCTTATATATACTTCTATGTGTTGATGATATAATCATTACTTCTTCTTCCGAGACTCTCCGCCAACATCTAATGAACCATTCTTTCTCATGAATTTGCAATGAAAGATTTAGGACCTCTTAGTTATTTTTTTGGGTATCTTTGTTATTTCACAAGCCAATCTTTATTCCTCTCCAAACAAAAATATGCAACAGAATAGACTGAGAGAGTTGGAATGTCCTCTTGTAACACTGCCGCTAGCTACACGCATCGACACAAGTGTCAAACTTAGTGCTAATAATGGCAAACCCGTCGCTGACCCCATTCACTATCGTCAACTGGTGGTAGCATTCAGTAGTTATCTTTTACTAGATTGGACGAAACTTATGTAGTCCAACATATTTACATGAAAATGCTTTAAAACACATTATTTGTTATATCAAAGACACCTTAGATTTTGGCCTAACTATTACCACATCAGGAACACAATCTATGGTAGCTTATAAGGACAAGAATTGGGGTGGGGCCCGGATACAAGAAGATAAAAATTTGGTTATTGTGTTTAACTTGGTGACAACTTAATTTAATGGTAATCAAAACGTCAATATACTCTCTCTCATTCTAGTGTCGAGACCGAATACTACGGTGGCTAATGTTGTTTCCAAAGTTCATTGGCTTTAAAATTTGTTACTTGAACTTCACCACCCTCTATCTTACGCCTCATTAATTTTTTGTGACAATGTTAGTGCCATCTACCTAACCAGGAATCAAGTTCAACATCAAAGGATCCAACATATATAAATGGACATTCAATTTGTTCGTGAAAAAGTCAAATAGGATAAAATTACGCGTGCTTCAAGTTCCCTTACGTTACCAAATTGCGGATATCTTCACAAAAGGCCTTCCAAGAGTTCTATTTGATTATTTTAAATCCAGTCTCAACCTCCTTTGAAGACTACAAGGGTATATCAGAAGATATTGACTCCTCGCTACATATATGGTAGGATTTAGTTAACATTCATAGTGTATTATTTGGATTAACTATTGTAACAAATTGTATTTGTATTAGGAATCTCTATTTGTATTCTATAAAATTTGGACCCTAGTTATCAACAAAACTTATACCAATATACCAAGCCTACCATAGTTATCAATGAGAACACACAGAAGTTATACCGCCAAATATAAGTTTTCAAAAAGATAAAAGATGTAAAAGGATGTCCATTTCATTTAGTTACAATGTACCTTTTTGGGACCAGGAAAATCCCAAAGTAGTTAAATATTAAAGTTTAATTTCAAGATCTTTAAATATTTTTCCAGCATCCCTTAAATATTTATGTTTAATATCCAAATCTAGATGTTCGTCCAACATTCCTTAAATATACAGGTTCAATCTCTATATCTATATCCAACGAAATTACCATGTTGTCACATTGTAGTAAATGCAGCCCGTGGTGCTTACAGACGTGGGATAAAGCGAAACTACATTCAAACACACTGCATAGACAGTTTGATGAAATTAATGAAACGTGTTCTTAAACCTTCCTGCTTTCACAAAAAGTCCTCTAAATCTTCTAGATCTATTACTTAATCAATATATAGTTTTTTCAAGCAGGAAGCCGTTAACATTGCTCTATTGAGATTATGCACTTCCCTATTTAGGTCTACATCTCTTGAATATATTCTCAATCAAGGTGTCTAAAATTAGTCATTGATAATTAACACTTCTACACAAACGGATATTTGTTGCAAAAGTAATTACTGATCACAACGTTCACAACAACCACCACCAATCCAGTCGCTAATATTTTATGTAAGGAATGTTGGATAAGACCCCATAAACACACACCGAAAACACACACCGAACACACACACCGAAAACACACACAAGCTCACGTATATATGTGTATATGAAAGCATATTTGTAGAAGGAAAAACTCACTTTTTTATTCCATAAACAAAACATACCATTTATAGGCAATCACATGCACCCACTAATCATATAATTACGTAAACAAACCGACTCCAATCTTTCACTTTCACATGTTTCCATGATTCCACCTATTTACTTGGTCAAACTAGTGACTCATTCAAATTAAACTCTAGTTAAAACAATTAAACAAACACTAATTAATAAACACCTAATAATAATACTAAATTCAAAATTAACCCAATATTCACTCCCTTAATCTTGATTGAGTTCTCGTTTCTATTCTTTCTTTCTTGCTTATCTTGCTACTTTCTTGCTTGATGCGAATCTTTCTTGCTTGCTTATTTCGAATCATTTTTCTTAAGAACTTACTTACTTTCTTGCTATCCGAATCACAAAGATACGGTCTTGCTACTTGCTATCTTTCTTGCTTTCGTACTAATCAACCGGCCTGCTTAAAAACACCCAATTCGTATGTAATTATCGACCTCAAAACCGAGTCCAAAATGACCAAACTGATGATCTGCTTGCTGCCATATTCTTGTAGCTGCTACCGCTGTAATGAGGCGTGATTTAGTCACCTTTTCAGTCCCAAAACCGAGCCCGAAACACCTATCATTGCTTATGTCTTGCCTCATCGGTTCAATCAGATCCGATGACTAATATCTTGCTCACATTCTTTACTCATGCCTAAAAAGATAAATATCAATTTTTTTCTCTTCATACATTGATCACATAATCATGATTGATTGTTTTGTTTGACTTTTCAACCAAACAAAATATGCAGCGCCTCAAATTCTTTCTTTCTCTGTCGCCTTTGATCTCCTTTTATTTAACTAATTCAAACAAAATCTAGTTCACACATAACACTTTCATCAAACATTGAAACAGGTGCGTAGGCTTGCACCATCGCCATTCTTACTTTTTTTTCCATTCGGTTTTGACATTCTTCTTTGTTTCTCGGTCTTACTAATACGAAAATACCATTAGGTCTCTAGCCCTTCGGTCGACATGGCTTATCCGATCTGTTAGTCGGTCTCTCTTTCTCAGGTAAACCATCGGTCTTGGTTACCTCATTCGATCTTTGGTCTAAACATTCAAGCCGTTGTCTTTGCAGCTTTCTCGGTCGTTTCGGTCTCACACCAAAACTCACATTCCGGTCACGGTCTTTCTTTCTCTTCTCTTATCATTCTTGTTGATACGGTCTTCTCGGTCTCTTCACACCGGTCTTTCTCCAACGTCGGTCTGTTTCTCCAACGTCGGTCTGTTTCTCCAACTTCGGTCTGTTTCTCCAACGTCGGTCTGTTTCTCCGGTCTTCGCTGCTTTGGAGCCGGTCTTCACATCTCTTCCTGCTATTCACATGAAGTCGTCCTTTTCTTTATCATCTCTATCTAGCCCTGCAGCCAAAGGGTTGCACCCTCTGTAACGACTCTCAAAACAGCCTTCCTAACTCTCCTGATACCAAATGTTGGATCAGACCCCACAAACACACACCGAAAACACACACAAGCTCACGTATATATGTGTATATGAAAGTATATTTGCAGAAGGAAAAACTCACTTTTTTATTTCATAAACAAAACATACTATCTATAGGTAATTACATGCACCCACTAATCCTATAATTATGTAAACAAACTGACTCCAATCTTTCACTTTCACATGTTTTCATTATTCCACCTATTTACTTGGTCAAAATATTAACTCATTCATACATGAATTAAACTCTAGTTAAAACAATTAAACAAACACTAATTAATAAACACCTAATAATAATACTAAATTCAAGATTAACACAACAAGGAATAGGTGGTTAGATTTCAGAATTTTATAAGTACACACTTTTCTTTAACTTAATTATAAGTACCATAAAAACTCACTATTAAATTTTACGTTGTTGCCTAATGTTAAAACTAAAATAGATACCGATTAAAATCGAAGAAAACAAAGGCTCCATCACTCACTGAAACTATTATGGTAGATAAAATAGTTCCATGTGACACTCTTCATGGTTAACAACCTTATCTGAACATCACTCTAGCGGAAAGTAGGTGCATCATATACTAACAACAACATTTTCCCATCCATAATTGTTGTTAGATGTTTTGGTTGAATTCGGAAGTTCCCTGTCACACATAGAAATTCAATTATTATATCCCGTGTAGCATAGATTACTGGTAAGTTTTACTAATATTAATTTGACAAAATATACCTGAGCAGGCATTACTTGATCATCATGAGATAAAATTTGTTGGGATATGTTGTCGTAGTTCCAATTCAACTCATTGAGTTCCATGCATGCCAAAGAAAGATTTTCATTCACGTCGTTAGGAAAATCAAAAAAATCATCAGATACTTGATTTGTTGGACAGCTATTATGATCATAATCAGTAGGTGCATAGTTCATATCTTTCAGGTTTTCGAATATGTTTTCATTCACCGATGAATCTGTAATGGATTGATTATCCGCAGATGATTTCCCTTTATCGCTTATTTGATCATGATTTTGGACATGTGTTGCAATACAGGGAAGACTGCCATATACTCTGAATTCAGCTTCTTTGGAGCGATTACTTGATATATTTTTATTTGATGAACTAAATGTTGTTGTCCCTTGAAGCATCTTGCGTGCATCATGTCGATACTTCTGTTGAGAAAATTGGACAATACATTAGATTAAGGAATTTAAACTAATATACATACCTGAAATCGCCTTGGAAATGAACCCATCAACAATTTGGAACTCTAGATTTACAAATGAGGGAGGAGTCAAGAATTAAATTCTTATACATTTTCCTTGCTGTAGAATGTTATTAGAATGCTTCCATTTCAAGAATTACTATATTATTTGTTATGATACTAAGCAATTAAAGTCGTTAACATTAATTTGGATGCTTGGTTATCGCATAACAAATGTTCACTTTGATTCAATGACATGTAGTTTTAGAATTTCACGAGGCTCAATTTTCTTACCTTAGGAGCATTTGAGGAGGGTATATTTCCTATTTCATAGTCTTTATACTTGTGTATCGTTCAATGTTTTTATACGCGTGTGTAAGAGCTTGTCGTATTATCAGTAAGCATCAGAATCGTTCAAAAGAATTGCCACTTTCCTACTTTGATATCAGCAAGTAATTTTAAAAATTATGGTGTATAGAGTTTGTGTGGTGGTTATTTTATAGTTTATTATGTGGTTGAGAAGGTTATTATATGTGCATCTTGCTAGAAGTTATTCTAAACTGGTTCACATGTGAAGTAGCTCGTTTTTTCTGGTCTGTCAAAAAAGGATACTTTTAGGTTATTTTAATATTTACGTGTTTGACATGTTTTTTTAGTAGGGTTAGGATGTTCAAGAGATTTAAAGTTGAATCGGTTTGATTTAGTTTGATAGTTTGAATAGGATTATAGTTCTTAGGTTGCCAGTTTTCTTTACTATAAATATGTGTCTTAGCGTTGTTGTTTATATTATATTAAGTTTAATAGTACAAGAAAAAAGATTCGATCTTTGTTGAGATCAATGTTGTATTTGTGTGATCGAGTTCGGGCTTGATTTCCAACAATACTTCTTCAGGAGCACAGGACAATAATGTACTTCCACAATAGAGCAATCATTTTTTTGACCCAAGATCAAGTGTATCATAGCAGAAGCAAACACATGCATCAACGTTAAATGTCATTGCATTCGAAGTTCGGTTGACATCAAAGTGATTGAACAAAAAACTTGAGTAAGTAATAACATTTTCACTAAGGCACACGGTGAAAGATCGAACAATGAACAGGGAGACCGGGAGAGTTAATTAGAGTTGGTCTGCTTTAAGGGTTGATATTGAAGTTATTCAATCCAACATGCACATGAAATATATTTGTTAGAGAGTAATAGAGGTGGTCAAAATAGTTGCTGGTCTTTAGAAAGTTGTTGATGTTTTTCATCTTAATTATTGTATGTGTATTAGGCCTATATATAGGATAGTAATTATTGTATAAGTAAGCTTCATAGCAATTTTTCTCTTAGCATTTATTATTCTAACATCTTCAACATGCAAAAAAGATTTGACATGATAACATTTTGTTGTATCCATGAACTACAAAAGTTGAGTAAAACTATGTTATAAGCACAAAAGTATGCATATTTAGAATCACACAAACCTGAAGATGACTTGCTACTTGTAATCTCGTGAGTCCAGGTACGTTCATAATGTCCATTATAGTTTTTGGAAAGCATTCTGGAAGACAAACGACTCATATTTAATACGGATATTAATACCACATGCCTTAAATCAAATCAAAAATAAATGAAAGATTAAGAAAGAGTTCACACTTCCATCTCCAAGTTCATGGATAGCTTTAACGAATTTGGAATGAAGTTCTTCTGTCCATTCCACCCAATTCTTTTTCTTAAGCTCACCACTACCACTAGCACGACGTCTTTTAGCCCTCTTTCTTCTCCCTTGGTGATCTCCGCTCTCTAGTGTTCTTGTTTCACTTTCATCAACCATTTTAAACTGCTCAGACTTACGAAAGCGTGCTCTTATAATATCTTGTCTTGCGTGCATTATTACATCATGTGTAAGCGGTGTTTTCACCACACGAAAACCACCATTTCCAAGCACTTCTAACACGAAGTTATCATCTATTTCTTCCTGACACATTACTTTAAAGCAATAACAAAAATAGTGTTAGTATTAGAAGATTAAATTAAATCATAATCTTATGAACATTTTTGAGATTACCTATCGATAATATGTCCATGTTCTTTGTTACTCGAAGGAATGTGATAACATCCACATCTCTCAAGTCACTATCTATAAGTAGGAGATCATATATATCCTTTTTTTCGGTTAGCAACCGTAAGGCAGCGCCAGCTTGATGAACACTTGTAACTAATTAATTTACAAACATAAGTACAAGATGAATAAGAAATCTAGGTATATGATAATTGCAATACACCAAGGGCATTATCTATATAGTCTCATATTTAATGACATTTAATGGCGATATTATAAAGTTGCAGACTTTCCCTTTAACTCGTTTGTGAAATGAATACCAATAATAACATCCTATCTTACTACTCTAATAAAAATATAATTATGTTTGTCACATTTTATTTTATAGATCCATCGAATGCCACATGCCATCTTGATATTTAATAATAAATATTTTTCCTGCCTAAAAAAATTAAATCTACCTTTTTGTATTAACTTTTTTAAATACACATTTTGTTTCCAAAATTAACGAGTATTTTATAGATTCATCGAATGCCACATGTCCATTTAATAATACATATTTTTCCTGCCTAAAAAAATTAAATCTACCTTTTTGTTTCCATAATAAAATTAGACATCAATATTTTTAATTGTCTTTTATTTCATTACCGTCTCTTTTTCTTTTTTTATTTGTTACCATCAACAAAGTCATTATTTTCTAAATTTTAAGATATTTTTAACTAATTTTTAAAACGTGTTCTTATCAGTAGAAATATTTTATTTTATTTTATTTTATAAGTGGGTTCTTTAATTTATTATATAATGTTTTTTTCTATTTTATTTTATCAAATTGTATTATTATGTGAGCATAAGTTTAATACTAACTTCAATTATATATGTGCATGATTATATTTTACAATTAGTACGAAAAGATATCATGGACCTTTCTTTATGTGAGACTCTTTCTTTAGTAAATTTCAATGCAATATTTACTTACACCATTATATTTTACGCTTTTTATCATTTACAATTGCATAAGATGGGATTAGTCAATATTTTACTTTTTTTAATTTTCATGTTAGATTATTTAATTAAAATTTATACTCATGTACATATAGGAGGTTTTCTCATATAAAACTTTGATAAAAATTTAATATTATTGTTTATTACTTATAATTTTTACTAATGCGTAATTTTAATCGTATATTTTAAAATATCGTTTTATAACTAATAAAATTTTATTTTATTTTTTTATATTCAACACATGTAATACACGAATTTACTAAATATAGTATTTAATATAACATCACGAATAATATTTATGCATCAAATAGATTAATAAGGTTTAAGACATCTATTTGATGCATAAACTTAATTTTTAATTGTGTAAGGGAAAACTTCACATAGTAACATGTTTTTTTAATGTTACACTAACTTTCAGTAAGTATTTAATCTTGTGAAACAATTTATAAAAAAATTATTATATATAGAATAGAAATTAAGTTTTTAAAGTGTTTCTAGTATATCACATATGCATCTTTTGCCAAATTAAGTCATCAAACAATTAAATCGAGTTATTATCAGTTATATTGTGTCAAGAAAGAAATAAAAAAAGATGTGAAGATTAAGATTTTCAATATATGTAATTATATTAAAAAATAAAAAAATCTAAAATGCACGTCACCACTCACATCAACATAAAACAAGAAAATTATTTCCCACATTGAAACAAAAGAAGCATGCTAAAAACTTTTTAAAATCTATAATTTAAATAAAACATTAAAGTTTAATGATTTACCAATTAAAAATTTAAACTTAAGTAACGTAACTAAAGCACTTTTAAATTTTGGTTATTTTGTGACAAAATTACCCCCTTATAAAAATGTTAAAAAAAGTTTGGAGATAAAGGTGACCTAAATAAAACATATATAAATTATAGTTAATATTTAATAATAACTTTATGTTAGATAACACATAAATTAAAAATTATAAAACTTTATTATTATTATTATATTATTATTATTATTATTATTACTATTACTATTACTTATACTTTTATTACTATTACTACTATTACTACTATTACTACTATATTTGAACCATAATTCTTTGAATTTCAATTGAAAATGTACTACAACTTGTACCATGTAAAATTTGAACCCTTTAAATTTTTAGTTGTAGGTCATACCACTTATCTAATAGGATTACATAATATTTTTTGCCATTACTTCTTAGTTTAAGTTAATTTTACAATAAAACAAAATCAAATAGTACAACAATACAAATCTAATGAAACTCTAATAATTTGTGATATTAGCATTTAATAAAGTTGAAATAGGCAATAATAAGATTACATTGTTTTAAAATAATCTTTTATATCAAAAGCTAAATACAACTTTTTATTAGTAAATACCACATTTTTCAAATGTTTGCTTCTAAAAGTTTGTATTAGGCTTACTTTTTCTTATTGTTAAGTTATATTATTATGTTTATGTTCCATAACTTAATCAGATAATTAATATACTTAGTAATCGAGAGATAAACAAAATTATCTTTTGAATCTAGTAAAAAATCAGTAATCTAAGATAGATAAGTTAACTAATTATAAAAATATTAAATTAATGTTTAATAGTATATTTCCCAATAAGGAAATACATTAGTTTATAAACAAAATTACCAAACATAAAATTCCAAAACCTACGCAACAAAATTAAAATTTCAAAATGTAGGAAATTTGTAATTAATTTTACCAAAACACGTGGCAAAAACATCATAAGAGCATCACCTTGCGTCCACATCTCTATATTTACATTAAAAACATACTCTTTTTACTTTATTTTTAATTAAATAATATTTTTATTATTATTTTTTCTCTTAACTCCACTCACAACCATTTTTAAAAATATTAAAATATTTATGAGGTTTGTATCATATTTCTTCAAATATAAAAAATCATAATACAATTCTCATACATTTTATTTCTCATTTACTCACAACTATTTATAATCATCATTCATAATACATGAAACACATTTACATTAAAATAAAACACCTACAAATGGGCACCTAATGTGAATGATTTGAGAATTTGAATAATGGTAAACATTTATTACTCTATTTGAGAGATTCTATTTAAACATATTTTGTTATGAGTAAATGGATCTTTAATAGGTAGCAATTAGATGAAATTTCCAGCAATGATACATCCATTATAAAAATGTAGAATAAAGAAGGGCGTAAATATAATTATTTTTTAAGTTATAGATTTTATTATATTACAAAGGGTTTACATTAAATGTTTTAGATCTCACCTATCCTTAAATTTTGTTTTATATATGTTTTATGAAAATATATTCAAATTAATATTAATAAATGTTACATCATCAAATGCTGTCTTTACTCTTTATTCCTTTAAATGATACAAATACTAAATACTATACAGAGATGCAATATTTATGAACAAAACTATAATTAAAAATAAGCGAAACTAAAACAATGTGAATTGTACATAATGATTTATGTGTTAATTTAAGTTTCAAAATATTATTAGTTTTTCTAAAACTTACTAATTTGGTATTGATCGATAATGATAATGGTGTTCCTACATAATCGTGTCGTGGTAAGTTGTAGCGACAATACTATTTGCTATTGATCGTGGCACGGTGAAAATTTGTTGTTACTTGACACACCATTACTGTGACTAATATTATATATTTAATATTATCTTATAGTTTTAGTCTTTAATTTTTCAGATAAAAGTTTATTTAATATTAAGTTTTATATATGATCTTAGTTTATAGTTCTTTATTTATCGTATTGAGAAGGAAAAAAAGAGAACTAGAAACAAGCAATTACAATGTGCAGCAATGAATCATTTTTCCAGTAACGTATTTTAACAGAGCTAACCAATCAGTATCTATGCCAATATTCGTTTTTTCATGTTTATGTTATTAGTACCCTTCTATATTCGTATCTTCTGGTATTTTTTAACGATACTGATGCCGACCGGTTTGGAACCGACTAATTCGGATTTTTTAATTTACATTTTCACTCATTTTTGCTAACTAATATTTTTGGTATGACACCAATTCAGTATCGGTTTGGTAACTATCTCATCCCTAGTACCGAGCGAAAAGAGAACTGAAACATGCTTGTTTGACACTGAAACGACGAATGATACTACTAGTTGGATGAAAGCAACGTGGTCACCTTATTTACGGTGTTCACATAACTTAAATAGCACTAAATGTTTATAAACAAATATGTATTTACTGGTTGTATAAATCCACATATTCATCTATGTGTTAGGGAATAAAAGAGTTGCTACTTGTTATTGAACCAGTAAAAATATCCGCGGGATGCAGCGGAGTTGTCGTATACAGTATATGTACTTTCGTGTTATGAACATTTCACCTCTTTCAAAGTAATATATGGTAACCTTTGGAACAAAAAATAAACACTATTCTGCAAATTGAAATGCAAAACGGCTCGATTTGAAAAGAAACTTATGTCGTAACGTAAATAGAAAATAAAAAGGTATATATTTCAAAGGGACACCGATAACCAAAATAGAAAATATTATGTCGATATGATGTGTTTTATTTCAATTTATATGTCAATATTAAAGTATCTTTTTCAAACCGCATGTATAAAAATAATTTGTATGCAATAAATATTTTATATTTATTACAAGTTGGTTTGTGATACACAATATATTAAAAGATACAAAAGAAAATAAAAATAATACTTAAACTAACTAAAAAATAAGTAAAATTATTTTATATACCAAATCAAAATTTTGGACTGTAGTATATTAATTGGTGTGGTTATTTGAAGAGTTAAATACTAGTTGTTATGGCCGAACTCTTAATCTAATTATTTGTGATGTTCAAGATACTAAAATTCTCAAGGCAATTATATGCTAATATGTGATGGTCTCTTGTAGATTTCGAAGATGGGTTGCATATATAAAACTAACTAAAATAAAAAAATTAAATTAAATGATTCTTAGCCTAACTGTTTAATGTGAGATACCCATAACATGTAAATAAATGGGAAACTATTAGTTCAAGTCTCACTCTAAGTAAAAAATTGCTCAAAGTTTAGTCACAGAGTTTTCTCAGCAATGGGTTTCATCCTGACGGGGTTGGGGGCAGTGGCGGAGGATAGCGAGGGCCGGGGGGGGGGGGGGGGGGGGTCGCCCCCCTATTTTTTTCGCAGGTAGTGTTAATTTTTAGCCCGTTAGTGTAAATTTTTGGAAGGGTAGTGTAAATTTTTATATAAATATCGAGTTCGCACCCCCTAAAAAAATTAATTTCGCCCCCGCCCCCCCCTACGGAGATGTTCAAGCTCCGTCACTGGTTGGGCGTGCAGTCCCGGCTGGGAAACAGATAGGTGAACCCAATTAAAATAACACATATTTTTCGAAATATGGTCGTACATTTACTTTAAAAAAAACTGAAAAAGAAATTACATTTACCAAAATAATCGTATTACTCTTATAACCAAATTGTATATAAAACTAAAGCTATTCTGTGCCGGTATTCAGCTTAAATATAAGAAAAAGTGAGAACACCAAATTGCATTTAAAAGTTTTGCAATCATAGCCATAAAGTTACGAGCCATAAAAGTACTTGTTAAATTTATTAAAAATACAAAATTGAATTTAAAGATAAAAATGAAAAATATAATATATTTAAAACGACTAGGTTTAAATGAAATTAATACTAAAAATAGGTTAAAGAATGTAAATCGAAAAGTATATCCGAAATAAAAAAAATCATAATATTTAAAAGTTATAGGATGAAAAAAAAGCTAAATAAATAATAATAAGTTAAAAAAAACAAGAAAACAATGAAAATAAAGATCATTTAAGTACTATAAAAATGAAAAAGAAGTGTGAAAGAGGTGAATGATCGATCGATGATAAAACTATTTCATGTTTGATTAAATATAGAGGTGATTAATACTTAGATTGTAAGAGTTGGTATAATTTTAATGTAAGTTCATTTTTAATATAAGCTGTAACTATATGCTAATTTCTTTCTAGTTTTGTTTTGTTTAACATATGCGATTTCGTTTGCCTGTAAAAAATGTATAGGTTCATATATAGAATCAAAACTAATGAAGGATCCATGTTTTTTATTTTATGAATCTCTCCACAAATTGATGCACAGATTAACAAGATTGTAACCACACAACAAAAACATCAATATCTCATATTGGGTGTATTTGAATTAAACATTAATAGCACAATGAAACTATTCTAGTAAAGGGAAGAAATAGTTGGACCACTATAAGTGAGTAATTAAACGACTAGCTTCAATTAATCCTTACAAATTCACATTAAATGATGAAAAGAGAAACCAATAACGTTTTATACAACATTATGCTCTCTTGCCTGTTTTTCTTTGTGGGAAAAGGCAAAAAAAATATTTACCATTTTCGATCACATCGAAATAGATCAAACTACAATAAAAATGTTTATGCATATGGTTTACATAAGAAAGAAAAATTATACCATCAACCCTATTTTTACGCATATAATTTACATGATTTCCGTTATAATTAAATAAAAAATCATAAACACTTTAATAAAAATCATACCTTCAAATGAATAGTACTTGAGAAAGTCACAAACAGATGCCAGATAGTCATGCTTGTGGTCAATAACCAAAACTCTAATTTCATTGCTCAATGCTGATGTTTTATGTATATTGCTACCACCACTGTTCATATTGTATGTCTTTTGAGAGAGAAAAAAAATTATTTAAAAGAAAAGGGGTAGCATGCATTAGCATTTGAAGAGAATTTATACTCGTGCATGAATTAGCTATATTTATTTGTGTATTTTGGCCTTTTCGTATTAAGAGGCTACGTATTAAGAGGGTACGTGTTGCTAGCTCTCTTCAATTTTGTGAACACAATTCAAATGAGAGAGAAGAGAATGAGAGAGCGTATGACGCAATGGGTCGGTGTGACGATTTTAATATGGGAAGATGACTAATAATCATGTCAACATGTATTTCCATTGTGGCACCAAAGGCCTCCTACAAAGCTTTATTTGACCTTCTCATGTTTCATCTCTAAAATGTGATATAAAGTAACACCATTTTTCTAGCCATAAAGGTTGGGTCTTGTGACCGAACTCTAACGTTAAAGTACGATAACTGCTTAAGGGAAACTAAGATATAACGATAGTAGAGCATTGAACTTTTAAGTACTCGACGCAAATATAATTTTTTTAAGTACCAGAAGCAAAAGTAATGAATGCTTATCTTACATAAAATATTATTTAATATCCAAGGCCAATAATCTAATAATAGTAATCATTTAATGCATTAACTACAAACGGAGCAGCACACCGCATGCCTTGCTTTGTCGAGAATTTGAACCACACCACGAAGTGATTGTTTTGCGTTCTAGAGCTTTTTCCTGCACGAACACTACCATTCCTATCGTGTTAAAATCCATTTCGAACTTATTATTATTATGCCTTAACTTCTTTTTTATCACTTTCATAGGTCTAAACTAGCATTGATAGTAAAGATCTACATATTAGACCTTGCATTTAATACATTTACTACAACAATGAGGAGCAACTCATCAACCCATCTCATGCCCTGCTTTATCAGGAATTCAATCCACACCTGAAGTGGTCGTCTAGGTTCTAGGGCTTTTTCTAGCACATACACACTACCATTCCTATAGTCTTAGAATCCGTTTCGAACTTGCTAATATTATGCCTTAACTTCTTAATCAATTTCATAGGTCTAAACTAGCATGATAGTAAACACCTACGTGTTAGACCTTGTAGAACTAGTGATCACAAAATTCACATCTAATCATTTTTTAAATCTTTCGAAGAGAATTCTCTAATCAAATTCCACTCATTAGTAGATAGGTTACATGTGTAAAGGATTACCTTTGGAGGTATTATCCAGGCTTGAGGGTTACCAAACTGGGTACACTATGTACAAAGCCTTGAAAATCATCTGTGAAGAAGTAAAAGAGATTCAAGATCTCAAAAGATAGAAACTAAAAAAGGCAACTTGAGCTTTATGAACATATATCTAGAAAAACTATAAACCAAATGATGAACATATTTGTGCAACTAGCAATAAAAATGTCAACTTTAGGCACTAAATGATAGACTTCTAAATGCACTTCCATCATCTTAGAAACAAATTATGATATTGTTAAAGCACACTGAAAAGTTTCCCATGGACCTTGATCTTCTTATTGACAATATTGAGTCAGTGGAAATTGATGAGAGCTCAAGGAATAATGATAGAGTTGCATCCACTTCTCAGGATAAGTATGGTGCTTCTCCAGTAATACTATGGAGAATGCATTTCTTGCCCAGGATGAAACTACTCTAGAAGACGAGGGTGACTTGTTTGTGGGAGCAGGATTTTTCACAAGTGCACTTGTCTACTCAACTCAACCACAACCATAGTATCCTCCTAAGCCTCAAATTCCTAAAACTCAAAATGAGACTCCATCTTCTAACTCTGTTAAAACTAGCAAAGTTAAAGATGTTATAAAGATCCTTTTAAAGGATGAAGAGTCCAAATATGCCTTTACAACCTCTATGGCAAGTTTTCAAGCATATTAATGTAGTCATTTATCATATGTTGATTTGATTTTTGCAGGATCTGTTTGAGATGGATCCAGATGATATTGAAGAAATAGATCTAAACAAGCAAATGGTGATGATAGCTTATAGTACTCAAAAACATTCATATGTGAACGCAAACTATAATCCAAATGCAAAAAAAATAGTTGGCTTTGATAATTCAAAGTCAAGGTGTTTTAACTGTAACAACTATGGCCATGTTTTAAGAGAATGCAAAGCTCCAAGAACATAAGGATGAAATGGTCAAAGTAGCTCTAACAGTCAAAGGTGTAACATCTCGTATATTGTTAATTAAAGGTTATCATTGTTTATTCTTGTAAGGGTTATTGTTGTAAATCTTGAAACTTATGGTTATTTTAAATAAAAAGTTATAATAAGTATATTGCTAATAATAAAAACTAAGATAGTAATAATAATAATAATAATAATAATAACTAAACTATTAGTAATATTACTAATAATAATAACTAAGGTAATATTAAAAATACTAATAATGTTATTAATTTATAAAAGATACTAATCTTAAAAATGTTTAAAAACATAATGTAATTAAGTTTGTGGGGTTATATTACCACTTTTGAAACTTTAAAAAGGAAGTTTTTAACCTAAAATGTTAAACTAAAAACCACGGGGACTAAATGTGTAAATTTTAAAAACCCAAACCACCCCCTTCTTCCTATCAACCACCGACCAAGGGGGTCCGGCGACTCTCCGGCAACCCCCTAACACTCGAAATCGGCCACTTTTTTAACCCCAAATTGTTCCAAATGTTCTAGTAACTATTTCAAACATGAATGTGATTGTAATGTCGTTTAATTATCGGTTACAAGTATCAAACGATTGAATAACCAAAACCCTCTTAAACACATAGTCGTTCGAGCCTTAAACATCAATAATAACTCAATTATTTTAACTAGATCAAACGTCTAACTATCTCTAATCAAACCCAACTCTCAATTGCACCTAAAACAAACCAAATCCTCAAATTTCATCACCATTTTCGGTCGCAACCTACACGACACTCGAACACCATCACCCGGGCTTCAATTTGCGAAATTAACAAGGGGCTTTGCATCAAGGACACCACGCGAAGCTACCCACAAAGTTAATTGAGTTATCATCAACAATTGCTACCTAAATAAGTTCTTCCCCAGTTGCGACTTAGTTTTATATGTGCACATCGAATACCGATCGAATCTGGTAAAATAAACATCTACATACACTCGAAATTACATGGGGAACAAAATCCTTATGGTTAACTCGAGTAATGTTAGGGACCGTGTACTGGACAGAGTACTAACTGATTCACGTGTATCCCAACTCAAATATTGCGGAATCCTATTTGATTGGCGATCCAATCAGTGAGAACGTTAACCCGATCGATATAAGATTAAACTAAACGTTAAGAACGAATAGGAATCGATCAAGAATGATATATGAACTTGGACTGGCTTTCTTGGACGTTCTGGACGGCTAGGGTACGTGTAGGAGTTGAATTCTTCAAAGTGTTGCGTTTTTCCACGAATTAAGTGGTATTTATAGGTTAGGGTTACTCATTCGTGTGACTGAACCATTAACATGGTTCATTCGTGCGACTAAGTCATGCATTTGACCCATTCGCACGACTGAGTGTTCAATTGTGCGACTGAGTTAATCTCATGTCACAATTGTGCGACTGATCCAGTCTCCTGGTTCAGTCGTGCTACTGGTTCATTAGCATGAAGTTGTTCATGCGTATGGTCCATAACATGGGCCATTCGCATGAGAACTTCATATGACTAAGTTTGAATGTGTTTCTTATCATTCTTTGACTATGATCTATTCAAACAAACACAAACCTATATAGTTGGTTTAATATGCGTTAATAAATAATAAACATAAAAACATACACTGAAACATTAAACCTTAAGATCAATAACCACATAATACGTTTCATTCAACTCATATATTTCATTTACATAAAGGACATGACAGACATATTACAATAAGATCGTAAACTAGGTACATATGGATCTACAAACTCCCCCTTGGACCTAGTTTCCTTTATTGTCTGGCATCCTTCATTAGCTCGTCAAACTTCTTATGCCTCTCCTCGACTGTGACTCCAGCGTGTATCTTGAATGCAAAGCAGAGTCTTATTACGTTCTGAAATTGGAGGGCCTATATAATATCCTGCGAATCATAGAATAGTGGCCACTTATATAAAGTATAAACATCATTCGCTGATAGGTTGGTTAGCCACATTGGGTCAAATACCCGAATGGTCTCCATTTGGCTCTCCTTCTTTAATACTATGACTGCTTCTCCTGTTCGCCAGTCATAATACCACCACTTGAAGTGGGGAGTGGAGTCCTGTGGCATTTCCCTCATTGGGATCTTAGACATAGTACGCGGAGGACTCCACTTCAACACCACTTTGGGTTTCCCAGTCCTTGGGTCCACCTCTGACCTTTGAATATACCTCGTCGGTTGTTAAGGCTTGAAATTAACCCATCGTGTGTGGTATTCTCTCTTCAACGCAGCTTTAAACCAGCCTGACATCTTCCTAGGGTCAGCATACAGCAGGTTCAGGCGTTCCAACTGGTTGAGCTCAAAACTAGGAAGAGTCTTCAGATCATGTGGAAATCTGAAGTACTCGATTCCCTTCTCCCTTTTCATGGCATATACATTCAGATCCTCAAAGTAAGCCCACGCGATTATCTTGCCAGACACCTTAAGATGCTTCTTAACTTTGTAGAGCTTGGGGTAGGCACTCAGCTTGGTGTTATGCGTTGGGCATGAATCTCTGCAAAGCAAGCCGCCCATTCAGCCTTTTTGTTTTCAACATCAGCATCCGTAGCTTGAGCTTGGCTTTCTGTTTTCTCGGTCTCCCTTTCCATCGTATCCAATTTAACATGCATATCACTATCGAGTGTATCTCCAAAATCAGGGACAATATTTCCCTCTCGATCAATATATTCTGGATAGTACTGTTCTGTGATGTCTTCAATCTCTATCTCACCAACATCATTGAGCTCGTCATCACTAGCAACATCGACGGTAAGGGCATCCTTTACCAATTCATCCGGATTTAACCGGAACATTTCTACGAGTTGCTCATCAGTGATGTTGTGAATAATTTCTCCTTCTTCGGGAGTATAGCTTACTGACCTCCTGACAATCCCTTGCAGATCAAGTATCAATGTGAGATGAGACTTGATAAGCTGAAGGGGAGCAACATCGTAGTCATCTCGCTGATAATGTGGATCTGCTTGATTTAAAACATTTAACACATCATGCACCGGTAAATAATCAAGACAGTAAACATTAAATATATATACATAAACATTCAAGCACATAAGTTTAATACAATATTCAAATTACACATGTTTTGAATTACACAAACATCTATGCATTACTTTTGTCTTGGGTCATGTGTTCCTCTGCTGTCGGGGCTTATGTCGAAGCACCTAGATCTTGAGTCTTTTTGGTCTGCCTCTCACTAGCTTCCTGTGCACTTGAAGTAGATGACTCTCCTCCTCCTTCAGTGTCTCCTCCCTCCTCATCATCACCTTCATCATCATCATCATCATCATCATCATCATCATCATCATCACTATCATCATCATCATCACTATCATCACCATCATCACCGTCACCCTCTCTGATCTTCAGACGCTCATCCTTTGTGCCCTAAGTTGAGTAGGATGGTCCTCTTAGCATCCTCCACCTCCTCAATCTTCTTAGTAGATAACACATTTCGCTCCTTGAGTTGGGAAATCTCTTGACCCTGAGCAGCCATTTGCTAAGCCTACTCCTTAATCTGCTATGCCTGCTGAGAGATCTGTTGTGATTGTGCAGTAGTAAGCTCTACTAACTGTCGAAGCTGAGCAGTCTTCTCGTCATCAGCTGCTAACAGCTTCAGCACCATACGGTTTAATGTTGAAAGTTGTTCCTCTACCCCACTAGGAGGTAGAGATGATCCTGAGGGAAAGGATGGGTGATATGATGGTCCTGCCTGGTGGCTAGAGGTAATGGTGGTGGCAATAGTGATTATGGGAGGTGGTATGTGTGTGGGTGGTGATGGGTAAGTAGTGGTGGTGGATGTGGTGTGAGTAAGTGGTGGAGTGGCTGAGGTAGTGGTGGTGGTGGTGATGAAGGTCATCCTCCTTTTCTTCATCTTCATCCCATGGGGCTGAGCCATCCTTTCCTCCTCATGCCCCTTGAGGTGGATGCTCCCCCTGGGATGCTGCGGAGCTGACCTGGTGTGTAGCTAGGGTCGGATGCAATCTCCCCAGACTCGCTAGGGCGTCCTCCAACATCCCGAATGCCTCGGTCGGTGGCAACCACCCTACTGTCCACTGTCTGGTTAGTGGCTCCTCATCACTCTCTTCCTCCTCATCAGGAGGATAGAAATCCTGATGGAAACTAGCAGTGGTGGCATCTGCAAGAGTGGGTGGTGGAGGTGTAGCATGTGCAGTGGTGACCCTAGAAGTAGCGGGTCCAGACACTCCACCAGCGTCACCGTCATCATCATCGGAGTCATCTGAAGGAAGAGCAATCTGCTCCACATCTGAATCCCTCTCCTCGTGGCGCCACTTACACCTTGCTGGCGCCACGTACTCCTCCTGGGCTAGGTGCCTGAACAGTCTCCTCACAGGGGGCTTGACTTGCTTTCCCCTGTAGACCTTCATGCGGCCCAAAGTAGTGTCATCCATCACCTCAAGTGATACTGCATCATGGCTCTCCTTAGGCAACGAAGGCAACTTCTCATCGATAATCATCTGTAAGAATCTTGGGTACATACAGAAGCCCTCCTTGCCTTTGGTCTCAAGATTCTCTATGAGGTATGCAAATATCATACTGGAGAAGCTAAAGGGGTGGTTCAACACCAGTGCCACATAGGCATTCTGGATCTGGTCTGATAAGTCATCAAAGTCGCCCCTCCTCGAAGCTATGCACTTCAGTATCACATGTGCTAAGTACTTGAACTGGGGACACATGTTGCTTTTGTTTAGCACACCTGCATTAATGTCCCCAGAGTAGTTCATCCTGAGGAAGCATCCCCTCACACTTAGAGGGTGTAGTCTGGTTGGGTGATCTGCATCATCACCCAGATCCAGTACTCGTCTAAGATCTGCAGCTGTCACCTCTATATCCTACTCAAATATAGTACTCCTGATGCAGTAGGGCTCACGAGATCAATCAACTGATGCACCCACCCAAAAGGCCTGCTGGATAGACCTGTAGGAAGTGCATGGTGTAGATATAGCTTGGTGTATCCGTGATCTCTTCAGGAAAGCTATGATGCTAGCAAACTCGGTAGCGTTCCGAGTGGTGGCGTCAAGATGAGCACAAATATTGTGCTTGGTGTTGATGGTCCACCGATCAGCCATCAATTTGTAACACAAGAAGCATACAAGTTAGATCATCACACAACATAAACCATTTCAAATTAACCTGTTTGAGATCAGTCTGGTTCAATCGTGCGATTGGGCCATACGACTGGGTTCAGTCGTTTGACCTAACATGCGACTGAATACAATCAGGTGACTTATCTTGCGACTGAGTTCCATCGGGTGACTGAGCCTACGACTGGTTTAGTCGGCAGACTGAGCTCATACACATTGTTCATTCGGCGACTGAGTCATTTGTCCAGCTCAGTCGTGCGATTGTAGTTCATCCGGGTGTCCAGTCGCATGACCTGCTGTCTGTTCGATTGAGATTCTAATTTTGAGCAAATCTTAACATTAGACATCATGGTTTGGCTCATTAGACTCGCAATAACCCTACTTAGCACCTAATAACCTTGATTTCAACATTTTACTTAGTTTTATTAGTTAATTCTTTCAACTAAGTTTCGGTTCTTGGTTAGGGCCGAATTCCTTGATTTAGGGCATAAATCGACTGTGATTTATGTAGGTTGTACCATATTGTACCTGTATAACAACCGACAATTGTCAGAATCTTGAACTTTGAAGTCAAGTAAGGTCAGAAGAAATTTTGGCAGAGTAACCGCACGATATGCGATTTTAGGGCGATTGAGGGGTGTTGAGTATGTGCGATCAACTATGGCCCTATTTATACTGAATCTGGTTTCAATCAGGTGACTGGATCCATTCGCTCTTTTTAGTTGGCCGACTGGGTTTCAGTCGAGCGACTGACTCATTTGGACAACTCCATTCGGGCGACTGGCTCAATCTTGTAAGCCATTCGTGTGAATGGTTCATACTCATGCTCCATTCGGTTGTCTAGTGCATAAGTATTGTCCAATCGTACGACTGGTCCATACTCATGGTCCGGTTGTGAGAATGGATCATACTCGTGGTTTTGACTTATGACCATTTGACATTTAACCCTATTTAACTATTGATTAATATTTTGAGCATTCGATCATCTCAGGCATGATCATTTTAACTTTGAAAACTTTTGATCACCTCAGTCGTGATCCTTTTAAGCAAAAAACATTTTGTCACCTCAAACGTGACCCATTTAACATTGAAAACACGTTTGGTCACCTCAGACGTGACCCTTTTAAGTAATTTAATCACAAATTGAATTCCATGACATAGTCCGACATATAACTCTAAATTGACTAAATGTTAAAACAAAACAAAAGAGCTAACATTAGAAGACAAAACTAAAAATGTTTTTGTGATTTTGTGTCAGGTGGAAATCCTAAGATAGAAATCTAATAGATTTATTTCTTGAAAAGGCAGCTTCAAGTTATTTCGACCATAAGAGGAACGATTCATTATGGAATCATACAGGTAATCAACTCATTCAGGACGTGTTACCAAAATCATTTATTGCTAGATTCTTGTTTTCGTCAAGAGTCATCAGCAAATTAAGGAAATCATACTAGTACTATAAGACACACACATTGATTTGGACTATCAAGAATTTGCTGCCCCAATGATTGTCAGTATACTTGTCCACTTAAATCCATACACAGACTTTTGACATAGATTGGTGATGGTTAAGGTTTAATTGTTTCAACAAGCATTTGTGGATCCCACGCTTATATGGTAATCAACATTCCTCATGAGCTTTTTGAGTGGTCTACGGGTATTTTTGACAGGAAGACACTATTCTTAGAGCTTTGAAAGAGAAGCCAAGCCTCAGGTCAGTGTCACCGCACAACAGAGAGGCAGCAAACAACAATGAATTCTAGAATATATAGGTTATGCTTATCATCAGGTCAGTGCCACCGCATAGCAGAGAGGCACATAACCTATCTTCTTGTTTTAGCAATTTATACTTGTTGCACAAATCACACCAACAACATAGGTTATCAGTTTGATTGCTTTTTGCATTTTTCATCATGTGCTTTGCTCATATTTTGGTCATCCGCACATATTTATGACGTTTATTTTGCTCGTCACCCTTTATTTGAACTCTTTTGATTGTGTTAACCAGGGATAAGATGATGACCCACACCTTGTTGAACTACTTAATTTGATCTTGAGATCACCAATGAGGTCTACTTATCTATTGTGTTGAATCTACCGACACATCATCTAATGGTCTAGCAACCTCTAGGTCTACTTTCTAGGTGTTACCTTAGTAGTAGCTAGTTTTACTATCATTTCTCCTTTTATTTTTGCTTAGACTTCTCAGACTTATACTTTAAATTTCGCATCTAATTCAATTTAAATCTTTTAAAGTCCCAAATGCTTTGTTCCTGTGTACTATCATTTCCCATAGTCGTTGAATCGATATCTCAGATACGATCTTGTTTCTTTTAGCTTGCCTATCCTCCTCCCTCGTTTTTTACACTAACTTAACCTATTTTCCCACTAAAATTTTGAAACCGTAAACGATTTTCATTTTAGGATTTTAATAGGCAAATAAATGAAATCAATAAAATAAATTAAATAAAAGAAACTAGAATAAAAGAAAATAAAAGAAAATGGACTTACGCATTGGACTAAACATGTTCATCTTCTGGAATTACATCACTTTTCTTTTTAACGCCTTTGACCTCTAACAAATATAGAAAACGTGGTTTATCAAAGGCTTTTGTATAGAGGTCAGCGCGTTGAAAATCCATATTTATTTTACAACTTCGATTAGATTCTTTTCAAAACAATCACGTATAAAGTGATATTTATGCCGATGTGTTTGGTCTTAGGGTGTTGGATAGGATTTTTAGTAACGGCTATACAGTAGAATTATCAACAAATATGGGGGTGTTAGAAAATTTCAAACCGTAGTCCCGCATCTGCTGTTGAATCCAGATGATTTGAGACAACAGCTTGCCGCAGCAACATACTCAGCTTCACAAGTTGACAACGCAACTGATGTCTGCTTCTTACACTGCCACGTGACTAATCTTCTCCCAAAGAATTGACAACCTGCTGAGGTGGATTTGTAGTTCATCTTGTAGCCGCCATAATCTGAGTCACTGTACGCGGTAAGCTCGAAGTCATCGTCATGAGGATACCACAACCCAAGTGTTGGTGTACCCTTTAGATAATGAAATATCCTTTTGCCCCTATAAGATAGTTAACTTTTGGTTTCGCCTGATATCTTGAACAAAGACAAATGGCATACATAATATCAGGTCTTGAGGCAGTGAGGTACATGAGGGATCCAATCATTCCTCGGTACATGGTGGCATCAACCAGATCACCGTTCTCGTCGGGTGCTACATCATGGTTTGTAGCAAGTGGAGTGCCAGCTGCGGAAGCATTCTCCATGTCAAACCGACAAAGAATATCTCCTACATACCTTGTTTGATGTATAATATCCTCTTTAGTGTTTGATCTACCTGTAACCCAAGAAAGAACTTCATCTTTCCCTTGGCACTCATTTCAAATTCTGCCTTCATTACTGCTTCAAATTCTTTACATAAGTCTTCGTTCTTGGAACCAAAGATTATGTCATCAATGTAAATCTGAACAAGCAGCAGATCACCATCCTTTTCTTTGATGAACAGTGTACAGTCAATTACACCTCTGTGAAATCCGTATTTCACAAGGTGAGTTGAGAGTTTTTCATACCATGCTCTCGGGGCTTGGTGAAGCCCATAGAGAGGCTTATCCAGTTTGTAAACTCTGTCCCGATGATATGGATCCTCAAATCCTTCGGGTTGACTGACATACACCGTTTCCCGGATTTCACCATGAAGAAATGCACTCTTTACATCCAGTTGATAGACTTTAATCTTCATGTAAGAGGCATCGGCTAGGAAGATACGGATGGCTTCCATTCTATTCACAGGTGCAAATACTTCATTGTAATCAATTCCTTCGATTTGTCAAAATCGTTGAACTACAAGTCGAGCCTTGTTCCTAATGATGACACCTTAGTCATCTTTCTTACATTTCAAGACCCACTTGGTGCCAATGACCTTAGCACCTTTAGGTCTATCTACCAGTGTCCATACACCTAACTTCTTGAACTGAAGAAGTTCTTCTTGCATGGCACTCACCTATGCCTCATCGTTTAGGGCTTCACTGACGTATTTTGGCTCAAACTGAGACACAAAACAGCGGTATGCACCATTGTGAAGATACCCTTATTCCATTACCGAGGCATAATTAGCTGAATACAACTGATTTCTTGTCTGAACTCTTGATTTGACATCCCAATGACATTGTCCAGAGGATGATAGACATTTTGGCGTGATCCAGGAGTGGTGGGAACAACTACCTCAAAATCAAGATTATGAATGTTTGGTTCCATATCTTAGGCAGTAGGAGTGTGAGGTTCCATAGACTCAGAGGCATCAATGTCAGATGCTTGTGGACTTGCAGTAGTAGGAACCTGTTGCTCCTGAGTGTCCTCATCATTCTCCACGGCTTCATCGTCAGAGGAAGAGTCACTTACCTCGAGTGCTCCCCCTGAGTGGGTAGGTGATTCACCTTGTGAGCCAGATGATGTAGAGTCTTGTGATGGTGTGTTTAAGACATCATACATCATTTTGGCTGCTAACTCATCGTCGGATGTGGAAAGAGGGATGTTGAAGGACTTGAAGAATCCATCATAGTCAAAAAATAATGCGGGTCCTTTTCCAGCAGGAGGAGTGGTGTATCTCTGAACATCGACGTTACACCACACCTCTACTTGACCCGTTGAGTTTTTGTAAACTCTCTTATTTGGTATGTTGTATCCTAGAAAAATGCCCTCTTTAGCCTTCTTGCTAAACTTTCCTTCTTGAGTTTTCTTCAGCAACGTACATGGTGTTCTAAACGGTTCGAGGTACTCCAGATTTGGTTTATGTCATTGAAGTAACTCGTAACACGTCTTGCCATGACGTTTTACCACCAGAACTCGATTTAACGTGTAACACGCATTGGCAACTGCCTCATTCCAAAATTGGATATGCAGTTTCAAGTCTGCTAGCATTGTGCGTGCTGTATCTATTAAGCTTTGATTCTTTCTCTTAGCAACTCTGTTCATCTGAGGAGTGTAGGCAGAAGTGAACTAGTGCACAATTCCCTTTTCTTTGCAGAAAGCCTCAATCCATTGGTTTTTGAACTCGGTTCCGTTGTTTGAGCGTACTTGTCTCACCTTCAGCTTGTAGAGAGACTCTACTGTAGTTACCAATTCTTTGAATGACTCAAATGTTTCTGATTTTGATTTCAGAAACATCACCCAAGAAAATCTTGAGTAGTCATCTGTATCTACATAGCAGTACAAGTCGCCTGCGATGCTTCTAGTACTGACTGGACCAAACAGATCCATGTGAAGAAGCTCAAGAGGCAGTTCTATAGATTTAACTTTCTTTGTCTTATGAGACTTCTTTGTCTGTTTGCCTTTCTTGCAGGCAACACAAAAATCCAGGAGTTTAAAGTTCTTGACATTGACTCCTTGCACTAGATCATTTCGGATCAAGTGGTTCATCTTCCGTGGATTGATGTGCCCTATTCTCCTATACAGGAGATAGAATCCTTCTCAGTAGCTTTTGACAAGAAGCCCCGAACTTGATGATCCGTTGTGGAGGCCTTCGATAGATCCAAGACGTAAAGGTCATTATATCTTGAGGTTGACATTAATACTTGTTCCTCCGGAATCGCATAGTCCTTTTTCAGGACATAACACTTCTTATTGTCGAAAACTGCCTTAAATCCCTTGTCATATATTTGGGAAACAGAAAGCAAATTATTTTGAAGTTGTTGAACATAGTTTACCTTTTCAAACTTCACTTTCTGGTTCCCTACTTCCCCTTGAGCTGTGATGTACCCTCCTTTGTTTCCAGCAAAAGAAACATGACCTCCTTTGATTTGTTTGACGTTCGATAGGAGTGCCCGGTTTCCAGTCATGTGCCTTGATGCTCCGCTATCTACAATCCAAGTGTTTGTTTCAGCACTATAGCGAACACCCTGCACATTCAATTGAAAACATTAGTTAAGGTGAGGGACCCAAGCCTTAACCGGCTTGGGTGTCCCAGAGGCATCACACATCATAAATTCTACCCATTGTCCATTAGAGGGTGAGGGAAGATCATTTGTCTTCTTGTTCTCATTACCATACATAGACTTTTCTTTCCATAAGCCAGCTTTGTGTAAGGTCTGTTTGTGATAAACAGACAACTGACTAATAGGTTGAACTTTACGTTCACTGACTCTTTTTGGTGGAGTCATGGAGCTTCTTTTGGAAGAGATTTCTTTAGTGTCATAAAGTTCAATCTTTTTCTTTGGTGTCTGATAATAAGGACAATAAGACGCTATGTGCCCATACTTTCCACAGTTGTAGCATGATCTGCTTTTAACTTGACGATTTAACTGTTTCTATGGAGAAGTGTGTGACACACGAGTGACTTTATTCTGTTTGGGTTTTGACACTTCTAGTTTAGATGTTTTATCTTGTTTAACAAAATTAATTGTTTGAACATTGTTTGGTATTTCTTGCTGAATCGTCATCTAGATCCTCACACTAGCGATGAAGGGAAAAGATGAAGGAAAAAGGTGACACACGTGCAATATCACCTTCACTTGCTGAATCGTCATCTAGATCCTCAACACTAGCGATGTTGGATTCTCCCGGAGACACAAATCGAAAGCTCCAATCTTGTCCTTCGTCATCGTGAGCAGTCAAGGCTTTAGGATCCTTGCTTGATGAAGTAGGACTGCTTGTGGGTTTATCCTGACAAGTGAAAGATGAGAATGGATTCACATTTCCTGTCTTCTTGGGCTTCACACATTCATGTTTGAAATGCCCCTTTTTCCTACATTGAAGCAGGTAACTTTGGTCTTGTCAAAAGCAAAAGTTGTGTCCTTGGTAGCAATAAAATTTTGTCTGGTCTTCTTGACAAACTTCTTAGCTCTCCGAACAGCACTTTCTAAGGCCCACATGATGTCCATTCTCTCCAGCTCTGTCTCGTCTACCTGCTCGTAGTCCTCGTCTGCCAGATGGCAGTTCCCAATCTTCCTAGCAACTAGTCCGTCATAGGAGTGGACAACTGCTGCTAAGAGATTCATGTGCTCCTTTGCTACCTCTACTGTCACATTCTCGAGATTATAGGTCTTCGGTTTTGTAGCATTGGCTTCGGTGCTATGTATTGGGTACCAGACGACCCTAACGTGTCAGATCCTGAAGTAGTGTCTTGTGATTGACCAGCTGAACTTGACACAAACGCCATTTGAAGTGGTGCTCCAGATGTTTTGGCTTATGGAGTTGAGTTGTACAGTGTCGGATTCTGATCATATAAAGACTTTTGGGCCCTGTACTTCATCCTCAACTCTTCCTCTCTCAGTTTCAGAATGAAGTCGTTGATATCTAACTTTGCTAGCATATCATTCTGTCTGAGGTTGGAAATAAACGAACTCCACTTCTTGGGCAACCCATCTGCAAAGTTTGAAACTTTGTCTTCCATAGACGTGATGACTCCATGAGTGTGCAGCTCACTCATTAGGTGGTAGAATCGATCAATGATGTCGTCCAAGCTCTCATTTCCCATTGACGAGAAGTTGTCAAACTCCTTCTTCAACGCTTTAGCCTTCAGAGCTTTTAACGATGCATTTCCTTCATACCTCTTTTCCAATGCATCCCACAGCTTCTTAGCTTGCTTATTCTCAGAAAATTGATGGAAGATGTCCTTAGGAATTGACTGAGTCAGCAACGCATATACTTTCTTCTCTGCATTGTACTTTACCTTTTGGCCGTCAGTCATACTGCTTAAGGTGAGTTTGACTCCATCTGCACCTACAGGCATACTATATCCTGTCTCTATCGACTCCCACAGATTGGGATCTACTCCATTTAAGTAAATCTCAAATATTTGCTTCCATTGTGGGTAATCATCTAACGTTATAAGCTTAGGGGGCTTGTTATGATTTCTCACTTTATTTTCTAGAAGCAACAAATTTTGAATTGTAGATACATATGTACCTAGTTTATGAGCTTAATGTAAAAGTCTTTCATGTCTTATATATATATGTAAATTGATGGTTGAATGAAATACAATTTGTGGTTTATGCTTATAATGTTTACTATTTCATTGATTATTATATGTTAATGCTTATTTAACTAACTATATAGGTTTGTGGTTGTTTGAATAGATCTAAGTAAATTAATGATTGTGAAACATATTCAAACTTAGTCATACGAAGCTTTCATGCGAATGGCCCATGCTAATGAACCATACACATGAACAACTTCATGCTAATGGACCAGTCGCACGACCGAACCAGGAGACTGGATTAGTCGCACAATTGTGACATGAGATTGACTCAGTCACACGACTAAACACTCAGTCATGCGAATGGATCAACCGCATGACTCAGTCGCACGACTGAACCATGCGAATGGTTCAGTCGCACGAATGAGTAACCCTAACCTATAAATACCACCTAATTGGTGGAAAAACATAACACGTCGACAACCTACATACTAAATCATACCCTAGCCTTCCAGAGACTTCTAAGAACCTGTTCCAAGTTCATAGATCGCACTAGATCGATTACCAATCGTTCTTAACGTTATAATTCAATCTACAATTGTTTCTACATGCGTTCTCATTGATTGGATCGCCAATCAAATAGGATTCCACACTATTTGACTTGGTATACACGTATATCAGTTAGTATTTCATTCAATACACGATCCTAACAAGTGGTATCGGAGCTTCAGCTCTTGATTTACATGTTCAATCGTTTTTGATATAAAAAATGTGTTTTCCACTAAAAACGCAATCCTTTTGTGTCCAACATTATTTTGGACATCTCCAGATCGTAAAGTTAACGTTTTTCCAGCATACGGCATTTAGGGTTCTTGAAAAATTCATGTTTTTGCGTCAAAATACCTTAAACCTTCAAATTTTCAAGTTTCAGCAGCTTCAGTCGAGCGATTGACTCAATCGCACGACTGAATTCATACGCATCCCTCATACGCACGATTGGACTCATTCATACATCCATTCGTACAACTAAATTACCCATTCGCATTATTCATTCGCACCTGTCCATACGCATGATTGAGCCATCCACATTTGCTCATTCGCACGTCTAAGTCAACCGCATTGTTTAATCGCACGAAGTGTTCAATCGCATACCTTTATTCGCACAAGTTAAACAGTTTGTTCCAAAGTTTAAAGTCGATAATAATGGAGGATCAATATTTAGCGTTCACCGCTGGAAGGGACTCTAGGATTCAAAACCTATTGCTTCTAGAAAATTAAGTGGAATATCATAACAAACCCCCTAAGCTAATAACATTAGATAATTATCCACAATGGAAGCAAAGGTTTGAGATTTACTTAAATAGAGTAGATCCCAACCTGTGGGAATCGATAGAGACAGGATATAGCCTACATGTAGGTGCAGATGGAGTCAAACTCACCTTAAGCGGTATGACTGACGGACAAAAGGTAAAATACAATACAGAGAATAAAGTATATGCTTGCTGACTCAGTCAATTCCTAAGGATATTTTCCATCATTTTTTGAGACCAAGCAAGCTAAAAAGCTATGGGATGCATTGGAAAAGAGGTATGAGGGAAATGCATCGTTGAAGCTCTGAAGGCTAAAGCGTTGAAGAAGGAGTTTGACAACTTCTCGTCAATGGTAAAGGAGAGCTTGGACGATGTCATTGATCGTTTCTACCATCTGATGAGTGAGCTGCACACTCATGGAGTTACTACGTCTATAGAAGACAAAGTTTCAAACTTTGCAGATGGTTTGCTAGAGAAGTGGAGTTCGTTTGTCTCCAACCCCAGACAGAATGATATGCTAGCGAAGCTAGATATCAACGACTTCATTCTGAAGCTGTGGGAGGAAGAGTTGAGGATGAAGTACATGGCACAAAAGTCTACTTATGATCAGAATCCAGCTCTGTGCAACTCAACTCCACAAGCCAAAACGTCTGGAGCTCCACTACAAATGCTTTTGTGTCGTTCAGCTGGTCCATCACAACCTCTCTTCAGGATTTGACATGTCAGCGTGTCTGGTACCCAATACATAGCACTTGAAGCAAATGCTACAAACTGAAGACCGAGAATCTCGGGAATGTGACAGTAGAGGTAGCAAAGGACCATGGATCTCTTAGCAGCTGTTGTCCACTCTTATGACAGGCTAGTTGCTGGGAAACTTAGGATTGTCATCTGGCAGACAAGGACTACGAGCATTAGACGAGATGAGTTAGATAGAATAGTGTCAGGATCAGTGATCACTAGTTTGATGTATTAGAGCGTAACGCAGTGGAATAAGAACAAGAATTAGACAAATTGTAGCAAGAATTTGATACTCGTATGCATTAAGAACAAATACGGTTATAACGAGAGAATATATTTCTATAACAAGGAATATTTCTATGATATCGAATATTTCTGATCAATCATTCTCCTTATTACAATAGGTTGACACTCCTTATATAGAGTGCAATCGCTGTTGTTATCACGGAAAGTGACAACTGGCAGATCTCTTACAAAATAACTAACTCTTAACAACTACTAAAATGTTCACAACTACTAAGAACATATCAGAGTGTTAAGTACAAAATATGAAACTACTGATAAGAAACTACTGAAACTACAACGACTGAAGAACAAGCTCTTCAGTCGTTTTACAAAACTACTGAAAAACATAAAACTACTGATGAGCACAACACTGAAGAAGTATTCTTCAGCTGTTGTGTCAAACTACTGAACAGATAAAACATAAAACTACTGAAAGGTAAACCGTCACACAACTGAAGAAGACCTCTTCAGCTGTTGTGACAACATCTGATACTGGTCTTCAGCTTGTGTCTAGACTTTGTCTTCAGCACTTGTGTCTTCAGACTTTGTCTTCACCTGTCTCAGACTTGTCTTCAGCACTTGTCTTCAGACTTGTCTCAGCACTTTTCTTCAGACTTTTCTTCAGACTTGTCTTCAGACTTGTCTTCAGCACTTGTCTCAGACTTTGTCTTCAGCACTTGTCTTCAGACTTTGTCTTCAGCACTTGTCTTCAGAGTTTGTCTCAGCACTTGTCTTCAGACTTTGTCTTCAGCACTTGTCTTCAGACTTTGTCTTCAGCACTTGTGTTCAGACTTTGTAGCTGTTGTCTTCAGCTGTGTGGTCTTCAGTAGTTGTTGTGACGTCTGTGGGACTTAAAGGTTTTTCTGATCCGGCTCATTGGTTCTTTTGGTCCAACAAACTCCCCCTAACCAATGCAGCCAAAACCTTAACTTTATTGAGGTCCCACTTATTGTTGGCAGAATGGTTGGTCTTTTTCCTTCTTGATCAGTTGAGAAGATGACCCATATAAGCACTGGCCTGGGAATGAGTCTCTGATGATTTGGTTGGCAATGTATGGATGGGAGCTCTGTATTGGGGAATTGGACACTGAGCTGTTCCCCCATCCATGAGACTCACTTCCCATGTATAAGCCTGTAGGATTCTCTGGTGTATGCTCTGAGAAACATAATTTGTTCTTCCATGGTCAGGTTCTCAGCTTCACCATCAAACAATCCTTCACGCCCATACAGCTCTGAGATGTACTTGGCCTGTTTGCCATTTTTGAGCTCAACTTTGTAATCTGTCTGTATGCAAACTCATCAGGATGAGTCCCTTCAAGTAACAGACTGAGCTCATTTTGTTTGAAGTTCTCAAGCCTCTTGTAGACTAACCCCTTTTTAATAACTCTGTTCTCTAACATCTTTTGGGGTGGCTGTTTAGTCTCATAGGCCTTCTTGAAATCTTCTACAATCTCCCAGGGTGATACTACAAGGACCACTGTGATCTCTTCATCTACGATCCTTTTTACTTGGCCCTTGTATCTCGAAGGAATGTCTTTCTTTACAATCCTGTGAGCCACCCTAGGATCAGGCCATACTCTCACCTTTTCCTTCTGATATTGAAATGTTTGGCAAGGGTGTACAACCTCAGAGCTTCTTCTTCATACTAATTATTGATGAAGAAGCAGCATAAGTTTTGTCGATGCTTTTCCAACATCTCATCGTCATGAAGCCTTTGCTGCTGCTCTTCTTCAATCTTTACTCTCACAGTTTCCATCTGTGAGGTGGGAGTGATGGGCATGGGTTTGGCTTTAGGCAATGTTAGGACTGCAGACAGAGGCAGCCTATCTTCTTCCACATCATCCTCTTCTTCTTCTTCTTCTAGCCTCAACACCCTTCTCTTCTTCTTCTTGGTGCATCATCGGCTGTTGGTTTAGAGGGTAAGGGAGTTGGTTTTGTGGGTTGTGGTTGTGGTTGTTTTGGAGAGGGAATGTTGACAGGCTGAGTTAGCATTTTAGAGGTGAGTGTGGCTTTTGAGTGTTTGGCTAGCTCAGTCCTGCTCCCTGCTCCTGCTTCATTCAAAGCTTCGACTACTAAACCTTAGTGTATGCTTCAGACGAACAGATCTTGGAGGTTATGGCCAAGATACTGTCCCTGGTCCATGATTTAATCTCGATCAATGATCTCCAAGATATTTTGCAATGAATCTGATCATGATCTCTAGTCTCTCTCTTTCTAATGCATCATAACTTGCCCATCTTGAGTTAATTTCTTCAACTTCAAGTCTCCTGATCTCTGAGTCAAGCTGTGCAGTATCGAACCTTGTCTATACAGTTGATCAATAATGGCATCCATTGATTTACTATGTGTAGCATCTGCCATTTTGATCATCTCATCGAGTTGGAGTTCTTTCTCTTTTCCTTCACCCTTCCTCTTCTTATATGTGACATGAAAGTCTTTGTGACTTTCACCCACTTGATCATTTTCGTTCCCTTCACAGACTCCTCTTCCTTCTCAGTTTCCTTTTCTTTCAGTTTGCTCTTCCTCTTTGCTTTCACTGACTGACTCTCCCCCTTTTTGGTTGCATTGGTTGCAAGGGTTTGAGTAGCAGAAAGCCTGGTGCTCACAATCTCCTCCACCAGGGGTTGTATGATTGAGGAAGCCTCTCATCCATGGTTTTGATCACAATGTCTGTGATCATTGGGGTGATGAGAGGTAGGGTTTGCTGAAAGATAGCACTGTTTGCTCAGAGGGGTTCTGTCCCTGAGAAGCAGTGCCAGAACAGAAGCTGGTGGCTTGGAGTTTTGAGTGGCTGAGTGTGTGGGAGACCTTCAGGTGAAGGTGCCATCTGTGGGTTTATGTTGGTGGCAGATGGACTTGCTTCTTGAGAGAATTGGTCAAGTAGTCTTTGTAGTCTACTGACTTCTTCCTCAAGATTGTGTTCTGGGCATCAGAACAAACATCATAAAAGAAGCCCAGGTCATCATCAGCAGATGCTGAATCACCTGACCTCCTGCTTGTAGCAGGATGTACATGCACTGGGTGTAGACCAGTTTTAGCATGTGCCCCTTTTTCTTGGAACTGGGGACTTCCAGCCTCAGGACTATGTCCTTCATCAGCTGTTGCCTCTAGTGAGGTCTTAGCTATGTTACCAGCCTCATTCTGATCATGTGCTGATTCAGAAGAGGTGGCAGCCTCACTAGATGTTCTAATCTCCATATCCACACCAGGAGATAGAACGTGTAAACCCCGGTGCTGTGGGTTGTCAGAAGCATGGTGATCCTCGTCCTCAATAGCTGTGGTTCTCCCCTTTGTTGGTGGTTGTTGGGGAGGAGGAGAGGCATGCAGCTGAGTCAGCACGTTTGCAATGATAATGGTTGGACTTTGGGGGGCGGTTGCATGGGGAGATGGGGTAAAAGCAGTGTGCACCTGGGGAGAATGGTGCTCTTCAATGGCAATCTCCTCAAATGAGGAAGATCCCAGATTTGTGGGTACCCCTTCTGTGGTTGCTGCAGGCTCCTTTTGAGAGGAATCCTGAGCGGCTGTGGCTGGTGAGTCCTTGTATCCACTAGGGGTTATAACCAGTGGATATAGCCTGCGTTTGTGTTGCAGGGGCATCCTCAGGGGACTCATTTCCCTGAGTAGCTTTTTTGTCTTCTTTTTAGTGGTTTGGTGGGGACTTTGGATTTGGAGGTGGTGGCTGTGGGTTCCAGCTGCGTGGGTTTGCGCAGCTTGGCAGCCATTTTGAGTGATTGGTCAGAGTTGTGCCGGGAGTATACTTCCGGCAGTACAGCCATAGCAGGGACTCCCAGGCCAACAAGTCCCTCAGCTTGAAGCTGGTTTTCAATTATGGCCATTATGAACCGAGGATATAATATCCAACGGTTAGCAGTTTGTTTTTGGGCCATATCCTTGAGCTCTAAAATAGTATTTCAGAAAAATTTAAAGGTTGTTGCTCAAGGATGGAGTACATTACCTGTTGCCACTTGTGGACATTTGATCCCATGATGAAGTCTTGGAGGCAAGGCATACATTTACCATATGAAATATGAGACGTTCGGCATCCGGGAAATGTTTCTTCAGTATGGTAGATGCACTCAGGTTACCCTGGTATCCATGGTGGGCAAATGATTGATCTGTTGTGCCCTTTGGATAACCAGTTGGGAAAGTGGCATCATCCAGATTAAGGGTTTGGCGAAGAGTGTCTGGAGTAATGACCACTTTTTGGCCATGGACAAACGATTGAAGAGACTCTGTGTCATTCTCCTCAGAGACCAGAGTGACGTTTGTCCAGAATTGGTTAAGGGATTCGGCATATATGGTGGGATTTACCAGAAAAGCCGTTTTGTAGGGTGACTGAACCATTAAATCAATGGCGTTGTGAAACTTGGTCCAGTATGGCGATTTGGTGAGATGTGCGACACAGTTGTGTCGTGTTTTAGTTGCATGGTCGCCATTGATGAAGAGAGGGTAGAGAGTTTTTGAACGTTAGGTTTGAGAAGAGAAGATAAAAACTCTGAAGGTGGGAAGGTATTTAAAGGTCGGGTTAGAAATGACTGAAGGTTTTGGGTTAGTCATCAGTTGTTGAAACTACTGATGACGTGTATAACTTTCAGAGGTTGAAATGACAGACCGTATGGTGTGATCAGCAGTGTTATAAAACAACTGAAGACTTGGTTTTAACGTCAGACGTTGAAACAGCTGAAGTCTCTGATTTAGTCATCAGTAGTTATAAAACTACTGAAGACAGTTTTGACTTCAGGTGATGAAACAACTGAAGACTTGGTATTAGTCATCAGTAGTTGTGAAACTACTGAAGACAGTGGTTTTCAGCAGTTGTTGTAAACAGCTGAAGACTTGGTGTTAGTCTTCAGTAGTTGTAAACTACTGAAGACATAGTTTTGGCTTCAGTTGTTTTAATGAAACAGCAGTTGTAGAAACAACTGAAGAGTAATTACTCATCAGCTGTTTTCGTCAATTCATAGCTTTTCAGCTGTTTCACACTGTCCTCAACACTTACTCATCAGACTTTTCATCTGCTTTTCAGGTGTTTCATAGACGTCATCAGTATCTGCATTTCTGACATCAGTAGTTGTAGCTGCATCAACTGTTGTACTACATCAGCTGTTGTACTACATCAGCTGTTTTAACAGATAAAGTACTTCAGTACTTGTGAGGTATGTAGCCTTCAGTAGTTATAAAAACTACTGAGGGTAAAAAAAAACTCATCAGTACTTATATGTGACAATAATGAACTATGATCATCGTACTTGTGAGCTGAGATCATCAGTAGTTGTCACTTATTCTAGCTGCAGCATACCAAGCCTTAACACCAGGTTGTGGAAAGTTGAACTATCCAAAGGCTTAGTAAAAATGTCTGCAAGCTCATCAGCACTAGGAACAAATTTTGGATCAATCAGACCTTTTTCAAAACAATCTCTAATAAAATGGTGTCTGATTTCATATGTTTAGTCCTAGAGTGCTGGACAGGATTCTTGACAATACAAAGAGCTGAAGCTATCCATTAACAATGGGTCTTAGTCTCTGTTATGCCATAATCCAATAATTGGTTTTGAAGCCAGAGTACCTGAGATGTACAGCTTGCAGCAGCAATGTACTCTGCTTCAGCAGTTGATGTAGCAACTGAGGTCTGTTTCTTGCTCTGCCAAGAAATCAAGCAGTTGCCTAGGAATTGACATCCACCAGAAGTTGATTTCCTGGTCAACTTACACCCTGCATAGTCACTGTCAGAAAGCAACTAATTTACCAGAATGTCTAGTAGAATACCATAAACCTAGAGATGGAGTGCCTTGCAGATATCTAAAGATCCTCTTGACTGCAATCAAATGAGACTCCTTAGGTGCAGCCTGAAATCTAGCACAAACACATGTAGCAAACATAATATCTGGTCTAGAAGCTGTTAAATACATCAAGGACCCAATCATACATCTGTAAAGTGTTTCATCAACCACTTTACCTTTCTGATCTGTATCCAGTTGTGTGGTGCTGCACATGGGGGTAGAACAGGGCTTACAGTTTTGTAAATCAAACTTTTCCAAAAGATCTTTTGTGTATTTGGACTGATGAATGAAAATTCCATCAGCCTTTTGTTTGATTTGCAACCCAGAAAGAACTGTAATTCTCCCATGGCACTCATTTCAAACTTCTGTTGCATCAACTTTGTAAAGGCATCACACAACTGTGGATCAGAGGATGCAAAAATAATATCATCTACATAAATTTGAACAAGTAGATTATGCTGCCCAGCTTTCTTAATGAATAAAGTCTTATCTATGGAGCCTCTAGTGAAATTATTTTCCAGAAGAAAGTTTGATAATGTCTCATACCAGGCTCTAGGAGCTTGTTTCAACCCATAAAGAGCCTTATCAAGCTTATACACCCAATTAGGATGTTTATTGTCCTCAAAGCCTGGTGGTTGACATACATAAACCTCTTCTTTAATTTTCCCATACAAAAATGCACTTTTGACATCCATTTGAAAAACTTTAAGGTTTTGATAAGCAGCATAAGCTAAAAACAATCGAATTGCTTCCAGTCTGGCTACAGGGGCAAAGGTTTCATCATAATCAATACCTTCTTCTTGTGCAAACCCCTGAACAACCAGTCTGGCCTTGTTCTTAACAATAAGCCCATTTTCATCAGTTTTGTTCCTAAACACCCATTTAGTGCCTATTGCACACTTACCTGGAGGTAGAGGAACCAGTTCCCACACTTGCTGTTTCTTGAACTGAAGAAGCTCAAGCTGCATGGCATCAACCCATCCATTGTCCTTTAAAGCAATGTGATAATTCTTTGGCTCTTGCTGACTGATGAAGAGAGCATAGAAGCAGAAATTTGACAATTGACTTCTTGTTGATACGCCAGCAGTGATATCACCAATGATTTGAGACATAGGGTGATTCTTCAGATCTTGATACACAATGAGATCTGTGCAAGTGTTTGTAGCAGGCTCAGCAGCAACAGATGGTGATGGTGAATCATTTCCTTGAAACCAATCAGTGGATGGTAATTCAAAGGAAGTTGAATTTGAAGAAATCTCATCAGCATTTGTTGTGGATGGTGCTACTGGAGCTACAGGACCATCAGGTCTAGCTGAATCAGGCAGTTGATCACTAAACCTGAAGAGGTGAGTACTGCTATCATCATCATCATCAGCACCAGCAGAACCACCAGGTGGTGAACTGTTGACAGGAGCAACAGCAGGAGTTTGATAAGGAACATATTGCAGTATGTCCAAATCAAATATCTCCACAGGGCTTTGTGGAATCTTGTCCTTTGGAGATTCATTAAACTTAACATGTAGAGTCTCTTCAACCATCTTTTTTCTACAGTTGAAGACTCTGTATGCTTTGCAAGTTGATGAATAACCAACAAAGTACCCTGCATCCACCTTAGGATCAAATTTTTGGAGTTGATCCCGTGTGTTGAGAATGAAACAAGGACACCCAAATGCTCTGAAGAATGAAATTAGAGGGGCCAAATGATGAAGAACTTCATATGGAGTCTTCATCAACCTCTGATTTACTAGAACTCTATTCTGTACATAGCAAGCTGTATTGACAGCTTCAGCCCAAAAAGTCATTGGCAGTCCAGAATCAGCCAACATGGACCTTGCAGCTTCAATAAGGGTCCTGTTCTTTCTCTCCACTACTCCATTTTGCTCAGGAGTTCTTGGGATGCTATACTGCCTCTTGATTCCCTTTGATAAGTAAAACTCATCAAGTGTGTGGTTTCTGAATTCAGTACCATTGTCACTCCTCACACACTTAACTGGTAGGGAATACTGCTTCTCAACGTGTAACACAAAGTTCATAATGGACTGCGCAGCCTCATCCTTTGAATGCAAGAAGAAAGTCCATACAAATCTGGAGTAATCATCCACAATTACCAGACAGTATTCTTCTTAGCCATACTCATCACTCTCACAGGACAAAGAGATCCATGTGAAGAAGCTGTAAGCAGGCAGTGGACTTAGGTTCTTCTATGGAGGGAAATGAAGCTTTGTGCTGTTTTCCTTTTAAACAAGCAGTGCAGTTATCTTCACACTTGAACTCCTTCATAGGCAGTCCCCTTACTAAACCATGGTTTATCAGCTGATTATGTTTTTGAGATTAACATGACCCAGCCTTCTATGCCATAGAATAGATTCTTGAGGGGAAGCCTTGGAAAATAGGCAAGGATGGCCTTTGAGATCTATTTTCTTGGAAAGATCTAAGGCATACACTCTTCCTGTCCTGTTGGCCTTTAGGAGAGTGTGTTCATCCAACACTTATCAATCAACTTAGAACTTTGGATGACAGAATCCGACAGTTCTGACTGGTGAAAAGAGCAACATGGCCTTTGTCACACATTTGACTGACACTCAAGAGGTTGTACTTGAGATTTTCCACATGGTTAACATCATCAAACTTTATTTCCCCATTGGAAACAAAGCCTGCCTGATGATGTAACCCTTTGCATCATTGCCAAATGACACAAACCCCTTCCTTCCTTGAGAGTAGTCATTAAGAAGTGATCTGTTTCCTGTCATATGCATGGATCCTCCACTGTCTACATACCAGATGCCTCTGAGGTATGTTGAAGAACCCTGCAAAATACAACAAATTAGTTAGATTTTGAGACCCAAACCTTTTTGTTTGGGCCTGTTCTCATCAACAGATGGTAACTAACATGTTTGTTGGAAACAACAGCCTGAGAGGAAGAAACTGGTGAAGAAAAGGAATCCTTTGGCTTGGACCTCCTTTTCTGTGGTTTCAACATAGGAACATCTAATTGGTTAACTCTTCCAATAGATGTTGAACCATCATAACCAGCTGTGTCTGATTTTGTGATAAGGCTTTCAGCTCTTCAGACACATTGGCATTGGAGTTTGATAAGTTCCTATGTTGCACCTTCTTCTTTTGAGCAATCTCAGCTGTTACCTGTTTAACCCCTTCCTTTTTGGATTTCTTTTTGGACTTAAGGGTTACAGGATTTGATGTTGGTACAAATGTGGCTTCAAACTCAGTTTTCATTTTAACCATTTTCTCTTTACTTTCCTCTTTGTTTGAGTTTGGATCCCCTTTTGTACCAACAATCATCTGTAAGATGATTGAACAAACCACATACTTCACATGGTTTCTTCTTCATCTTATGTTGATCATCAACTAAAGAGAATGAAACTACTGAAGACTTGCTCTTCAGTACTTTGGAAGCATTATTTGCTTTCTTGACTTCCTCTTTAGTAGTCTTCAAACTCTTTCTACTGACAGTTTTCTTCTCTTCAGTGCTGACAGTAGTTGGAGTTTGAACTTCAGGTGTTAAATCTTGCTCTCCAGTCCTTTCAGGACTTCCAGAAATAGCTCCTGAGTTGATCATCTCTTTGATCATGTGAGTGTCAGCAGTGAACCATCAACATCAGCTGATGGGTTCTGAGAGGGCTTAGTGCTGACTTCAACTTTTGATGATGCTCTATCAAAAAGTGAATCACATGATGAGGTGGATTGGTTATTGCTTTCTCCATCAGATTTCACTTCTGCTCTTGAAGCAAAATCTGTAGGAGGAGCAGTGTGATTATAACCAATACCAAACTTCACATTGGAAGCAGATTGCTTACTAAGAAGCATTTCAAAACCTTTGCATGATTGTACCCATCGATCACACTCTACCTGGGTGACTGCAAGGGTTTCTTTGAGACTTCTCTGGTCTTCCAGAATAACCTCTAGCTTGGCCTTTTCATCATTTAATTGGCATTTAAGCTTATAAATCTCATCATTTTTACTATTAAGAGCAGACTCAAACTCAGCTTTTCTTTTGGAAATGGTTTTCTCAAACTCAAGTTTTTGATTTATTAATGCTACATTTGCCTCTCTAATGGAGACAAAGGCAGCAATGCATGATTCAAACATAACTTGGCTTTAGCCTCTGAAGATACCTGAGTTACCTGTGAAGATGATGCATTTGAGCAGGAACCCTCAGTAGACTCCAGGGCCATGAGAGCCAGATTCCCAAAAGGACTGTCACCACTATGTTGACCAGCACCTGTGACCAGCATGTGAACATTGTTCATGACCAGACATGTCATCCGGTAAACTGCTCCAGTCAACAACTCCAGGGGTGAAGAAGCTGTTGTTGAGGTTGAGGAGGTTGATGAGATTGAGATGGTTGAGGTTCTGGTAGTGCATGAGGTTGTGGTACTATAGGAACTTGAACTTGATTTGACTGTGGCATGTAATAACAAGGGTAAGGATATGGCATTTGACCCTGAGGAACAAAATATGCAGGAGATTGTGGTTGAGAATGATGACTAGAATTGACAGGATGTTGCCCTGTGTTGTTGACTATTGCCAGGGAAAGTCACAAAAGGTGCAGAGGAATTAGATCCATGATCTGCATTCTCTAGCAAAGTGTCCAAGCCTGTGGCATTTGTGACACTTCAACTTACTCTTGTCAAAACCAACTTTGGTTTTGCCAGAGAGTCCTGGGAACTTTCTTCCAGTTCTTTTGTAGAACTTCTGAGATCTGATATTTATCAAGGCCATTTGGCTCAAAATATCCATCTCTTCTAAGTCATCATCAGCAATCCCCTTGAGATCATCCATGATGAAGCATAGATTGTCATTATTACACCCAGTAAACTGACTATCAACACTCACAAACGCAGAATCAGAAGTGTTTGAGGAGAAATCAATATGCTCATCATACTGGCATTCAGATGAAGCATATTCTAACTCATGACCAACCAAGGCAGTGTTGCCTGGTACAAAGTCTTCAGTGAGCTTTCCAGATGAAGACAGTTTTCGTTTCTGTTCTATCTCTCTCTCAAATGTGAGCAATTTCCCATGGAGTTGGGTGAGAGATAGTTTGTCCAAATTTGCACTAGAGCGTAGGACAATAGTATATGTGTCCCATCTCTCAGGCAGTGATCTGAGAAATCTGTTATTCATCTGGATATTGGTGTACTCAAGTTTGACCATTTTTAATTCAGAGATCAAACAAGAGAACCGCTCAACTGTTGAGTCAGTGTCTCACCCTTTCTATGAGAGAATGTCTCGTATTGTTGGGCAAGGATTTCTCTATTATTTGCCAAGACCTCATCTGTTCCTCCAAATTGTTCTTTCAAGGCATTCCAGAGGTCATGGGCAGTTTCATGATGCATTAGCCCAGAATAGATTTCATTGGGCAGTGCCATGGCCAGAATTCCATGGGCTTTTGCATCAATCTCAAACAATTTCTTATCCTCATCTGAGTATTGCTCCCTCCTCTTCGGAACCATTTGATTGGTTTCCGGGTTATTCACCATAGGCTTGTGTGGACCATGTACCACTGATGTCCAACAACCTGCGCTGTTAACAGACAGGTGATGGAGCATTCGTCGTTGCCATATGTTATACTCATTCCTAACCAGCATTGGAGGCTTGGTTGAGGAACAGTATTGTGAGGATC
The DNA here is from genome assembly GCA_025506515.1 of Flaveria trinervia. NCBI lineage: Eukaryota > Viridiplantae > Streptophyta > Magnoliopsida > Asterales > Asteraceae > Flaveria > Flaveria trinervia. Next base: position 61,510,436 of record CM046456.1, on the reverse strand, counting down.
ATTGGAAGGAGTAGTCATTTTCAGTCCAAATACAATTTAATTCAAGCTTTTAAATGTTTTTACATAGACCACAACAGACTCAATGAAAACCAAGAGAAAATCTCAGGATGAATGACCAGAAACACAGAAAATTCAATCTCTATAACCGTTTCTTGCAAAAAAAATGCTAATTCAATCAAACTTGGATCTTGAATAGCAGTTTCAATGATCAATTATTAGATCGATCAATGATTAACCTGCTCTGATACCATTTGTCAGGATCAGTGATCACAAGTTTGATGTATTAGAGCGTAACGCAGTGGAATAAGAACAAGAATTAGACAAATTGTAGCAAGAATTTGATACTCGTATGCATTAAGAACAAATACGGTTATAACGAGAGAATATATTCTGTAACAAGGAATGTTTCTATAATATCGAATATTTCTGATCAAATCATTCTCCTTATTACAATAGGTTGACACTCCTTATATAGAGTGCAATCGCTGCTGTTATCACGGGAAAGTGACAACTGGCAGATCTATTACAAAATAACTAACTCTTAACAAACTACTGAAATGTTCACAACTACTGAGAACATATCAGAGTGTTAAGTACAAAATAAAACTACTGATAAGAAACTACTGAAACTACAACGACTGAAGAACAAGCTCTTCAGTCGTTTTACAAAACTACTGAAAAACATAAAACTACTGATGAGCACAACAACTGAAGAAGTATTCTTCAGCTGTTGTGTCAAACTACTGAACAGATAAAACATAAAACTACTGAAAGGTAAACCGTCACAACTACTGAAGAAGACCTCTTCAGCTGTTGTGACAACGTGATACTTTGGTCTTCAGCACTTGTGTCTTCAGACTTTGTCTTCAGCACTTGTGTCTTCAGACTTTGTCTTCAGACTTTGTCTTCAGCACTTGTCTTCAGACTTGTCTTCAGCACTTGTCTTCAGACTTTGTCTTCAGCACTTGTCTTCAGACTTTGTCTTCAGCACTTGTCTTCAGACTTTGTCTTCAGCACTTTCTTCAGACTGTGTCTTCAGCATTGTCTTCAGACTTTGTCTTCAACACTTGTCTTTAGACTTTGTCTTCAGCACTGGTGTCCTAACTTTGTAATTAGCTGCTGTCTTCAGCTGGTTGTGGGTGTCTTCATAGTTTTGTGACGTCTGTGACTTAAAGGTTTTTCTGATCCTTCTCTTGGTTCTTTTGGTCCACAATAACATCATGTGGGCCTTACAGTGCTGTTCGAGAGCAAAGGAGTTGTAGAAACCCGGACATTGCTGATTGCCATTAAGGGACAACCTTTTGGTCTTGACAAGAAAAAAGTTTACTTGCTTCAATTGTGGGGAAAGGGCACTTCAAAGTTAAGTTGTAAAGCCTAAAAAGACGGAAATGGAATCCATTCCATCTTTTCACTTCGTCAGGAAGCCCACAAACAGTCCTACTTCGTCGAGCAGGATCTGATGTCTAAACACACCTTCACAGGAATCTACATCCTTGATCACAAGGTGAAACACATACCAACTCAAGGGGAGCACTAAGTATTGACTCTTCCTCTGACGATGGCCATGGACAATGATCAGGTCACTCAGAGCACAGTTCCTACTACTACTTACTACTGCAATCCACAAGCATCTGACATTGATGCCTCTAAGCTTCAACCTCACCCCTACTGCCTCAGATACGAACCACACGTTCAAATCTAGATTCTGAGGTAGTTGTTCCCCCCTCCTGGATCATGCCTAAATGTCTATCATCCTGGACAATGTCATTGGGGATGCCAGATTAGAGTTGACAATAACAGCTGTATTCAACTGATTATACTCGGTAATGGAGAAAGGGTACCTTCACGATGGTGCTTATCGTTGTTTTGTGTCTTAGTTCAGCCAAATACGTCAGGAAGCCCTAAATGATGAGCATGGGTGAGTGCCATGCAAGAAGAACTTCTTTAGTTCAAGAAGTTAGGTGTATGGACACTGGTAGATAAACCTAAAGTGCTATGGTCATTGGCACCAAGTGGTCTTGAAATGTAAGAAAGAACCAAGGTGTCACCATCAGGAACAAGGATCGACTTGTAGTTCAAGGATTTTGACAAGTCAAGGGAATTGATTATAGTGAAGTATTTGCACCTGTGGCGAGAATGGAAGCCATCCGTATCTTCCTAGCCTATGTCTCTTACATGAAGATTAAAGTCTATCAATTGGATGTAAAGAGTGCATTTCTTCAAGGTGAAATCCGGGAAACAATGTATGTCAGTCAACTCGAGGGATTTGAGGATCCATATCATTAGGACAAAGTTTACAAACTGGATAAGGCTCTCTACGGGCTTTATCAAGCCCCAGAGCATGGTATGAAAAACTCTCACTCACCTTGTGAAACACGATTTTCGCAAAGGGGTAATTGACTGTACACTGCTCATCAAAGAGAAAGAGGGTGATCTGCTGCTGTTCAGATTTACGTTGATGACATAATCTCGGTTCCAGACGAAGAATTATGTAAAGAATTTGAAGCAGTAATGAAGGCAGAATTTGAAATGAGTGCCATGGGAGAGATGAAGTTCTTTCTCGGGTTACAGGTGGATCAAACACCAATAGGAATATTTCTACATCAAACCAAGTATGTAGGAGATATTCTCAGTCATTTGACATGGAGAATGCTTCCGCAGCTGGGACTCCACTTGCTACAAACCATGATGTAGCACCCGACGAGAATGGTGATCTGGTTGATGCCACCATGTACCGAGGAATGATTGGATCCCTCATGTACCTCACTGCCTCAAGACCTGATATTATGTATGCATCATGTCTTTGTTCAAGATATCAGGCAAAACCAAAAGTTAACTATCTTATTCGGGTCAAAAGGATATTTCGTTATCTGAAGGGTACACACACACTTGAATTGTGGTATCTTCATGACGATGACTTCGAGCGTACAGCGTACAGTGATTCGAATTATGGCGGCTGCAAGATGAACTACAATTCCACCTTAGCAGGTTGTCACTTCTTTGGGAGAAGATTAGTCACGTGGTAGTGTAAGAAGCAGACATCAGTTGCGTTGTCAACTTGTGAAGCTGAATATGTTGTTGCGGCAAGCTGCTGTTCTCAAATCATCTGGATTCAACAGCAGATGCGGGACTACGGTTTGAAATTTTCTAACACCCATATATTTTTTGATAATTCTATTGCAATAGCCTTTAAAAATCCTGTCCACATCCTAAGACCAAACACATGAGCATAAAATATCACTTTATACGTGATTGTTTTGAAAAGAATCTAATCGATGTTGTTAAAATAAATACAGATTTTCAACGCGCTGACCTCTATACAAAAGCCTTTGATAAACCACGTTTTTCTATATTTGTTAGAGGTCAACGGCGTTAAAAAGAAAAGTGATGTAATTCCTGACAATGAACATGTCTAGTCTGATACGTCAAGTCCATTTTCTTTTCTTTTCTTTTATTTTCTTTTATTCTAGTTTATTTTATTTATTTTATTGATTTCAATTCTTCGCCTATTAAAATCCTAAAAACGCACATCGTTTATGGTTTTAGAATTTCAGGGGGAATAGGTTAAGTTAGTATTAAAAGAAAAAAAAGGAGGAGAACAGGCAAGCTAAAAGAAATGAGATTGTATCCGAGAGATCGATTCAACGAATATGGAAAATGATAGTACACAGGAACAAAGCATTTGCGAAATTCAAAGTACAAGTCTGAGAAGTCTAAGCAAAAATAAAAAGAAAAATGATAGTAAAACTAGCGACTACTCAGGTAACACAGAGAAAGTAGACCTAGAGGTTGCTAGACCATTAGATGATGTGTCGGAAGATTCAACACAATAGATAAGAAGACCTGGTTGGTGATCTCAAGATCAAACTAAGCTGTTCAACAAGCTGTGGGTTATCATCTTATCCCTGGTTAACACAATCAACAGAGTTCCAATAAGGGGTGACGAGCAAAATAAACGCCACAAAGTGTGCGGATGACCAACATATGAGCAAATCACATGATGAAAAATGCAAAAAGAAATCAAACTGATAACCTATGTTGTTGGTGAGATCTGTGCAACAAATAAATTGCTCAAACAAGAAGATAGGTTATGTGCCTCTCTGCTATGCGGTGGCATTGACATGTGGATAAGCATAACCTATATATTCTAGAATTCATTGTTGTTTGCCGCCTCTCTGCTGTGCGGTGGCACTGACCTGAGGCTTGGCTTCTCTTTGAAAGCTCTAAGAATAGTGTCTTCTTGTCAAACTACCCATAGACCGCTCAAAAATCTCCTGAGGAATATTGATTACAATATAAGTGTGGGATCCATAAATACTTGTTGAAATAATCTAATCTAACATATCATCAATCTGTGTCAAAAGTCTGTGTATGAATTTAAGTGGACAAGTATACTAACAATCATCATGGCTAAAATTCTTGAAAGTCAAAGTCAATGTGTGTGTCTTAAAGTACTAGTATGATTTCCTTAATTTGCTAATGACTCTCGACGAAAACAAGAATCTAGCATCAAATGATTTTGGTAACACGTCCTGAATGATTTGATTACATGTATGATTCCATAATGTATCGTTCCTCTTATGGTCAAAATAACTTGAAGCTGCTTGTTCAAGAAATAAATCTGTTAGATTTCAATCTTAGGATTTCCACCTCACACAAAATCACAAAAATATGTCTTAAATTCTAGTAGTTTCTTTTGTTTAAGTTTGTCAATTTAGGTTATATGTTGGACTATGTTGTGGAATTCACTCTGGGATTCAATCACTTAAAAGGATCACGTCTGAGGTGACCAAACGTGTTTTCAAATGTTAAATGGGTCACGTCTGAGGTGATCAAAAGCTTTCAAAGTTAAGATGATCATCTCTGAGATGATCAAATGCTCGTAACGTTTAATCAATTGTTAAATGGGGTTAAATGTCAAATGGTCATAAAGTCAAAACCATAAGTATAATCCATTCGCACGACTGGACCATGAGTATGGACCAGTCGTCTGATTGGACCATACTTATGCACTAGACAACCGAATGAAGCATGAGTATGAACCATTTACACGAATGGCTTACAAGATTGAGCCAGTTGCCCGAATGGAGTTGTGCGAATGAGTCAGTCGCCCGACTGAAACCCAGTCGACCAAATGGATGTAATCAACTGAACCAATCGCATGACTGAGATCCAATCACCCGAATGAAAGAGAAAATGGGTCCAGTCGCCCGATAGAAATCAGATTCAGTATGAATAGGGCCATAGTCGATCGCATAATCTCATCACCCCCATTCACCCTAAAATCGCACAGCCTACCGTTACTTTGCCAAAATTTCCTCTGACCGAATTGACACCCTATTTCGATATTCTGACGATCTCTGGTGTTTATACAGGTACAATGTAGTGCTATCTAACCAAATTTCGGTTGATTTGAGCCCTAATTTACGACACTCGGCCTTAACAAGACCGAGACTGAATTTGGACAAATAACTTAATAAACTAAGTAAAATGTTGAAATCAAGTTTATTAGATACTTAGTAGGGTTATTGTGAGTCTAATGAGCCATTACACGATGTCTAACATTAAGAGTTACGCACATTTTAAGTCCCAATCGAACAGACTATGGGATATGTGACTGGACACCCGGCTGAACTCCAATCGCACGACTGAGCTGGACGAATGACTCAATCGGCTGAATGAATGATACGAATGAGCTCAGTCGGCCGACTAAACCAATTGCAAGCTCAATCACCCGATTGAATTCAATTGCATGGTCAGACACCCGATTGTATCCAGTCGCATGATTAGGTTGAACGACTGAACCCAGTCATATGGTTCAATCACATGATTGAACCAGATTGATTTCAAGCAGTTAATTACAAATGGTTTCTGTTGTGTGATGATCTTACTTGCATGCCCCTTGTGTTACAGATTGATGGCTGATAGGTGGACAATAAACACCAAGCACAATATCTGTGCTCATCTGGACGCCACAACTCGGAACGCTGCCGAGTTTGCTGGCATCAACGCTTTTCTGAAGAGGTCACGGATACACAGAGCCATATCTACACCGTGCACTCCCTATAGGTCTATACAGTAGGCCTTCTGGTAGGGGGCATCGGTTGATCATTCACATAAGTCCTGTAGCATCCGAAGTACTATTTTTGGGATGTATATAGAGGTGACAGCTGCTGATATTCGTCAAGTACTAGATCTAGGTGACGATGCAGATCACCCGACCAGACTACACCCTCTGACAGTGAGAGGTTGTTTCCTCAGGATTAAGTACTATGGGGACATAAATGCAGGTGTGCTCAACAAGAGCAACTTGTGTCCCCAGTACAAGTAGTTAGCACATCTGATACTTAAGCGCTTAGCTTCGAGGATGGGTGGCTTTGATGATCTTTCAGACCAGATTCAGAATGCCTACATGGCACTGGTGCTGAACCACCCCTTTAGCTTCTCGAGCATGATATTCTCATACTGATTAAGAATCTGGAGGCTAAAGGCAAAGAGGGTTTTCGCATGTACCCGAGGTTTCTCCAGATGATTATTGATAAGAAGCTGCCCTCTCTGCCTAAGGAGAGCCAGGATGCGGTGTCACTCGAGGTGATGGATGACACGACACTGGGCTGCATGAAGGTCTACAGGGGAAAGCAGGTCAAACCCCCTGTAAAGAGACTGATCGGGCATCTGGCCAGGGAGGAGTACGTGGCGCCGGGAAGGCGTATGTGGCGCCATGAGGAGAGTGTCTCAGATGCTGAGTAGATTGCTCTTCCATCTGATGACTCCGACGATGACGGTGACAACGGTGGAGACTCTGGGCCCGATATTTCTAGGGCCAGCACTGTACATGTTATGCCTCCACCACCCACTCATGGAGAAGCCACCACCGTCGGTTTCCATCAGGACTTTTGCCCTCCTGATGATGAGGAGGAGAGTGATGAGGAGCCTCTGACAACGACTGTGGGCATTAGGGTGGTTGCCACAGAGAGAGGTTTAAGGGCAGTTGATGGATGCCCAGGGGAGTCCAGGGATGCTGCTGCTGATTCAGATCCCTCATATGCCCCGGACCCACCCAGCAGCCAAGGGGGAGCCTCAGTGCCTAGAGGCACAAGGAAGAAGAGGATGGCTCACCCCTATGGCAAGAAAGGGAAAAGACTGAAGTTTACCCTGACCTTATCTACCACCACATCCACTACCTCAGCCACATCTTCCACCACTACCACCACCACTGCTACCACACCACCTGCCACCACCACTACCACCTCACACATCACTACCACACCCACTCCACCACTTACCCACATCCCATCCACCACCACTACCACCTCACACACACTACCACACCCACTCCACCACTTACCCACATCCATCCACCACCACTACAGCTCATCCACCACCACCCATATCTATACCACCCCAATATTCACCTCTGCCACCACTAGCCACCAAGCCGGACCATCATCCCACCCTAGATTTCACACAGTTTTATCTCTACCTCCCATTAGCATAGAGGAACAACTGTCAGCACTCAACCGTATGGTGCTAAAGCTGTTAGCTGCTGATGAAGAAAAGACCGCCCAACTACGTCAGCTTGTGGAGCTAAACGCCACCCAAGCACAACAGATCTCACAGCAAACTCAGTAAATGGCCTAACTCGAGGAGCAAAATGTCCACTCAGCAAAGAAGATAGAGGAGTTAGAGGCTTCTAACAAGACCATCATGCTCAAGCTCAAGGAATCAAGGATGAGCCTCTCAAGATAAGAGAAGGAGATGATGATGATGATGATGATGAGAGAAGTGACAAAGAAGAGATAAGGGAAAGGCAGAACAGTGATGATGATGAAGAAGGAGATGCAGCTGCATCTACCTCAGCTCAAGGTCAAGAGAGACGTACAAAGAGAAATCAAGGCCAAGGAGCCTCATCTTCTGCCCCTTCTACTAACACGCCAGCTATTCAGGGGAAAAGTAATGTTTAGATATTTATGTACTTGAAAACTTTGTAATTGAATTTTGGATTAATATTATGTAATTAATGTTTATGTATATATTTGATGTTTACTGTTTTGATTATTGACTAATGGTTGATGTGTTACATGTTTGAAATCAAGCAGATCCAAATTTTCAAAGATATGAATACAATGTTGCTACCCTTCAGCAGATCAAGACTCAACTCATAATGATTCTTGATCTGCAAGGGATAGTCAGGAGATCTGTGAGTTACACTCCTGAAGAATGAGAAATAATTCTTGATCTCACTGATGAGCAATTGGCTGAAATATTCCGACTGAATCTTGACGAGATCGTGAAGGATGCTCCTACAGTAAACGTGGAAAGTGACGATGAGCTAAATGACATAGACGAGATAGAGATTGAAGATGTCACGACCCAACATTATCCAGAGTATACCGACAATGAAGGAAATATCGTTCCAAATCTGGGAGATACCCTTGTTAGTGATACATTCAAAACTCTGGATAAAATGGAACATGAGTCAGAAAAGAATAAAGAGCAAGCCCAAGCGTCAGATGCCGATGTCAATATCAGAAACGCTAAATGGGCAGCATGTTTTGTAGAAATTAGAGCCCAGCGTAGTGCTCCAAAGTCAAATGTCTACACCAAACTCTATAAAGTGAAGAAGCATCACAAGATGTCAGGCAAAATTATAGCGTGGGCCTATTTGAAGATCTTAACGTTTATGCTGTTAAAAGAGAGAAGGGGATCGAGTACTTCAGACTCCCACACGATTTGAAGACTCATTCGGGTTTTGAGCTTAACCAGCTAGCAAAATTGAAGTTGCTATATGCTGACCCTCGTAAGATGTCAGGCTGGTTTGAAGCTGCTTTAAAGAGAGAGTACCACACTATGTGGGTCAACTTCAAACCTCAACAACCAACGAGGTATATCAGAAGATCTGAAGTTGATGCCATTACTGGAAAACCAAAAATAGTGCTGAAGTGGAGTCCTCCGTGCACGATGTCTAGAATCCCTCTACGGGAAATGCCATAGGACTTCACTCCACACTTCAAGTGGTGGTACTATGATTGGAGAACAGGTGAGGCGGTCATAGTGTTGAACAGAAATGAGAATATGGAAACTATCAGGGTATTTGACCCGATGTGGCTCACTAACTTGTCGGCTGATGATGTTTACACCTTATACAAGTGGCCACTGTTCTATGACTCGCAGGATATTGTACAAGCTCTCCAATTTCAGAATGTGATACGACTCTGCTTTGCTTTTGAAATACATGCAGGAGTCATAAGAGAGGAGAAGTACAAGAAATATGAAGAGCTAATGAAGAATGTTAGACAATAGATTAAACTAGGTCCAAGGGGGAGCTTGTAGATACATATGTACCTAGTTTATAAGCTTAATGTAAAAGTCTTTCATGTCTTACATATATGTAAATGGATGGTTGAATGAAATACAATGTGTGGTTATGCTTATAATGTTTAATATTTCATTGATTATTGTATGTTAACGCTTATTGAACTGACTATGTAGGTTGTGGTTGTTTGAATAGATCTAAGTCAATAATGATGAAACATATTCAAACTTAGTCATATGAAGTTCTTTACGAATGGCCCATGCTAATGGACCATACGCATGAACAACTTCATGCTAATGGACCAGTCGGACGACTGAACCAGGAGACTGGATCAGTCGCACAATTATGACATGAGATTGACTCAGTCGCACGACTGAACACTCAGTCGTGCGAACGGATCAACCGCATGACTCAGTCGCACGACTGAACCATGCGAATGGTTCAGTCGCACGAATGAGTAACACTAACTTATAAATACCACCTAATTCATGAAAAAACGTAACACTTCAAAAATCTACGTACTAAATCATACCTTAGCCATCCAGAGACTTCTAAGAGCCTGTTCCAAGTTCATAGATCGCACTAGATCGATTACCAAACGTTCTTAACGTTTAGATTCAATCTACAATTGTTTCTACGTGCGTTCTCACTGATTGGATCGCTAATCAAATAGCATTCCGCACTATTTGACTTGGTATACACGTATATCAGTTAGTATTTCGTTCAATACACGATCCTAACAAGTGGTATCAGAGCTTTGTCTCTTGATTTACGTGTGATTTAATCGTTTTTGATATAAAAATTGTGTTTTTCCACTAAAAACACAATCCTTTTGTATCAAACATTGTTTTGGACGTCTCCGGATCGTAAAGTTAATGTTTTTCTGGCATACGACATTTAGGGTTCTTGAAAAATTCGTGTTTTTGCATCAAAATACCTTAAACCTTCGAATTTTCAACTTTCAACAGCTTCAGTCGCACGATTGACTCAATCGCACGACTGAATTCATACGCATCCCTCATATGCACGATTGGACTCATTCGTACATCCATTCATACGACTAAATTACCCATTTGCATTGTTCATTCACACTTGTCCATACGCACGATTGAGCCGTCCGCATTTGCTCATTCACACGTCTGAGTCAACCGCATTGTTCAATCGCACGAAGTGTTCAATCGCATACCTTCATTCGCACAAGTTAAACATTCTGTTCCAAAGTTTAAAGTTGATAATAATGGAGGATCAATATTCAGCGTTCACCACCGGAAGGGACTCTAGGATTCAAAACCTATTGCTTTTAGAAAATGAAGTGGGAAATCATAACAAACTCCCCCTTCCAAATCGTAACACTTCGAAAACCTACGTACTAAATCGTACCCTAGCGATCCAGAGACTTCTAAGAACCTATTCCAAGTTCATAGATCGCACTAGATTGATTACCAATCATTCTTAACGTTTAGATTCAATCTACAATGTTTCTACGTCCGTTCTCACTGATTGGATCGCCAATCAAATAGGATTCGGCACTATTTGACTTGGTATACACGTATATCAGTTAGTATTATGTTCAATACACGTTAACTTTACAACCTGGAGACGTCCAAAACAACGTTTGACACAAAAAGATTGCGTTTTTGCATGAAAACACAATTTTTATATTAAAATCGATTGAATCACACGTAAATCAAGAGCCAATGTTCTGATACCAGTTGTTAGGGACCGTGTACTGGATGGAGTACTAACTGATTCACGTGTATACCAACTCAAATAGTGCGGAATCCTATTTGATTGGCGATCCAATCAGTGAGAACATTAACCCGATCGATATAAGATTAAACTAAACATTAAGAACGAATAGGAATCGATCAAGTACAATCTATGAACTTAGACTGGCTTTCTTGGATGTTCTGGACGGCTAGGGTACGTGTAGGAGTCGAATTCTTCAAAGTGTTGCGTTTTTGCATGAATTATGTGGTATTTATAGGTTAGGGTTACTCATTCGTGCGACTAAACCACTCATGCGACTGAACCACTCGTGCGACTGAACCACTCGTGCGACTGAACCACTCGTGTGACTAAGTCATGCGGTTGATCCATTCGCATGACTGAGTGTTCAGTCGTGAGATTGAGTCAATCTCATGTCACAATTGTGCGACTGATCCAGTCTCCAAGTTCAGTCGTGCGACTGGTTCATTAGCATGGAGTTGTTCATGCGTATGGTCCATTAGCATGGGCCATTCACATGAGAACTTCATATGATTAAATTCTTTGACTATGATCTATTCAAACAACCACAAACCTATATAGTTGGTTCAATACACGTTAATAAATGATAAACATTAAAACATACACTGAAACATTAAACATTAAGATCAATAACCACATAATACATTTCATTCAACTCATATATTTCATTTACATTAAGGACATGACAGACATATTACAATAAGATTGTAAACTAGGTACATATGAATCTACAAGTAATAACATCAAATTGATGCTCAATTTTGGATTCAAATGTTCTAGGGTTCTTAGGATTTGAGGTTTTTTTTCATTTGGTCATGTTTTAAGCAATTGAAACCAAGTGATACCAAGGCCACGACCCTTGGTTCACTGGTAAGTCATTGCACTCACATACATGAGGTCCCGGTTTGAACCCGGGCACCCTCATGTAATTTTTAAAGCCTCTTGGTCTTAAATTAATTATGAAAAACTTATAATGATTATAAAAATGACTTTTATAAACCTTAAATATTTTTAAAGTCATCTAAATATTTCTTATAAATTTATTATTGTAAAAAATTTTAACATTTAAATATATATTTTATGAAAACAAATCACAAGTTAATTACAAAAGACTTAGTTTCTTTAAATAAGTTTCATAAAGTTCATAAAATAGTATATTTTTATAAGAAATTTACTAACTTTATAGAAATCCCCAAATTTTATTTTCCTACTTCGCGTTAAATCGTTAACCTTATTATTAATTTAAATTATATATATATATATATATATATTATATATATATATATATATATAATATATATATATATTATATATATATATATATATATTGGTACTTGTGAAGGATTACCTTAGAACATCACTAATTATTTTATTTAGCCACAATTATATACTTATCAATCACGTGAGTTTCCTTTTTATATTATTTCACACTATTTTGGGCTGAAAAATGTTACCCTATCAACATACACTTGTAAACGTTTAAACTTGTAAAGCACTTGCAATTCATACTTTTATTTGTCATGGTTATTTGTGTTGTTGTAAGTCTTATATGAGATACATATTTTGTTTAGAATCATTAACTATTGCTAGCGTGGTGACGTCTTAGATCTTTGGGCCTGACAAGCCTATTTGGTGCTAAAGCCGATGTATTACCGGCTCCTGATAACGTATGACTTGTTCATCATGGGAACCAAGTACACTTAGATAATCATATAAACTTGTAATCAAGTCAAGGTTTGGTTGTTGCGATATGTGTTCTATTGTAAGGCCCCGTTCCCGGGACGCTTACAACTGGTAAATCATTGCACATAAAACATATAACTTTACATTTAACATTCATAAACATTGCAGCGGAACATTAAAATAACTTTTCATTTCCTTATAAATGCTTTTGCAAGTTAATATAATCGTTCATTCAAAACATCGTTCGTTCGCATTACAATGCAAAAACATTAAATAAAAGAACGCCATCCAAAAGAGCTGAGTAGCCGCTCCGTGCCATCCTCAGCAACATTACCTGCCAACTAGAAACATATAAAAGTAAGCGTTGCTGAATGAGTTCTAGTTTTATAATAAAACAAACTTTACTTTCATTAAAAACGTTTATTACTTTTACATGTGATCATACATCATACGTGCACATAAATAATATCATTATTATCTTCATCATTCGTTCATTAATTTTCGTTCATTCATTACATCTTTTTTTCTGTTAACACCATGAACTTTATCCTTCCGTCATGCATAAAGCTGGACTAGGCCGAAGCCTATCATAGACCTTCCATCATGGTGCACAACACCCTGGCCGCAGTACCGAAGGTAAGGTTCAGGTGTACCATTGTCATGTGCTATACCCTTCCGTCATGCATAAGCTGGTACTGGGCCGAAGCCTATCATAGACCTTCCGTCATGGTGCATAGCACCCTGGCCACAGTACCGAAGGTAAGCAACAATGGTTCCATACAAATAGTCAATCACAATGAAAGACCCCGATGTGCATCCTTCTGGGGTAGCTAACCCGCACACCGTTGGGCTAACACCCTACATTAGGGTGTGTACCGACATACAAGACTTTCATTACTTTCCATCATTCATTAATGCATGCATTCATTCATCATGTTCCTCTTTTCATTATCTTCCACTTTATGTTACATAATACTTCCATTTCATTCATTAACATTCCACGTAAATCCAAGGGAAAATAATCATACATAATAATAAGGAACATCAACATACATAGTCAACATCATCATACAAAGCATCATCATACATATATAACATACATCATGCATAATCATACAACATCATACATTATCATCATCCATGCCTAACATAACCTCTATGGCCTCAAAAGTCATCTTACATGAACCCCTGAGAACCTACCACCTCAAAAACTTACATCTGCACTTTTCCCCAAAAGTCAGTAAATACACTATGTTCCCTCGGGTGCACAAGCCCTACTTGGGCGTATGGGCACCCTTCAGTCTCATGGCCTCCCAGGCGACTAAACACCATGGGGATGAACACCAGGCGAATGGGCCCTATGCGAATGGACCCAATGCGGATGAACACAATGCGGATGAGTCCTATGCGAATGGAACTAATGTGGATAAACACTTTGTGCGAATGAAACTAATGCAGATGAACACTTTGTGCTAATGAAACTAATGCGGATGAACACTTTGTGCGAATGAAACTAATACGGATGAACACTTTTTGTGAATGAAACTAATGTGGATGAACACTTTGTACGAATGAAACTAATGCGGATGAACACTTTGTGCGACTGGACCTCAGTCCCATGACTCCCCATGCGAATGGCCCTTAGTCATACGACTCACAAGCGAATGGACTCCAGTCGCACGACTCACATGCGAATGAACCTCAGTCGCACTCCTTTCGGCCGTATGGCCTCTAGTCGCACGCCATTCGGTCGCATAACCCTAGCTAATGCAAAATGCAGTTCATCCCGAACCCAATGTGCACTTTTTGGCCTCCAAACCCTCTCAAACCTTTTCTAAGCCCAAATCAACCATCCTAAACCTTAGAAACACATACCACAACACTATTCGAGCACACACAAGCCGGAAAACAAACTCCACTCGCATCACACACAAACACATACATACGAGTTCCACACACACACTTTAAAAACGGGTTTTACTATGTGTTCCAACGCCAAATCAGTTGAAAACATGTAAAGTGGGGTCCTAGAACTAACACAAACAACACCGTCGAGTAGTGCTTCAAGCCAACCCGCTACACCTCAACTGTTGCGCTTGAAATCAAGAAAACCGAAGCTTGAGACCACTTTTCTTCCCTTTCTCTCTCTATGACCGAAAATTTGCAAGTGTGGGGGATGAGAGTGGGCTGCCCTCCCCTCTTAATCCCCCATTCTTCTAACTTTCTCCGTTTTGGCAAGTTTGGTCCCTCGACTTGGGTTTTATTTCTTTTTCTTCTTTCGGGCGGCTTCAAAGAAAATAACTGGGTGTTACATCTATAAACTTGCTAACTCATAACCTGTGACATTAATTGCTACTTGTAATATTTGATATATTATGTATGTTAAACCCTTGGCAACTCACCAACTTTATAGTTGAGCTTTTATTTTTAACATGTTTCAAGAAATACCCAAGTTTGAAGTCATCATTTGAAGCTTACAATAAACTTGGATTTGGACCTAGTTAACTAAATAAAATGATTATGTTGTGCTTCGTTTTGTTTGGAACTATTCCATGTTTGCGACATATGTTTGTATTTCATTTGAAACTTACAATTTAAATATTTACATTTAAGTTTAGCATTATGTGCTGTGAACAATCTTAACCCTCACATCTCGACGATTCCACCATCAAGGTTGGGGTGTGACAGATTGGTATCAGAGCCATAACTATAGGGATTTAGGTTATTAGAAATGGTGACCTAGACTATAGTTTACGCATGAACCCTATAGAACAATATTTATATTCTTCTAAAAATACATTGTCTACATGCCATATAATGCTGTACCTTCTTATGTGCAACTTGATGCCTTAGCATAGAATTTCCTTATGAATGCTTAAACTTTGTTGCTTGTCTTCCCTAGACTTATTCTTGATTTCTTTAACTCTCCCCGATGAATAAAACTTTCCTAAACTTATTCTTGATGACATGTGGAATCGACACTTATTATCGTGGGTTTAATTCCTTAGACTCTACGTCTAATCTATGAAAATATCATCAAGGTTTTGATTTCATGAACCTAAGAAATTTGTGTGGCTCATAGACACCTGTATCCTGATTTTCTTGGCAAAAGGCCTTCGGGCTAAGGCAAGCATTTTGCATAAATCCTACGGGACCAGTTATGCTTACCTGGGGATTTTTGGGACGAGTGATAAACTATGGTCGATATACACAAGTTTCTAAGGAAAATGGGTCAATTTACCTTGACGTGTCAACGTTTTCAAATGGTAATGCATTACCAAATAGAACCATTCTGCATGCCTTACAACTCTTAGCTTATTCTTGTTTAAACTACTATCCTTTGTTATCCTCATTCCCGTAGGTAACTCATTTCGTATATCCAACATGTCTCGTCACCATGGAAAGCGTGGAAGTTCCGACCGTAAGCTAGCCGCCATGATTCCACGACAAATGGCTGCCATCATCCCAACCAAGGTCGCTGAACTTAATAGCACCTTGATGACCAATTCCAGTAACAATGGAAATGGTCAAGGAGAAAACAGCAACAACCATGGAGGAAATAATCGCACCTTCACATTCAAGCATTTCAACTCATGTAAACCCACTAGTTTTAGTGGAAAAGAAGGAGCCACTGAACTTCTCGAGTGGTTTGAGAGTATGGAGAACACGTTCATTATTAGCAAGTGCCCCGATGAACTCAAGGTTTGCTATGCTGCAAGTGTCCTTCAACAATGGGCACTAACATGGTGGAATAGTAAGAAAAGGAACCGAGGGGCTGAATTTGCCTTGGCATTACCTTGGGAGGAATTTAAGGAGATAATGATCCAAAAGTTCTGCCCGAGGAGTGAGTTGTTAAAGCTGGAGGAAGAATTCTAGACTTTTAAGCAAGATGGTGGAAATCACTTGGTTTATTCCACCCAGCATCATGAGTTGAGTATGCCCCTACCACACATGGTGGATACCGTGCCCCGTAACATTGAGAAATTTATCAAGGGGGTACCACCTCAAGTACAAGATGTCGTGATGGGTAGTAGGCCCACAACTTTGGAAGAGGCAATTACTATCACCGCGTTGCTCACTGAGAATCATGTTAGGGCTAGCACTATGTCGATGAAAAGTGCCAAGACTACTACAAATGTGACACCCGAGGCAACAAAGGAGGTAAAGGTCGAGTCATCCTCCCACAACAAGAAGCCTAAGTTCACTCCAACACGCAACTACGCCGTGATAGCACCAAATGCTCCTCAACGACAAGTGGTGGTTGCAAATCAAGCCCCTGTGGCTAGAGCTTATGTTGGGCCATACCTGATGTGTAATACTTGCAAGTACCATCACACGAGCAACATTCCATGCTGAGTTTGCTCGTTGTGTGGGAAGTATGGGCATTTGGTGGCTACTTGCCTTCGCGCACCGGACATTACTGGGATGCTTACCAATCAAACCTGTTATAACTGTGGCGAACCTGGACATATTCATCCTCAATGTCCTCGTAATGCAGGAACTGTGCCAGTGGCTTGTGGAAGGGCTTTCAACATCAATGCCAATCAAACACAAGCCAACAATGACGTGGTGAATGGTACGTAGTTGAATTTTTTTAAATTTTTCTTTGTCTTGTAAAAATTCCTACCTGTGTTCATCATACCAATAATAGGTTATTACCAAACAGGTATGTATCTTGTAAATAGTCATTATGCTTCTGTATTGTTTGATTCGGGTGCGGATAGGAGTTTCGTGTCCTTGGAGTTCAAACCTATACCTTCTAAGCCGCGTGTTAATCTGGAAAGATCCTTCACGGTTGAAGTCACCGATGGAAAATCGATTGTTGTTGACGTCATTTTGTACCTTGAGCCTTAACGAACACGAGTTCTCCATTGACCTCATTCCTATGCAACTGGGAAGCTTTGATGTTATTATCAGCATGGATTGGTTAGCTAAGCAACACGCGGAAATTCTATGTCTCGAGAAGTGCATTCGAGACCCAAAATTCTATGTCTCGAGGGTGATACTTTGAAAGTCTTTGGGGAGAAATCATCGCAAGGACTCAAATTTATGTCCTGCATCAAGGCCCAAAATTGCTTAAGTAGGAACTACGTAGCTTTCATGGCGTACATAGTTAATACAAAAGCCAAGGGTAAGGAACTGAAAGATATTCCTTTCGTGTGAGATTTTCCTAAAGTTTTTCCCAAGTATCTTAAGGGGTTACCTCCTGTGTGAGAAGTTGAATTCAAGATTGACTTGATCCCTGGTGCGAACCCTATGGCTAAATCACCTTATCGCTTTTCACCGTCTGAAATAAAAGAACTAGCTAGTCAACTACAAGAGTTGACTGATAAGGGATTCATTCGTCCTAGTTCTTCACCATGGGGTGCACATGTGTTGTTCATGAAGAAGAAAGATGGTTCATTCCGTATGTGCATCGACTACCGAGAACTCAACAAGCTTTCCATCAAAAACCGATACCCTCTTCCTCGAATCGATGATCTCTTCGATCAACTTCAAGGACCAACCCAATTCTCAAAGATTGATCTACGTTCTAGGTATCATCAATTACGTGTCCACGATGACGACATTCCAAAGACCGCTTTTCGTACTTGATATGGACATTACGAGTTCATGGTTATGCCTTTGGCTTGACCAATGCGCCTACGGTGTTCATGGATCTCATGAATCGAGTATGTAAACCGTATTTGGATAAATTTGTGATCACGTTCATTGATGACATTCTTATCTATTCCAAGACGAAAATTGATCACGAGATCCACTTGCGACAAGTTCTCAAACTTTTATAGAAGGAGCAACTATACGCAAAGTTTTCCAAGTGTGAGTTCTGGCTAGAAGAAGTTCAATTCTTACGGCATGTGGTGAATACCAAGGAATTCACGTTGATCCTGCAAAAATAGAAGCCATGAAAAATTGGTGTGTTCCCACAACCCCAACCGAGGTTCATTCTTTTCTGGGCTTAGCGGGATGTTACCGTAGGTTCATAGCAAACTTTTCGAAGATTGCTAAACCACCAACGACGCTAACCCAAAAGAAACAACTTTTTGAATGTGGAACCGAACAAGAAGAGGCTTTCGAGACACTAAATCGCAAGCTGTGTAACGCTCCTATTATAACACTCCCCGATGGGAACGACGATTTCATCGTGTATTGTGATGCATCTAAACAAGGCCTTGGTTGTGTTCTCATGCAACACGATCTCGAGCTTGGTGTTGTTGTTTTTGCATTGAAGATGTGGAGACATTAACTTTATGGTACACAATGCATAGTCTACACTGATCATAAAAGTCTTCAACACGTTTTTAATCAAAAAGATCTCAATATGAGACAATGTCGTTGTGGGAGTTGCTTAGTGATTACGACTGTGACATTCGTTACCATCCTAGTAAGGCAAATGTTGTAGCCGATGCACTAAGTCGAAAGATTCATAACAAGATGATCTCGTTTCAATTAATTCGTGATCGACGTCAATGGTTTGACACTTTTGGAGAGTTCAATACTAAGATTCAACTAGATGTCAACGAGACTATCGTACTGTTACAAAACTTGAGAATAGATAGTGACATCAAGACTAGTATCCTAGAGGCTCAACAAACGGTTCAACAAGAAGGAAGAATGAGGGATGAACTGGAGCATAATCTTGTAACTCAATTGGAAACGAAACCCAATAGGTTGATGTATTTCATGAATTGAATTTGGGTTCCAAATCGTGATAATATTTGTACCTTTATCACGAGTGAAGCTCATCAAACTCGTTATTCTATTCATCCTGGCTCCGGTAAGATGTACATGGACCTACGTGGTCAATATTGGTAGCCTGAAATGAAGAAGGACATAGGACTTATGTAGCTAAGTGCCTCACGTGTATGAAGGTTAAAGCCGAACATCAACGTCCAAGTGGATTACTTGAGCAACCCGAGATTCCTATGTGGAAGTGGGAACACATATCCATGGACTTCATAACCAAGCTACCCCGAACCTCTCGTGGTCATGATAGCATATGGGTGATCGTTGACCGATTGACCAAATCGGCACATTTTATACCCATACGTGACACTTACAAGACATCAAGGTTGGCTCGTATATACGTTGATGAAATTGTAAGTCGTCATGGGGTACCTCTGCACATCATCTCCGACCGAGATGCTCGTTTCACTTTGCACTTTTGGTCGTCTATGGAAGAACACTTGGGTACTCAATTGGATCTAAGCACGGCTTACCATCCTTAAACTGATGGTCAAACCGAGTGAACGATCCAAACCTTGGAGGATTTTCTATGCCTTGTGTCTTTGACTTTGGTGGTGATTGGGATACGCATTTACCGCTCGTGGAATTTTTGTATAACAATAGTTATCACTCGAGTATCAAGATGGCACCATTTGAAGCACTTTATGGTCGTAAATGTCGTTCACCGATCTGCTGGACTGACATTGGTGAAAACTTCATCACTGGTCCTGAACTTATACAAGAATCTGCCCATAAAGTCTATAATCTGCAAGAACCTTGAAGTGGCAATAAGTCGACAAAAGAGCTATGCCGACAAGCGACGTAACCCTTTGGAATTTCAAGTTGGAGATATGGTCCTTCTAAGGGTTTCACCGTGGAAAGGTGTTGTTCACTTTGGAAAGAAGGGTAAACTGGCTCCAAGATTTGTAGAACCTTCAAAATCCTGAAAAGGATTGGGAAAGTGGCTTATAAACTGGAACTACCTTTCAATCTTAGTGGAGTTCATCCTGTGTTCAACGTCTCAAATTTGAGAAAGTGCTTGGCTGACGAAAGTCTGCATGTTCCATTAGAAGACATCCAGATCGATGAGTCATTGCACTTTGTTGAGAAACCTGTTGAAATTATGGATCGCATTATGAAGAAGACTAGAACCACAACTACCCCAATTGTCAAGGTTTGTTGGCAGAATAAGTGTGGCACTGAATTTACTTGGGAGCGTGAAGAGCATATGAAGGAGAAATACCCGTTTTTATTCGTATAGTTTTATTTTTAATTTTGGGATGAAATTCTTTTAAGTTGGGGAGACTATAACATCTCGTATTTTTATTAATTAAAGGTTATCATTGTTATTCTTGTAAGGGTTATTGTTGTCAATCTTGAAACTTATGGTTATTTTAAATAAAAAGTTATAATAAGTATATTGCTAATAATAAAAACTAAGATGGTAAAATAATAATAATAATAATAATAATATAATAATAATAATATAATAATAATAACTAAAATACTAGTAATATTACTAATAATAATAACTAAGATAATATTAAAAATACTAATAATGTTATTAATTTATAAAAAGATACTAATCTTAAAAATGTCTAAAAACATAATGTAATTAAGTTTGTGGGGTTATATTGCCACTCTTGAAACTTTAAAAAGGAAGTTTTTAACATAAAATGTTAAACTAAAAACCACGGGGGACTAAATGTGTAAATTTTAAAAACCCAAACCACCCCCTTCTTCCCGTCGACCGCCGACCAAGGGGGTCCAACGACTATCCGGCAATCCCTTAACACTCGAAATCGGCCACTTTTTTTAACCCCAAATCGTTCCAAATGCTCCTAGTAACTATTTCGAGCATGAATGTTATCTTAATGTTGTTTAATTGTCGGTTACAAGTATAAAACGATTGAATAACCGAAACCCACTTAAACACATAGTCATTCGAGCCTTAAACATCAATAATAACTTAATTAATTCAACCAGATCGAACATCTAACTATCTCTAATCAAACCCAACTCTCAATTGCACCTAAAATAAGCCAAATCCTCTAATTTCATCATCATCTTCGGTCGCAAACTACACCACACTCGAACACCATCATCCGGGCTTCAATTTGCGAAATTGACAAGGGGCTTTGCATAAAGGACACCACACGAAGCTACCCACAAAGTTAATTGAGTTATCATCAACGATTGCTACCTGAATAAGTTCTTCCCTAGTTCCGACTTAGGTTTATACGTGCCCATCGAATACCGATCGAATCTAGTATATTAAACATCTACATCCACTCGCAATTACATGGGGAACAAAATCCTTATGGTTAATTCGAGTAATTACATCAAATTGATGCTTAATTTTGGATTCAAACGTTCTAGGGTTCTTAGGATTAAGGGTTTTTTTTTCATTTGGTCATGTTTTAAGCAATTGAAACCAAGTGATACCAAGGTCACGATGCTTGGTTCAATGGTAAGTCATTGCACTCACATACATGAGGTCTCGGGTTCGAACTCGGGCACCCTCTTGTAATTTTTTTAAAGCCTTTTGGTCTTAAATTGATTATGAAAAACTTATAATAATTATAAAAATGACTTTTATAAACCTCAAATATTTTTAAAGTCATCTAAATATTTTTAAAAAAATTATTATTGTTAACCAATTTAACATTTTATTGTAAAAAGTTTTACAAATGTTATAATTAAATATTTTTATAAAAATAGATTTTATAAAATACCTTAAGTTAAATAAATTTATATTAGACCTGACTTTTCCTTTTATTAGAGATTTATCATGATGATAATAAAATTTAAATGTATATTTCATGAATAAAAAGCACAAGTTAATTACAAAGGACTTAGTTTCTTTAAAATAAGTTTCATAAAGTTCATAAAATAGTATATTTTTATAAAAAAATTACTAACTTTATAAAAATCTCCAAATTTTATTTTCTTAGTTCACGTTAAATCATTAACCTTATTATTAATTTAAATTATATATATATATATATTATATATATATATATAATATATATATATATTTAGGTACTTTGTGAAGGATTACCTTGGAACGTAGCTAATTATTTTATTTAGCCACCAATTATATACTTATCAATCACGTGAGTTTCCTTGCCCCCCTTTTCTATTATTTTGCACTATTTTGGGGTGAAACATATTACGTTATCAACATATACTTGTAAACATTTAAACTTGTAAAGCACTTGTAATTCATATTTTTATTTGTCATGGTTATTTGTGTTGTTGTAAGCCTTATATGAGATACATATTTTGTTTAGAATCATTAACTAGTGCTAGCCTGGCGACGTCTTAGATCTTTGGGTCTGACAAGCCTATTTGGTGCTAAAGCCGATGTATTGCCGGCTGTTGATAATGTATAACTTATTCATCATGGGAACCAAGTACATTTATATAATCATATAAACTTTTAATCAAGTCAAGGTTTGGTTGTAGCGATATGTGTTCTATAAACTTGCTAACTCATAACCTATGACATTAATTGCTACTTATAATCTTTGATATATTATGTATGTCAAACCCTTAGAAATTCACCAACTTTATAGTTGACCTCTTATTTTTAAAATGTTTCAGGATATTCCCAAGTTTGAATTCATCATTTGAAGTTTGCAATAAACGAGTATTTTGACCTAGTTAACATGGTCAGTGGTAGATCGTCAAAGGGTTTGCAAGGTGGATGTGGTGGTGGACATGGTGCTGGACCACGGGTCACGAATGGAAGGCCTCGGGCTGAAAAGGTGGCTCATGAAAAGCCCGAAACCCCTCATTCGGAGCCTGGGGATGAGAGTGCTAACTTGAGAGCCTTATTAAGGAGGCTATTGTAGAGGTGGTTCATCTGGTCATACAGACAACCCTACCGTCTATAGCGACCGATGTGATAAAAGCTGTGAGAGAAGGTGAAAGGAAGGATAAGAATAGGTCTACGGGAGAAAGGGAGCAATCGGAGACGGAGACGATTGTCTTTACTAATGAGAAGGAGGAAGAAGAGCCTGTGTTTGAGGCAACACGAGGCTGTAACTACGGGGCATTTCAAAGATGCAAGCCCCCAACGTTCGATGGCAATGGCACTACTACTGCTGCCCATTGGTGGGTGCGAGACATGGAGGTTGTGCTCGACATCAGTGAGTGTAGAGAGGACCAGAAGTTAAAGTTTGCCACCCACTTATTCGTCGACTCAGCTTTGTGTGGTGGGATAATATTTTCTAAGCTCAGGGTAGCAGAGCTATCAGGAGAATGAGGTGGGCGGAGTTGAAGAAGTTAGTGATTGAAGAGTTCTGTACTCATTGAGAGGTGGACAAGGTTGAGAGGGAGTTCTTGAAACTAGAGGCAGGAACCATGACACTAGCAGTACACCACCAAGTTCAACGAAATGGCACGGTTGGTGCCAGATCAGGTGACACCTCTGTCATGAAAAATCAAGACATACATCCAATGGTTGCTGACGGATATCCACAGGCAACTGATCGTTGCCTGGCCGAGTACGTTTAGGTCGGCGGTTGATCTGGCAGGAAGATTGTATGATGAGCAAGCTGTGGTGGTGGCAGAAGTTAGCAAGAAAGGTGGTGGTGATTGAAATTGGAATGGAAAGCGGTTTGGATCGGGCTGGGCCGCTCCAAACAATAAAGGTGCACGGGTGGATGACCGACATCTGGTCACATCTGGTGCGGGGATAAAGAGGTGTGGCACACTGGAGAGTGTAGGTGGGGACTGAACATGCGCTTCAAGTGTGAGAAGCTTGGCCACATGGCGAGAGAGTGCAAGGTAGCGAGATGTTTTAACTATGGCGGGGAGGGCCACATGAGCAGGGACTGTAAGAAGCTGATGGCTAAAAGTTCTAGGGCAGCAAAAAGGTTGGTGGTGAAGGGCAAAGAGTGAGCGCCAGGGTGTTCACGATGACGTAGGAGGAGGCTAGGACGGACCCCGATATTGGGTCAGGTATGTTTCTAGTAAACCAAACTCTTGCTTCTGTGTTATTTGATACTAGTGCTTGTAAGAGTTTTATTTCTACTGCAATCTATGCTAAATTGCCTGTTAGTAGTAGTAGTACAGTTAAGCTTTTTAATGTAGAAATTGCTATATGTAAATCTACCAGGATTTCTCAGATGATAAAAGGTTGTGATATATTAGAAGATCATAGGTTTCCTATTAGACCATTTGTGATGGCCTTAGGCAGTTTCAACGTAGTCCTAGGAATGGATTGGTTGGCGGACTATGAAGTGAACATTGTGTGTCACAAGAATATGATCCGATTGATAGCGCCTGATGGGAGTTCGGTGATGGGGTACGGTGATCGAGTCACTACGATTCTGAAAGTGATCTCGATGGTGGTGGCGGGAAAGTGCATGAGGCGTGGATGTAGTGCCTACTTAGCCTACGTGAAGGATGTGGATACCCCAACACCACAACTGTTCGATGTACCGGTTGTGTGTGAATTTCCGGACGTGTTTCTAGAAGATTTACCAGTTGTGCCACCAGACCGCAAGGTCGAGTTTCAAATTGATCTGATACCGGGTGCCCAACCTGTTTTTAAGGCGTCGTATCGGTTGGCTCCGACTGAGATGAATGAATTGATGGAGCAACTACAGGAGTTGCTTGACAAAGGGTTCATTAGACCGAGTATCTCTCCATCGGGTGCTCCGGTCTTATTTATGAAAAAGAAGGATGGTAGTATGAGGATGTGTATAGACCACCGCGAGCTGAATAAGCTGATGGTGAAGAATTGTTATCCACTACCGAGAATTGATGATTTGTTTGATCAGCTCCAAGGTGTCAGTTGGTTCTCAAGGTTTGAACTTCGATCTAGTTACCATCAGTTGAAGGTGAAGGAGCAAGACATTCCTAAAACAGCTTTTCTTACGCGCTACGAACACTATGAGTTCCTCATTATGTCCTTTGGTAAAACCAACGCGCCAGCTGTCACACCTCGACCGACAGCGGAATCGTCGGGGCGAACGGATGTGAAATGATTGTTCATGTACATGGAACTAAATAAGTTGTAATCATTTTTATTGAACATTACAAGACAATAAATTAAATATAACACAAACAAGATAAACACGACAACATAAGACTTTCAATTAACTAAATCCAAGTCCTATATGAGCACGAAGAGATCTTCAAGTAGTAAACCTGAAACATGTTAAAAATAAAGGGTCAACTTTGAAAGTTTGTGAGTTTCCATGGGTTGAAGATACATATATATAAAAAGATTTACAAGTAGCAATTCATGTCAATGGTTATGATTTAGCAAGTTTATAGAACACATATAGTTACAAACAAAACTTGACTTGATTACAAGTTTATAAGATTGTCTAAGTGTACTTGGTTCCCATGATAAACAAGTCATACGTCATCAGGAGCCGACAATATATCGGCTTTAGCACCAAATAGGCTTGTCCGGCCCGCAGATCTAAGACGTCACCAGGCTAGCAATAGTTAATGATTGTAAACAAAATATGTATCTCATATAAGACTTACAATAACACAAATAACCATGACAAAAAGGTAAAGATGAATTGCATGTTCATTTACAAGTATCAAGATGTTTACAAGTGTAAGTTTATAAGGTTAACATGTTTCACCCCAAAAGATGTGAAATAAAGTAAAAAGGGGCATGGAGAACTCACATGAGACTCACAAGTATAGTGATAGTTTTAGAGTACATAAGAAAACTTGGATGTCAAGGGTCAAAGCTGATGTCCTAAATGATAAAAAACAATAACTTCAGGTCAGAATTCATTACAAGAAGTTAGGACACTTAGAAATGCCAATAAGCAAAATATAGATTGAAAAACGATTATTGTACCAATTTTAGATTCTGGACAGAATGTTTGATATGTGTTTAAAAAAATTATTAAAATAGTAAACGATTTCATAAAATTATAAAAATTTATATTTGACTAGTTCAATGTCTCCCCGAAAACTTTCATTCAGAAACGTTTTTATGTAAAGATCCGTAAATAGGTCAATCAAGCAGCACAAGACAGAAAGTGTTGAAATGTGCACTTATCTTGTGAAGGCTATTGTTGAGTCATCCGATTGGGTTTCAAAACGGTTAAACTGTTGTTGAAAAGGTAATTCAATGTACTTAATATTGGATTTTAATTTTACTCAAATTTAGTTTTTTATGATCATGTTATGGTCGGTTGAAATCAGATTATATTCTGCCAGAATTGTAGTAAGGCACTTATGTGCACTTTGAAAATCGTTAAAGCATGAAACGGGTTAGTGTAAATTTATTATATTGATGTATGATATATTAGACTTCATTTGAGTTATATAAAAATATTCCAAGACTTCAGCATAGCCATCACTTAGGGAAATAATCTTGTGGAATAACCGAATGCGGCGGCATAGCCATCCATATACAAACAAGATTCTTTGTTTACATTAGTGTGTTGTTAGCTTGATTTAAGAATGTTAGTGATTATTATAAGTTTAGTGAACATTATAAGGTTAATGATTTAAAATTAAAATAGATTTAGTAGAAGAAAGAATAACAGTAAGAACATAAAGTAATGATAACAATCGGATGTTAGGATGATTGAAATGTATAATATAAAAACAATAAAAGATTACCATAGTATTAAGAATTCTTGAAATTTCTTGTAAAATAAAATTTTTTAAATTGATCATAACAATGGATGAAAGAAAGATATGAGAGCGAGATTCTTAGAGAATGAGCAAATGAAAAGTGAGGCCAAAGGTTTGCTTTTATAGTTGAGGTTAGGAGTAGGTATGAATGGTGTTAATGGTGAGTTATAAGTCTTTTAAAAGGGGGTTATGATTGGAATATGAAATAAATATAAAATTAAGTAATTTAAATAAATCAAAGAATAATTACAATTTAAACTTTAAATTTATTAAAACTTTGATTTTAATTTAACAACTTTTTTATTAAATTTTTAATAAGAACTAGTAATTTGATTATTTATTTTAATTGAATATTTAAAATCTTATAGATATTAATAACCTTTTATAGAACTTGCATATTTTTTAATAATGATCTTTCTATTTTAATCCTTTATTTTAGTTTTATAATTAAAACTCATAAATAACAAATAAACTTCATGAATTTATAAAATTTTATTCTATAAATCATGAAATTACCATGAATTGATTTAATAAATCGAAGTTAAATAAAGAGTATTATTATTATTTTTTGAAGGATTAAAATAAATTAAGTTTCTAACTAGTGTATTTGTTTTTCCAAAATTGACCCAAACAGATTTGGGTTTGGGTTTCCATTTTCCAAAATAGGCAGCTATTACAGTCTCCCCTACTTTAGGAAATTTCGTCCCGAAATTTAATCACGAGAAAAATAATTTAAAGGTTATTTGAAAACTTAGATTTCATTTTGTGTTTGCAAAGGAACTCTTGGGAGCGTTTAAACTCAACAAGTTTAATTATGATGTTTTACTATGCTTAAATTTGTAAAATTCATAATTCACGATTTCATATGTTTCTTGGAAAAGGGTACAAGATCATTGGTTTATAATTTTAATTGATAAAATTTTATATTCCAGATGGTTCAAGACGATTAGGAAGGTTTTGTCACGAATACATCACCATGTTTTAGATCGATACGAAACCTGGGTTAACGAACATGAGAAATAAGCTCAAGATATTTTTGGATGGGATATGAATTTCATAAGAGCTTATCAAGTAACAACTTTAACAGGGTTCTTAAATGATCAATTATTGTTTACTATGTTATAGAGGTTTCAAAGTTGCATTAGTTGAAAGTTGATACGAAAATCGTGTTTTTTAAGATTGATGATTTAGTTCAGAATTATATTATCATTGAAATAAGGTTTCAGAATAAGTGCGGTTTGGAGGGGAAGACATTTAAAAAGATCATTAATGTGTAAGGCCCTGTTCCCGGGATGCTTACAACTGGTCGTTCATAGCACATAAAACATACATTTTCATTTATCTCACGTAAACATTGCAGCGGAAACATTCAAAAATGAAATTTCATTTCATCATAAAAGCTTTTGTAAAATAATACATCGTTAATCAGTTACAAAATATATTGTTACATTACATCACAAAAGCATTATATAAATGGATGCCATCCAAAAGAGCTGAGTAGCCATCTCGTGCCATCCTCAGCAATCATTACCTGGCAACTGGAAACACATAAAAGTTAGCGTTGGTGAGTGAGTTCTAGTTTTATAATAAAACATATTTTATCTTTAGTTAAAAACCATGAACTTTATTATCTTCATACGTACACATAGGTAATATCATTATTATCTTCATCATTCATTCGTTTATCATTACATCTTTTCCTTTCGTCAAAACCATGAACTTTACCCTTCATGCTCATGGTACTGGCCCTAAGCCTATCATAGACATTCATTCACGGTGCACCGCACCTCTGGCCATAGTACCTAAGATAAAGTTCAAGTATACCATTGTCATGCGTTATGCCCTTCATGCTCATGGTACTGGACCTAAGCCTATCATAGACCTTCATTCATGGTGCCCAGTAGCTCTGGCCACAGTACCTAAGGAAAGCAACAATGGTTCCATACAAATGGTCAATCACAAAGAAAGACCCCAATGTGCATCCTCTCGGGGTAGCGAACCGGCACACCATTGGGCAAACATGTAACACCCGGCTATTTTTAAAAGTCAAGATATAAAGAATAAAAGCAAGAAAGGCAATAAAGTCCAAGTGGAGGGACTAAAAGTGTCCAAAAAGGACAAAACTTTCAAAAGTTTGTGTAAAGGGAGTATGGACGCCCACCCTCACCTCACTTCACCATTTGTCTCGGTTTAGAGAAAGAGAGCAGAGAATACTCTCGGTTAAAGAAGAATAGGAAGAAGAAAAGTGAATTCAGGGTAAGAATTCAAGGTTTTTATGTTTTTATGATGGGTTTTATCCCGGTTATGTGTTTATGTGCTTATGGGTTGTGTTTGTGCTCGGGTGTTTGTGTTTTTGGTGTTGTTTTTAGGTGTTTTGAACTCTTTGCAAGCAGGTTAAAAGGAAGAACACCCAAGTTGCACCAGGTGAGTTCTAGACCCCGGTTTTTACATGTTTTAAACTATCTTTGGGGCTGAAAACGTAATAAAATGATTTTACAAGTTTATGTGTGAATACCTGTATGTATGGTGTATGTTGGATGTTAGTTCTTGATGGTTTATAGGCTACTCATGTTTAGAATAACCATATTATGTTTAGAACAGATGAGTTTGAGGATTGAGGTTGAAAACATCCTAGAATCGTGTTTTACAGAATGCTCATGCGTCTGGTGAGGCTCATACGCCTGAAATTGACTTAGAAAGAACTCAGTGTAAGTCATGCGCCTGAACAGTGGTCCATGCACCTAGAAATGTTAGTCGGATGACTAAGTGTAGGCCCATGCGCCCCAATAGTGCCCATGCGCTCAAGTGGCCCATGCGCCTAACTGTTCATGCGTCTGAATAGTACCCATGCACCCAGAAATTAGGCTGGATTTGACTAAGTGTTTCCCCATGCGCCTGCATAGTGCTCATGCGCCCGAAAGTGGCCCATGCGCCTAAGCGTTCCCCATGAGCCTGAATAGTGTCCATGCGCCTGCATAGTGCCCATGCACCTAGGACTTAGAATATTTTTCAGATTTTTTGGGAAAATGTGTAAAGTAGGCTTTGACTTGGGAAATTCCCGGGGGACTATAAAGGTTGACTATGCATGGGATATGAATAGTAAAGTAAGTGGCTAGTCACAACTGGCCACTGTAATTAGGGACTTACAATACTTGACATAAATTGAGTTGTTCCCTTGAATGACCATGTTGGTGTTTGAATCTTTCAGTGTGTTAGTAGATGCTGGTGGTAGGTCTTCAAAGGCCTCTCGTGGTGGAGGTCACGGTGCTGAACCACGACCCAAGAGAGGGAGACCCATAGTCGAGAAAGTGGTTCATGAAGAACCAAAAACCCCTCATCTGGAGGGCGGAGATGAGAGTGCTAACCTGAGAGCCTCAGTGAAGGAGGCGGTTGTGGAAGAAGTGCATCAAGTCATGCAGACGATCCTACCGTTTGTGGTGACCGCAGTGATAAAGGCAGTTAGAGAGGGAAAGAGAAAGGAAAGGAGTGGACCTACGGGCAAAAGAAGACAGCCCGAGACTGAGATGTTTCCGTCCGATGATAAGGACGAGGAAGAAGAGCTTGTTCCGGAGGCGACCCGAGGCTGCAACTACGAGGTGTTTATGAGATGCAAACCCCCTACTTTCGACAGGAACGGCACTACCGCTGCTGCTCACCGGTGGGTGAGAAGACCAGAAGGTTAAGTTCGCTACCCACTCATTCGTAGACTCAGCTCTGTGCTTGTGGGACAATATAGTCCAAGCCGAGGGTAGTCAGGCGATCGGGAGAATGAGATGGTCGGAGTTGAAGAAGTTGGTGATCGAGGAGTTTTGTCCTCACCGGGAAATGGACAAGGTCGAGAGAGAGTTTTTGCAACTGGAGGCGGGAACTATGACACACCAAGAGTACACGACAAAGTTTAATGAAATGGCACGACTGGTGCCCGATCAGGTGACACCACTGTCACGAAATATTAAGAGATATATCCAGGGGCTGCGGCGGATATCCGTAGGCATATGATCGCCGCCCGGCCAAGCACTTTTAGGTCGGTGGTTGATTTGGCTGGTAGACTATATGATGAGCGTGAGGTGGTAGTGGCTGAGGAGAAGAAGACAAGTAGGGATGGGAGAAACTAGAATGGGAAACGGTTTGGACGTGGTAGAGCCTCTCCAAACAATAAGGCGACGAGGGTAGGTGATCGACGTGTGGTCACAGCTGGTACTGGGTTGGAGAAGTGTGGCAAGTGCGGGAAGGAGCACGGTGGTGAGTGTAGATGGGGATCAAATATTTGTTTCAAGTGTGGGAAGCCTGGTCATATGGCTAGAGACTGTGGAGGTGTGAAGTGTTTCAACTGTGGGGGAAGTGGTCACGTGAGTAGGGAGTGTCAGAAGCCAAAGGACGAGAGTTCTGGGGTGAAGAAGGCCGGAGAAGAAGGGCAGAAGGCAAGCGCCCGAGCTTTCACGATGACTCGGGAGGAGGCTAGGATAGACCCCGACGTGGTGTCAGGTATGTTTCTAGTAAACCAAACTCTTGCATCTGTGTTGTTTGTGTCGTAAGAAGATGATCCGATTGACAGCACCTGACGGGATAAGGTGACGGTTTATGGCGGTCGAGTCGCGATGATCCCGAAAGTTATTTCGATGGCAGTGGCGGGGAAGTGCATGAGGCGTGGATGTAGTACCTACTTGGCCTACGTAAAGGACATGGACGCGCCAACATCACAACTATCGGATGTACCAGTTGTGTGTGACTTTCTGGACGTATTCCCGGAAGACTTACCTGGTGTGCCACCAGATCGTGAGGTTGAGTTCCAAATTGATTTGATACCCGGTGCTCAACCCGTTGCCAAGGCACCGTACCGGTTGGCTCTGACTGAGATGAAAGAGTTAATGGAGCAGTTGCAAGAACTGCTGGATAAGGGGTTCATTAGACCGAGTATCTCTCCATGGGGTGCTCCGGTCCTGTTTGTGAAGAAGAAAGACGGTAGTATAAGGATGCACATCGATTACCATGAGCTTAACAAGTTGATAGTAAAGAACCGATACCCCCTACCATGAATAGATGATCTGTTTGATCAGCTCCAAGGTGCCAGTTGGTTTTCAAGGATAGACCTTCGATCTGGTTACCATCAACTGAAGGTGAAGGAGCAGGACATCCCTAAAACAACTTTTCGCACGCACTACGGTCACTATGAGTTTCTCGTTATGTCGTTTGGTTTGACCAATGCGCCAGCTGCTTTTATGGATCTAATGAACCGCGTGTGTCAGCCTATGTTGGATAAATCGATGATAGTGTTCATTGATGATATCCTAATTTATTCAAAGAGTGAGATTGAGCATGCCGGTCACATTCGGGAGGTTCTGGAGACGTTAAGAAGGGAGAAGTTGTATGCAAAATTCTCCAAGTGCGCATTTTGGTTGTGTGAAGTTCAGTTCTTGGGTCATGTGGTGAATCCTGACGGGATTATGGTGGACCCGGCTAAGGTAGAGGCGGTGATGCAATGGAAGTCCCCAAAGACGCCATCCGAGATTCGTAGTTTCTTGGGGTTGGCAGGGTATTATCGACGGTTCATTCAGGACTTTTCCAAGATCACTTCTCCCCTGACCAAGTTGACCCGAAAGGATGTAAAGTTTATATGGGGATAAGCCCAAGAACAGGCGTTCGAGGAGTTAAAGGGGAGGTTGACTCAAGCTCCTGTCTTGTCATTACCCGAAGGAAGCGAGGATTTGGTGGTATATTCTGATGCTTTTTACTCGGGTTTGGGGTGTGTATTAATGCAAAGAGGGAAGGTTATAGCCCATGCATCCCAACAGTTGAAAGTTCATGAGGTTAACTACCTTACTCATGACCTGGAGCTAGCAGCTGTGGTCTTTGCACTAAAGATTTTGAGGCACTATCTGTACGGGACGAAGTGCACCATTTTCACAGACCACAAGAGCTTGAAGTACTTCTTCGAGCAAAAAGATCTGAACATGAGGCGGAGGCGATGGTTGGAGCTTATAAAGAATTATGATTGTGAGATCCATTACCATCCGGGCAAAGCCAACATGGTGGCCGATGCTCTTAGCCGGAAGGAGAGTCCCGAGCCGATTCGGGTGAAAACATACCAACTAATCATGACCTCTGATGTAATGAAGCAAGTCAAGGAGTTTCAGGATGAGGCATTAAAAGAAGATCATCTAACTCTGAAAGAATAAGAGGTCTGGTTAGGGAATTGAGTGAAAACACACTTGGTGTTAAAACTCGATTTGGACGGGTGTGGATTCCTCGTTTCGGGGATCTACATGTGAGGATTATGGATGAAGCTCACAAGACTTGATACTCCATTCATCCTGGTGCCACAAAGATGTATCAAGATATGAAGAAAGATTATTGGTGGCCGGGTATGAAGCGTGATGTGGTGGAGTTTGTGAGTAAGTGCCTTACTTACCTACAGGTGAAGGCGGAACATCAGAAGCCGTATCGGAAGATCCAACCTTTGGATATACCGGAATGGAAGTGGGAGCACATCACCATGGATTTCATTACAAAGCTACCACGTACTCCGAAGGGGTACGATGCCATATGGGTGATTGTTGACCGCTTGACGAAGAGTGCTCACTTCCTACCGATCCGTGAGACATATTCATCCGAGAGGTTGGCTGACTTGTTCATCAAGGAAATTGTAACTCGTCATGGTGTGCCAGTGTCCATTGTGTCTGATCGTGATACCCGGTTTACGTCTAAATTCTGGAAGAAAATCCACGACGCCATGGGGATGAGGTTACATATTAGCACGACTTATCATCCCTAAACTAATGGTCAGTTAGAAAGGACCATTCAGACGTTGGAGGACATGCTTCGGGCATGTGTAATCGATTTTGGTGGAAGTTGGGATGACCACTTACCATTAGCCGAATTCTCATACAAAAATAGTTATCATGCCAGCATTGGTATGCCACCATATGAGATGCTATACGGTAGGAGATGCAGAACACCCGTTTGTTAGGGTGACATTGGTCAGAAAGAGTTGGAAAGCATCGAGGTAATCGAGGCTACGACTGAGAAGCTAGAGAGGATCAAAGCCTTCATGAAGGCAGCCAAAGATAGACAGAAGTCGTATGCCGATAAATGACGTAGACCAATTGAGTTCCAGGTGGGTGACCGGGTCATGTTGAAGGTCTCACCTTGGAAGGGAATTATCCGATTCAGGAAAGGAGGTAAGCTAAGCCCGACGTACATAGGACCTTTCCGAATTATTGCTCGAGTAGGAGAGGTGGCCTATAGATTGAGTTACTAGATGAGTTAAGTGGAATTCACCCGACATTCCATGTGTCTCATTTGAGAAAGTGTATAGCTGATGAAGACATGATTGTTCCACTGGAGGACATTGAAGTTGATGAAAGGCTCAATTATGTGGAGCAACCAGTGGCAATCATCCATCGTAAAGAGAAGAGGCTGAGAAATAAAGTGGTTCCTCTTGTGCGTGTATAATGGAAGCACAGGAGGTGATATGAGTCTACATGGTAAACTGAGGAAGAGATGAGGCAGCATTATCCTTATATGTTCGAGGAATAACAGGTTTCGGGGACGAAATCTATATAAGGGGGGTGGACTTGTAACACCCGGCTATTTTTAAAAGTCAAGATATAAAGATTAAAAGCAAGAAAGGCAATAAAGTCCAAGTGGAGGGACTAAAAGTGTCCAAAAAGGGCAAAATTTTCAAAAGTTGGTGTAAAGGGAGTATGGCCGCCCACCCTCACCTCACTTCACCATTTGTCTCGGTTTTGAGAAAGAGAGCAGAGAATACTCTTGGTTGAAGAAGAATATGAAGAAGAAAAGTGAATTCAGGGTAAGAATTCAAGGTTTTTATGTTTTTATGATGGGTTTTATCCCGGTTATATGTTTATGTGCTTATGGGTTGTGTTTGTGCTTTGGTGTGTGTTTTTGGTGTAGTTTTTAGGTGTTTTGAACTCTTTGCAAGCAGGTTAAAAGGAAGAACGCCCAAGTTGCACCAGGTGAGTTCTAGACCCCGGTTTTTACATGTTTTAAACTATCTTTGGGGCTGAAAACGTATTAAAATGATTTTACAAGTTTATGTGTGAATTCCTGTATGTATGGTGTATGTTGGATGTTAGTTCTTGATGGTTTATAGACTACTCATGTTTAGAATAGCCACATTATGTTTAGAACGGATGAGTTTGAGGATTGAGGTTGAAAACGTCCTAGAATCGTGTTTTACAGAATGCTCATGCGTCTGGGTGAGGCTCATACGCCTGAAATTGCCTTAGAAAGAATTAAGTATAAGTCATGCGCCTAAACAGTGGTCCATGCGCCTAGAAATGTTAGTCGGATGACTAAGTGTAGGGCCATGCGCCCCAATAGTGCCCATGCGCTCAAGTAACCCATGCGCCTAAGTGTTCATGCATCTGAATAGTACCTATGCGCCCAGAAACTAGGCTGGATTTGACTAAGTGTTCCCCATGCGCCTGCATAGTGCTCATGCGCCCGTAAGTGGCCCACGCGCCTAAGTGTTCCCCATGCACCTAAATAGTGTCCATGCGCCTGCATAGTGCCCATGCGCCTAGGACTTAGAATATTTTTCAGATTTTTGGGGAAAATGTGTAAAGTAGGCTTTGACTTGGGAAATTCCCGTGGGACTATAAAGGTTGACTTTTGGGGTCATAGATAGTATGATGGGCTTGTTATGGATGATGATGAAGATGATAATGTTGCATGACTATGCATGTTGTATGTTATGTATGTATGATGCGCTGTGTGATGATGTATGAATGGTATGTTATGTTATGTTCCTATGATGATGAATGTTTATCTTTCCATGGCTTTACGTGTTATGTTAATGAATGAACCGAAAGTATTATGTAACGTAAAGTGAAAGATAACGAAAGAAGAACATGATGAATGAATGCATGCATTAACGAATGAATGAACATAAAAAGTCTTGCAAGCAAATGTATGGAGGTCCACACCCAATCAAGGGTGTTAGCTCAACTGTGTGCGGGTTAGCTACCCCAGAAGGATGCACACTGGGGTCCAATCCTTATGATTGACCATATGTATGGGATCCTTGCCACTTGCCCCAGGTACTGGAGTCAGCTTCATGCACAATGTTCGGGGTCTATAAAAGACCTCAGGCCCCGTAACCAGCTTCGTGCACAATGTTCGGGGTATAGCATATGGCATTGATCCGGAATGAAAAGAAAAGATAAATGGTGAATGTACTTGCCCTAGGTACTGGAGTCAGCTTTGTGCACAATGTTCAGGGTCTATGAAAGACCTCAGGCCCAGTAACCAGCTTCGTGCATAATGTTCGGGGTAATGTACATGTCACTAGATGTAATGAATGAACGAAGGTTAACGAACGTAATGGAGGATAATAATGATATTATCTGTATGTATGTATGATGTATGATCAAGAACGAATGAAATGTATAGTATGGACTCTGAAAGGAAATAAATAACGATTTTATGTTTGTTTTATTATAAAAGTAGAACTCACTCAGCAACGCTGAGTTTTATACGTTTTCAGTTGGCAGGTAAACATTGCTGAGGGTGGCACGAGGCGGCTAATCAGCTCTTTTGGATGGCATCCGTTTATTTAAAGCTTTTGTGATGTAATACAACAATGTAATTTTGTAACCGACAAACGATGCATTATTTTGCAAAAGTTTTTATGATGAAATGAAATGCCATTTGTTTTATGTTTTTGCTGCAATGTTTTATGAATGATTAAAGGTAAAGTATATGTTTTATGTGCGATGATTTACTAGCTGTGAGCGTCCCGGGAACGGGGCCTTACAAAACACCTTTTAATGGCGTGTCCCGACATACAAGGCTTGCAAGACTTTCTTTACTTTCATCATTTATTAATGCATGCATTCTTCCTTCATGTTCCTCTTCATTATCTTTCACTTTACGTTATGTAATAATTTCATTAATTTATTAACATAACACGTAAAGCCACAGGAAAGATAAACATACATCATAATAAGGGACATAACATACATAGTCATCATCATCATACATGGCAACATCATACATACATAACATGCATAATCATGCAACAACATCATCATCATGCCCAACATACTCTCTAAGGCCTCAACAGTCATCTTACATGAACTTACAGGAACTTTCACATCAAAACTTACATCTGCACTTTCTCCCGAAAGTTAGTACATAAACTACACTTTCCTCGGGTTCACCAGCCCTACTTGGGCGTATGGGCACCCTTCAGTCACATGGCCTCCAAGCGACTGAACACCATGCGATTGGACCAATGCGGATGAACACCTATGCGTAGGAACACCCAATCGTGGGAATGGAACTAATGCACATGGACTCGATGTGAATGAGTCCCATGCAAATGGACCTAATGCGGATGAAACTAATGCGAATGGGCATTTATGCGAATGGGCTCTCAGTCGTGCGAATGAACCCTCAGTCGTGGGAATGAACCCTCAGTCGTGCGAACGAACTCAAATCGCACCTCAATCGGCCATATGGCCTCCATTCGGTCGCCTAGCCCTAGCTGGTGCAGAATATTGTTCATCCCGAACCCAATCTGCCATTTTCGACCTCCAAACTCATCTAAACCCATTCTAAGGCCAAATCAACCATCCTAAACCTTAGGAATGCATACCATAACACCATTCACAGCACACACAAGCTCAAACACGAGACCTAAATGAATCATACACATACCCACACATACACAAACGGGTCAAACACACACACACACACCAAAACCTGATTTTCAGACGTGTTCCAGCCCCAAATCATTCAAAAACATGTAAAAGAGGGGTCCTAGAACTCACACAAATGACCACAACGAGAAGAGCTTCGATTTGACCTGCTACTTGACGATTTTGCTCTCTTGAGCTAACTCGAACCAACTTTTCTCCCTTTTTCTCTCTTCTTTCTCTCTTCTTTGGCTGATTTGTGGGTGTGGGGAGAGGGTAAGGGCTGCCCTCTCCCTTTATATACCCCCACTCACCCAACTTTCTCTCGTTGGCGAGTTTGGTCCCCCAACTTTGGAGTTTATTTCTTTTTCTTCTTTCATCGGCTTCAAAATAAATAACCGGGTGTTACAAGTCCACCCCCCCCTAAATAGGTTTCATCCTCGAAACCTGTTAT
Organism: Flaveria trinervia; assembly: GCA_025506515.1. Lineage (NCBI taxonomy): Eukaryota > Viridiplantae > Streptophyta > Magnoliopsida > Asterales > Asteraceae > Flaveria > Flaveria trinervia. Next base: position 61,472,221 of record CM046456.1, on the reverse strand, counting down.
TCCTCGAACAAACGTGGGTAATGCTGTCTCATTTCTTCCTCAGTCTCCCACGTTGACTCGGATCCTTCCTATGCTTCCACTATACATGCACAAGAGGAACCACTTTATTTCTCAGCCTCTTCTCTTTTCGATCGAGGATTGCCATTGGTTGCTCCACATAAATAAGAGCCATTAATCTACTTCAATATCCTCTAGTGGAACAATCACATCTTCATCTGCCAAGCACTTTCTTAGGTGAGATACATGGAATGTCGGATGAATTACACTTAACTCATCTGGTAACTCCACTATATAGGCCACCTCTCCTACTCGAGCAATGATTCAAAAAGGCCCTATATATCTTGGGCTCAACTTTTCTCGCTTTCGAATGTATGAATGGTCCTCTTTGATTGACCATCGGTCTGGGGATGATAATATGTGTTAATATGTAACCTCGTCCCCATGGCGTCATGGAATTTCTTCTAGAATTTGGATTTAAACCGGGGGTCACAATCAGACACAATGGACACCGGCACACCATGACGAGTTACAATTTCTTCCATGAAAAGACCAACCAAGCTCTCAGATGAATATGTCTCGCGGATTGGTAGGACGTGGGCACTCTTCGTCAAGCAGTCAACAATCACCCATGTAGCATTATACCCTTTCGGGGTACGTGGCTAATTTGTAATAAAATCCATGGTGATGTTCTCCCCATTCTAGTCCGGTATATCCAAAGGTTAGACATTCCCATACGGCTTCTGATGCTCGGCCTTCACCTGTAAACAAGTAAGGCATTTACTCACATACTCCACCACGTCACGTTTCATACCGGCCACCAATAATCCTTCTTCATGTCTTGATACATCTTTGTGGCACCTGGATGAATGGAGTATCGAGTCTTGTGAGCTTCATCCAAAATCTTCACCCGTAGATCCCCAAAGCGAGGAATCCATATCCTCCCGAAGCGAGTTCTAACACCAAGCGTGTTCTCACCTAATTCTGCGACCAGACCTCTCATTCTTTCAGAGTTAAGATGACCTTCTTTCAATGCCTCGTCTTGAAACTCTTTAACTTGCTTCGTCATGTCAGATGTCATGATTAGTTGATACGTCTTCACCCGAATCGGCTCGGGCCTCTCTTTTTGGTTAAGGGATCAACCACCACATTGGATTTGCCCGGATGGCAGTGGATCTCACAATCATAATCCTTTATAAGTTCCAACCACCATCTCTACCTCATGTTCAGATCCTTCTGCTGAAAGAAGTACTTCAAGCTCTTGTGGTCAGTGAAAATGGTGCACTTCGTCCCGTATAGATAGTGCCTGCAAATCTGTTGCGCAAAGACCACGGCTGCTAGCTCCAAGTCATGAGTAGGGTAGTTGACCTCATGAACCTTCAATTGTTGGGATGCATAGGCTATAACTTTTCCTCTCTACACTAACACACACCCCAACCCCGAGTAGGAAGCATCAGAATAGACCACCAGATCTTCACTTCCATCGGGTAATGACAGAACAGGAGCTTGAGTCAATCTCGCCTTCAATTCCTCGAACGCCTTCTCTTGAGCTTGACCCCATACAAACTTCACGTCCTTTCGGGTCAACTTAGTTAGTGGAGAAGCGATCTTAGGAAAGTCTTGGATAAATCGTCTATAGTAGCCCGCCAAACCCAAGAAGCTACGAATCTCGGATGGCATCTTTGGAGACTTCCATTGCATCATTACCTCCACCTTTGCCGGGTCCACCATAATCCCGTCAAGATTCACCACATGACATAAGAATTGAGCCTCGTGTAACCAAAATGTGCACTTGGAGAACTTGGCATACAACTTCTCCTTTCTCAGCGTCTCCAGAACCTCCCAAATGTGACCAGCATGCTCCTTTTCATTCTTTGAATAAATCAGGATATCATCAATAAATATGATCGCCAATTTATCCAACATCGGCCGACACACTCGATTCATCAAATCCATAAAAACAGCTGGCGCATTAGTCAAACCAAAAGACATGACAAGAAACTCATAGTGACCATAACACGTGTGGAAAGCCGTTTTAGGAATGTCTGCTCATTCACCTTGAGTTGATGGTAACCCGGTCGAAGATCTATTCTTGAGAACCAACTGGCACCTTGAAGTTGATCGAACAAATCATCTATTCTCGGTAAGGGGTATCGATTCTTCACCGTCAACTTATTCAGCTCGCGGTAGTCAATGCATATCCTTATACTACCGTCTTCTTCTTCACAAACAAGACCAGAGCACCCCAAGGAGAGATACTCGGTCTAATAAACCCCTTATCAAGTAGCTCTTGCAACTGCTCCATCAATTCTTTCATCTCCATCGGAGCCAACCGATATGGTGCCTTGGCAACAGGTTGGGCACCCGGTATCAGATCAATCTGAAACTTAATATATCTGTTAGGTGGCACTCCTAGTAAGTCTTCTGGAAACACGTCTGGAAAGTCACACACAACCGGTACATCGGATAGTTTTGGTGTTGGCGTACACATCCTTTACATAAGCCAAGTAGGCGCTACATCCACGTCTCATACACTTTCCTGCCACCGCCATTGAGATTACTTTCGGGATCATCGTGACCCGATCTCCATAAACAGTTACCAAACTCCCGTCAGGTGCTGTCAAACAAATCACCTTCTTGCAACACACAATGCTAACCAATCCATCCCAAGAACCAAATCAAAACCACCTAAGGTCATCACGAACGGTCTAACAAGAAACTTATGACCTTCTAGCTCCACATCATAGTTCTCTATCATCTCAGAAATCCTGGTAGACTTACCTATGGCAGTTTCTACATCAAAGGGCGCATCAACACGTCTACTACTAACAACAACTTAGCACAGAAAGCAGCAAAAATAAAACTTTTATTGGCACCTGAATCAATAACACATAAGCTAAAGTTTGGTTCACTAGAAACGTACCGGACACAACATTCGGGTCCGTCCTAGCTTCCTCTGTGTCATGGTGAATGCCCTAGCGCTCGCCCTTGGCCCTTCACTCCTCCTCTTCTTCGCCCCGGAACCCTCAGCTCTCGGCTTCTTGCAATCTTAACTTATGTGACCCTTTTCACCACAATTAAAGCACCGGACCGTACGATAGTCCCTTGCCATGTGCCCCGCCTTCCCACATTTAAAGCACAAGTTCGACCCAACCTACATTCCCCACTATGCTCTCTCCCACACTTACCACACTTCTTCATACCTGCACCCGACGCGACCACACGACGATCGTCCACCTTGCCTTCTTGCTACCCGTCGAGGCACCACCCCGACCAGACCTCTTCCCATTCCAGTTTTGATCACCTCCACCCTTCCTGCTACCTTTAGCCACTAGCACTACAGCCCTCATCGTATAACCTCCCTGGCAAATCCACCGCTGACCTAAATGTGCTCGGTCGGGGAGCGATCATATGCCTGCGAATGTCCGCTGGCAAACCCTGAATGTACCTATTAATCTTCCCTGACAGAGGCGTCACTTGATCTGGCACCAGACGTGCCATCTCGTTGAACTTTGTGGTGTATTGCTGGTGTTTCATGGTTCCCGCCTCCAGTTGTAGGAACTCCCTCTCAACTTTATCCATTTCTCTATGAGGATAGAACTCCTCGATTACCAAACTTCTTCAGTTTAGACCATCTCATTCCCCCAATGGCACTGCTACTCTCAGCTTGGACTATATTGTCCCACCAGCACAAAGCCGAGTCCACAAAAGAATGGGCAGCAAACTTTACTTTCTGGTCCTCCCGGCACTTGCTAATATTCAATACTGATTCCATTTCTCTCACCCACCGGTGAGCAGCAGCAGTAGTGCCGTTCCCATCAAAAGTAGGGGCTTGCATCGTTGAAATGTTCCATAATTACAGCCCCATGCCACCTCCGGCGCAGGCTCTTCCTCTTCTTCTTCATCATCAGACAGAACCGTTTCAGGCTCTGGTTGCTCTCGTCCTCCCGAGGACCTGTTCCTCTCTTGTCTTTCCCCTTCCCGTACAGCCTTGATGACTTCGATCACCACAGATGGTAAGATTGTCTGCAAGACCTAATGTACTTCTTCAACAACATCCTCCTTTACTGAGGCTCTCAGATTGGCACTCTCGTCGCCACCCTCCGGGTGAGGGGTCTCTGGTTCTTCGTGAACCACCTTTTCCATTTTGGGTCTTCCTCTCTTGGGTCGCGGCTCAGCACCAAGCCCATCACGACCACCTTCACGAGAGGCTTTGGAAGATCTACCACCGGCCATTCACATGTACACTGAAAGATTCAAACACCAACACAGTCACTCAAGGGAACAACTCAGTTTATGTCAAGTATAGTAAGTCCCTAATTACAGTGGCCAGTTATGATTAGCCACTTACTTTACTCTTCACACCCAAGCATTACCTATTCTGACTACATCAGTATTTAAATCTACAATCAACACATAACCACATACCATGCGCACAAAATACTAGTTAACATTACAAAAATACCTGATGGCACGCAGCTACTCAGACTGGCATCCCTTCCCTTACCGTCCCATTCTTAGTTTAAGTTAAGGTTTATTTAGAAAATTTACCCATTTCACTTAAACATTGGCTCTGATAACAACTTGTAAGGCCTCGTTCCCGGGATGCTTACAGCTGTTCGTTCATCACACATAAAACATACATTTTCTTTATCTCACGTAAACATTGCAGCGGAAACATTCAAAAATGACATTTCATTTCATCATAAAAGCTTTTGCAAAATAATACATCATTGTAGAGATTAATGAAGAGGCTGATGCAACCTAAACATTTTTAGTCTTTCCTGCATGCTGCACAAGTGCATTGAAGTAGAATGCTTCGGAAATTTCACATGTGCAACAAAAATACTCTAAGTGTGAAATCTTCCGAAGCCAAGACCAACATCTTCCGAAGCCAAAGATGAAGTCTTCCGAAGCCTCAGAGACAAAGTCTTCCAAAGCTTCAAGTTCATGAAGACAGATTTCTTCCGAAGACTTTTAGTAACATGCTTTATCTGATGTACTGTTCCATAAAGCTGGACACCTTTCCGCTGCAACCCTGCAAGTCACCAACTAACATGGTTTGTGAAAAGGTCCATGCTTTTAGTAACTGTACATTAAGGTATTGAGTCTGTAACTTTCTACTTTATGTACTTTATCCTTTTTGTAATAGATAAGGATGTGAGCTATGGCATGTCATAGTCACAAGTCAAAAGGAAATCTACCTTTTGACTCTACAATTGATTTTGTGTGTGTCTAGTCAATTGTATCCAACTGGCTTTCAAAGTATAGCCGGCTGTAGGATGTTGTATAAGTATCTTATGTTCTTGTATCTTTCGAATATGCTTTGTAACACTTGTAATAGAACATAGAGAAGGCAATATATGCATTCTTGAAAACCAAATACTTGTGTTCTTTGTGTTTTGTCTCTTATATTACTTGTGTTCTTAGTGTCACTACTTGGTTAATCCATTTACTGTTTGATCTAAGTTTAGTTTATCTCCTCTTTGGTTGTTGTGTTGTAACTTATACCCTTCAACGATCCTGCATTTGGTATCAGAGCAATCCTGGCTCTTGATATAAGATCTCACCATCTTAAGATCCCTCACACACATAAATACAAAACTTTTCAAATGGCAGCTATTTCCAAAACTGATATGGAAACTGGAACCATGAACAAGTCCCCACTAATCACTCTTGATGAGTTTGACACCTGGTGTTTAAGAATGGAAGGTTTCATCAGGTCTCTTGATTCAAGAATGTGGGAGTCTATTAAGAATGGACCTTTCATACCTAGCACACCTTCTGCTACTGGTGCTGGTATGATCCCCAAAGGTGGCTAACTACTCCGATGAAGATAGGAAGAGAGTAGAGATAGATAGAAAAGCCATGACAGCTCTTCAAACTGCCCTTCCAAACTCTGTGTACAGAGGTTTCAAGAAGTGCAAAATAGCCAAGCAGCTATGGGATGCACTGAAACTGATGTATGAGGGTTCTTCTGAAGCCAAGGAGAACAAGAAGGATCTCCTGAAGCAGCAGTTTGAAAACTTCACCTTCAAAACAGGTGAGACCATGACTCAGCAGTACTTCAGGTTTGTTGAGATTGTGGATACCCTAGTTGATGGAGGAGTTTCTCTTGAAAACAGAGATATTGTAAGGAAGTTCATGTCCTCACTTCCTAGGCAATGAACACACTACTGTATGGTGATCAAGAGAACTGAAAATCACAAAACTCTTACTCTGACAGAGTTATATGGGATTCTCAGTGGCTACCAGATGGAGATGAACATGCAAGGTTCATCTGGAAACTCCAACAATCAGATGGGTTCAACCCTACATGTGGTTGAAAGGGATAGCATAGAACCCAAACATCATCTCTTATGCTACCCTGACAATTCACCAAAGGGTCCTTTCATCACCTTCCCAGAGACACCAAAGGAGAACTACACTCAAGGAAGCCCATTCCAAGAGACAAGCTCTTCTCAAGCTTTTGTGTCTTCTGATGAAAGCTGTGGCAACTCTCTTTTCACTCTTGAAGACCTGGATTGTATCCATCCAGATGATCTAGAATATATGGAAATAGTCCAGCAGATGGCTCTTCTCATTCGCAGAGCCAAGAAGTTCTACAAGAGGACTGGAAGAAAGTTTCCAAGCAATTCAACCAGTTGAAAGTTTGGACTGGACAAAGGCAAAGTCAAGTGTTACAATTGTAACTTGATAGGCCACTTTGCCGGAGAGTGTAAGGCACCTAGAACAAATGGTGGCCAAACACAATCCAGACCAAACTACACTGACAAAGCTCTCCATAATGAGAAGTCAAAGCAGCAAGCTGTTGTTGCTGTTGAAGAAGGAGGCTTTGACTGGAGCTTTCAGGTGGAAGATGCTTCTCCAAACCAAGCACTGATGGCAGATCATGATGAAGCCAAGGTATTGGAACATCTCTATACTCCTGAATGCATTGCTAAAGTTAATAGGTACAGGTCCTATAACTTGGAACTGAGATCTGATGTTGAGTCCTTAAACATTTTAAAATCTGATTTTAGAAAGTTTGAAAATGATTATAAGCTGAAAATAGAGGACTTAAAGAAAACCATTTCAGTTCTAAAACATGAACACACAGATTTTAGGACTCAAATTGAAGATCTCATAACCAAGTTAACTGAGTACCAGGCTGAGCTTGTGATCAGCAAAGCCAGGGCAGAAAAGAGTGTTCTTGAAGAGGAGACCTTCAAGAACATGATATCCTCATCCCTGCACAACAAAGTGTGCTATCAAAACAAGCAGGGACTAGGATCAAATGAGATAGCTCCTCCACACACAATCTTGTCAGTAAGATCTCCTAGGTGTGGAACTTGTGAAGATGAGCTTCCTCTTATAGATCCTATGAGTGAGGAGTATGAAGAAGAGATAGTAAAGAATCCTCTACAAAGAATGAAGAGGAGGATTCCAAGAAGGGCCACTATCCTTCTGAGGAGAAAATGAAGACTATGATGACCAAGTCCATGAGAACGAACTTGATGAGAAAGAGCAAAGAAAGGCAAGGAAGGCTTAAGAGATCAAGGCTACTTTTGACTCTAAGCAGAAACAAGTTTTTATTTCTGCAGGGTTTAAAGTGGTAGGGACTGAAGACATCAACCAAAACTCCTCTGCTAGGAGTTCTGGTTCTTGTTCAACTCATCTCAGTAGCAAGAAGAGACTGATCTGCTGTGTACCATTGCTGCATAGCCTGGACCATCAAACTCCAAGCATAGTCCTTAACCCAAGAGGACTGTCTCAGCATCTGCAAAGATAAAGGTGGAGAAGGGAAGTGACCAAAGACAGTCTTACTCTCAAGACAAGGCTCTTGTGAAAAAGAAGATGAATTGTGTTATGTGTGACAACACCACTCATATTGCCAAGGATTGCCCCTTCAATCCTAAAGGTACTGTCCATATGGCTAAAACAAAGGTTTCAAAGAGTTCTAAGAAGATTCAAGCTTTGGAAGGAAACCTGTTTCCTTTGGAAGTTCCAAGTCTAACAAGAAGGAAGTGGAAAATTCTCTTCGGAAGAATATTTGGTCTCGGAAGAAGGAGTTCTTCCGAAGCACTGAAGTCTGCTGCAGTGTTTGCAGAATCTTCTGAAGGTTCAGTCATCAAAACTTCTGAAGTTACAAAAGCTTCTAAAGTTTTGAAGGTCAAGTCCAAGGATCCAAAGGTGGTGTGGACGTCTAAGAAAGACCAAGTGACTGAGATTTCTCCATCAACAATAGCTCAAGATCCTCTTAGTACAACCATAGGATCTATTACTGTTGAATTACCTTCTGCAAATGAGCCCAAGACAAGCAAGGCTTGGGTTTCCAGATGTAACTAATCATTCTCTTTTGTGCAGGGACAGCAGAAGACAGATAGAAATGTCTGCATCATAGATAGTGGTTGTTCTAGGCACATGACTGGCAATAGGTCATTACTCTAGAACTTTGAAAGGATTAATGGAGGACCAGTTGCTTTTGGAGGAGATGAAGGCAGTTACATTTCTGGAAGGGGCAAGGTCACAAATGGTAAGCTCAGCATAGAAAAGGTAAACTTTGTTAAGGAGCTTGGATACAATCTTCTGAGTTTATCTCAATTTTGTGATCAGAGTCATAACATGCTCTTTACTGAGCATGAGTGCATTGTTCTTAAGCCTGGTGTGGTTATTCCTTATGAGCATATCCTGCTTAGAGCCCCTAGGAAAGGAAACATGTACAAGATTGGATTTACAAAAAACCTCTCCCTCTAGGGAAGTTTCATGCTTTCTATCTAAAGCCAATAGTGATGAGTCTTTCCTATGGCATAAAAGAATGTGCCATGAAAACTTTAAGAACATGAAGAAGTTATTAAGCATGACTTGGTAACTGGAATGCCAAAGAAAGAGTTTACAAGTGATGACCACTATGTTGCATGCCTGAAAGGGAAGCAACATAAGGTATCTCACAAACCTAAGGAAAAAAACTCCATCACTACACCCCTACACTTGTTACATATGGATCTCTTTGGCCCCACCAGTGTAATGAGTTTAGGAAGGACCTCATACTGTCTAGTGATCGCAGATGACTTTACAAGATTCACTTGGGTTTTCTTCCTTAGAACTAAGGATGAAGAATTTCATCTTGAAGATTGAGAATCAATCTGATCATAAGGTCAAGATCATAAGATGTGATCAAGGAACCAAATTTAAGAACCATATCCTTGATACATTCTGTGATGAAAAGGGTATTACAAGAAATTTAGTGCTCTCAGGACTCCTTAGCAAAATGGTGTTGCTGAGAGGAGAAACATGACACTGATTGAAGCTGCAAGAACCATGCTGTCTGACTCTAAACTGCCCATCACCTTCTGGGCAGAGGTAGTCAACACTACCTGCTATGTGCAGAACAGAGTTTTAGTAGTTAAGACTCATGGCAAAACTCCTTATGAACTTTGGCACAAGAGGAGACCTTTCATTGGTTTTCTCAGGTCATTTGGATGTCCTTGCACCATCTTGAATACCAAAGATTAAATTGGTAAGTTTGCTAAGAAATCAGATGACGGACACTTTATTGGATACTCTTCCCAAGCTAAGGCTTATAGAGTGTACAATCTTAGAACTAGAATTGTTGAGGAGTCAGACAATGTGACTTTCAATGAACACACACCTTGCGTTACTAGTTCTGGTCCGGATTGGTTATTTGATCTTAATTTGGTTACCAATTGTTTTAACAAATCTTCGGAGAATGTTTCAGGATCTGCAGAAAATTTAAATACAGATGATCCTGATCCAAGATTTGAGCTAGGAAGATCTTCAAGACATATATCTTCAGCTCTAGTGGGAACCACTTCTGCAAATAAGGTTTCTGTCAGCCCAACAATGATAATTCAGCTGATACATCTGGTATGCCTTCAAATTCTAGCTCAGAGGCTCTACAACCAGATAAGAACACCTCAACTGTGGAAGACAACAATGGTGATGGTGACAGTGACCAAGAATTTCTTGATGCCACTAACCACACCATAGATGAGAACATCAATGATGTCACACACTGCTTGGATCAAGTTTCACTTGAAAAGTGTGCTGATGTGGTGGGAGAAACATCTATGCCAGATCTAAAATTTCAAATTTAGATCTCTCTCAACAACTTATTATGATCCCTCAGCTTAGGATCCACAAGTCTCACCATACCACAAACATCATTGGAGATGTTGTCTCAGGTATAAAGACAAGAGGACAAACCCATGAAGAAAATGTTTGTCTTCACTCTTGTTTTCTGTCCCAGATAGAGCCAAAGAAAGTTGATGAAGCTCTAAGGATGGAAGTTGGGTTGAAGCTATGCAACAAGAGCTGCTTCAATTCAAAAGGCAGAAAGTTTGGAATCTTTGTCCTCTTCCTTCTGGGAAGACTACCATTGGAACCAAATGGGTGTTTAGGAACAACAAATAGGATAGAGGCATCATCATCAAGAACAAAGCTAGACTGGTTGTTCAAGGATACACACAAGAAGAAGGGATTGACTACACTGATGTCTTTGCTCCAGTGGCAAGATTAGAAGCTGTTATGATATTCCTGGCATTTGCTGCATCCAAGAACTTCAAGGTCTTTCAACTTGATGTGAAGTGTACCTTTTTGTATGGAGTGATAGATGAAGAGGTTTATGTCAACCAACCACTTGGTTGTGTAGATCCTGATCATCCTGATTATGTCTGCAAGCTTGACAAAGCTCTCTATGGGCTGTATCAGGCACCCAGGAAGTGGTATGAGACACTGTCTGAGTATCTCTATAACATGGATACAGGAGGGGTACTATAGATGTAACTCTCTTCATCAAAGGACAAGGAAAAGACATATTGCTAGTTCAAGTATATGTGGATGACATCATCTTTGGTTCAACTAATCCAAAGCTCTGCAAAGACTTTGAGAAGCTGATGAAAGACAGATTTGAAATGAGTGCCATGGGGGAACTCAATTTCTTTCTAGGAATTCAAGTAAAGCAAGTTGAATATGGCATCTTCATAAGTCAGTCAAAGTATGTTCAGGACATACTCAAGAGGTTTAATATGACTAACTGTAAGATTGCTAACACACCCATAGCCAGAAATCACTCTCTTGGTCCTGATCTTGAGGGGGAATGTGTAGATGAACATTATACAGGGCTATGATTGGGTCTTTTATGTATCTTACTGCTAGCAGGCCTGATATCATGTTTGCTATATGTATTTGTGCAAGATATCAAGCCAACCCTAAGATATCTCACCTTATCACTGTCAAGAGGATTCTAAGATACCTCAAAGGTGCATCAACACTTGGCCTATGGTATCCCAAGAATTCTGACTTCAATCTATATGCCTATACAGATAGTGATTATGGTGGTTGCAACATGACTGCAAAGTCTACATCTGGGGGATGTCAATTTCTTGGTGAAAGGGTTGTCTCATGGCAATGCAAGAAACAATCCTGTGTCTCTGCATCAACTGCTGAAGCTGAATACATTGCTGCTGCAAGCTGCTGTGCTCAAGTGCTTTGGATTCAAAATCAGATGCTGGACTATGGGTTAAACTTCAAGGAGACTCCCATTCATATAGGCAACATTAGTGCTTTCTCAATCACAGAGAACCCGGTGTAGCACTCCAGGACAAAGCATATCAATATTAGGTATCATTTAATAAGAGATAACTATGAAAAGTGATTAATTAAACTAGTCAAAGTTCATACAGATGAACAATATTGGGATGAACAGAGATTTAAATATCTTATATCAGCTATTGGGATGATCAACCTTGAGTAGATCTTTGTTAAAACTAATTCTTATTATTTGTTTAAAATTTATGTGTGTCCTAAATTGTCTAGTTCATCACTTTCACAAGCTCATGTTTTCTTTGGATAAAAATTTCTTTTTGAAGACTTCCTTAGATTTTTGAAAATTTCTGATACTTCGGAAGTTATGTTTTTAACTTCGGAAGTAAATCATGCCTTTAAAATAAATAACTGTCTAAGAAATTTACCTTCGGAAGAGTTTTCAAATTTATCTTCCGAAGCTTAAATACTTGTCTCAGACACTTACTCATTTTCAAGGACCATTTACTTCCAAAGCAAAAATTAACTCTCGGAAGCTTTGTAAGTTTATACACAAAGCACTCAAGTTTTAATTTTTCTTCCGAAGCAAAATTTTCAAACCTCTCAGGAAATTCTTCCGAAGTCATTTTAGCTTCGGAAGCTTTTTAATTAAAACTTCCAAAGATAATTAACCTTCGGAAGCTTTTTGTTTTCCAAGAAAACTACTTTTTGAGCAAAAAGTAAACTACTTTTTCAGAGGTGGGACCAATATCCGGATTTTAAAGTTTATTCTCTTTCCTTAAACTTTATCTGAAATCCTTCTCACATATAAACCCAACAGTTTCTCCCCCTTTCTATCATCTCTTCTTCCTCCAAACCTAAAACCCTAAATTTTTATTTGAAATTTCTTTCTTTCTTCTTTCTTCGTCCTTAAGCTACTTCAAAATGGCCACCTTGCTCACATAAATGATCCAAACTTTACCATGCAGCTACACAGACAACACAATCAAGTTGTTCTGTTACGCTCAAACAAAGATCCTCATTTCTCAGAGGTTTGTCATTTCTTATCTCCGTCCAACTACTTCACCTTTCTAACCATTGATCCTCCTATCTATGAGGATCAGTTGCTTTAATTCTGGAAGACCTGCCAAGAGGTCATTATGGATGGGGAGAAGGCACTGTCTGCCGCAGTGCAGGGGATAACAATCTTCATCACTCCGGCCATCATGAACCGACATCTTTAGCTGGATGATGAAGAAGGTGAGGTGTTCTTCCCAAAGGAAGCTGTCAATCATTCCTTTGAGCAGATAGGGTATGAGGGAGATTTCTCTGTAAAGACCTTCAGGAAAGGGAAGGTCTCATCCCAATGGAGATTCCTGCTCCATGTGGTCATCCACAGCTTATCAAACAAGCATGGTGGATGGGACCAGATTCCTAAAGATCTCTCCTTCATAGTCCATGGAATGGTTCAAGGGGTCAAAGTTCAGGTACTCTAATTTTATTTATACAAATTTACTTGCAAATTTAGAGTCCTTTGAATATTACATGTTTCCTAGATATGTCTAGTACATTCTTAACTGTGAACTGGGCTCACAGTTAAGGGAAACAGGTAACATTCTTAAATTGGGACAAATGAAGCCCGACATCTTTAAAATACTGAGAAAGTCCACTGTTGGATTCTCTGGGGTAGAAACAGCCCTAGTCCCAAAAATGTTAGAGCTCATTGCTCAAGGTGACAACCTAGCAGCATAAGCTAGTGTTAAACCCACACCTGCTACTTCACAACCACTCACACAGCCTCAAATCTCCATCACCTACCAATTAAAATCCAAACGAACCCCTGCTCAGACTATTCAGTCTGTGGAGGCCCCCATATACTCACCCATACAAGAAGAAGTGGACACTAGAGCTCCCATTTCTCCTGAGGAGCAGACCACTCCCATCTCTTCAGGAATCAGTGCTGAGGTTCCTCATGCTCAGCCTGATGAGCTCATTAGCCCTACTACCTAAAGCCATCATTCTGAGTCTCAACACTCAAGTGATCAACCTTCAGGGGACAGTTACCATCCCCAGCCTATAGATCTAAACCAACCCATTCCCAACCTTGAGTTCTATACTGATGAAGGTATAAGTTTCAATGAGTATAATAAATCTCTCTTCTTTCCCTCTACTCAAAGAGAGATGAGTACTCCTGAGTCTCTTACATCTATCCCACATCGGTCACCTATAACTGAGGTGGACACTCCTGAATCTGTTTAGGATGTCGATATGGAAGAGGCTCTCACTTCTGAAAGTGATTACATCATAAAGACCTCAACCATGGCAACTTAGCCCACTGACATCTCAACTGAGACTACTAGTGAGCAGAGGAAATCCAGTAGCCAAGACCTTAGAACTGGTAATGAGAGAAAGGACTCTGGTCTAATCTTCTCCACCCCCAGTGATTCTTCTGATGAAGCTGAGGGGGATCTGAGACTAAAATGCAAAAACTGTCTAAAACATACACTTATCTAGTCTGAGAGAATGGACATTGAGGACTCACCATCCTCACTTGCAACTGTGCATTCTCAGCAACCTCCTCTAGTTCATGTTGATGTGGACTACACAGACTCCTTCATACAGAGTCTGTTTGAGGATGGGATACCAAGGGCCATGTCACCTTCACCATCCTTCAATCACATCATTGGGTGGAGTTATGACAACAACAGGAAGGCCCTCATCATGATAAGAGTTCAAGGATAGAAAGAAGTCTTTAATTTTCAAAACTTGGACTACTATGAAGGTCTGGATCTAGTCAACATGCAACTTGTCAACCCAAGCCAATCAAGACAAGCTGACAGACTGGCTAAAAGAATCCAAGACAGGATCATTGCAGAGTTCAGCCTAGGAAGGAGACTAAGGCAATTAGGCAATGTCATCGGTCAACTGGATGTTGAGGCAGACCCTATTTTAGCTTCATAGGGGAAATCTTGACTGAAGGCCCAGTGATAGAACCTGAGAGCCCTGTCTCATCATCTCCAACTGCTGCAGAGATCTATATTCCTTCTGAGACACCTGCTGGTGAAGGTGCTTCTCAACCTCTCTCTGGCCTGAGCTCAGATGCTGCAATGAGCAATGAGGCCAAAGCTCTCTCCACCCTGAGTCACAAAGGTCTGAGAATGACAAAGGGAAAAGAAAGATGACATCTGAAGAGATTGAGGAGGAGGAGAGAGAGAAAGGAAAAGGAGGCTAAGGGGAGAAAGTTCCTTTGTTGAGTTTCCAAGACTCATGGAGTCTGCAATCAGGGTTGCCCCCATACCAGATACTCAGAATGATGAGTTAAGGGCAGTAAGGATCAACTATCTGCAGACTAGGAACTATGACATACATAGTGTCATTTCTCTCCCCTTGGATGAATAAATGAGCTGGTTGATTGGAAAGGTCAAGAGAGAAGAAGGAGGCAGAAGATGCAGAACTCCTAGTACAAGTCAAAGAAGAGAGAAGAAGAAAAAGACTGTACAAAGGTATGCTACCCTCTCACCAGTTCAAGAAAGTCCTGAACAAGAGGATATGGTTCAACAAGAACCTTAGGTAGATAAGGAAGAAGACAGAATCAAGATGATTAACTACCTGAGTGCCATAGGCCTCTATCAGGCAGATGCACTCCTTCCCTTACCTTATGACTATATTGAGTTTGACTACTAAAAACAACTTGAGCTTGAGTTACTCAAGGAAAGAAAAACAACAAAGAAGAAGCTGAGGGAAGAAGCTGCAAAATCAAGAGCCATCATCCAAAAGAGCATGAAGAAGTCTTGTGATAGGCAGAGGATGATGAGCTTCTTGAAGCTGTATGGATTCTCCGGAAGGAGACTTGGACCCATGCCTCTATCCACTATGGATAAGCATATCAGGGTAATCAAGCAAAAGATTAAGAGTGGAGAGCTTACTGACTTACACTCCACTCCAAGTCAGGCCCCACCTAAGTGGAAGTTAAGGTTGAACAAATAGACACAACATAACTCCACTCCAAGTCAGGCCCCACCAAGTCAGTCCCCACAGTAGGGTCAACCTCCCTCTCCATCTGAACCTGAGAGAGAGGAAGTCCTAACTAAGAAAGACAGTGAAGATCAATCTGGTGCTGCAGGCCAGTCTTCTCAGTTAAAATTTGGAAAGAGAAAGAAGAGGATGACTTCCAACCAAAGTCTAAGAAGAAGAAGAAGCCTGCAACCCCTTCTGAACCTCAGGATGAATCAGAACAGCCTGAGAATGTGCAACCAGAGGATGTTCAATCAACTCCAACTTCAGTAGCTCCTCTAGCATCAGGAAGACCCATCTTGTGTTGGACATACACCACAAATCCAGAAAGGTGGCATGTTATTAGAGATCAAGGCATTGAAGACATTTATACATGGCAAGATATGTTTCAGTTGCCTTTGCATGACCTCTTTGACATGAGAAGACACTTTGATAGCCTGAAGGATCCTGATCATCTTATAAAAAAGGAATGGTGATCATCCTAATGAAGACTGTTAATATCTGAAGTTTTCTAAGTGATTTGGTAGCATCAGCCTAGGGGGAGTTTGTAGAGATTAATGAAGAGGCTGATGCAACCTAAACATCTTTAGTCTTTCTTGCATGCTGCACAAGTGCATTGAAGTAAAATGCTTTGGAAGTTTCACATGTGCAACAGAAATACTCTAAGTGTGAAATCTTTCGAAGCCAAGACCAACATCTTCCAAAGCCAAAGATCAAGTCTTCCGAAGCCTTAGAGACAAAGTCTTCTGAAGCTTCAAGTTCATGAAGATAGATTTCTTCCGAAGACTTTTAGTAACATGCTTTATCTGATGTACTGTTCCATAAAGCTGGACACCTTTCCACTGCAACTCTGCAAGTCACCAACTAACATGGTTTGGTGAAAAGGTCCACGCTTTTGGTAACTGTACGTTGAGGTCTTGAGTCTGTAACTTTCTACTTTATGTACTTTATCCTTTTTGTAATAGATAAGGATGTGAGCTATGGCATGTCATAGTCACAAGTCAAAAGGCAATCTGCCTTTTGACGCTACAATTGATTTTGTGTGTGTCTAGTCAATTGTATCCAGCTGGCTTTCAAAGTATAGCCGGCTGTAGGATGTTGTATAAGTATCTCATGTTCTTGTATCTTTTGAATATGCTTTGTAACACTTGTAATAGAACATAGAGAAGGCAATATACTGCATTCTTGAAAACCATACTTGTGTTCTTTGTGTTATGTCTCTTATATTACTTGTGCTGCTAGTGTCACTACTTGGTTAATCCAGTTTACTATTTGATCTAAGTTTAGTTTATCTCCTCCTTGTGTTGTTGTGTTGTAACTTATACCCTTCAACGATCCTGCAATCATTAATTAGTTACAAAATATATTGTTGCATTACATCACAAAAGCATTATATAAATGTATGCCATCCAAAAGAGTTATGTAGCCATCTTATCCAATCCTCAGCAATCATTACCTGCCAACTAGAAACACACAAAAGTCAGCATTGCTGAGTGAGTTTTAGTTTTATAATAAAACATATTTTATCTTTTCTTAAAAACCGTGCGTTACTTTCATGCGATCATACATCATACGTACACATAGGTAATATCATTATTATCTTCATCATTCATTCATTCATCAATACATCTTTTCCTTTGGTCAAAACCATGAACTTTACCCTTCATGCTCATGGTACTGGGCTTAAGCCTATCATAGACCTTCATTCACGGTGCACCGCACCTCTGGCCACAATAACTAAGATAAAGTTCAGGTATACCATTGTCATGTGCTATGCCCTTCATCCTCATGGTATTGGACCTAAGCCTATCATAGACCTTCATGCACGATGCCCAACACCTCTGGCCACAGTACCTAAGGCAAGCAATAATGGTTCGATACAAATGGTGAATCATAAAGAAATACCCTAATGTGCATCCTCACGGGGTAGCGAACATGCACACCGTTGGGCTAACACCTTTTAATGGCATGTCCCGACATACAAGGCTTGTAAGACCTTCTTTAATTTCATCATTTATTAATGCATGCATTCTTCCTTCATGTTCCTCTTTCATTATCTTTCACTTTACGTTACATAATACTTTCATTCCTTCATTAACATAACACATAAAGCCACAGGAAAGATAAACATACATCATAATAAGGAACATAACATACATAGTCATCATCATCATACAGGGCACATCATACATACATAATATGCATAATCATGCAACATCATCATCATCAAGCCCAACATACTCTCTTAGGCCTCAACAGTCATCTTACATGAACTTACGGGAACTTTCACATCAAACCTTACATCTGCACTTTCCCCGAAAGTCAGTACATAACTACACTTTCCTCGGGTTCACCAGCCCTACTTGGGCATATGGGCACCCTTCAGTCGCATGGCCTCCAGGCGACTAAACATCATGCGATTGGACTAATGCGGATGAACACCTATGCGGATGAACACCCAATCGTGCGAATGAAACTAATGCGAATGGACTCGATGCGAATGAGTCCCATGCAAATGGACCTAATGCGGATGAAACTAATACGAATGGGCATTTATGCGACTGGGCTCTCAGTCATGCGAATGAACCCTTAGTCGTGCGAATGAACCCTCAGTCGTGCGAATAAACCTCAATCACACCTCAATCGCCCGTACGGCATCCATTCGGTCGCCTAGCCCTAGCTGGTGCAGAATGCAGTTCATCCGGAACCCAATCTACCATTTTCGACCGCTAAGCTCATCTAAACCCATTCTAAGCCCAAACCAACCATCCTAAACCTTAGGAATGCATACCACAACACCATTCAAGCACACACAAGCTCAAACACGAGACCCAAACGAATCATACACATACCCACACATACACAAACAAGTCAAACACACACGCACACCAAAACCCGATTTTCAGATGTGTTCCAGCCCCAAATCATTCAAGAACGTGTAAAAGAGGGGTCCTAGAACTCACACAAACGACCACAACGAGAAGAGCTTCTCGACGATTTTGCTCTCTTGAACCAACTAGAACCAACTTTTCTCCCTTTTTCTCTCTTCTTTCTCTCTTCTTTGGCTGATTTGTGGGTGTGGGGAGAGGGTAAGGGCTGCCCTCTCCCTTTAAATACCTCCACTCACTCAAATTTCTCTCGTTGACGAGTTTGGTCCCCCGACTTTAGACTTTATTTCTTTTTCTTCTTTCGTCGGCTTCAAAATAAATAACCGGGTGTTACATAAGGGTCGTTAATAGAATCGGGTAGTGAGTTTAAGATCCAAAAACACAAGATTAATGATAAAAGGATTTAAAATAACAAGATGTTTCGAGTGTAACGTTCTGTTTACAAACCAAAGCCTTACGTTGACTTATCAAAGTATTACGACAACTACAACCTTAATAAAGTCATGCGTACCTATAAGCGTACACTCACCCCAAGGGTTCCCAGGTAAGGTAAACGGATCCATCGGTTGATTTAGATTTATATGAATACCTTGCCTAGACAGAACACCTTGAGATACAGGCATCACGCTCTTCCAGCATTACATGTTTCAAGTTGTAGGACATAGACTTTGACGAGACTTGAAAACCACAAATAACAATTCAAAGCTCATTTTGAAATTTTTTTTGATTTAGGCACATAACGCCTTAGAATATGATTTAAGATTTGTGTGTGCATTGACTAGATTCAAAGAATAAAAATAAGAACATAAGGCATATAATCACATAATCAAGTATAAACATGTAAGCACATAAGATCCTATCTAAGCATATGAAATACATAAGAGGACTCATGTGTAAGGTACTTAGTTATAGTCTAGGTTATTCCATTTCTAATAACCTAATTCCCTATAACCATGGCTCTGATACCAATCTGTCACACCCCGACCGATGGCAGAATCATCGGGGTGGACGAATGTGAAATGATTGTTCATAGCATATGGAATTAAATAAGTTGTAATAATATTAAATATCATTTTTATTGAACATTACAAGAAAATAAATTAAATATAACACAAACAAGATAAACACAACAACATAAAACTTTCAATTAACTAAGTCCAAGTCCTAAACCTGAAACATGTTAAAAATAAAGGGTCAACTTTGAAAGTTGGTGAGTTTCTATGGGTTAAACATACATATATAAAAAAATTTTACAAGTAGCAATTCATACCAATGGTTATGAGTTAGCAAGTTTATAGAACACATATAGTTACCTCGACTTCATTACAAGTTTATAAGTTGGGCTAAGAGTACTTGGTTCCCATGATGAACAAGTCATACGTCATCAGGAGCCAGCAATACATCGGCTTTAGCACCAATAGGCTTGTCAGGCCCGCAGATCTAAGACGTCGCTAGGCTAGCAATAGTTAATGATTGTAAACAAAATATGTATCTCATATGAGACTTACAATAACACAAATTACCATAACAAAAAGGTAAAGATGAAATTCATGTGCATTTATAAGTATCAAGATGTTTACAAAATTAGTTTATAAGGTTAACATGTTTCACCCCAAAAGGTGTGAAATAAAGTAAAAAGGGGCATGGAGAACTCACATGGAAGACTCACAAGTATAGTGATAGTTGTAGAGTACATAAGAAATCTTGGATGTCAAGAGTCAAAGGTGATGTCCTAAACGATAAAAGAACAATAACTTGAGGTCGGAATTCATTACAAGAAGTTAGGACGCTTAGGAATGCCAATAAGTGAAAGGTAGATTGAAAAACGATTATTGTACCAATTTTAGATTCTGGACAAAATGTTTAGTATGTGTTTAAACAAGTTTTTAAAATAGTAAAAGATTTCATAAAATTATAAAAAATTATATTTGACTAGTTCAAAGTCTCCCGGAAAACTTTCGTTCAGAAATATTTCTATGTAAAGATCCATAAATAGGTCAAACAAGCAGCAGAAGACAGAAGGTGCTGAAAAGTACACT
Organism: Flaveria trinervia; assembly: GCA_025506515.1. Lineage (NCBI taxonomy): Eukaryota > Viridiplantae > Streptophyta > Magnoliopsida > Asterales > Asteraceae > Flaveria > Flaveria trinervia. The sequence goes on along the minus strand of CM046456.1, from coordinate 61,451,760 downwards.
TATCTTGTGAAGGCTATTGTTGAGTCATCCGATTGAGTTTGAAAACGTTTAAACTGTGTGAGACCTAAGGCTTGCTTTTATAGTTGAGGTTAGGAGTAGGTTATGAATAGTGTTAATGGTGAGTTATAAGTCTTTTAAAAGGGAGTTATGATTGGAATATGAAATAAATATAAAATTAAGTAATTTAAATAAATCAAAGAATAATTACAATTTAAACTTTAAATTTATTAAAACTTTGATTTTAATTTAACAACTTTTTTTTATTAAATTTTTGTAGACTTTTTAATCTAATTAGAACTTGTAATTTGATTATTTATTTTAATTGAATATTTAAAACCTTATGAATATTAATAACCTTTTATAGACCTTACATATTTATAAAAATAATGATCTTTATATTTTAATCCTTTATTTTAGTTTTATAACTAAAACTCATAAATAAGAAATAAACTTTATGAATTTATAAAATTTTATTCTATAAATCATGAAACTACCATGAATTGATTTAATAAATGGAAGTTGAATAAATAGTATTATTATTATTTTTGAAAGGATTAAAATAAATTAAATTTCTAACTAGTGTATTTGTTTTTCCAAAATTGATCCCAACGGATTTGGGTTTCGGTGTCCATTTTCTAAAATGGGCAGATGTTACACCAGCTGCTTTTGCCGACTTGATGAATTGAGTGTGTTGGCCGATATTGGATAAATCCGTGATTGTGTTTATCGATGATATCCTGATTTATTCGAAGAGCGCGGAGGAGCATGTTGGTCACATTCAAGAGGTGTTTGAGACGTTGAGAAAGGAGAAGTTGTATGCTTAATTCTCCAAGTGTGTATTCTGGTTGCGTGAAGTTCAGTTTTTAGGTCATGTGGTGAATCCCGAGGGGTTTATGGTATACCTAGCAAAGGTGGAAGCAGTGATGCAATGGAAGTCTCCAAAGACGCCATTCAAGATTCGAAGTTTCTTGGGTTTAGCGGGCTATTATAGGAAATTAATTCAAGACTTCTCCAATATAGCTTTTCTATTTACTAATCTGACCCATAAAGATGTGAAGTTTATATAGGGTCAAGAGCAAGAAAAGGATTTTGAGGAGCTAAAGGCAAGGTTGACTCAAGCTCCTGTCTTGTCATTACCCGAAGGAAGCGAGGATTTGGTGGTTTACTTAGATGCTTTTTACTTGGGGTTAGGAAGTGTCTTGATGTAGAAAGGAAAAGTTATAGCTTACGCATCCCGACAGTTGAAAGTTCATGAGGTTAATTACCCTACTCATGACTTGGAGTAGCAACTGTGGTCTTTGCACTAAAGATTTGGGGGCACTACCTATACAGGTTGAAGTGCACCATATTCACCGACCACAAGAACTTAAGTACTTCTTTGAGCAAAAAGACTTGAACATGAGGCAAAGAAGATGGTTAGAGCTCATAAAGGATTATGATTGCGAGATCCATTACCATCCGGGCAAGGCCAATGTGGTGGTAGATGCCCTCAGCCGAAAAGAGAGATCCGAGCCGATTCGGGTGAAAGCTTATCACCTCTGAGGTTATGAAGCAGGTTAAGGAGTTCCAAGATAAGGCATTGAAAGAAGATCAACTCAACCCTGAAAGGATGAGAGGTCTAGCCACGGAGTTCGGTGAAAAGACACATGGTGTTAGAACCTTATTCAGACGGATGTGGATTCTTCATTATGGGGATCTACATGGGAAGATTATGGATGAAGCTAATAAGACTCGATACTCTATTCATATTAGTGCTACAAAAATGTATCAAAACATGAAGAAAGATTATTGGTGGCTGGGTATGAAACGCGATGTAGAGAAGTATGTGAGTAAGTGCTTTACTTGTTTACAAGTGAAGATCGTGCATCAGAAGCTGTATGGGAAGATCCAACCATTGCATATACCAGAGTGGAAGTGGGATCATATTACCATGGACTTTAATACGAAGCTACCGTGTACCGCGAAAGGGTATGGTGTCGTATGGGTGATAGTTGACCATTTGACGAAGAGTTCTCACTTCCTATCGATTCACGAGGCATATTCATCCGAGAGGTTGGCAGATCTGTTCATTAAAGAAATTGTAACTTGTCATGGTATGCCGGTGTCTATTATGTCTGATCGTGACACCCGGTTTACATCTAAGTTTTAGAGGAAATTCCACGATGCGATTGGAACGAGGTTACATATCAGCACGGCTTATCATCCCCAGACAAATTGTAACTCATGATGGTGTTTTGGTGTCTGTTGTGTCTTATTATGACACCCGGTTTACATCTAAATTTTGGAAGAAGTTCCATGATGCGATGGGGATGAGGTTACATATTAGCACGACTTATCATCCATAGATGGATGGTGAGTCGGTAAGGACGATTCAAACGCTAGAAGATATGCTTCATGCATGTGTCATTGATTTTGGAGGAAGTTGGAATGACCACTTACCGTTAGCTGAGTTCTCATACAATAATAGTTATCATGCCAGCATTGGTATTCCCCCTTATGAGATGATATATGGTAGGAGATATAGAACACCCATTTGTTTGGGTGATATTGGTCAGAAGGAGTTGGGAGATATTAAGGTTATTGAGACTACGACTGAGATGCTTGAAATGATCAAAGCCTGCATGAAGGCAGCCAAAGATAGGCAGAAGTCGTATGCCGACAAGAGGCAAAGACCGATTCAGTTCCAGGTGGGTGATAGAGTTATGTTGAAAGTCTCACCTTGGAAGGGAATCATTCGGTTCAGGAATCGGGGCAAGTTGAGCCCGAGATACGTAGGTCCTTTTCAAATCATCGCACGAGTAGGAGAGGTGGCCTATTGGTTGGAACTACCTGATAAGTTTAGTGGAATTCACCAGACATTCCATGTATCTCATCAGTGGAAGTGTTTGGCTTATGAGGATATGGTTGTACGACTGGAAGATATCGAGGTGGATGTACGACTCAATTATGTGGAGCAACCAGTGTCAATCGTTGATCGCAAGGAGAAGAGGTTAAGGAATAAAGTAGTTCCCTTTGTGCGTGCACAGTGGAAGCATAGGAAGGGATCTGAGTCTACGTGGGAGACTGAAGAAGAGATGAGGCAGCAATTCCCATATTTGCTATAGGAATAACAGGTTTCAGGGATGAAACTTATATAAGGGGGTGAACTTGTAACACCCGGATAATTTATTAGACAAGAAGGAAAGAATAAAGGGAAAATAAAAGAAAGAAACCTAATTCAACCCAAGTTGAGGGGTTAAAAATGTCAAAAAGGACAAAAGTTTCTAAAGTTGGTGTAAAAATGGGCATGTTAGGGTCGTTTATTGAGCGAAATACTAACTGATATACGTGTATACCAAGTCAAATAGTGCGGAATCCTATTTGATTGGCGATCCAATCAGTAAGAATGCACGTAGAAACAATTTTGGATCGAATCTAAACGTTAAGAACGATTGGTAATCGATCTAGTGTGATCTATGAACTTGGAACATGTTCTTAGAAGTCTCTGGATGGCTAGGGTATGATTTAGTACGTAGGTTTTCGAAGTGTTATGTTTTTCCACGATTTAAGTGGTATTTATAGTTTCGGGTATCTCATTCGGCTGACTGAACCATTAGCATGGTTCAGTCATGCGATTGAGTCATGCGGATGATCCATTCACACGACTAAGTGTTCAGTCTTGCGACTGAGCCAATCTCATGTTACAATCGTGTGACTGATCCAGTCTCCTGGTTTAGTCGTGCAACTGGTTCATTACATGAAGTTCTTCATGTGTATGGTCCATTAGCATGGGCCATTCGCATGAGAACTTCACATGATTAAGTTTAATCATATTTCCTAATCATTATTAACTAAGAACAATGTAAACAACCATCAGGTCTCTTGATTTAAGAATGTGGGAGTCTATTGAGAATGGACCTTTCATACCTAGCACCCCTTCTGGCTACTGGTGCTGGTATGATCCCCAAAGATGTGGCTAACTACTCTAATGAAGATAGGAAGAGATTAGAAATTGACAGAAAAGCCATGACAGCCCTTCAAACTGCCCATCCAAACTCTATGTACAGAGGTTTCAAGAAGTGCAAAACAACCAAGCAGCTGTGGGATGCACTAAAACTGATGTATGAGGGTTCCTCTAATGCCAATGAGAACAAGAAGGATATCCTGAAGCAGTAGTTTGAAAACTTCACCTTCAAAACAAGTGAAACCATGACTCAGCAGTATTTCAAGTATGTTGAGATTGTGGATACCCTAGTGAATGGAGGAGTTTCTCTTGAGAACAGAGACATTGTAAGGAAGTTCATGTCCTTACTTCCTAGGCAATGGACATACTACTGTGTGGTGATCAAGAGAACTAAAAATCTCAAAACTCTTACTCTGACAGAGTTATATGGGATTTTCAGTGGCTACCACATGGAGATGAACATGCAAGGTTCATCTGGCAACTCCAAAAATCAAATGGGTTCAGCCCTACCTATGGTTGAAAGGGATAGCATAGAACCCAAAAATCATCTCTTATGCTACCCTGACAATTCACCAAAGGGTCCTTTCATCACCTTCCCAGAGACACCAAAGGAGAACTACACTCAAGGAAGCCCATTCCAAGAGATAAGCTCTTCTCAAGCTTTTGTCTCTCCTGATGAAAGTTGTGGCAACTCTCTTTTCACTCTTGAAGACATGGACTGTATCCATCCAGATGATCTGGAATACATGGAAATAGTCCAGCAGATGGCTCTTCTCACTCACAGAGCCAAGAAGTTCTACAAGAGGACTGAAAGGAAGTTTCCAAGCAATGCAACCAGTGGAAAGTTTGGACTGGACAAAGGCAAGGTACCTAGAATGAGAAGTCAATGCAGCAAGTTGTTGTAACTTGATGGGCCACTTTGCCAGAGAGTGTAAGGCACCTAGAACAAATGGTGGCCAAACACAATCCAGACCAAACTACACTGACAAAGCTCTCTAGAATGAGAACTCAATGCAGCAAGTTGTTGTTGCTGTTGAAGAAGGAGGCTTTGACTGGAACTTTCAGGTGGAAGATGCTTCTCCAAACCAAGCACTAATGGCCGATCATGATGAAGCCAAGGTATTCGAACATCTTTGTACTCCTGAATGCATTGCTAAAGTTACTAGATACAGGTCCTACAACTTGGAACTGAGATCTGACCTTGAGTCCTTAAACATTTTAAAATCTGATTTTAGAATGTCTAAAAATGATTATAAACTAAAGATAGAGGACTTAGAGAAAACCATTTCAGTTCTAAAACATGAACACACAGATTTTAGGACTCAAATCAAAGATCTCATAACCAAGTTAACTGAGTGCCAGGCTGAGCTTGTGATCAGCAAAGCCAGGGCAGAAAAGAGTGTTCTTGAAGAGAAGACCTTCAAGAACATGATATCCTCATCCCTGCACAACAAAGTATGCTATCAAAACAGGCAGGGACTAGGATCCAATGAGATAGCTCCTCCACACACAATCTTGTCAGTAAGATCTCCTAGGTGTGGAACTTGTGAAGATGAGCTTCCTCTCATAGATCCTATGAGCGAAGAGGATGAAGAAAAGATAATGAAGAATCCCTCTGAGAAGAGTGAAGAGGAGGATTCCAAGAAGGGTCACTATCCTTCTGAGGAGAAAAAGAAGACTGTGATGACCAAGTCCATGAGAAAGAACTTGATCAGAAAGAGCAAAACAAAGGCAAAGAAGGCTCAAGAGATCAAGACTACTTTTGACTCTAAGCAGAAACAAGTTTTTATCTTTGTAGGGTTTAAAGTGGTAGGGACTGAAGACATCAACCAAAACTCTTCTGCTAAGAGTTCTGGTTCTTGTTCAACTCATCTCAGTAGCAAGAAGAAGACTGATCTGCTGTGTACCACTGCTGCATATCCTGGACCATCAAACTCCAAGCACAGTCCTCAGCCCAAGAGGACTGTCTCAACATCTGCAAAGATGAAGGTGGGGAAGGGATGTGACCAAAGACAGTCCTATTCCAAGGAAAAGGATATCGTGAAGAAGAAGATGAATTGTGTCATGTATGAAATTCCCACTCACATTGCCAAGGATTGTCCCTTCAATCCTAAAGGTACTGTCCATATGACCAAAACAAAGGCTTCAAAGAGTTCTAAGAAGGTCAAGTCCAAGACTCCAAAGGTGGTGTGGATGTTTAAGAAAGACCGAGTGTCTAATAATTCTCCATCAACAACAGCTCAAGATCCTCTTAGAACAACCATAGGATCTATTACTGTTGAATTACCTTCTGCAAATGAGCCCAAGACAACAAAGGCTTGGGTTTCCAAATATAACTAATCTTTCTCTTTGTATAGGGATAGCTGAAGACAGACAAAAATGTCTGGATCATAGACAGTGGCTGTTCTAGGCACATGACAGGCAATTGGTCACTACTCCAGAACTTTGAAAGGATTGATGGAGGACCAGTTGCTTTTGGAGGAGATGAAGGTGGTTACAATTCTGGAAGGGGCAAGGTCACAAATGGTAAGCTCAGCATAGAATATGTAAACTTTGTTAAGGATCTTGGATACAATCTTCTGAGTGTATATCGATTTTGTGATCAGAGTCATAACATGCTCTTTACTGAGCACGAGTGCATTGTTCTTAAGCCTAGTGTGGTCATTCCTCATGAGCATATTCTGCTTAGAGCCCCCAGGAAAGGAAACATGTACAAGATGGATTTGCAAGAAACCTCTCCCTTTGGAGAAGTTTCATGCTTTCTGTCTAAAGCCTATAGTGATGAGTCTTTCATGTAAAATTTAAGAACATGAATAAATTAATTAAGCATGATTTGGTAACTGGAATGCGAAAGAAAGAGTTTACAAGTGATGACCATTGTGTTGCATGCCTGAAAGGGAAGCAACATAAGGTATCTCACAAGCCAAAGGAAAGGAACTCCATCACTACACCCCTATACTTGTTACATATGGATCTTTTTGGCCCTACCAGTGTAATGAGTTTAGGAAGGACCTTATACTATCTAGTGATCACAGATGACTTTATAAGATTCACTTGGGTTTTCTTCCTTAGAACTAAGGATGAAGAATTTCATCTTGAAGATTGAGAATTAATCTGATCACAAGGTCAAGATCATAAGATGTGATCAAGAAACTGAATTTAAGAACCATATCCTTGATACATACTGTGATGAAAAGGGTATTACAAGACAATTTAGTGCTCCCAGGACTCCTCAGCAAAATGGTGTTGCTGAGAGGAGAAACAGGACACTGATTGAAGCTACAAGAACCATGTTGTTTGACTCTAAGCTGCCCATCACCTTTTGGGCAGAGGCAGTCAACACTGCTTGCTATGTGCAGAATAAGGTTTTAGTAGCTAAGACTAATGGCAAGACTCCTTATGAACGTTGGCACTAGAGGAAACCTTTCATTGTTTTTCTCAGGTCATTTGGATGTCCTTGCGCCGTCTTGAATACCAAAGATCAAATTGCGAAGTTTGCTGAGAAATCAGATGATGGACACTTTATTGGATACTCTTCCCAAGCTAAGGCTTATAGAGTGTACAATGTTAGAACTTGAATTCTTGAGGAGTCAGCCAATGTGACTTTCAGTGAACACATACCCTGTGTTGCTGGTTCTGGTCCAGATTGGTTATTTGATCTTGATTTAGTTACCAACTCTTTTAACAAATCTTGTGAGAATGTTTCAGGATATGTAGAAAATTTAAATACACGTGATCCTGATCCAAGATTTGAGCTAGGAAGACCTTTAAGTCATACATCTTCAGCTCCAGTTGGAACTACTTCTGCAAATGAGGTTTCTATTAGCACAACAATGACAAACTCAACTGATACATCTGGTATACCTTCAAATTCCACCTCAGAAGCTCCACAACCAGATAAGAACACTTCAATTATGGAAGACAACAGTGGTGGTGGTGACAGTGACCAAGAATTTCTTGATGCCACTAACCACACCATAGATGAGAACATCAATGATGTCACACACTGCTTGGATCAAGTCTCACTTGAAAAGTGTGCTGATGTGGTGGGAGAAACATCTATGCCAGATCTAAATTTCTCTAATTTAGATCTTTCTCAACAACTTGCTGTGATCCCTCATCTTAGGATCCATCAGTCTCATCCTACCACAAACATCATTAGAGATGTTGTCTTAGGGGTAAAGACAAGAGGACAAACCCATGAAGCAAATGTTTGTCTTCACTCTTGTTTTCTATCCCAGATAGAGCCAAAGAAAGTTGATGAAGCTCTAAAGGATGGAAGTTGGGTTGAAGCTATGCAATAAGAACTGCTTCAATTGAAAAGGCGGAAAGTTTGGAACCTTTGTCCTCTTCCTTCTAGGAAGACTACCATAGGAACCAAATGGGTGTTTAGGAACAACAAAGAGGATAGAGGCATCATCATCAAGAGCAAAGCTAGACTGGTTGTTCAAGGATACACACAAGAAGAAGGGATTGACTACACTATGTGTTTGCTCCAATGGCAAGATTAGAAGCTGTTAGGATATTCCTGGCATTTGCTACATCCAAGAACTTCAAGATCTTTCAACTTGATGTGAAGTTTGCCTTTTTATATAGAGTGATAGATGAAGAGGTTTATGTCAAACAGCCACCTAGTTTTGTAGACCCTGATCATCCTGATTATGTCTGCAAGCTTGACAAAGCTCTCTATGGGCTACATCAGGCACCCAGGAAATGGTATGAGACACTATCTGAGTATCTTTGTAAACATGGATACAAGAGAGGTACTATAGATGGAACTCTCTTCATCAAAGGAAAAGGAAAAGACATATTGCTAGTTCAAGTATATGTGGATGACATCATCTTTGGTTCAACTAATCCAAAGCTCTGCAAAGACTTTGAGAAGCTGATGAAAGACAGATTTGAAATGAGTGCCATATGGGAACTCAATTTCTTTCTAGGAATTCAAGTGAAGCAAGTTGAAGATGGCATCTTCATAAGTCAGTCAAAGTATGTTCAAGACATACTTAAGAGATTCAACATGACTGACTGTAAGATTGCTAAGACACCCATAACTAGGAACCACTCCCTTGGTCCTGATCTTGAAGGGGAGTGTGTAGATGAGCACTTATACAAGGCTATGATTGGGTCTCTTATCTATCTTACTGCTAGCAGGCCTAATATCATGTTTGCTACTTGCATCTGTGCAAGATATCAAGCCAACCCTAAGATGTCTCACCTTATCACTGTCAAGAGGATTCTAAGATACCTCAAAGGTGCATCAACACTTGGTTTATGGTATCCCAAGAATCCTAATTTCAATCTGTATGCCTATACAGATAGTGATTATGGTGGTTGCAATATGACTACAAAGTCTACATGTGGAGGATGTCAATTTCTTGGTGGAAGGGTTGTGTCATGGCAATGTAAGAAACAATCCTGGTTCTCTGCATCAACTGCTAAAGCTGAATACATTGCTGCTGGAAGCTGCTGTGCTCAAGTACTTTGGATTCAAAATCAGATGCTAGACTATGGGTTAAACTTCAAGGAGACTCCCATTCACATAGACAACAACAATCTATCTCAATCATAGAGAACCCTGTGCAGCACTCAAGGACAAAGCACATCAATATCAGGTATTATTTAATAAGAGATAACTATGAAAAGGGATTAATTAAACTAGTCAAAGTTCACACAGATGAACAATATGCTGATCTGTTTACAAAGGCTTTTGATGAACAGAGATTTAAATATCTAATATCAGCTATTGGGATGATAAACTTTGAGTAAGCTTTTCTTAAAACTAATTCTTATTATGTGTTTTCTAAGTTATCTAGTTCATCGCTTTCATAAGCTCATGTTTTCTTTGGATAAAAATTTCTTTTTGAAGACTTTCTTAGATTTTTTAAAATTTCTGATACTTCGGAAGTTATGCTTTTAACTTCGGAAGCAAATCATGCCTTCAAAATAAATAATTGTCTAAGAAATTTACCTTCGAAAGAGCTTTCAGATTTATCTTCTAAGCTTAAATACTTGTCTTAGACACTTACTTATTTTCAAGGACCATTTACTTCTGAAGCAAAATTTAACTCTCGGAAGCTTTGTTGTTTTCTGTACAAAGCACTCAACTTTTAATTTCTCATCCGAAGAAAAATTCTCAAAACTCTCAGGAAATTCTTCCGATGTCATTTTACCTTCGGAAGCTTTTTAAATTAAAACTTCTGAAGATAATTAACCTTCGGAAGCTTTTTGACTTCCAAGAAAACTACTTTTTGAGCAAAAGTAAACTACTTTTTCAGAGGTGGGACCGACATTCGGATTTCAAAGTTTATCCTTTTTCATTAAACTTTATCTCAAATCCTTTTCACATATAAACCCAATGGTTTCCCCCTCTTTCTATCATCTGTTCTTCCTCCAAACCTAAAACCCCAAATTTCTCTCTGAAATTTCTTTCTCTCTTCTTTCTTCATCCTTAAGCTACTTCAAAATGGCCAACCTTGCTCACAGAAATGATCCTAACTTTATCATGCAGCTACACAGACAATATAATCAGGTTGCTCTGTTAAGCTCTAAGAAAGATCCTTATTTCTCAGAGGTTTTCCGTTTTCTAACTCTGTCAAACTACTTCACCTCCCTAACCATTCATCCTCCACTCTATGAGGATCAGCTGCTTGAATTCTGGAAGACCTGCCAAGAGGTCATTATGGATGGGGAGAAGGCACTATCTGCCACAGTGCAGGGGAGAACAATCTTCGTCACTCCGGCCATCATCAATAGACATCTTCAGCTGGATGATGAAGAAGGTGAGGTGTTTTTCCCAAAGGAATCTGTCAATCATTCCTTTGAGCAGATGGGATATGAGGGAGATTTCTCTGTAAAGACCTTTAGGAAAGGGAAGGTCTCATCCCAATGGAGATTCCTGCTCCATGTGGTCATCCACAGCTTATCAAACAAGCATGGTGGATGGGACCAGATTCCTGAGGATCTCTCCTTCATAATCCATGGAATGGTTCATGGGGTCAAATTCAGGTATTCTCAATTTGTTTATACAAATTTACTTGCTAATTTAGACTCCTTAGAGTATTACATTTTTCCTAGATATGTTCAGTACATTCTTAACTGTGAACTGGGCTCACAGTTGAGGGAAACATGTAATACTTTTAAATTGGGATAGATGAAGCCCGGCATCTTTAAAATTATGAGAAATCCTATTATTGGATTCCCTGGGGTAGAAACAGCCCTAGTCCTAAAAATGTTAGACATCATTGCTCAAGGTGACAACCTAGCAGCATAAGCTAGTGTTGAGCCCACACCTGCTATCTCCCAACCACTCTCACAGCCTCAAATCACCATCACTTACCAAAGAAAATCCAAACGAACCCCTGCTCAGGCTATTCAGTCTGTGGAGGCCCCCATATACTCATCCATACAGGAAGAAGTGGACACTGAAGCTCCTACTTATCCTGAGGAGCAGACCACTCCCATCTCTTCAAGAATCAGTGTTGAGGTTCCTCATGCTCAGCCTGATGAGCTCATTATCCCAACTGCCTTAAGCCGTCATTCTGAGTCTCAACACTTACGTGATCAACCTTCAGGGGACAGTTACCATCCCCAGCCTATAGATCTCAACCAACCAATTCCCAACCTTGACTTCTATACTGATCAAGATCTAGGTTTCAGTGAGTATAATGAGTCTCTCTTCTTTTCCCCTACTCAAAGAGAGATGAATACTCCTGACTCTCCTACATCTATCCCACATCAGTCACCTACAACTAAGGTGGACACTCCTGAACCTGTTCAGGATGTCCATATGGAAGAGGCTCTCACTTCTGAAAGTGATTATCATTAAGACCTCAACCATGGCAACTCAGCCCATGAACATCTCAACTGAGACTGCCAGTGAGCAGAGGAAAACCAGCAGCCAAGAACCTCAAGTTGGTGGTGAGAGAGAGGACTCTGGTCCAATCATCTCATCCCCCAATAAATCATCTGATGAAGATGAGGAGAATCTGAGACTACTGGTGCATAAACTATCTAAAACATGCACTTAATTAGTCTCAAAGGTCAGTCACCTTGAATCGCAGGTGACTACCTTACATAACAGGATCAATGATCAGCAACTTGAGATTTCATATCTTAAGGAAAAACTAGTTGGGAGACCCTTAAGAAGAGCTCAACCAGGAACATAAGAACCTATGGATATGATTGACCTGTCTTCCAGCTCACCTATGCAAGTGGGTGATGCTACCAAAAAGGGGGAGAAAGTCATTACAGCCACAGAACCTGGGAGTTCTTCAAAGAGAATAGACACTGAGGACTCACCATCCTCACTTGCAATTGTGCATTCTCAGCAACCTCCTCAAGTTCACATTGATGTGGACTACACAGACTCCTTCATACAAAGTTTTTTTGAGGATGGGATACCAAGGGCTATGTCACCTTCACCATCTTCCAATCACATCATTGGTGGAGGTATGACAACATCAGGAAAGCCTTAATCATCATAAGAGTTCAAAGGCAACAAGAAGTCTTCAATTTTCAGACCTTGGACTACTATAAAGGTCTGGAGCTAGCCAACATGCCACTCGTCAACCCAAGCCAATCAAGACAAGTTGACAGACTGGCTAAAAGAATCCAAGATAGGATCACTGTAGAGTTCAGCTTAAGAAGGAGACTTAGGCAATCAGGCAATACCATCGGTCAACTGGACGTTGAGGAGGACCCTAAGATTAGCTTCATAGGGGAATCATTGACTGAAGGCCCAGTGGCAGAACCTGAGAGCCCTGTCTCATCATCATCAACTGCTGCAGAGATCCACACTCCTTCTGAGACACCTGCTGGTGAAGGTGCTTCTCAACCTCTCTCTGGCCTGAGCTCAGATGCTGCAACAAGCAATAAAGTCCAAAGCTGTCTCCACCCTGAGTCACAAAGGTCTGTGAGTGAGAAAGGGAAAAGAAAAATGACAACTGAGGAGATTGAGTAGGAGGAGAGAGAGAGGAAAAGGAGGCTAAGGGGAGAAAGTCCCTCTACTGAGTCTTCAAGACTCGTGGAGTCTGCTATCAGGGCTGCCCCCAGACCAGATACTTAGAATGATGAGCTAAGGGCAGTCAGGATAAACTATTTGCAGACTAGGAAATATGACATAGACAATGTCATTTCTCTCCCCTTAGATGAGTTGAATGAACTGGTTGACCTGGAAAGGTCAAGGGAGAAGAAGGAGGCAGAAGATGCAGAACTCCTAGTGCAAGTCAAAGAAGAGAGAAGAAGAAAAAGTCTGTACAAGGATATGTCTACCCTCTCCCTAATTCAGGAAAGTCCTGCACAAGAAGATGTGGTTCAATAAGAACCTCCAGGTAGACAAAGAAGAAGAAAGGATCAAGATGATCAACTACCTGAGTGCCACAGGATTCTATAAGGCAGATGCACTCCTTCCCTTGTCCTATAATTATGTTGTGTTTGAGTACTTAAAATAGCTTGAACTTGAGATAATCAAGGATAGAAAGACAACTAAGAAGAAACTAAGGAAAGAAGTTGCAAGAGCCATCATCCAGAAGAGCATGAAGAAGTCTGCTGATAGGCAGAGGATGATGAGCTTCTTAAAGCTATATGGATTCTTCGGAAGGAGACTTGGCCCCATGTCTCTATCCACTGTGGATGAGCATATTAGGGCGATCAAGCAGAAGATCAAAAGTGGAGAGCTCATTGACTTACACTCCACTCCAAGTCAAGACCCACCTGAAGTGGAGGTTAAGGTTAAACAACCAGAGACAACACAACCTGGACCTCCTGCTGAAACTCAGCAAGCTTCATCTTCTGATGCACAACAGGGTCAACCTCCCTCTCCTTCTGAGCCTAAGAGAGAGGAAGTCCCAACTGAGAAAGACAGTGAAGATCAATCTGGTGCTGCAGACCAGTCTTCTCAGTTAAAATCTAGTAAGAAAAAGAAGAGGATGGCTTCTAAACCAAAGCCAAAGAAGAAGAAGACTGCACCCTCTTCTAAATCCCAGGATGAGTCAGAATATCTTGAGATTGTGCAGCCTGAGGATGCTACATCAACTCCAATTCAAACAACTCCTCTAGCATCGGGAAGACCCATATTGTCTTGGACATACACCACAAATCCAGAAAGATGGCATGTCATTAGAGATCAAGGCATTAAAGACACTTACACATGGCAAGATATGTTTCAGTTGCCTCTGCATGACCTCTTTGATATGAGAAGACACTTTGACAGTCTGAAGGATCCTGATCACCTTATGAAGAAAGGATTGGTGATCATCCTAATGAGGACTGTTGAAATCTGAAGTCTTCTAAGTGTTTTGGTAGCATCAGCCTAGGGGAGTTTGTAGAGAATAATGAAGAGGCTGATGCAACCTAAACATCTTAAGTCTATCCTGCATGCTACACAAGTGCATCAAAGAAGAAGCTTAGGAAGTTTCACACATGAAACAGAAAGTACTCTAAGTGTGAAATCTTCCGAAGCCAAACATGAAGTCTTCCAAAGCCTCAAAGACAAAGTCTTCCGAAGCTTCAAGATCATGAAGACAGATTTCTTCCGAAGACTTTTAGTAACATGCTTTATCTGATCTACTGTTCCATAAAGCTGGACACCTTTCCATTGTATCTCTGCAAGTTACCAACTTACATGAGTTGGTGAAAAGGTCCATGCTTTTGGTAACTGTACATTAAGGTCTTGAGTCTGTAACTTTCTACTTTATGTACGTTATCCTTTTTGTAATAGATAAGGATGTGAGCTATGGCATAGTCAAAAGGCAATCTGCCTTTTGACTCTACAATTGATTTTGTTTGTGTCTAGTCAATTGTATCCAGCTTACTTTCAAAGTATAGCCGGCTGTAGGATGTAGTATAAGTATCTCATGTTCTTGTATGTTTCGAATATTCTTTGTAACACTTGTAATAGAACATAGAGAAGGCAATATACTGCATTCTTGAAAACCATACACTTGTGTTCTTTGTGTTTTGTCTCTTACATTACTTGTGTTCTTAGTGTCTCAACTTGGTTAATCCAGTTTACTGTTTGATTAAAGTTGAGTTAATCTCCTCTTTGTGTTGTTGTGTTGTAACTTACACCCTTCAACGATCCTGTAACTCTTCACATCAAGTTGATAAACTTTAACCTTCATGTACGATGCATAGGCAAGGAAGATACGGATTGCTTCCATTCTTGCCACAGGTGCAAACACTTCATTGTAGTCTATGCCCTCGACTTTTCAAAATCCTTGAACAACAAGTCGAGCCTTGATTCTGATGATCACGCCTTGATCATGTTTCTTGCATTTCAAGACCTGTTTGGTGCCAATGACCTTAGCACCTTTAGGTCTATCCACCAGAGTCCATACACCTAACTTCTGAATTGAAGAAGTTCTTCTTGCATGGAACTCACCCATGCCTTATCATTCAGGGCTTCACTAACATACTTTGGCTCGAATGGAGACACAAAGCAACGATATGCACCATCATAAAGGCATCCCTTTTCCATCAACAAGGCATAATCAGCTGAGTACAGCTGATTTCTGGTCTGAACTCCTGATCTCACATCCCCAATGACATTATCCAAAGGATGATAGACATTTAGGCGTGATCCAGGAGTGGTGGAACAACCACCTCAGAATCAAGATTGTGAACGTTAGGTTCTGGATCTAAGGCAATAGGAGTGTGACGTTCCGAAGGCTCAGAGGCATCAACATTAGATGCTTGTAGACTTACGGTAGTAGGAACCTGTTCCTCCTAGTTGTTTGGATCAATCTACATAGCTTCTTCATCATAGGAAGAGTCACTATCTTCAAGTGCTCCCCCTGAGTTGTTAGATGAATGACCTTGTGAACTGGATGATGTTGAATCTTGTGAAGGTGTGTTCAAGACATCATACATCATCTTGATGGCCAACTCTTCTTTAGAAGTGGAGAGTGGTATGTTGAAGGACTTGAAGAATCCATCATAGTCGAAAAAGAAGGCGGGTCCTTTTCCAGCAGGTTGTGTGGTGTATCTCTAAACATCAACATTACAGCACACCTCTACTTGATCTGTTGAGTTGTTGTAAACTCTGTTGTTCGGTATGTTGTATCCTAGAAAGATATCTTCATCAGCCTTCTCGCTGAATTTTCCCTCCAGAGTCTTCTTCAGTAGGGTGCACGGAGCGCCAAACGGCTCGAGATACTCAACATTAGGTTTACGTCGTTGTAGTAACTCGTAACACGTCTTTCCATGGCGTTTAACGACCAGAACTCGATTTAGCGTATAACACGCATTTGCAACTACTTCATTCCAGAATTGGATAGGCAGTTTCGAGTCTACTAGCATCGTCCGTGCTGTCTCTATCAAGCTCTGATTCTTTCTCTCAGCAACGCTGTTCATATGAGGAGTGTAGGCGGAAGTAAACTCTTGCACAATTCCCTTTTCCTTGCAGTAATCCTCTATCCATTGGTTATTGAACTTGGTTTCATTGTCTGAGCGTACTTTTCGTACCTTTAGCTTGTAGAGGGAGTACAGTGTAGTTACTAATTCCTTAAATGACTCAAATGTTTCTTATTTGGATTTCAGAAACATTACCTAGGAGAATCTTGAGTAGTTATCAGTAACTACATAGCAGTCACCTACGATGCTTCTTTACTGACTGGACCAAACAGATCCATGTGAAGAAGTTCAAGAGGAAGTTTGATGGAATGAACTTTCTTTTCCTTATGAGACTTCTTCGTCTGCTTTCCCTTCTTGCATGCAACATAGAAATCTGGAAGTTGGAAGTTTTTGACATTAACTCCTCTCACTAGATCATTCTGGATCAAGTGATTCATCTTTAATGGATTAATGTGTCCCATTCTCCTATGCCAGGAGATGGAATCCTTCTCAGTAGCTTTTGACAAGAAGCACTGAACTTCATGATCCGTTGTGGAGGCCTTTGATAGATCCAAGACATAAAGGTCCTTATATCTTGAGGCAGGCATTAAGACTTGGTCCTCCAGGATTAGTCCTTTTTCAGGACATAGCACTTCTTGTTGTCAAATACTACCTTAAAACCTTTATCACAAATTGGGATACAAAAAGCAGATTATTCTAAAGTTGTTGAACATAATTTACCTTGTCAAACTTTACTTTCTGATTTCCCACATCCCCTAGAGCTGTGATATACCCTCCTTTGTTTCCATTAAATGAATCATGGCCTCCTTTTATTTGTTTGACGTTTGATAAGAGAGCCTTGTTCCTTGTCACGTGCCTTGATGCTCTGCTATCTATAATCCACGTGTTGGTCATAGCACTATAGCGAACACTTTGCACATTCAATTAAAAACATTACTTTAGGTTAAGGACCCAAGCCTTTACTGGCTTGGGTGTCCTAGAGGCATCACATAACATAAATGTAACCCATTGACCTTTAGAGGATGAGGAAAGTTTGGTTGTCTTCTTGTTCTCATTTTCAGACATTGAGGTTGATTTTTCTTTCCATACGCCCGCCTTTTGTAAGGCCTGTATGTATTAGACACATGACTGGCTAATGGGTTGAACTTTAGGTTCACTAGCCCTTCTAGGTGGAGTCACTGAATTCCTCTTAGATGAACTAGGTTTTGGGTCCTGAATTTCAACTTTCCTCCTTGGTGTCGGATAGTAAGGACAGTTAGACGCAAAGTGTCCATACTCTCCATAATTGTAGCATGATCAGCTTTCTACTTTTTGATTTAACTATTTTTGTGGAGATGTATGTGACTCACGGGTGACCTTACTCTGTTTGGGTTTTGACTCTTCTTGTTTAGATGTTTTTTCTGGTTTAACAAAGTTAATTGCTTTAATATTTTTAACATCTCTTCCATTTTGTTTACTTGGACTTTGACATGAAACCCGTGATTGGTTAACATTACTGGTCTTTTTAGATTCAGATTTGACTGTGGTTGACCCAAACTTAACCTTAACCTATTCAAATTGTTTGTCCAGATTAACACAATCATTTTACCTTTTGCCTTTGAAGTGGCCTCCTTTTGTTTAGTACCAGATTCATTTGATTTACATGTGGAATTTGGATCACTTACAAGAGGAGTAGACACCACATGATCCTTGATTGGATTATTATTTATTGGTTTACTTTTAGCATTCATCAAAGTCTAATATGGTGGTGGAACCACTTTATAACCCAATCCCTCCCTGTTGTTACGCTCTCTCACTAAGTGTTGAACAATATGAGATGAACTTGTCCAACTATGCAGTTTTTGCTTTAATGAATTAACTTCTACTTGTAAAACTGCCTTTTGTTTCTTAGTGTCTTCTAGGGAGTTAAGATAGAACTTAATGTCATTTGATTGATTAAAAGCTACAACTTTGGTTTTCCTAAGTTGTTTGTTCAACAGTTCTA
The DNA here is from genome assembly GCA_025506515.1 of Flaveria trinervia. Lineage (NCBI taxonomy): Eukaryota > Viridiplantae > Streptophyta > Magnoliopsida > Asterales > Asteraceae > Flaveria > Flaveria trinervia. Next base: position 61,433,479 of record CM046456.1, on the reverse strand, counting down.
TCTTCTCTTTATAACTGTGCTCATTTTGTTTAGGAATTCTGTTAGCTTCAGTGCATAGTTCCAAGTCCTTTACTAAGTTATCATTATGATCTAATAACTAGAAAATTTCAAATCAATGCTTTCCCTAAATTTATTAATATCAGAACAAGCATGATTATTGAAAAGTTGGACAGTAGTACTTACCTGAGAGGGTTCTGATGAATCAGCCATCAATGCAGAGTCTAGTGTTTCTGGTGCTGGTGATTCTGACGTTCTTGCAGTTTTCACTTCTTCAGGCAGGTAATTGACCACTGGTGCAGTCTCTTCTGTGTTTGGCATCGCGAGTTCGACTACAATATCTCATTCACTAGCAGAATCATCATCTATATCCTCCACACTAGCGATATTGGATTCTCCCGGTGAGACAAACCGAAAGCTCCAGTCCTATCCTTTATCATCATGAGCAGTCAAGGCTTTAGGATCCTTGCTTGACGAAGTAGGACTGCTAGTGGGTTTATCCTGATGATTGAAGGATGTGAATGGATTCTCGTTTCCAGTTTTCTTGGGCTTCACACACTCACGTTTGAAGTGTCCCTTTTCGCCACAGTTGAAACAGGTCACCTTGGTCTTATCGAAACCAAAGGTAGTGTCCTTAGTTGCAACCAAATTCTGTCTGGTCTTCTTGACAAACTTCTTAGCTCTCCGAACAGCACTTGCTAAGGCCCACATTATATCTATCCTCTCCAGCTCTGTCTCGTCAACCTGCTCGTAGTCCTCATCTGCCAGATGGCAGTTCCCAATTTTACCAGCAATTAGTCCATCATAGGAGTGGACTACCATAGCTAAGAGATCCATGTGCTCTTTAGCTACCTCAACTGGCACATTACCGAAATTATCGGTCTTCAGTTTTGCTGCATTGGCTTCAGGTACGATGTATTGGGTACCAGATGACCCTGAAGTAGATGCTTGAGAGCTAAGCTTGACTCAAAAGCTGTCTGAAGTGGTGCTCCAGACGTTTTGACTTGAGGAGTCGCGTTGTACAGGGCTGGGTTTTGATCATAGGAAGACTTTTGGGCTCTATACTTCATCCTTAGCTCTTCCTCTCTCTGCTTCAGAATGAAATCATTTATATCTAACTTCGTTAGTATATCATTCTGTTTGAGATTAGAGACAAATGAAACCCATTTCTCCAGCAGACCATCTCCAAAGTTAGACACTTTGTCCTCCATTGACGTCGTTACTCCATGAGTGTGCATCTCACTCATCAAGTGGTAGAACCTATCGATAACATCATCCAGGCTTTCTTTTCCTATCGAGGAGAAGTTGTCAAAATCCTTCTTTAAAGCCTTAGCCTTTATGGCCTTCAATGATGTGTTTCCGTCATACCTTTTCTCCAATGCATCCCATAGTTTCTTTGCTTGTGTATACTCCGACAATTGATGAAAAATATCCTTCGGAATTGACTGTGTAAGCAAAGCATAGACTTTGTTTTCAGCATTATACTTGACTTTTGGTCCATCAGTCATGCCACCTAGTGTAAGTTTAATACCATCAGCTCCTACTGGCATGTTGTACCCCGCTATAGATTCCCACAGATTGGGATCTACTCCATTTAAGTAGATTTCGAAACGTTGCTTCCATTGTGGGTATTCATCTAATGTGATAAGCTTTGGGGGTTTGTTGTGATTCCCCACTTCATTCTCCAGTAGCAGTAAGTTCTGAATACGTGAGTCTCTCCCTGCTGTGAATGTTGAGTATTGGTCCTCCATTGCTATAAACTTTAACTTTAATCCAAATTGTTTTATTTGTGCAAATGAAGGTGTGTGATTGGGCTCTTCAGGAAATTGAACTATGTGGATGGTTCAATCGTGCGACTGAACTAATGCGGATGACTCAGTCGGGCGATGAACTAATGCGGTTGAACAATGTGAATAGACTACTCAGTCATATGAATGGGAGTATGAATGAGTCCAATCGTGCGTATGGGGGATGCGTATGAACTCAGTCGTGCGATTGAGTCAATCGTGTGACTGAACTTGCTGGATTTCGAAAATTCGTAGGTTTAAGGTGTTTTGGACGCAAAAACACGAATTTCTTGCTAACCCTAATTGTCGTATGCCGGAAAAACTAAACTTTACGATCAGGAGACATTTAAAACCCGATTTGACATAAAAAATTGCATTTTTGAGTGTAAAAACACAATTTTATATCAAAACGATTGAATCACACGTAAATCTAGAGCCAAGGCTCTGATACCACTTGTTAGGTTCGTGTACTGGACGAATACTAACAGATTTACGCGTGTACCAAATTAAATAGTGCGGAATCCTATTTGATTGGCGATCCAATCAGTGAGAACGCACATAGAATCAATTAAAGATTGAATCTAAACAATAAGAATGATTAGCAATCGATCTACTGCGATCTATAAAGTTGGAACAGGTTGCTAGAGGTCTCTGGACGGCTAGGGTACGTGTAGGTATCGAATTGTTCAAAGTCTCCCGTTTTTCCACGAAATAAGTGGTATTTATAGGTTAGGGTTTCTCATTCGGGAGACTGAACCATTTGCATGGTTCAGTCGTGCGATTGAGTCATGCGGTTGATCCATTCGCACGACTGAGTGTTCAGTCATGCGACTGAGTCAATCTCATGTTACAATCGTGCGACTGATCCAGTATCCTGGTTCAGTCCTGCGACTGGTCCATTAGCATGAAGTTGTTCATACGTATGGTACATTAGCATGGGCCAATCGCATGAGAACTTCATATATTTAAGTTTGAATATGTTTCACAATCATTATTTGACTTTGATCTATTCAAACAACCACAACCTATATAGTTAGTTCAATAAGCGTTATTACATAACAAGCAATGAAATATTCAACAGTATAAGCACAACCACACATTGTATTTCATTAAGTACCCATTCAATTACATATCTGTAAAACAATAAAGACATTTTACACTAAGTTCAGAAACTAGGGACACATGTACCTACATGTAAGAACCTTGGATACATGCAAAAACCCTCTTTGTCTTTGGCCTCCAGATTCTCAATCAGGTATGAGAATATCATGCTCGAGAAGCTGAAGGGGTGGTTCAGCACTAGTGCCACGTAGGCATTCTGAATCTGGTATGAAAGATCATCAAAGCCACCCCTCCTCGAAGCTAAGCACTTAAGTATGACATGTGCTAAGTACTTGTACTGGGGACACAGGTTGCTCTTGTTGAGCACACCTGCATTTATGTCCCTAGAGTACTTAATCCTGAGGAAACACCCTCTCACTGTCAGAGGGTGTTGTCTGGTCGGGTGATCTGCATCGTTACCTAGGTCTAGTACTAGATGAATATCAGCAGCTGTCACCTCGATAGCCTGCCCAAATATAGTACTCCGGATGCTATAGGGCTCATGTGAACGATCAACTGATGCCCCCTCCCAAAAGGCCTACTATATAGACCTATAGGGAGTGCACAGTGTAGATATGGCTCTCTATATTCGTGACCTCTTCAGAAAAGCTATAATGTCAGCAAACTCGGCAACGTTCCGAGTTGTGGCATACAGATGCGCACAAATATTGTGCTTGGTGTTTATGGTCCACCTATCAGCCATCAATCTGTAACACAAGGAGCATACGAGTTAGATCATCACCCAATAGAAACCATTTCTATTTAACTTGTTTGTAATTAGTCTGGTTCAATCATGCGATTGAACCACACGAATGGGTTCAGTCGTTTGACCTAACATGCGACTGAATACAATCGGGTGACTAAACATGCGACTGAGTTCAATCGGGTGACTGAACCTGCGATTAGTTCAGTCAGCCGACCGTGCTCATTCGTATTATTCATTCTGCCGACTGAGTCATTCGGCCAGTTCAGTCGTGCGATTGGAGTTCATCCGGGTGTCCAGTCCCCTGACCTACTGTCTGTTCAAATGAAATTCGAATTTTGACCAAAACTTCAAATTAGACATCGTGTATAGGTTCATTCGACTCGCAATCACCTAATAACCTTGATTTCAACATTTTACTTAGTTTAGTTAGGTTATTTGTCCAACTTAGTTTCGGTTCTTGGTTAGGGCCGAATGTCGTGATTTTGGTATCAAATCAATTGAATTTTTGGTAGATTGCACCGCATTATACCTGTGTAAACACCAGAAAATGTCAGAATGTCGTAATAAGTAGTCAAATTAGGTCTGAAGAAATTGTGGCAGAGTAACGGCACTTTATGAGTGGTGATGAGCATATGCGATCGACCACTACCCTATTTATACTGAATCTGATTTCAATCGGGCGACTGGACCCATTCACTCTTTTCATTCGGCCGATTGGATCTCAGCTGTGCGATTGGATCAGTCGATCACATCCAGTCGGTCGACTGGGTTTCAGTCGGGCGACTGGGTTTCAGTCGGGCGACTAACTCATTCGCACAGCTCCATTCGGGCGACTAGCTCAATCTTGTAAGCCATTCGTGTGAATGGTTCATTCTCATGCTTCATTCGGTTGTCTAGTGCATAAGGATGGTCCAGTCATACGATTGGTCCATACTCATGGTCATGTCGTGCGAATGGATCATACTCATGATTTTCACTTTATGACCATTTGACAATTTATACCTTTTAACTTATTGATTAAACATTTTAAGCATTCGATCATCTCAGACATGATCACTTTAAATTTGAAAGCTTTTGATCACCTCAGTCGTGATCCTTTCAAACAAAACACATTTTGTCACCTCAAACGTGACATATTTGACATTTAAACACACGTTTGATCACCTTAGATGTGACCCTTTTAGGTAATTAAATTCCAGATTGAATTGCACGCCATATTCCGACAGATACAGCTAAAATGACTAAAAACAAATTTAAACAAAACAAAAATTACTTAATAGAACTAAAATGTTTTTGTGTTTTTGTGTGAGGTGGAAATCCTAACATTGAAATCTAACAGATTTATTTCTTGAACAGGCAGCTTCCAGTTATCTTAACCATAAGAGGAACGATTCATTATGGAATCATACGGGTAATCAAATCATTCAAGACATGTTACCAAAATCATTTGATACTAGATTCCTGTGTGGGTTGAGAGTCACTTGCAGATTAAGAAAATCATACTAGTACTATAAGACGCACACATTGATTTGGACTTTCAAGAATTGCAGCCATAATGATTGTCAGTATACTTGTCTACTTAAATCCAAACACAGAATTTTGATTCAGATTGGTGATAGTTTATGGTTTAATTATTTCAACAGGCATTTGTGGATCCCATGCTTATATGGTAATCAACATTTCTCAGGAGATTTTTGAGCACTCTACGGGTATTTTGACATGAAGAAACTATTCTTAGAGCTTTCAAAGAGAAGCAAAGCCTCAGGTCAGTGCCACCACACTGTAGAGAGGCGGCAAAGAACAATGAATTCTAGAATATATAGGTTATGTTTATCCTCAGGTCAGTGCCACCGCATAGCAGAGAGGCACATAACCTATCTTCTTGTTTTAGCAATTTATTTGTTGCACAGATCTCACCAACAACATAGGTTATCACTTTAATTGCTTTTTTCATTTTTCATCATGTGCTTTGCTCATATGTTGGTCATCCGCACACATTTGTGACGTTTATTTTGCTCGTCACCCCTTATTGGAACTTTGTTGATTGTGTTAACCAGGGATAAGATGATAACCCACAGCTGGTTGAACAACTTAGTTTGATCTTGAGATCACCAAAGAGGTCTACTTATCTATCGTGTCGAATCTACCAACATATCATCTAATGGTCTAGTAACCTCTAGGTCTACTTTCTCTGTGTTACCTTAGTAGTAGCTAGTTTTACTATCATTTTTCCTTTTATTTTTTCTTAGACTTCTCAGACTTGTACTTTGAATTTCGCATCTAATTCAAGTTAAATCTTTTAAAGTCCCAAATGCCTTGTTCCTGTGTACTACCATTTTCCATAGTCGTTGAATCGATATCTCGGTTACGATCTCATTTCTATCAACTAGCATGTCCTCCTCCCTCGTTTTTTTAATTACTGACTTAACCTATTCTCCCCCTAAAATTCTAAAACCGTAAAAGAATTGCACTTTTAGGATTTTAATAGGCGAAGAAATAACAGCAATAAAATTAATTAAATAAAATAAACTAAAATTAAAAAAACTAAAAGAAAATTTTACTTTACCCAATGGACTAAGCATGGTCATCTTCTTGAATTACCTCACTTTTCTTTTTAACACTGTTGACCTCTAACAAGTATAGAAAACATGGTTTATCAAAAGCTTTTGTATAGAGGTCAGCGCGTTGAAAATCCATGTTTATTTTAACAACATTGACTAGATTCTTTTCAAAACAATCACGTATAAAGTGATATTTTATGCCGATGTGTTTGGTCTTAGGATGTTGGACCGAATTTTTAGTAACGGCTATTGCAGCAGAATTATCAACAAAGATAGGGGTGTTGGAAAATTGCAAACCGTAGTCCCGCATCTGTTGTTGAATCCAGATAATTTGAGAACAGCAGCTTGCCGCAGCAACATATTCAGCTTCACAGGTTGACAACGCAACTCATGTCTGTTTCTTACACTGTTACGTGACTAATCTTCTCCTAAAGAATTGACAGCCAGCTGATGTAGATTTGTAATTCATCTTGCAGCCGCCATAATCCGAATCACTGTACGTGGTTAGCTCGAAGTCATCATCATTAGGATACCACAACCCAAATGTGGGTGTCCCTTTAGATAACGAACTATCCTTTTGACCCCAATAAGATGGTTAACCTTTGGTTTGGCCTGATATCTTGAACAAACACATGTTGTATACATAATATCGGGTCTTGAGGCAGTGAGATACATGAGGGATCCGATCATTCCTCGGTACATGGTGGTATCAACTGGATCACCATTTTCGTCGGGTGCTACATCATGATTTGTAGCAAGTGGAGTCCTAGCTGCGGAAGCATTCTCCATGTCAAACCAACTGAGAATATCCCCTACATACTTGGTCTGATGTAGAAATATTCCCTTTGGTGTTTGATCCACCTGTAGCCTGAGAAAGAACTTCATCTCTCCTATAGCACTCATTTCAAACTCTGCCTTCATCACCGCTTCAAATTCTTAACATAATTCTTGGTTCTTGGAACCGAAGATTATGTCATCTACGTAAATCTATACGAGTAGCAGATCACCATCTTTCTCTTTGATGAACAGTGTACAGTCAATTACACCTCTGCGAAATCCGTGTTTCACCAGGTGAGTTGAGAGTTTTTCATACCATGCTCTCGGGGCTTGGTGAAGCCCGTAGAGAGCCTAATCTAGTTTGTAAACTCTGTCCCGATGATATGGATCCTCAAATCCCTCGGGTTGACTAATATACACTCTTTCCTGGATTTCACCATGAAGAAATGCACTCTTTAAATCCAATTAATAGACTTTAATCTTCATGTAAGAGGCATAGGCTAGGAAGATACGGATGGCTTCCATTCTCACCACAGGTGCAAATACTTCATTGTAATCTATTACCTCGACTTGTCGAGATCCTTGAACTACAAGTCAAGCCTTGTTCCTGATGATGACACCTTGATCATCTTTCTTACACTTCAAGACCCATTTGGTACCAATGGCTTTAGCACCTTTAGGTCTATCAACCAGTGTCCATACACCTAACTTCTTGAACAGAAGAAGTTCTTCTTGCATGGCACTCACTCATGCCTCATCATTTAGGGCTTCACTAACGTATTTTGGCTCGAACTGAGACACAAAACAACAATAAGCACCATCGTGAAGGTACCTTTCTCCATTACCAAGGCATAATCAGCTGAATACAGCTGATTTCTTGTCTGAAACTCCTGATCTTACATCCCCAATGACATTGTCCAGAGGATGATAGACATTTAGGCGTGATCCAGGAGTGGTGGGAACAACTACCTCAGAATCAAGATTATGAACATTTGGTTCTGTATTTGAGGCAGAAGAAGTGTGAGGTTCTGAAGACTCAGACGCATCATTCTCAGATGCTTGTGGACTTGTAGTAACAGGAACTTGTTCCTCCTGATCGTTCTGATTATCCTCCACGGCTTCATCGTCAGGGGAGGAATCACTAGCTTCATGCTTGAATGGTTAGTCGATTCACCTTGTGAACCAGATGATGTTGAATATTGTGATGGTGTGTTTAAGACATCATACATCATTTTGGCTGCTAACTCATTGTCAGATGAAGATAGAGGTATGTTGAAGGACTTGAAGAATCCATCATAGTCGAAAAAGAACGCGGGTCCTTTTCCAGCAGGAGGGGTGGTGTATCTTTGAACATCTACTTCACACCACACATTTCTACTTGACCCGTTGAGTTGTCATAAACTCTCTTATTCAGTATGTTGTATCCTTGAAAGATCCCCTCATCAGCCTTCTCGCTGAACTTTCCCTCCTGAGTTTTCTTCAGTAGGGTGCACGGAGCGCCAAACAGTTTGAGATACTCTAGATTTGGTTTACGTCGTTGAAGTAACTCATAACACGTCTTTCCATGGCATTTAACTACCAGAACTCGATTTAACGTGTAGCACGCATTGGTAACTGCCTCATTCCAAAATTGGATAGGCAGCTTCGAGTCTGCTAGCATTGTCCGTGCAGTCTCTATTAAGCTACGATTCTTTCTCTCAGCAATGCCATTCATCTGAGGAGTGTAGGCGAAAGTGAACAGGTGTACAATTCTCTTTTCTTTGCAAAAAGCCTCCATCGATTTGTTCTTGAATTTAGTTTCGTTGTCTGAGCATACTTGTCTTACCTTCAATTTTATAGTGACTCCAGTGTAGTTACCAATTCTTTGAATGACTCAAATGTTTCTGATTTTGATTTCAGAAACATCACCCAAGAGAATCTTGAGTAGTCATCTGTAACTACATTGCAGTACAAGTCGCCTACAATGCTTATTGTATTGACTGGACCAAACAGGTCCATGTGCAGAAGCTCAAGAGGTAGTTCTATAGTATTAACTTTCTTTGCCTTATGAGACTTCTTTGTGTGTTTTCTTTTCTTGGAAGCGACACAAAAATCCGGGAGTTGGAAGTTCTTGACATTGACTCCTCGCACTAGATCATTCTGGATCAAGTGGTTCATCTTCCGTGGGTTGATGTGTCCCATTCTTCTATGCCAGGAGATAGAATCTTTCTCAGTATCTTTTGACAAAAAGCACTGAACTTGATTATCAGTTGTGGAGGCCTTCAATAGATCCAAGACATAAAGGTCATTATATCTTGAGGCTGACATTAACACTTAGTCCTCCCAGATCACATAGTCCTTTTTCAGGACATAGCACTTTTTGTTATCAAAAACTACTTTAAAGCCTTTGTCACATATTTGAGACATAGAAATTAAATTGTTTTGAAGTTGTTAAACGTAGTTTACCTTATCAAACTTTACTTTCTGGTTCCCTACCTCCCCTTGAGTTGTGATGTACCCTCCTTTGTTTCCAGCAAATGAAACATGACCTCCTTTGATTTGTTTAATGTTTGATAGGAGTGCCCGGTTTCCAGTCATGTGCCTGGATGCTCCACTATTTACAATCCATGTGTTTGTTTCAGCACTACAACGAACACCCTGCACATTCAATTGAAAACATTAGTTAAGGTTAGGTACCAAAGCCTTAACTGGCTTGGGTGACCCAGAGGCATCACACATCATAAATTACACCCATTAACCTTTAGAGGGTGAGGGATGGTCTATTGTCTTCTTGTTCTCATTATCAGATTCAAGGATAGATTTCTCTTTCCATAAACCAGTCTTATGTAAGGCCTGTTTGTGATAAACAGACGACTGGTTGATAGGTTAAACTTTAGGTTCACTAACCCTTTTTAGTGGAGTCATGGATCTTCTTTTTGAAGAGATTACTTTAGTGTCATAAATTTCAACCTTCTTCTTTGGCGTCTGATAATAATGACAAAAAGACGCAATGTGTCCATACTTTCCACAGTTGTAGCATGATCTACTTTCAACTTGACGATTTAAATGTTTCTGTGGAGAAGTGTGGAACACACGTGTGCCATTGTTTTTTTTGGGTTTTGACATTTCTTGCTTAGATGTTTTATCTGGTTTAACAAAGTTAAGTGTTTGAACATTTTTAACATCTTTACCTTTGTGTTTTTCTGGACTTAGACATGAAGCACGAGGGTGGTTAACTTGTTTGATCTTTTTGGGTTTAGAATTAGACTTGGTTGACCTAGACTTAACTTTAACCTTTTTCAAATTGTTCGTCCAGATTGACACAACGCATTTTACCTTTTGATTTTGAAGTGACCTCCTTTGTTTAGTGCCAGATTCATTTGGTTTACATGTGGAATCTGGATCACTTACAAGAGGAGTGGACACCACGTGATCCTTGATTGGGTTATTATTTATTAGTTTACTTTTTGCATTCATCAAGGTCTTATGTGGTGGTGGAACCACTTTATATCCCAATCCCTCTCCATTGTTGTGTTCTCTCACTAAGTGTTGGACAATGTGAGAAGAACTTGTCCAATTATGTAGTTTCTGTTTAGTGAATTTACTTCTACTTCCAAAACTACCTTTTGTTTTGTTAGTGTCTTCTAGGGAGTTCAAATAGAACTTAATGTCATTAGCTTGGTTAAAGGCTACAACTTTAGCTTCCCTAAGCTGTTTGTTCAAGAGTTCTATCTTTTCTTTATAGTTGTGCTTATTTTGTTTTAAGACACTATTTGCTTCAGTGCACAGTTGTAAGTCCTTTACTAAGTTATCATTATGGTCTAATAACCTAGCAAATTTCATATCAATGCTTTTCCTAAATTTATTACAATTAGAACAAGCATGATTATTGAAAAGTTGAGTAGTGGACCTTACCTGAGAGGGTGCAGTTGAATTAGCCATTAAAGCAGTGTCTGACTTCTTTGGTTCTGATGATTCTGGACTTGTTGGACTTGTCCCTTCTTCAAGCCGATGATCAACTACTGTTGTACATTCTTCAACATTTGACATTGCGAGCTCTACTGCAATATCACCTTCACTTGTTGAGTCGTCATCTAGATCCTCGACACTAGCAATGTTTGATTCTCCCGGAGACACAAATCGGAAGCTCCAATGTTGTCCTTCGTCATCATGAGTTGTTAAGGCTTTAGGATCCTTGCTCGACGAAGTAGGACTGTTTGTGGGGTTCTCCTGACGAGTGAAAGATGAGAATGGATTTCCATTTCCCGTCTTTTTGGGCTTCACACATGCACGTTTGAAGTGCCCTTTTTCCCCACAATTGAAGTAGGTAACTTTTGTCTTGTCAAAGCCAAAAGTTGTGTCCTTAGTGGCAATCAGATTCTGTCCAGTCTTCTTGACAAACTTCTTTGCTCTCCAAACAGCACTAGCTAAGGCCCACATTATGTCCATCCGTTCCAGCTCTGTCTCGTCTACCTGCTCGTAGTCCTCATCTGCCAGATGGCAGTTCCCAATTTTCCCAGCAACTAGTCCATCATAGGAGTGGACTACTGCTGCTAAAAGGTCCATGTGCTCCTTTGCTACCTCAACAGTCACATTCCCTAGATTCTTGGTCTTTAGTTTTGTATCATTTGCTTCAGGTGCTATGTATTGGGTACCAAACGACCCTGACGTGTCAGATCCTAAAGAAGAGGCTTGTGATGGACCATCTAAACTAGACACAAAAGCTGTTTGTAGTGGAGCTCCAAACGTTTTGGCTTATGGAGTTGAGTTGTGCAGAGCTAGATTCTGATCATAAGTAAGACTTTTGTGCCCTGTACTTCATCCTCAACTCCTCCTCCTGCAGCTTCAGAATGAAGTCGTTGATATCTAACTTCGCTAGCATATCATTCTGTCTGAGGTTGGAGACAAACGAAACCCACTTTTCAGGCAACCCATATGCAAAGTTTGAAACTTTGTCTTCTATAGACATGGTAACTCCATGAGTGTGCAGCTCACTCATCAGATGGTAGAAACGATCAATGACATCGTCCAAGCTCTCATTTCCCATTGACGAGAAGTTGTCTAACTACTTCTTCAATGCTTTAGCATTCAGAGCTTTCAACGATGCATTTCCCTCATACCTCTTTTCCAATGCATCCCATAGCTTTTTAGCTTGCTTGTTCTTAGAAAATTGATGGAAGATGTCCTTAGGAATTGACTGAGTGAGCAATGCATATACTTTCTTCTCTGTATTGTATTTAACCTTTTGTCCGTCAGTCATACCGCTTAAGGTGAGTTTAACTCCATCTGCACCTACAGGCATGTTGTATCTTGTCTCTATCGACTCCTATAGATTGGGATCTACTCCATTTAAGTAAATCTCAAACCTTTGCTTCCATTGTGGATAATCATCTAACGTTATTAGCTTAGGGGGATTGTTATGATTTCCCACTTCATTTTCAGAAAGCAATAGATTTTGAATCCTAGAGTCCCTTCCAGCGGTGAACGCTGAATATTGATCCTCCATTATTATCAACTTTAAACTTTGGAACAAACTGTTTAACTTGTGCAAATGAAGGTATGCAATTGAACAATGCAGATGGCTCAAACGTGCGAATGAACCAATGCGGATGAATCAATAGGGTGAATGGACAAGTGCGAATGAACAATGCGACTAGACAGTTCAGTCGTACGAAGGGATGTACGAATGAGTCCAATCGTGCATATGAGGGATGCGTATGAATTCAGTCGTGCGATTGAGTCAATCGTGCGATTGAAGCTGCTGGATTTTGAGAATTCGAAGGTTTAAGATATTTTGACACAAAAACACGAATTTTCAAGAACCCTAATTGCCGTATGCCAGAAAAAGTTAACTTTATGAACTGGAGACGTCTAAAAACCGTTTGACACAAAAATATTGTGTTTTTAGCAGAAAAACACAATTTTTATATCAAAAATGATGGAATCACACGTAAATCAAGAGCCAAATCTCTTATACCACTTGTTAGGATCGTGTATTGAATGAAATACTAACTTATATACGCGTATACCAAGTCAAATAGTGTGGAATCCTATTTGATTGGTGATCCAATCAGTGAGAACGCACATAGAAACAATTGTGGATTGAATCTAAACCCTTACAGCAGCAATTGAGCACAGCAGCTTGCAGCAGCAATGTATTTAGCTTCAGCAGTTGATGCCAAGACACAGGTTTGTTTCTTGCATTGCCATGAGACAACCCTTCCACCAAGAAACTGACATCCCCTAGATGTAGACTTTGCATTCATGTTGCAACCACCATAATCACTATCTGTATAGGCATATAGATTGAAGTCAGAATTCTTAGGATACCATAGTCCGAGTGTTGATGCACCTTTGAGGTATCTTAGAATCCTCTTGACAGTGATGAGATGAGACATCTTAGGGTTAGCTTGATATCTTGCACAAATACATGTAGCAAACATGATATCAGGCCTACTAGCAGTAAGATACATAAGAGACCCAATCATAGCCCTATATAAGTGCTCATCTACACACTCCCCTCAAGATCAGGACCAAGAGAGTGGTTTCTAGCTATGGGTGTCTTAGCAATCTTGCAGTCAGTCATGTTGAATCTCTTGAGTATGTCCTGAACATACTTTGACTATCTTATGAAGATGCCATTTTCAACTTGCTTCACTTGAATTCCCAGAAAGAAATTGAGTTCCCCCATGGCACTCATTTCAAATCTGTCTTTCATCAGCTTCTCAAAGTCTTTGCAGAGCTTTGGATTAGTTGAACCAAAGATGATGTCATCCATATATACTTGAACTAGTAGTATGTATTTTCCTTGTTCTTTGATGAAGATAGTTCCATCTATTGTACCTCTCCTGTATCCATGTTTACAAAGATACTCAAATAGTTTCTCATACCATTTCCTGGGTGCCTGATGCAGCCCATAGAGAGCTTTGTCAAGCTTGCAAACATAATCAGGATGATCAATATCTACAAAACCAGGTGGCTGTTTAACATAAACCTCTTCATCTATCACTCCATACAAAAAGGCACACTTCACATCAAGTTGAAATACCTTGAAGTTCTTGGATGCAGCAAATGCCAGGAATATCCAACAGCTTCTAATCTTCCCACTGGAGCAAAGACATCAGTGTAGTCAATCCCTTCTTCTTGTGTGTATCCTTGAACAACCAGTCTAGCTTTGTTCTTGATGATGATGCCTCTATCATCTTTCTTGTTCCTAAACACCCATTTGGTTCCAATGGTAGTCTTTCCAGAAGGAAGAGGACAAAGGTTCCAAACTTTTTGCCTTTTGAATTGAAGCAGCTCTTGTTGCATAGCTTCAACCCAACTTCTATCCTTTAGAGCTTCATCAACTTTCTTTGGCTCTATCTGGGATAGAAAACAAGAGTGAAGACAAACATTTGCTTCATGGGTTTGTCCTCTTTTCTTTACCCCTGAGACAACATCTCCAATGATGTTTGTGGTAGGGTGAGACTTGTGGATCCTAAGCTAAGGGATCATAACAAGTTGTTGAGAAAGATCTAAATTAAAGAAATTTAGATCTGGCATGGATGTTTCTCCCACCACATCAGCACACTTTTCAAGTGAAACTTGATCCAAGCAGTGTGTGACATCATTGATGTTCTCATCAATGGTGTGGTTAGTGGCATCAAGAAATTCTTGGTCACTGTCACCACCACCATTGTTGTCTTCCATAGTTGAAGTGTTCTTATCTGGTTGTAGTGCCTCTAAGCTGACAGAAACCTCATTTGAAGAAGTGGTTCCAACTGGAGCTGAAGATATATGTCTTGAGGATCTTCCAAGCTCAAATCTTGGATTAGGATCATCTGTATTTAAATTTGCTACAGATCCTGAAACATTCTCACAAGATTTGTTAAAACAGTTGGTAACCAAATCAAGATCAAACAACCAATCTGGACCAGAACGAGAAACACAGGGTGTGTGTTCATTGAAAGTCACATTGGCTGACTCCTCAACAATTCTAGTTCTAAGAATGTATACTCTATAAGCCTTAGCTTGGGAAGAGTATCCAATAAAGTGTCCATCATCTGATTTCTTAGCAAACTTGGCAATTTGATCTTTGGTATTCAAGATGGTGCAAGGACATCCAAATGACCTGAGAAAACCAATGAAAGGTTTCCTCTTCTGCCAAAGTTCATAAGGAGTCTTACCATGAGTCTTAACTACTAAAACTCTGTTCTGCACATAGCAGGCAGTGTTGACTACCTCTGCCCAGAAGGTGATAGGCAGTTTAGAGTTAGACAGCATGGTTCTTGTAGCTTCAATCAGTGTCATGTTTCTCTTCTCAACAACACCATTTTGCTGAGGAGTCCTAGGAGCATTGAATTTTCTTGAAATACCCTTTTCATCATAGAATGTATCAAGGATATGGTTCTAAAATTCAGTTCCTTGATCACATCTTATGACCTTAACCTTGTGATCAGACTGATTCTCAATCTTTAAGATGAAGTTCTTCAGAATCTTAGGAGTCTCATCCTTAGTTATAAAGAAGAAAACCCAAGTGAATCTTGTAAAGTCATCTGTGATCACTAGACAGTATAAGATCCTTCCTAAACTCATTACACTGGTGGGGCCAAAGAGATCCATATGTAATAAGTGTAGGGGTGTAGTGATGGAGTTCTTTTCCTTAGGCTAGTGAGATACCTTATGTTGCTTCCCTTTCAGGCATGCAACACAGTGGTCATCACTTGGAAACTCTTTATTTGGCATTCCAGTTACCAAATCATGCTTAATTAATTTATTCATGTTCTTAAAGTTTACATGGCACATTCTTTTATGCCATAGGAAAGACTCATCACTATTGGCTTTAGACAGAAAGCATGAAACTTCTCCAGAGGGAGAGGTTTCTTGCAAATCCATCTTGTACATGTTTCCTTTCCTGGGGGCTCTAAGCAGGAGATGCTCATAAGGAATGACCACACCAGGCTTAAGAACAATGCACTCATGCTCAGTAAAGAGCATGTTATGACTCTGATCACAAAATTGAGATACACTCAGAAGATTGTATCCAAGCTCCTTAACAAAGTTTACCTTTTCTATGCTGAGCTTACCATTTGTGACCTTGCCCCTTCTAAAAATATAACCTCCTTCATCTCCTCCAAAAGCAACTGGTCCTCCATCAATCCTTTCAAAGTTCTGGAGTAGTGACCTATTGCTTGTCATGTGCCTGGAGCAGCCACTGTCTATGATCCAAACATTTATGTCTATCTTCAGCTATCCCTGCACAAAGAGAATGATTAGTTACATTTGGAAACCCAAGCCTTTCTTGTCTTGGGCTCATTTGCAGAAGGTAATTCAATAGTAATAGATCCTATGGTTGTACTAAGAGGATCTTGAGCTGTTTTTGATGGAGAAATTAGAGTCACTTGGTCTTTCTTAGACATCCACACCACCTTTGGAGTCTTGGACTTGACCTTCAAAACTTTAGAAGATTTTGGAACTTCAAAAGTTTTGATGACTGAACCTTCGGAAGATTCTATAGACACTGTAGCAGACTTTAGTGCTTCGGAAGAATTCCTTTCTTCCGAGACCAAATATTCTTCCGAAGGGAATTTTCCACTTCCCTTCTTGTTAGATTTGGAGCTTCCGAAGGAAACAGGTTTTCCTTCCGAAGCTTGAATCTTCTGAGAACTCTTTGAAGCCTTTGTTTTGGTCATATGGACAGTACCTTTAGGATTGAAGGGACAATCCTTGGCAATGTGAGTGGTACTTTCACACATGACACAATTCATTTTCTTCTTCACATGAGCCTTTTCTTTGGAATAGGACTGTCTTTGGTCACATCCCTTCTCCACCTCCATCTTTGCAGATGATGAGACAATCCTCTTGAGCTGAGGACTGTTCTTGGAGTTTCATGGTCCAGGCTATGCAGTAGTGGTACACAGCAGATCAGTCTTCTTCTTGCTGCTGAGATGAGTTGAACAAGAACCAGAACTCTTAGCAGAAGAGTTTTGGTTGATGTCTTCAGTCCCTACCACTTTAAACCCTGCAAAAATAAAAACTTGTTTCTGCTTAGAGTCAAAAGTAGCCTTGATCTCTTGAGCCTTCCTTGCCTTTCTTTTGCTCTTTCTAATCAAGTTCTTTCTCATGGACTTGGTCATCACAGTCTTCACTTTCTCCTTAGAAGGATAGTGGCCCTTCTTGGAATCCTCCTCTTCACTCTTTGCAGAGGGATTCTTCACTATCTCTTCTTCATCCTCTTTATTCATAGGATCTATGAGAGGAAGTTCATCTTCATAAGTTTCACACATAGGTTATCTTACTGACAAGATTATGTGTGGAGGAGCTATCTCATTGGATCCCAGTCCCTGCTGTTTTGATAGCACACTTTGTTGTGCAGGGATGAGGATATCATGTTCTTGAAGGTCTCCTCTTCAAGAACACTCTTTTCTGCCCTGGCTTTGCTGATCACAAGCTCAGCCTAGCACTCAGTTAACTTGGTTATGAGATCTTTGATTTGAGTCCTAAAATATATGTGTTCATGTTTTAGAACTGAAATGGTTTTCTCTAAGTCCTCTATCTTTAGTTTATAATCATTTTCAGACTTTCTAAAATTTGATTTTAAAATGTTAAGGACTCAAGGTCAGATCTCAGTTCCAAGTTGTAGGACCTGTATCTGTTTACTTTAGCAATGCATTTAGGAGTACAAAGATGTTCCAATACCTTGGCTTCATCATGATCGGCCATTAGTGCTTGGTTTGGAGAAGCATCTTCCACCTGAAAGCTCCAGTCAAAGCCTCCTTCTTCAACAGCAACAGCAGCTTGCTGCTTTGACTTCTCATTATGGAGAGCTTTGTCAGTGTAGTTTGGTCTGGATTGTGTTTGGCCACCATTTGTTCTAGGTGCCTTACACTCTCTGGCAAAGTGGCCCATCAAGTTACAGTTGTAGCACTTGACTTTACCTTTGTCCAGTCCAAACTTTCCACTGGTTGCGTTGCTTGGAAACTTCCTTCCAGTCCTCTTGTAGAACTTCTTGGCTTTGTGAGTGAGAAGAGCCATCTGCAGGACTATTTCCATATATTCCAGATCATCTGGATGGATACAATCCAGGTCTTCAAGAGTGAGAAGAGAGTTGCCACACCTTTTATCAGAAGACACAAAATCTTGAGAACAGCTTGTCTCTTGGAATGGGCTTCCTTGAGTGTAGTTCTCCTTTGGTGTCTCTAGGAAGGTGATGAAAGGACCCTTTGGTGAGTTGTCAGGGTAGCATAAGAGATGATGTTTGGGTTCTATGCTATCCCTTTCAATCACATGCAGGGCTGAACCCATCTGATTGTTGGAGTTTCTAGATGAACCTTGCATGTTCATCTCCATCTGGTAGCCACTGAGAATCCCATATAACTCTGTCAGAGTAAGAGTTTTGAGATTTTTAGTTCTCTTGATCACCACACAGTAGTGTGTCCATTGCCTAGGAAGTGAGGACATGAACTTCCTTACAATGTCTTTGTTTTCAAGAGAAACTCATCCATCCACTAGGGTATCCACAATCTCAACATACCTGAAATACTACTGAGTCATGGTTTCACCTGTTTTGAAGGTGAAGTTTTCAAACTGCTACTTCAGGAGATCATTCTTGTTCTCCTTGGCTTCAGAAGAACCCTCATACATCAGTTTTAGTGCATCCCACAGCTGCTTGGCTGTTTTGCACTTCTTGAAACCTCTGTATACATAGTTTGGAAGGGCAGTTTGAAGAGCTGTCATGGCTTTTCTGTCTATCTCTACTCTCTTCCTATCTTCATCCGAGTAGTTAGCCACATCTTTGAGAATCATACCAGCACCAGTAGCAGAAGGGGTGCTGGGTATGAAAGGTCCATTCTCAATAGACTCCCACATTCTTGAATCAAGAGACCTGATGAAACCTTCCATTCTTAAACACCAGGTATCAAACTCATCAAGAGTGATCAGTGGGGATTTGTTCATGGTTCCAGATTCCATATCAATTTTGGAAATGGCTGCCATTTGAAAAGTTTTAGTATTGTGTGTGTGAGGGATCTTAAGATGGTGAGATCTTATATCAAGAGCCTGAAAGGCTCTGATACCAAATGCAGGATCGTTGAAGGGTTAGTTACAACACAACAACACAAAGAGGAGATTAACTCAACTTTAATCAAACAGTTAACTGGATTAACCAAGTGTTGAGATACTAAGAACACAAGTAATGCAGGAGATAATGAACACAAGTGTTTGGTTTTCAAGAATGCAGTATATTGCTTTCTCTATGTTCTATTACAAGTTTTCATGAATGCAGTATCTTGTACATGTAGGGATGAAGGGTGTTAGCTCAAATGTCCCTATGTTTAATTATATAAGACATGTTGCTATGGGTGAGGTTGATATTAATCAACAACACTTTCATTTGATTAAGGATGAACTTGTGAATCCAAATGATTTGATAGATGATATATTTGAAGAAGTGAATGTAGAAGAAGAAGAGGATGATGATGAGGATGAAGAAGAACATGATGATGATGATAGTTCTTCTAGTGATGACAATGATGATGGAAATGATCAGGATGATGATGATAATGATGATGATGGTGATAATCTAGGTGATGATACTAGAGACAACATAGAAGAAGCTAACCAAGATATGGATAGTGAAGAAACTATATCAGACCATAATGATGAGGTTGTTGGAAATGATAAAGGTGAAGTTGAAGCTGAGATGAATGATCAAGAAAGAGATGATGGTGATGATGTGGCTAAAGAGAATGTTGATGCTAATTTGGATCATAATCAAACTTTTGACTTTGATTATATTGATGTTATTCTGTCTGAGCCTATCATTTAGAATGTTATTTCTGATGGACCATCTCAAGCTCAAGAGGATCATATTGTTATAGATGAGACAGTGATGAAATAAACCAGTGATGTTTGTGTTCAAACTAAGATTGATAGTGATGAAGAGGCTATTGATGATTTGAAAGATAAAGTTGTTAATCAAGATGAGCTAATAAAGAGATTGCAAGATGAGAATGCTTTGTTAGAAGCTGATAATGAAAAGAAAGATTTGTTGATAGGTGATCTTGAAGATAAAGTCAAAAGATTAAATGAAGAGTTAGAAAAACTAAAAAAAGTGTACAAGAGAAAGAAAAAAAGACTAAAGTTATTATAACTAAAAAAGATACTGAAGAAGAATCACAAGTTGTAGTGATTGAAAAGCTTTCTAAAGTTGAAATGGGAAAAAGAAAGGTTTGTGAAGTTGAAACAGAACCAACGTCTATACAAGCTAAAACTCAAAAGATTGGCGAAGAAGCTATAAATGTTGAAGAAGAAGATGCCCAAAAGCAAATTGAAGCACTTGATGTTATTGACTCACACTTCCCTGATGAATTGAACGCCCGGTTATTTTTAAATACAAAGAAAGAAAGAATAAAGTGAAGAAAAAGAAAGAAAAGAAATAGAACCCAAGTCTAGGGATTAAAAGTGACAAAAAGGACAAAACCTTTGAAAAGTTGGTAAATAAAGGTGATGGCCGCCCACTCTTACACATCACCTTTCTGCTACGGATTCTAGAGAGAGAAAGTGCAGAGTTTTTGGGTTTTGAAGAAGAACAAGAAGAAAGATTCGAATTCAAGTGGGTTTCTAGGTGGTTGAGCTCAATTGCAAATGAGTTTGGAAGAAGCAATAGTCAAGAGCTGCAAAGGTGAGTTCTAGAACCCCAATTTTACTGATTTTTAACTGATTTTGGGGCTGGAAATGCATGAATGTGTGTTTTTATAAATTGGGTTTTTACCCGTATGTATGAATGTGTGTATGTTGCTATAATGATGTGATGTTGGGCTATGTTCATGCTTGATGATGTTATGGTCGTGTTTCTAAGGCTTAGAATGTAAGATTTAAGCTTAGAACATGATAGATGGTGTTTAGGAACCGAGATATGATTTTTAGGGCTCAAATGTCTAAGTTTTAGAATCTGCCCAAGTGTTCAAAAGAAATGCGGATGAGTAATGGAAAGTCAATGCGGATGAATAGTTAATGCGGATGAGCATTAACCACTGAGTAAGTCAATGGGGATGAGTATTGGATGAAATGCGGATGAACATTGACTAAGTATGGGAAATGCGGATGAGTAAAGTCAATGCGGATGAACAAATGCGGATGAGTAAAAGAAATGCGGATAAACAGAAACAAATACAGGTGAAGTAAAAGAAATGCGGATGAACACTTAGAAAACTTTCTTACTTTTTGGGGAAAAAGTGAAATTTGGGCTTTGAATTGGGAGGTTCCCATGGGCTATGAAAGTTGACTTTTGAGGTCATAGATGACGTGATGGGCATTGTATGATGATGTTATGATGTATGATTGATGCCTGTGCATGATGGTATGTATGATGTATGTTATGTATGCATGATGGTATGTATGGTGTATGTTATGTATGTATGATGCCCTGTATGATGATGTTGACTGTTTAAGTTGATGTTCCTTATTATGTATGTTTATTTTCCCATGGATTTACGTTGAATGTTAAAGAATGAAATGAAAGTATTACGTAACGTAAAGTGGAAAATAATGAAAAGAGGAACATGATGAATGAATGCATGCATTAATGAACGATGGAAAGTAATGAAGGTCTTGCAAGCCTTGTATGTGGGAACACACCCAACGAAGGGTGTTAGTCCAATGGTGTGTGGGTTAGCTACCCAAGAAGGATGCACATCGGGGTCTTTCTTTGTGATTGACCATTTGTATAGAACCTTTGTCGCATACCCTAGATACTATGGCCAGGTTGCTGTGCACCATGACGAGAGGTCGATGATAGACCTCGGCCCAGTATCAGCTTTATGCATGCCGGCGGGTATAACACATGACAATGGTACACCTGAACTTACCCTAGGTACTGTGCCTAGGCTGCTGTGCATCATGACGGGGGGTCTATGATAGACCCCGGCCCAGTACCAGCTTTATGCAGACGGTAGAGTAAAATTCATGGTTTTTGAGGGAATGAAATAAAGTAATGAATGAAAGTAAGAAAGTATGAATGAATGGGAATGAAAGTAATGAAAGTGAATGATAATGACGTACGATGAATGAACGAAGTTAATAAATGAATGATGAAGATAATAATGATATTATCTATTTGTACGTATGATGTGTGTTCACATGCAAAAGTAAAGACCGGTTTTAATGAAAGTAAAGTATGTTTTGCTATAAAACTAGAACTCACTCAGCAATGCTGACTTTTTGTGCATTTTCCAGTTGATAGGTGAGCATTGCTGAGGATGGCACGGGACAACTACTTGGCATGTTGGATGGAATTCTTTTGTTTAATGTTTTTGCATTGTAATGCGAACAATGATATTGTATGATGAATGTTGTATTATTTTGCAAAAGCATTTTTAATGAAATGAAAAGTTATTTTAATGTTCCGCTACGATGTTTTATGAAAGGTAAATGTAATTATATGTTTTATGAGCAATGATTGGCTAGCTGTAGGCGTCCCGGGAACGGGGCCTTACAAGTTGGTATCAGAGCCAAAGTTTAAGTGAAATGGGTAAATTTTCAAAATAAACCTTAACTTAAACTGAAAATGGGACGGAAAGGGAAGGGATGCCAGTCCGAGTAGCTGTGTGCCATCAGGTCTTTTCTTCAACCGGTATTACGTGCGCATGTTATATGGTTATGTGTTGCTGGTAGGTTTAGATACTGATGTAGTCAGGATAGGTAATGCTTGGTATGAAGAGTAAAATAAGTGGCTAATCACAACTGGGCACTCTAATTAGAGACTTACTATACCTGACATAAATTGAGTTGTTCCCTTGAATGACCGTGTTGGTGTTTGAATCTTTCAGCGTATGTGTGAGGATGGACGGTGGTAGATCATCTAAAGCTTCACGAGGTGGAGGTCATGGTGTTGAACCACGGGTTACGAGAGGAAGGCCTAGAGCCGAAAAGGTGGTTTATGAAGAACCAGAGACCCCTCATCGGAGGGCGGTGATGAGAGTGCTAACTTAAAGGCCTCAGTGAAGGAGGCTGTTGTTGAAGAGGTGCATCAGGTCATGCAGACAATCTTACCATCTATGGTGACGGAAGTTATCAAGGCTGTAACTACGGGACGTTTCAACGATTTAAGCCCCCTACTTTTAGGGGTAACGGCACTGCTGCTGCGGCTCACAGATGGGTGAGAGAAATGGAAGTTGTCCTGAACATCAGCGAGTGTCGGGAAGATCAGAAAGTGAAGTTTGCTGCCCACTCTTTCATGGACTCAGCTTTATGCTGGTGGTACAATATTGTCCAAGCTGAGCGTAATCAGGCTATTAGGAGGATGAGATGGTCTGAGCTAAAAAATTTGGTGATTGATAAGTTTTGTCCTCATCGGGAAATGGACAAGGTTGAGAGAGAGTTCATGCAGTTGGAGGTGGGGACGATGACACATCAGCAGTACACCACCAAATTCAATGAGATAGCACATCTGGTGCCGGACCAAGTGATGCCTTTATCATGAAAGATCAAGAGGTACATCCAGGGCTTGCCAATAAATATCCATAGGCACATGATCGCTGCCTGGCCGAGCACATTTAGGTCGGCGGTTGATTTGGCAGGGAGGTTGTATAATGAGAGAACCTTGGTGGTGGCCGAAGGTAGCAAGAAAGGTGGTAGTGATCGGAATTGGAATGGAAAAAGGTTTGGTCGAGGTGGTAAGGCACGGGTGGATGACCGCCGTGTGGTCACATCTGGTGCAGGGTCGAAGAAGTGTGGTAGATGTGGAAAGGAGCATATTGGAGAATGTAGGCTGGGATCGAACTTATGCTTCAAATGTGGGAAGACATGGCATATAGCAAAGGACTGTCGTGCGGTCCAATGTTTTAACTGTGGTGTGGAGGGCCACATGAGTAGAGACTGTAAGAAGTTGAGGGCTAAGGGTTCTTGGGTGAAGAAGACTGGAGGTGAAGGACCGAGGGCGAGCGCTATAGCGTTTACAATGACGCATGAGGAGGCTAGAACGGACCCTGATGTTGTGTCAGGTACGTTTCTAGAAAACCAAACTTTAGCCTCTGTGTTATTTGATTCTGGTGCTAGTAAAAGTTTCATTTCTACTGCTTTCTATGCTAAATTTTCTATTAGTAGTAAGAATATAGATGCGCCCTTTGATGTACAAACTGCCATAGGTAAGTCTACCAGGTTTTCTGAGATGATAGAAGGGTGTGATGTGGAATTAGAAGGTCATAAGTTTCCTTTTAGACCATTCGTGATGACCTTAGGCGGGTTTGATGTAGTACTGGGGATGTATTGGTTGGCGGATTACGAGGCAAACATTATGTGTCGCAAGAAGATGATTCGGTTAACAGTGCCTGACGGGAGTTTAGTGACGGTTTACGGTGATCGAGTCACTACGGTTCCGAAAGTAATCTCAATGGCGGTGGCGGGAAAGTGCATGAGGCGTGGATGTAATGCCTACTTGGCTTATGTGAAAGATGTAGAAACACCAACACCACAACTGTCTGATGTGCCAGTTGACTGTGACTTCCCAGATGTATATGTCACACCCCCGCTTATAGCAGAAACACGAGGATGTAACGGACAGGATCGTCATAACACATTAGTAATTAATAGAGATGCAATAAATGATAAAAGTCAACGTGTCATGATGTCACCCGACACAAATGGGGACTTGTGTCGCAGTTAGTCAATTCCAAGACAAACATAGTCATACAACTCAAATAAGTATAAATCCCAAAACCTGGGAGCAAGTGATCAAAATTTGAATAACAAATAAAAGTCAAAGTAATTGTCAAAAACATCCAAGCTTAAACAATGTAAGTCTAAGGTCATCGCTAAGGAAGCATCCGTAGCAATCCTCAATGATTATTACCTTTGTTGGAGCATATATAGTCATATATAGTGTGTCCGTCGCTTGTCGAATAGTCTAGGCTTAATGTTATACACCTGATATGTTGTAAACACATGAAACTGGGTCATTCACAGGAGCATATGCGAATGAGACTCAGTCGTACGACTGAGCCATGCTAATGGACTAGCCGTGCGACTGAGAGATGCGATTGGGACATTCGTAAGACTGAACCATAAGTATGGTCCAGTCGTACGATTGAACCATACGCATGGTCCAGTCGTACGATTGAACCATACGCATGGTCCAGTCGTACGATTGAACCATACGCATGGTCCAGTCGTACGATTGAACCATACGCATGGTCCAATCGCACGAATGGGCCCAGTCGCATCTAACATGGGCCGAGGCCTATATATACTAGTTTCAATGTGTAGAGAGATTAAGGATTAGAGGAAGTCTGCCTGGAGCCTAGGGCTGCCGGATGAGAGGGGAGATCATGCTCGATCTTCCCCTTGCCAAGAGTCTTGATTCTTATGTTGTAACGAGCTTGTAATCATTAGGTTTTTATCAATGAAACCATTCAATTATAGTTCGTATTATTGTTTGACTTTTGGTTTGATGTTGTTTATCCTTCCGTCAAGAACATGCTCGGATGTTTATCGATCCGGAAAAAAAACTGACTTTACAATTGGTATCAGAGCCGGTTACTGCTGGAATGATCTAACAATCATTCTAGCAACCCGAGCTCTTGATTTCTGGATTGAATTTCAGATCTTGACATTAAACCCACTTCGTATTCTTCGTGTTTTGCTCAGATCTTATTACGTGTGTTGCTTCTATGTTGAAATCGAATTCGAAACCACGTTCCTGTCACCCTTTCGAATTTGATGATGTCTACTTGGTTTCGGTTCATGTTGAATTCGTCAGATTAGGGTTTTGGGCAGCCTGGCGGCTGCAGATCTGAAAATCTACGTGCAGACCCGTTCATGCGAATGGACCATTCATACGACTGGACCATTCATACGACTGGACCATTCATACGACTGGACCATGCGAATGAGGCCATTCGTACGACTGGACCAGTCATATGTTCAGTCGTGCGACTGGACTAGTCGTATGTTCAATCGCAAGAATGAGCCATCCGCATTGACTCATTCGCATTTATTCCGGACCAAAAAAAGAAAAAAAAAGAGTCTGGAACAGCTTCTTGCACGGATTTGAAGATGAGCAAAGCATATTCACCCAGAGGTTCGTTTGTCAAATAAGTTCGATGTGTACCCCATTATTCGTCGGATTTCCAGAATAGGTGAATGTAATTGGAACACGAAAGAGAGAAGAGAAGATGTCAGCAGTTGGTGCTGATTTTGTGGGGTAGTCAGGAGCATCTGACTACTTATGGGACAATCAAGTTATATTTATCCGCACAGAAAGGATTCTGCTTCTTAGGGGGAATCCTTGTATATAGAAAGTGAAGACGCAATCAGAAAGTGATGATGTGAACCGGTTTCCGATGATGAATCTTCGTGCGTGCTGATTTGGTTGATATTGTCAGCTGTGGGTTGGAACCTTCAACCTTTTGCCCAATACACCGTGTCAAGACGCAAGGAGAGCACAATGTCTATATATTGGGATATGTTGAATGTGAAGGGGAATTTCTGCAGGTGGTGATGTTAATCAGGTTAGCCTGTGTGAAGATTGAAGCAATGGAAAACTGTTCGTATCATTATCTGGAAAATTCAGTCATATGGGGAATCTTGCTGCTGTGATGGTGTTCTGCAAAGTAAACGAAAGCTATTGTGCCTAAATTCGTTTTCAGGGATGTGGTAGTAACCTGACGGATCGGTAACGTTGGCTAATATGGTTTTCGTTTGATTCTATTGGCAACCAGAGCAAAGATTGACTGAAGATTGTAAGAGGTGTTATCTACTATTAGCAAGCAACGTACAAGGGGAATTTTTTGGAGCATATATAATCATATATAGTGTGTGTGTCGCTTGTCGAATAGTCTAGGCTTAATGTTATACACCTGATATGTTGTAAACACATGAAACTGGGTCATTCGCAGGAGCATATGTGAATGAGACTCAGTCGTACGACTGAGCCAGGCTAATGGACCAGCCGTGCGACTGAGAGATGCGATTGGGACATTCGTAAGACTGAACCATAAGTATGGTCCAGTCGTACGATTGAACCATACGCATGGTCCAGTCGTACGATTGAACCATACGCATGGTCCAGTCGTACGATTGAACCATACGCATGGTCCAATAGCACGAATGGGCCCAGTCGCATCTAATATGGGCCGAGGCCTATATATACTAGTTTCAATTTGTAGAGAGATTAAGGATTAAGAGGAAGTCTGCCTGGAGCCTAGGGCTGCCGGATGAGAGGGGAGATCATGCTCGATCTTCCCCTTGCCAAGAGTCTTGATTCTTATGTTGTAACGAGCTTGTAATCGTTAGGTTTTTATCAATGAAACCATTCAATTATAGTTCGTATTATTGTTTGACTTTTGGTTTGATGTTGTTTATCCTTCCGTCAAGAACATGCTCGGATGTTTATCGATCCGGAAAAAAAACCGACTTTACAGAAAAGATAAGCTCAAAATGGTCAACGTAATGTTGGTGAGTTGGCAGGTTTAAATAATAACAAAAATTGTTGTTGTGTAATAGTTTGGTAGGACATGAGTGCATACAGTTATAAGTAAGTAATATCACATGTAATCATGAGCATCACAACTAAACCTACAACGTACACAAAGAACTTGTCGGAACATATTCACCCTAGGGCTCGTTCCTGGCCACTGTCAGTCCCAACTAGTATACTAACAAACAAGGGTGGGGGTGTCAACCCAATAGTACTATCAATATCAATCAGTCGGCTCCAACATCGGAGTTAAATAGTTGTAAATACAGAACCACAAAGACAACTCATGCACGTACTAGACAAATACTTACAAAATAGCAAACACAAAACTCCCAAAAGAATTGAAGAAGTTCACAGCATAAAAAGGGTGAGCATACTTTTCCCCCTAGTTTATAAATGTTTAGAATGAAAACGGGGCTGCGAAACTCAGCTTGATATAAGATGAAAAATAAGTGAACAAAAGAGCTTCAACAGGCGAGGGGAAACGAACAACCAAACACCTATAATGGTGATAACTAAGTTTTTAAACATGTTCAACGAGAATAGATAAATCCAGTCGGTTTTGGTTCGGTTCGGGTCGATTCGGGTTCGAGGTGCGACTCACACACATAATATATATAATCCATACAACTCTACATACTATATTAGCAAAATAATACTAATAATAATAATGATAATAATAATAATAATGATAATAATAATAATAATAATAATAATAATAATATAATAATAATAATAAAACACAATTACATAAACACAATATATATACATGCACTTGAGCACACACGTCACACTCCTATATACACCATATCTGCATTCACACACAATAACACACACACACAGACATATATATATATAATATATATATATATATATATATATATATATATATATATATATATATAATATATATATATATATATATTATATATATATATATATATATATATATATATTTGTAATTATTTTCATCCAACACTCCCATATTTATTTATACATACACGTAGCTGCACACACACGCATACGATATCAACGTATACACACCAAACACATCCATTCGTCGTGAACATAGCAGCGGAAGGCTGCTTCGTTTGTTTGTCTTGAACGACATGCACACAAACACACGATCAACAAACACACGCACACACGATCGACACACTCACATACATATACTCACGCATCATGCGTATCACACACTCATACCCAAATAATACATATATATATATACACACACTAAGACACGCCACACATACCACACACACATACATGCATTATACATACACACATCATCTCACACACTCAATCATATATATATACATACATACACATATACACAAACATACAAGACATACTCACACATATACATTCATCGCAAACATACATATACAACCTGCAAGCACACCCACTAAAATGAACACACACACACACCGACGCACACACTACACACACACACACACCACACACACACACACACACACACTACACCCACACAACACACACACTACATCACCCTCGACACACACACAACTACACCTGCACACACACACACTTATACACAAACATGTATATCCACAATGTATAACGCATCCGGCGCGCACACAGCACACACACCGCACAAACATGTTGCACACACAACACACCAACGCACACACTACACACACACACCACACGCACACACAAAAACCACATGCACACACTACACAAACACGCACACCACACACACAGACTACACAAACACGCACACCACACACACACACTGCACACACATTATACATACATACATGATATATACATGCTACCAACATCAAACCGAAATACTCATTCAACAAGCCCAAAACGAAACCGAACCAACCGCGACAATAAACCGAAACGAAACGAAATAAAAAAAAGTTCGGGACAATTAGTTACCGGCGAAACGAGCAAACGGCGAGGCGAAGACAACCGGCAGTGGCTAACGGCGATGAATTGAAGCAGATTCGGTGGTTGAAGGTGGAGAGATTGTCAAACGATTGCTGCGTAGGGTTTTGCGGAAGTGATCGACGGTTTTTGGTTTGTATTTACATAATTTTTCATATTTACAATTTCGACCCCGAACTCTCAATTAATTATTCCCTCGAGTTTGCTTTATTTACAATTTAAACCCTGAACTTAACTATAATAATAATATTATTATTAGTAATAATATTAACAATATTTACGAAAATATTAATAATAAAATAAATTTTATATTATTAGCGTTATTTAATATTAAGGTTGGCACGAAAGGGAGATATAACGAGACTCGGTTCGAAAATATATTAGTTACATAAAAATAAAAAATACGCGAAAATGAATTAACGGATTTCGAGTCAATTGATGGACCTGATAGTGACGGATGTCACAGTATTTCCCGAAGACTTACCAGGAGTGCCACCTAACCACGAGATGGAGTTTTAGATTGATCTGATACCGGGTGCTAACCTGTTGCCAAGGCATCGTATCGGTTGGCTTCGACTGAGATGAAAGAGTTGATGGAGCAGTTGCAAGAGCTGCTTGATAAGGGGTTTATTAGGCCAAGTGTCTCTCCTTGGGGTGCTCCGGTCTTATTTGTGAATAAGAAAGATGGTAGTATGAGGATGTGTATTGAGTACCATGAGCTGAATAAGTTGACGATAAAAAACCGGTATCCCTTACCAAGAATTGATGATTTGTTTGATCAGTTTCAAGGTCCCAGTTGGTTTTCAAGGATAGATCTTTGATCTGGTTACCATCAGTTGAAAGTGAAGGAGCAGGATATTCCTAAAACAGCCTTTCGCATGCGCTATGGACATTACGAGTTTCTTGTCATGTCTTTTGGTTTGACCAATGCGTCTGCTGCTTTTATGGATCTAATGAATCGAGTGTGTCAGCCGATGTTGGACAATTAGTGATTGTGTTTATTGATGATATCCTGATTTATTCGAAGAGCAAGATTGAGCATGTCGGTCACATTCGGGAGGTTTTGGAGACGTTGAGAAAGGAGAAGTTGTACGCCAAGTTCTTGAAGTGCGCGTTCTTGTTGCGTGAGGTTCAATTTTTAGGTCACGTGGTGAATCCCAAGGGGATTATGGAGGACCCAGTAAAGGTGGGGGCAGTGATGTAATGGAAGTCTCCAAAGACGTCATCCGATATTCGTAGTTTCTTGAGTTTGGCGGGCTACTACAGGAGATTCATTCAAGGCTTCTCAAAGATCGTGAAAGGCCCTATCCCGGAGACCTCACAGTTGATCATTCAAGAATTAAATACCTTAAAACATTATAGATTTACAACTTAAGCAGCGGAATCATTTTAACAAAAATCATTCATTTCATTAAAAGACTGTTGTTAAGCAATACACTATTGTTTAATCAATTACAAAAGAACTGTTTAATTGCATTACAAAACAACAACAATAAGAAATATGAATGGATGTCAGTATTTCCCTACCTAGTAGCATCACCCTCGTGTCATCCTCAGCAATAATTACCTGCCAACTGAAAATGTATAAAAGTTAGCGTTGCTGAGTGAGTTCTAGTTTTAAAAGTAATAAAATACTTTTTGTATGTTGTATATAAAAAATACTCTTTCTGTGAAATACAACTCTTTACTTTGTATGCGAGCACGCATTAACTATATGAAATAATGTTCGTTCTCTTTACTATATGTCTTGTTTACTCTATATACTGCTATCTTTATCTTTTACTATCTATATGGACCAATGAGCAATACCCTAAACTATATGCGCGGTGAAAACTGGTGATGGGCCATCTATATCCCTCAAAAGGGTTTTGTTTACTGTATACAAGGCCGACCCAATCACCTAGGATACGCTACAGAGGTCCTGCCAATCTCAATTGACTGGCCCTGTGTGCATAATAGGGTAGCTAACCCGCAGCACAGTTGAGCTAACGACAACATGGTCGTGTACCTCCTATAAGCTTGCAAGACTTGTTAACATTTTATTAATATTCCTCTTCTCTTCTTTATTGCTCTTTCTCTTTATTATTACAATATACTTTACGTTACGATAATAAACATACCACGTAAAGTCACACACTATAAGTAATAATAATAATAGCAATAATAATAAGGAACAATCATAAGGCAATCATAATCATGCATGAAATCCATCATTAATAAGCACTAGTCAAACCTCGGTCAACTCCCTAAAAGCACAAACTCCCAAGAATTCTGTAATAAATTCTAAGTCTTGGACGCTTAGACACTATTTGGGCGCATGGGCCCTGTTTAGGCGCTTCATCACTATATAGGCGCATCAGCCAACACTTAGTTGTTTTAACACTTAGGCACATGAACCATTCAAGCGCATGGACACTATTCGAGCGTATGCACATGGGAATATTCCGATGCATCGGTACTATTAGGGCGCATGGGCCTACACTTAGTCGTCCGACTAATATTTCTAGGTGCATGGACTACTGTTCAGGTGCATGAGATACACTTATCATTTCTAAGGAAAATTTCAGGCGCATGGACTACAGTTCAGGCGCATGGGTTACACTTAAATTCTTCTAAGGCATTCCCAGGCGCATGAACCTTCTATGTAACATGTTTATAGGATGTTTTCAAACCCAATCATCAAACCTATCTGTTCTAAGCTTACCAAGGCTATTCTAAGCATGAACAACCTATAAGCATCTAAGAATCATCATCCAACATGCATAATACATACGGGTATACATACATAAACATTGTAAAATCATTTTAATACATTTTCAGCCCTAAAGAGAGTTTAAAACAAGTAAAAACGAGGGTTTAGAACTCACCTGGTGCAACTTGGGTGTTTATTCCTTCTAACCCGCTTGCAAATGAGTTCAAACACCTAAAAACACACCAAAACTCACACACACGGACACACACACAAGAAAATAAGCACATAAGCATGTAACCGAGATAAAACCCAACATGAACACCTAAAACTTCGAATTCTTACCTTGAATTCAATTTCTCTTCTTCTTCTTTTCTTCAACCGAGAGTCCTGCTCTCTTCCTTTCTCTCTCTAAAACCGAAGTGAAAAATGATGTGAAAAGAGGGTGGGTGGCCATGCCCACCTTTACACCAACTTTTCAAAGATTTTGTCTTTTTGGACACTTTTAGTCCCTCCATTTGGGCTTTATTGCTTTTTTTTCTTTTATTCTTCATTTCTTGTCTTTGTTTTTAAAATAACCGGGTGTTACAGATCGCTTCTTCACTAACCAAGTTGACCTGGAAAGATGTAAAGTTTGTATGGGGTCAAGCTTAAGAGAAAGCATTTGAGGAGTTAAAGGCGAGGTTGACTCAAGCTCCTGTTCTGTCATTACCCGATGGAAGTGAAGATCTAGTGGTTTATTCTGATGCTTCCTACTAGGGGTTGGGGTGTGTTTTAATGTAGAGAGGAAAGGTTATAGCCTATGCATCCCGAAAGTTGAAGGTTCATGAGGTCAATTATCCTACTCATGACTTGAAGCTAGTAGCCATAGTCTTTGCGCTAAAGATTTGGAGGCACTACCTTTACGGGACGAATTGCACCATATTCACCGACCACAAGAGCTTGAAGTACTTCTTTAAGGAAAAAAATTGAATATGAGGCAGAGGAGATGGTTGGAGCTTATAAAAGATTATGACTGTGGTCTTTTATAAGCTCCAACCACGTTAGCTTTGCCCGGATGGTAATGGATCTCACAGTCATAATCTTTTATAAGCTCCAACCATCTTCTCTGCCTCATATTCAGATCTTTCTCTCAAAGAAGTACTTCAAGCTCTTGTGGTCAGTGAATATGGTGCACTTCATCCCGTAAAGGTAGTGCATCCAAATCTTTAGCGCAAAGACCATGGCTACTAGCTCCAAGTCATGAGTAGGACCATTGACCTCATGAACCTTCAACTGTCGGGATGCATAGGGTATAATAACCTTTCCACTCTGCATTAAAACACACCCCAACCCCGAGTAGGAAGCATCTGAAGAAACCACCAAATCCTTGCTTCCTTCGGGTAATGACTATTGGAGCTGTAAAAATTAGTCTATATTATCAACATAGTCGAAGTCAACGTCACAGTCAAAGTCAACAAAAGTGAAACCCGACACGTTCGAGATGAGATCCGAGACAAGACGTTGAATATTTAGATGATTAGGAGTTTTATTGTACTAAATATATTTTGTGTGAACAAAATATATTTTGTCTTGTTTTTAGTCATTTTTATGCTTTATATGTAATTTTGTATTAATTAGCCTAAGTCTAGAAAGTTAAGTGCAATTAGTGAATATTAGTGTAAACTATAAATAGGTTAATTGTCATTAGGTTTTGGTTAATGGTTGAATGAACAATTGATCGAGGGATTTACTTGTAAACAATATTATTTGCAATCCATAGAGATTAAAGGAGTTTTGAGTATGATAATCATATTTTGATCTAATTCTTCATGATTTGATTCAAGTTTGATCATCCTGATGTTACAATTTGGTATCAGAGTCTTATTGGATCAAATGCATTAAAGAATTGTTGCTGATTTTGAAGATGTTCATCAATTTTTAGAGAGAGAAACTACATTTCTAGAGAGAGAAACTACATTTCTAGAGAGAGAAAATAGATCTAAGTTCAAATTTCTACAAATTCAAAGACAACAGCATCAGATCTATCACTATTTACAACATATATTGGATCTACATCATTATTTTTACAAGAAAAATCAATGAAAATCTTCAGATCTAAAAGTTTATCTCTCACACACTAGTATGTGTGTTCTTGGTGTTCTTGGAGCTTCAAGATCTTCATCCGGCGAATTTAGCACCTTTCTGAATGAAAGTTCAAAGTTTCCGGCGAAACTCCGGCGAGATTCTGGCGAAACTGTAATTCCGGCGAAACTATTCTGGCGAAACTGCATATTTTCCGGCGAAACTATAAGAATCTGTGAAATTAAAGCTTCAATCTGCGAAATTAAGAATTATTTCAGCGAAATTATAAAAATAAAAGGGGCTGCGAAATTATAAAAACCATTCTACGACATTAAGAACTTAAAAAAGCGAAAGTAATAAAATTTATGTGAATCTATAGATTCAAGCTGTGAAATTACAATCACACCACCACAATCGTCGACCATCAGCGAAATTACTATATTCGATTTCCTAATCCACAACCATCACCGGATCCTAGTTGCTGGGATACTAGCCATCACTATCACCATCAAAAAACATCACCACCATAACCCAACTCAAACCACAATCACTGGCAGCTTCACCACCGCAGCACCACCGTAGCACCACCACAACCACGATGGTGACCAACTATAACTAACTTGAACTCCACACACCCACGATTTGCAGCCGAGTGAACATATCTCGGAGCAACAAATCGAGATTGTTAAGCTTATTCGACAGCCATCTGGTGGCAATATCGATATCTTTCTGCATCAACAGCTTCCCAGCGGCTTATCCTTTGTCATCCTTTGTCACTGCAGTTTGAACGCGGCGGAGGTGGACAAGAGGTTGGGGAATAGGGTCTCCAGAAGCTGATTCCGCGGTCAGTGAGGGAGATAATTGCGTTTCGAGAGAAGTGATTTAAGGGTGGCGAGTTTGGAGCAGAAAGACAGCTCGCCGGAAAGCCGGATCGCCGGAAAGCCGGATCGCCGGAAAGGCGGCTCGCCGGAGCTGGTCGCCGGAACCCTAGCGGTTCACTGCTGTCATCCGCCTCTCTCTCTCTCTCTCTTTCTTTTGAAGTGTTTTGTGTGGTGAACATGATATGAAACGGATATTAGGGTTAGGGTTAGGTTTATTTTTGTTAATTGACTAAATTTGGATCAATAAATTTGAGCTAACAATTGGGCTGGGTTTTAAAAAACTTGGTAAATGGGTTATTTTTATTGGGTTGGGTTTGGTAGCAAATTATGGGCTAACAATTTCGTAACAATTTGGGTTAGATAAAGTTAATACTTGGGCTTTCAAATAACAAATTGATATTGGGTTTCTAATTGGGCTGATTATTTTTTTATAAAAAATAATAATAAAATTGGCTCATTCAGAATCAAATAAAATTGACTAATTGGGATTAGTTGAGTTTAAACTGTTAAAGAAATATTCAACGATTTTGCAAGATATATAACATAAAAAAAAACAAACTGACCTGGCAGCTTGACCCCAGTTGCTAAGATTTTCTGGCGTGACATTTAAAAAAAATATATTTTTTTCCGGTGGAGAATTATTCAAAATTTTGGGAAAAATATTTTTGGGGCGTTTAATTGTTCAAAATTTTTAATAAAATGTCATCTTTGGAAGATTTCAAATCAGATAATCTCACAACAGTACAAAGCCGGTTTGACTCTTTTGCAGGTACAAAGAAAGAAAATTTGTCAGATTTAATTGATCGATTTTTGAAAGTGGCAAATAATCTAAAGAAGCATGTTCTTGATCTCAATAATCATGAACATATTCAAAAGCTTCTTGACTCGCTGCCGTCTGCATGGAATCATCAAGTTAAAATGCTGAAGCAAGAAAGAGGTTATGTCGACACAAAACTTATGGATATGATTAACAGACTAAAATCTTTCGAGCTGGATATCCAAAGATATGAATTTCAGCAAGTCGTGTTCCCACATCAAACCCAAGTGCTTAATACTGATCTTGTTTTTTCTATAATAAGCATACCTGATTACAAAACAGAGATGATTGAAAAGTTAAAGTTATTGAGAACTGATTCGGATTTAAACTCTAAATTCAGAGAACTGTTGAAGAGAATCGTGAAGCTTTAAGAGTCGATAATGACAGTAAAGTAGAGTTTGTGAGAACCAATGATGATAAGGATGGAAAAGCAGATAAAAGAGAGAAAGAATCCGAGGCTGGCGAGATGCTGAAGGTCAAAGAAGAGGAACAACAAGAAATCACAAGGGTTTGCAACTGTGAAAAGAGCCTAGCTGCAGAACGAACTATCATGGGTCTTCCTTATGAGACTATTCAGGATATGTGTTCTTCGTCATGCAAAATCCGATTATTTGGGATTTATAAGGCTAACAGATTGTTATTGGAAAATAAAAAAGAATTAAAAATAATCAATAAGGAATTAAAGAAAAATGAAATTAATTTTTCAAGAAAACTTAATGAAGCATTGGCTGAAAATGATCTTTTAAGAAGAACAATTTTGGAGCGTAACGTTGAAATTAATATTTTGAGAGAAAGAGCTGTTTTAGCTCAATTTGAAACGACAAAGATTCAAACGAAGCTTGATAAATTGACCCTGTCACACATGAAAAAGGATGAGCTTATTGCTAAACAACAAGGGGCGCGGGTAAAACATGGGATTGGATATAAATATGATGGTAAAACTCTATTTAATTTAGTTCCACCCCCTTATACTTTATGTTATTCACCAATTCCCAAACCTCATCCTAAAATGATTTCTTTGAACAACCTACTAATAATCTGCATGCAGGTTTGAGCGGCGTGAATCTTAATGAGGTGTGAGATGATTATGATTCTACAACTTGTATGGGATACAATAAGTTGAATGCTGACAGTCAATCACAGGGATTGAACTCCATCCGAGTCTGTTGCAACACAAAGTCGCTCACCTCATTATCTCGTCTCATGCAATATCCCCAACTCATGTCCAAAGACTGATACTGTGCCAGGGTCTGACAAACAAACCCCTGACTCATGTCTGAAGACTGACACAGTACCGGGATACGCGACACGGATCTCATCATCCGTCATATTCGTCATATGCAATACTCCCGACTCATGTCCGAAGACTGATACTGTGCCGGGACCTGCTCACTGTAAGGCCCTGTTCTCGGGACGCCTACAGTTGGGTTCTCATCGCACATAAAACATATAGTTACATTTGTATTTCATAAAATCGCAGCGGAAAACTAAAACAATCTTTCATTTCCATGTAAATGCTTTTGCAAAATAATACAACATTCATTACAAAATAGTTTGTTCGCATTACAATGCAAAAACATCAATCAAAAGAATGTCATCCCAAAAGGAGCTGAGTAGCTTCACGGTGCCATCCTCAGCAATCATTTCCTGCCAACTGGAAAACATAATAAAAGTCAGCGTTGCTGAGTGAGTCCTAGTTTTATTATAAAACATACTTACTATCATATAAAACCATTCGTTACTTTTACATGATCACACATCATACGTACGCATAGATAATATACGTATTATCTTCTTCATTCATTCGTTCGTTCATTCGTTCTATATAACTTTACTTGCGCATCGGACATCAACCGTACCAATACCATGTGCTACACCCCGATTAGTCTTAGCTACCGGGCCAAGTCAATAAATGAACAGCTAAACGTATGCCACGGTACTAGGAGTATCCGTCAGTCTTAGCTACTGGGCCGAAGTTAATAAATGAACAGCTAAATGTATGCCACAGTACTAGGGGTAAGCGGTAGAGGCACTACACGTTTGGTCAATCCCAAAGAAGGACCCTGATATCCAATGCTTGTAAGACTTCTTTCATTCGTTCATTAATGCATGCATTCATCATTATGTTCCTCTTTCATAATCTTTCACTTTACGTTACATAATACTTCGTTCATTCCTCATAATAAGTAAAGCCATAGGAAAGATATTATACATCATACTAAGGAACATTAACATGCATCAACATCACATCATACAGGGCAACGTCATACATACACAACATGCAACATCATCATCTATATGCCCTACATGCTTCTAAGGCCATATCTGCTATCTTACATGCTCTTACGGGAAACCTCTACGTCAAGACTTACATCTGCACTTTCCCCCGAAAGCCAAAAGTCTAACTACACTTTCTTCGGGTGCAACAGCCCTAATCGTGCTTATGGACACCCTCTAGTCGCATGGCCTCCATGCGACTGAACATCATGTGATTGAACTCAAGCGGATGAACATTTAGGCGAATGGACATCCAGTCGTGCGTAGAACCTCATGCGGATGGAACAAATGCGAATGGGCACCTATGCGACTGATCTAATGCGAATGAACTCATGCGACAAAGCACTTGTGCGACTGAACCCTCAGTCGCATGACTCGCCATGCGATTGGACTCCCAGTCGTGCGACTGAAACCTTAGTCGTGTGATTGAATCCTCAATCGTGCGAATGAATCCCAATCATGCGAATGACCCTCAATCACCCCTCAATCGGCCGTATGGCCTCCATTCGGTCGCCTAGCCCTAGCTGATGCAGAATGGAGTTCATCCCGACTGCAGCCGAGGGTTTTCAGCCTCCAAACTCAGCTAAACCCATTTTAAGCCTAAGTTAACCCTCCTGGACCTTAGGAATGCATACCATAACACCATACAAGCACACACAAGCCCGGAAACATACACGAAACACATCACACACATCACACCCAAATGGGTCAAACACATACACATACAAAAAAACGGGTTTTTATGCTTTCCAGCCCCAAAATCGGTTAAAAACAAGTAAAAGTGGGGTCCTAGAACTCACACAAACGAGCACAACGTTAAGGGCTTCGATTGGGCTTGCTACACAACGAGTTTGGCCACCCGAATCACTCTTTTTTTCTCTTATTCTTCTCCTTTCTCTCTTCTTCTCTCTATGAAGTCTGGAATGTGGGGTGTGTGGGGAGAGTGGGCTGCCCTCTCCCTACTAATATCACCATATTTCCCAACCCCTCGACTTTGAACTTTATTTTCTTTTCTTTCTTCACCGGCTTCAAAATAATAAATATTCGGGTGTTACAAGTCCACTCCCCTTAAATAGTTTTCGTCCTCGAAACCTGTTATTCGTTGAACAAACGTGGATAATGCTGTCTCATTTCTTCCTCAGTCTCCCACGTTGACTCGGATCCCTTCCTGTGCTTCCACTGTACACGCACAAGAGGAACCACTTTATTCCTTAGCCTTTTCTCCTTTCTATCGATGATTGCCACTGTTTGCTCCACATAATTGAGCCGTTCATCTACTTCGATATCTTCCAATGGGACAATCATATCTTCATCTGCTAAGCACTTCCTTAGATGCGATACGTGGAATGTTGGTGAATTCCATTTAACTCATCCGGTAACTCCAGTCTATAGGCCACCTCTCCTACTCGAGCGATGATTTGAAAGGGCCTATATACCTTGGGCTCAACTTGCCCCGCTTTCTGAATCGGATAATACCCTTCCAAGGTGAGACCTTCAACATAACCCGGTCACCCACCTAGAACTCAATCGGCCTGCGTCGTTTATCAGCATACGACTTCTGTCTATCTTTGGCTGCCTTCATAAAGGCTTTGATCTTTTCAATCTTCTCAGTCGTAGCCTCGATTACCTCGACGCTCCCCAATTCCTTTTGACCAATGTCACCCCAACAAACGGGTGTTCTGCATCTCCTACAGTATAACATCTCATATGGAGGCATGCCAATGCTGGCATGATAGCTGTTGTTGTATGAGAATTCGACTAACGGTAGGTGGTCATCCCAACTTTCACCAAAATCAATCACACATGCCCGAACATGTCTTCCAGTGTCTGAATTGGCCTTTCTGACTGACCATCAGTCCGGGGATGATAAGCCGTGCTAATATGTAACCTCGTCCCCATAGCGTCATGGAACTTCTTCCAAAATTTAGATGTAAACCGGGTGTCGCGATCCGACACAATAGACACTGGCACACCATGACGAGTTACAATTTCCTTGATGAACAGATCAGCCAACCTCTTTGACTAACATGTCTCGCGGATCAGTAGGAAGTGAGCACTCTTCGTCAAGCGATCAATATCACCCATATGGCATCATACCCTTTCGGGGTACGCAGAAACTTTGTAATGAAATCCATGGTGATGTGCTCCCACTTCCATTCTGGTATATCCAAAGGTTGTATCTTCCCATACGGCTTTTGGTGCTCGGCCTTCACTTGTAAGCAAGTAAGGCACTTACTCACATACTCCACCACGTCGCGCTTCATACCTGGCCACCAATAATCTTTCTTCATATCATGGTACATTTTCGTGGCACCAGGATGAATGGAGTATCGAGTCTTGTGAGCTTCATCCATGATCTTCACCCGTAGATCCCCAAAACGAGGAATCCACACACGACCGAATCGGGTACTAACACCGAGTATGTTTTCGCCCAATTCCACGACCAGACCTCTCATTCTTGAGTTAAGATGATCTTCTTTCAACCCCTCATCTTGGAACTCTTTGACTTGCTTCATTACATCGGAGGTCATGATCAACTGATATGCTTTCACCCGAATCGGCTCGGGTCTCTCCTTCCGGCTAAGGGCGTCAGCCACTACATTGGCCTTGCCCGGATGGTAGTGGATCTCACAATCATAGTCCTTTATAAGTTCCAACCACCGTCTCTGCCTCATGTTCAGATCCTTCTGCTCGAAGAAGTACTTCAGACTCTTGTGGTCAGTGAATATGGTGCACTTCGTCCAGTAGAGGTAGTGCCTCCAAATCTTCAACACAAAGACCACGGCTGCTAGCTCCAAGTCATGAGTAGGATAATTGACCTCATGAACCTTTAACTGTCGAGATGCATAGGCTATAACCTTTCCTCTTTGCATTAACACGCACCCCAACCCCGAGTAGGAAGCATCAGAATAAACCACCAGATCTTCACTTCCATCGGGTAAGGACAGGACTGGAGCTTGAGTCAACCTCGCCTTCAGTTCCTCGAACGCCTTCTCTTGAGCCTGACCCCAAACAAACTTTACATCTTTTCGCGTCAACTTAGTCAGTGGAGAAGCAATCTTAGAGAAGTCTTGGATAAATCTTCTATAGTAGCCCGCCAAACCCAAGAAGCTACGGATCTCGGATGGCGTCTTTGGTGACTGCCATTGCATAACCGCCTCCACTTTCGCCGGGTCCACCATTATCCAGTCAGGATTCACCACATGACCCAAAAAATGAACTTCGCGCAACCAAAACGTGCACTTGGAGAATTTAGCATACAATTTCTCCCTTCTCAACGTCTATAAAACCTTCCGAATGTGACCGGCATGCTCTACTTCGCTCCTCGAGTAAATCAGGATATCACCAATAAACACGATCACTGATTTATCTAACATGGACCGACACACTCGATTCACCAGATCCATAAAAGCAGCTGGCGCATTGGTCAAACCAAAATACATGACGAGGAACTCGTAGTGACCATAGCGCGTACGAAAAGTTGTTTTAGGAATGTCTTGCTCCTTCACCTTCAGCTGATGATAACCAGATCGAAGATCTATTCTCGAGAACCAACTGGCACCCTGAAGCTGATCGAACAAATCATATATCCTCGGTAAGGGGTATCAGTTCTTCACCGTCAATTTGTTCAGCTCGCGGTAGTCGATGCACATCCTCATACTACCGTCCTTCTTCTTTACAAAAAGGACCGGAGCACCCCAAGGAGAGATACTCGGTCTAATGAACCCCTTATCAAGCAGCTCTTGCAACTGCTCCATCAACTCTTTCATCTTGATCGGAGCCAACCGATACGGTGCTTTGGCAACAGGTTGGGCACCTGATATCAGATCAATCTAAAATTCAATCTCTCTGTCAGGTGGCACTCCTGATAAGTCTTCTGGGAACACGTCTGGAAAGTCACACGCAACCGGTACATCAGCTAGTTGTGGTTTTGGCGTATCCACATCTTTTACATAGGCCAAGTAAGCACTACATCCACGCCTCATACACTTTCCCGCCACCGCCATCGAGATCACCTTCGGAATCATAGTAACCCGATCACCATAAACTGTTACTGAACTACCGTCAGGCGCCGACAACCGAATCATCTTCTTGCGACCCACAATGTTCTCCTCGAAGTCCGCTAGCCAATCCTTCCCAAGAACCAAATCAAAACCACCTAAGGCCATCACGAATGGTCAAACAGGAAACTTATGACCCTCAAGTTCCACATCACAATTCTCTATCATCTTAGAAATCCTGGTAGACTTACCTATGGCAGTTTCTACATCAAAGGGCACATCAACACGTCTACTACTAACAGGCAGCTTAGCACTGAAAGCAGCAGAAATAAAACTCTTACTAGCACCAGAATCAAATAACACATAAGCTAAAGTTTGGTTCACCAGAAACCTACCGGACACAACGTCAGGGTCCGTCCTAGCCTCCTCCTGTGTCATGGTGAATGCCCTGGCGCTCGCCCTCGGTCCATCACCTCCCGTCCTCTTCGCCCCTGAACTCTCAACCCTCGGCTTCTTACAATCCCTGCTCATATGACCAGTTTCCCCATAGTTAAAACATTTGCCCGACAGACAATCCTTCGCCATATGCCCTGTCTTCCCAGACTTGAAGCACACATTCAAACCCAGCCTACATTCTCCCGCATGCTCCTTTCCACACTTACCACACCTCCTTGATCCCGCTCCCGGTGTGGCCACGCGGCGGTCATCCACCCGTGCCTTTTTGTTACCCGTCGAGGCATTACCCCGACCAAACCTCTTCCCGTTCCAGTTTCGATCACCACCACCCTTCTTATTCACTTAGACCACCACCACCTCCCTCTCATCATAAAGTCTTCCGGCCAAATCGACACCTAAACGTACTTGGTTGGGCGGCGATCATATGACGGCGAACATCCACCGGTAAACCCTGAATGTACCTCTTGATCTTCCGAGACAGAGGCGTCACCTGGTCAGGCATGAGCTGTGCCATTTCATTAAACTTGGTGGTGTACTGCTGGTGTGTCATGGTGCCCGCCTCCAGCTGCAGGAACTCTCTCTCTATTTTATCCATCTCCCTATAAGGACAGAAATCCTCAATCACCATTTTCTTCAACTCCTCCCACCTCATCCTTCCTATTGCCCGGTTACCCTCTGCTTGGACAATGTTTTCCCACCAGCATAGTGCTGAGTCCACAAAAGAATGAGTGGCAAACTTCACCTTCTGATCTTCCCGGCACCCGCTGATGTCGAGAACAACCTCCATTTCTCTCACCCATCGGTGAGCAGCGGCAGCATTACCATTGCCATCGAAAGTAGGGGGCTAGCATCTCATAAACCCCCATCGTTACAGCCTCGTGCCACCTCCTGCACAGGCTCTTCTTCTTCCTCCTCATCATCAGTTAGAACCGTTTCCGGTTCCAGTTGCTCCGTCCTCCGAGGACCTATTTCTTCCTTTCGTTCCCCTTCTCTTATAGCTTTGA
Source organism: Flaveria trinervia (assembly GCA_025506515.1). NCBI lineage: Eukaryota > Viridiplantae > Streptophyta > Magnoliopsida > Asterales > Asteraceae > Flaveria > Flaveria trinervia. The sequence goes on along the minus strand of CM046456.1, from coordinate 61,390,010 downwards.
TAACTTCGGTCACTACAGACGGCAAGATCGTCTGTATGACCTGATTAACTTCCTCAACCACTGCCTCTTTCACCGAGGCCCTAAGGTTCGCACTCTCATCACCACCCTCCGGGTGAGGGGTTTCGGGTTCTTCCTGAACCACCTTCTCCACTCTAGGTCTCCCTCTCTTGGGTCGCGGTTCAGCATCATGACCTCCACCCCTTGAAGCTTTCGAAGATCTACCTCCAGCCATCACACACACTGAAAGATTCAAACACCAACATGGTCATTCAAGGGAAAAACTCAGTTTATGTCAAGTATAGTAAGTCCCTAATTACAGTGGCCAGTTGTGATTAGCCACTTACTTTACTCTTCACACCCTGAGCATTACCTGTCCTGACTACATCAGTATTTAAATCTACATACAACACATAACCACATACCACGCGCACATAAAACCGGTTAACTTTAAGAAAATACCTGATGGCACGCAGCTACTCAGATTGGCATTCCATTTCCTTTTCCGTCCCATTCTTAGTTTAAGATTAGGTTTATTTTGAAAATTTACCCATTTCACTTAAACTTTGGCTCTCATACCAACTTGTAAGGCCCCGTTCTCCGGACGCCTACAGCTGGGTTCTCATCGCACATAAAACATATAATTACATTTGTATTTCATAAAATCGCAGCGGAAAACTAAAACATCTTTCATTTCCATGTAAATGCTTTTGCAAATTAATACAACATTCATTACAAAATAGTTTGTACGCATTACAATGCAAAAACATCAATCAAAAGAATGCCATCCCAAAAGGAGCTGAGTAGCTTCATGGTGCCATCCTCAGCAATCATTTCCTGCCAACTGGAAAACATAATAAAAGTCAGCGTTGCTGAGTGAGTCCTAGTTTTATTATAAAACATACTTTACTATCATATAAAACCATTTGTTACTTTTACATGAGCACACATCATACGTACGCATAGATAATATCCGTATTATCTTCTTCATTCATTCGTTCGTTCATTCGTTCTATATAACTTTACTTGCGCATCGGACATCAACCGTACCAATACCATGTGCTACACCCTGGTTAGTCTTAGCTACTGGGCCGAAGTCAATAAATGAACAGCTAAACGTATGCCACGGTACTAGGAGTAACCATCAGTCTTAGCTACTGGGCCGAAGTCAATAAATGAACAGTTAAACGTATGCCACAGTACTAGGGGTAAGCAGTAGAGGCACTACACGTTTGGTCAATCCCAAAGAAGGACCCTGATATCCAATGCTTGCAAGACTTCTTTCATTCGTTCATTAATGCATGCATTCATCATCATGTTCCTCTTTCATTATCTTTCACTTTACGTTACATAATACTTCATTCATTCCTCATAATAAGTAAAGCCATAGGAAAGATATTATACATCATACTAAGGAACATTAACATGTATCAACATCACATCATACAGGGCAACATCATACATACACAACATGCAACATCATCATCTATATGCCCTACATGCTTCTAAGGCCATATCTGCTATCTTACATGCTCTTACGGGAAACCTTTACGTCAAGACTTACATCTGCACTTTCCCCCGAAAGCCAGAAGTCTAACTACACTTTCTTCGGGTGCAACAGCCCTAATCGTGCGTATGGACACCCTCTAGTCGCATGGCCTCCATGCGACTGAACATCATGCGATTGAACTCAAGCGGATGAACATTTAGGCGAATGGACATCCAGTCGTGCGTATGAACCTCATGCGGATGGAACAAATGCGAATTGGCACCTATGCGACTGATCTAATGCGAATGAACTCATGCGACAAAGCACTTATGCGACTGAACCCTCAGTCGCATGACTCCCCATGCGATTGGACTCCCAGTCGTGCGACTGAAACCTAGTCGTGTGATTGAATCCTCAATCGTGCGAATGAATCCCAATCATGCGAATGACCCTCAATCGCCCATCAATCGGCCGTATGGCCTCCATTCGGTCGCCTAGCCCTAGCTGATGCAGAATGGAGTTCATCCCGACTGCAGCCGAGGGTTTTCAGCCTCCAAACTCATCTAATCCCATTTTAAGCCTAAATTAACTCTCCTGGACCTTAGGAATGCATACCATAACACCATACAAGCACACACAAGCCCGGAAACATACACGAAACGCATCACACACATCACACCCAAATGGGTCAAACACATACACATACAAAAAAACGGGTTTTTATGTTTTCCAGCCCCAAAATCGGTTGAAAACAAGTAAAAGTGGGGTCCTAAAACTCACACAAACGAGCACAATGTTAAGGGCTTCGATTGGGCTTGCTACACAACGAGTTTGGCCACCCGAATCACCCAAACCACTCTTTTTTTCTCTTATTCTTCTCCTTTCTCTCTTCTTCTCTCTATGAAGTCTGAAATGTGGGGTGTGTGGGGAGAGTGGGCTGCCCTCTCCCTACTAATATCACCACATTTCCCAACTTTTCTTCGTTGGCGAGTTTGGTCCCTCGACTTTGAACTTTATTTTCTTTTCTTTCTTCACCGGCTTCAAAATAATAAATACTCGGGTGTTACACTCACAAACCCCCGACTCATGTTCGAAGACTGACACAGTACCAGAGTACGCAATCTGTATCCTGTCTCATGCAATACCCCCGACTCATGTCCGAAGACTGATACTGTGCCGGGGCCTGACACACAAACCCCCGACTCATGTCCGAAGACTGACACAGTACCGGGATACGCGACAAGGACCTCTTTTGAGTCTGTTGCGACACAGAGTCGCTCACCTCATACATATGCTTGCAAGCCTTTCTATACTTTCTCTTTTATTCATTCATTTATTCATGCATGCATTCATTCATTACGTTCCTCTTTTGATTATCTTCCACTTTACGTTACATAATACTTTCATTACATTCATTAACGTTCAACGCAAAGCCAAGGGAAGACATACGTACATGATAAGGAACATACAAAATCACAAACATACACCAATACATGCACATCATACATACATAACACGCATAAGCCATCACATCATAACCAGGCCTATCTTCCCATTTTACCCCTTGAAATCCACTTAGAAAACCTTAAGTCTAAATTGGACGCATGGGACCTTCAGACGCATGAGCATAAAATTCTAAGTATAAATTAACTGGGCGCATGAGTACCTTTTGGGCATTTCTACCCTATTTAGGCGCATCAACACTTAACATTTTAACATCTTTGGGCGCATGACACAATTCAGGCGCATGGGTCATCTCGGCTGGGCGCATGGCCAGCCATTTTAGGTGCATGGGCCATCTGTTGGGCGCATGGCCAGCCATTTTAGGCGCATGGGCCATCTGTTGGGCGCATGGCTAGCAACTTGGACGTCTGGCCAATTGCTGTGTGCATGGGATCCCTTTTGGGGCGCAAGGGCTCCCCTTTGGACGTATGGGCTCCCCTTTGGGCGCATGGGCTCCCCTTTGGGCGCATGAGCCACCCCTTTGACACATGGCCAGCAATTCAGGTGCATGGACCACTATTAATGTTCATCGAAACATTCTGAAATCCTTTCCCAGGCTACCATTTTCACCCGATAATCATTCTAAGCATACCCAAACATAGATCTAACATACTAAGGCCATCTAAGCATGCTAAACATCATCTCTAACTCATAATCAACACTATAACATGCATACATACATGCAACATTCGGACATAAAGCTGTAAATCCACGGTTCCTTTAAAAGATTTTACCTCGTATGCATAATAGCCCCAAATCAGTTGGAAATCAGTAAAAGAGGGGTTCTAGAAACTCACCTTTAGCAGCTTTTGAGCAACACTCTTCCCGTTCGAGACCCACTTCGATTCAACTCCTTGAATCCCGAAAGTAAACTCTTTTTCAGCTTCTTCTTGCTCTTTCTCTCTCTAGAACCGAGCTCTCTTTCTCTCTCTTCTTTTCAGCCGTGAAGAAGAAGATGAAGAAGAAGTAATAGGCACCCATGCCCTTAAAATCTTAAAATAATAAGATTTGTACTTTGTACACTTTTTCCCCTCCATTTGTGCACAATTTCCATTCTTTCTATTTACTTTTTTTTCCTTCCGTTTAAGTAGAAATTTCAGGGTGTTACAAGACTGGACAAGCTCAGACGATGAATTAATCACAGAGGTGCATGTTGGTTCCTCACATATCAAGAGGTCTCCTATCATTGTCAAGTCACAAAAGCTTCCAAAAGCTGAATCAAGACCAATACAGATCTCTTCTCCAATTTCAAAGCAACCCAGTCAATCAGTGAAGATATCATTCCCTGTTCAGCATAGAAAATGCCAAAACAAGCAAGAATCTGCTACCAGACGCATGAGCATAAAATGGGAATACAAAATGATTGCTGAAAGCAAGAATCTGCTACAAGCTCAAAGCAATCCTTCTCAACACCTGCACAACATGGGAATACAAAGCATCAAAAGCCTTTCAAGGCTTGTTTTAAGTGTGGAAAAGAAGGTCATGTGGTAAAAAATGTCCTCAAAGGCTTGCTACGGATGGTAAAGGCAAAACGAATTGCTTCTCCAGCTGTAAGTCTACAAAGAATGTTCTAGAGGGTAAAGGCAACACGGGTTGCTTCTCTGCATCAAGAGGTAAAAAGCACACATCTTTAAATGGTTGGATGAAAAACCCTCCATCCAAACCTTTTCATGTGAAGCAGTTTCCATTGATTCAAAGATGAAAATGACCAAAGATTCAAAACCAAATTCTTTTCGTTCTGGTCTTAAACAGAAAATGAATTCCAAATTTAATTCATTCAAATCCAAGTTAATTGAACAGAAACAAATTTGGCAAATTAAAAAGAAGGATACAACAATCCCCGATTGTTTAAACGGTTGTGTGCAGAAGCTTGTTACTTATCTTGATGAAAAAGGAACTTCCAGGACTGCGATGGCCAGGGTTCTCCTTTCAAACTAATCTGTTTATGAGTGCAGAAACAATTTAGGAGGACTGTTAGTAATCCGGTTACTGACAAGAATTGTTCATAATTCAAATTTGAGACGGAACAAACAGGTTAAGGTCATGGTATTTTATCCACAATCTGGACTTTTATCTACACAATCACAGTTCTCACTTCATAATCACTGCATATTTCTTGATAGTTCATTTCTTATCTTCATATTAGTGTAGTTTGGAAGGCCTTTTTTGATAAATTTTTATTTTTGTACTGTTTAAAAAAAATTAATTTTTTTTTAAAATTAAAAAAATAAAAAGTTTGCAAAAATAAAAATTTAGGGGGAGAGTATAAGTAAATAAAAATGAAAAGTGAACTGGAAACTTAATTTGAGATGATTGAGAAATGATTGTATATCTTCTTGAAATGCTTGTTTTTGCATGACTTGCGTTTTTAAAATGAGAAATGATAGTAACTGATGTTGTTATCTGATTCACGTCTTATTTTTAGTTGAAAATAATAGAAAAACAAATAGATTATTTAATGATATGCTTGGTAGACTCAGCCTGAAGAATAAAGTAGACAGCAGTATCATGATTTAAATTAAAATATATGCTTAAGGACGTCTGGATTTACACAATTTTTTTTGCCTGCACAAAAAGTGAGTCCCAACAAAAATTGGATTGAGAATTGATCTTTCACCCACCATGATACAAATCATATAAGCCATATCTTTGAGTCATGTTTGGTGTATTTATGTGTCTTGTGTTTGTGCTAATCTCCTTTGCTGTACGGAAGTATTGACCTAGAGTGATGATCTCCTCTGCTGTACGGTAGTACTGACCTGGAGCTCTCATCGGCACATGATTAAATGGTCATCTCCATTGTTATACGTGAGTATAGACCTGGATCTCTCACCATTTTGGTCGTGTCAAATCATCTAACGATGAATTCATCACAGAATGCAATATTCTGTTGATAATCATTACTTGCACACTAATGCACAAGCCTTGCTCTATAAAGATCGTTACAAAATTCAAGAAATCCTGAGGTTGGGTGATGGTTTTTGCCAAGTGATTGTGGGGTCCTAGCATTCTAAAGCATTTAATCGAACCTTAACAAATCATTTGCTGCTTGTTGAAAAATATAAGGCATGGGTTTAAATGGATAAACATATCAGCAATCATTATGGATCTGTTTTAAAATTTTAAAATCATTCAAATACTGTGATTAGATTCAGTTATCAGTGTGATCTCATTTCTTGTCAATGTATAAATTTATCTTTGTGCTAAAGTATATATTGAGGATATGATCTCATGATCGATTCAGTTCTCGGTGTAAAAAAAAAATAAAAAATAAAATAATAAAATAATGATAGATAAAAAAAATGTTGATATAATAAAATAAAAATTATAATATATTTTCATTTCAAATTTTTTTTAGGTCTTCCATATTATACTGTTACAATTTTATCATTTTTCATGTTTTTCACAGAAATTGCGCACAAACGAACACTGGTTCGCTTGTTTTTCACACACAGATAAACATGGGTTTATTTTGTTAAAATGAAATGATCTAATTAGAAATGTCAAGATTATGTTTTGAGAACGTGTTTCAGATATTAGCTGTAAGTGATGGCCGATCATCAATTGAGAAGTATACCGGATCAGAGAACCTGTTCTTCAAGTTTGCAGAAGATACCGAGCTAGGAATCCTTCTCCTACATCTTCTGAACCACGCGAGATTGGGGAAAGTTGTTCCAATATCTTTACAAAGGATGCACACAAAAACAGGAAGCATATAAATAGGGGGAGCTTATGAGATGTATAATCTTTCTAATCAGATTCGAAAAGCTTCAATTTGAAGATCCTTCTATTGTTGACTTACCGGTGTTGATTTCGTTTGAAGACGTTGATAATGATAGACTAAGGGGGAGTATTGTTGGAGCTGTAAAAGATAGTCTATATTATTAACATAGTCAAAGTCAACAAAAGTCAACGTCACAGTCAAAGTCAACAAAAGTCAAACCCGACACGTTCGAGACGAGGATCCGAGACGAGACGTTGAAGATTTAGATGACTAGGAGTTTTATTGTAATAAATATATTTTGTGTGAACAAAATATATTTTGTCTTGTTTTTAGTCATTTTTATGCTTTATATGTAATTGTGTATTAATTAGCCTAAGTCTAGGAAGTTAAGTGCAATTAGTGAATATTAGTCTAGACTATAAATAGGTTAATTGTCGTTAGGTTTTGGTTAATGGTTGAATGACCAATTGATTGAGGGATTTACTTGTAAACAATATTATTTGCAATCAATAAAGATCAAAGGGGTTTTGACTGTGATAATCATATTTTGATCTAATTCTTCGTGATTTGATTCAAGTTTGATCATCCTGGAGTTAAGGTAATGACAGAACAGGAGCTTGAGTCAACCTTGCCTTAACTCCTCGAATGCCTGCTCTTGAGCTTGACCCCATATAAACTTTACATCCTTTTGGGTCAACTTGGTTAGTGGAGAAGCGATCTTGGAAAAGTCTTGAATGAACCTACGATAATATCCCGCCAATCCCAAGAAACTACGAATCTCGGATGGCGTTTTCGGAGACTTCCATTGCATCACTGCCTCCACCTTTGCTGGGTCTCCTATAATCCCGTCAGGATACACCACATGACCCAAGAATTGAACTTCGCACAACTAGAATGCGCACTTGGAGAATTTGGCATACAACTTCTCCCTTCTTAATGTCTCCAACACCTCCCGAATGTGACCGGCATGCTCTTCTTCGCTCTTTGAGTAGATCAGAATATCATCAACGAACACAATCACTGATCTATCCAACATCGGCCGGCACACTCGATTCATCAAGTCCATAAAGGCAGTCGCACATTAGTTAGACCAAAAGACAAAACGAGGAACTCGTAGTATCCATAACGCGTACGGAAAGTTGTCTTAGGAATGTCTTGTTCCTTCATCTTCAATTGATGGTAGCCAGATCGTAGATCTATTCTCGAGAACCAACTCGCACCTTGGAGCTGGTCAAACAGATCATCAATTCTTGGTAAGGGGTACCGATTCTTCACCGCCAACTTGTTCAGCTCTCGGTAGTCGATGCACATTCGCATACTTCCATCCTTTTTCTTTACAAACAATACTGGAGCACCCCATAGAGAGATACTCGGTCGAATGAATCCCTTATCCATCAACTCCTGTAATTGGCTCATGAGTTCCTTCATCTCAGTAGGAGCTAATCGATATGGTGCTTTGGCAACGAGTTGAGCACCGGGTATCAAATCAATTTGGAACTCAATCTCGCGATCCGGTGGCATGCCGGGTAAGTCTTCCTAGAAAACGTCCTGAAAGTCACACACCACTGGTCCCTCGGATAATTGTGGTACCGACGCATCCACATCTTTCATGTATGCCAAGTAGACACTACATCCACGTCTCATGTACTTCCCCGCCACCGCCATCGAAATCATCTTTGGGATTGTAGTAACACGATCTCCATGAATCCTAACCAAACTCCCATCAGGCGCAACTAATCGAATCATCTTCTTGCAACATAAGATGTTTGCTTCACAGGTTGCTAACCTGTCCATCCCTAGTACTACATCAAATCCACCTAGGGGCATCACGTGTATCCTAGCAACAAACCTATGACCTTCTAGTTCTATGCAACAGTCCCCTATCACATCAGTAATTCTAGTGGACTTACCAATAGCGGTTTCTACATCGAATGGTTCACTGACATTTCTACTACTAACAGGCACCTTAGCACAGAAAGTAGTGGAAATAAAACTCTTGCTAGCACCGGAATCACACAATACAGAGGCACAAGTTTGGTTTACTAGAAACATGCCTAACACAACGTCGGGATCCACTCTGGCTTCCTCCCGGGTCACAGTGTAAGCTCTAGCACTTGCCCTCTGCCCTCCTTGCTCCGGCTTCTTCTTCTCCGCTCCAGAGCTCTCTGCCCTCGGCTTCTTACAGTCTCTAGCAATGTGGCCAGGCTGGCCACACCTAAAGCATACATTCATTCCCATCCTGCACTCACTGGTATGCTCCTGTCCACATTTGTCACACCTTCTCAGCCCTGATCTTGACGACACCCCACGGTCGTCCACCTTCACCTTCTTGTTGTTTGGAGTAAAACCACCACGTCCAAACCTCTTCCCATTCCAGTTCTTACCATCCCCACTCGTCTTCTTTACCTCCACCACGGTCTCCCCTCACTCATCATACAGCCTGCCCGCCAAATCCACCACCGATCGAAAGGTACCCGGCTGAGCAGCAATCAGGTGCCTGCGAATGTCAGCCGACAGTCCTTGGATGTACCTCTTGATCTTCCTTGATACCGGCGTCACCTGATCTGGCACCAGCCTCGCCATCTCATTAAATTTAGTGGTGTACTGCTGGTGGGTCATGGTTCCCGCTTCAAGTTGCAAGAACTCCCTCTAAACCTTGTCCATCTTCCGGTGAGGACAGAACTCCTCAATAACCAATTTCTTATACTCCTCCTATCGCATCTTCCTGATGGCTCTGGCACCCTTAGCATGCATAATATTGTCCCACCAACACAGCGCTGAATCAACGAAAGAGTGAGTTGCGAACTTCACCTTTTGGTCTTCGCGACACTCACTGATTTCTAAGACAGCTTCCATCTCCCTCACCCAGCAGTGAGCGGCAGTAGCATTGCCATTTCCATCAAAGGTCGGGGGCTTACACCTTTGGAACGCCACATAACTGCATCCTCCAGTTGCTGCCCCCACTACATCATCCTCCTCTTCATCAGACAACACAGCCTCAAGCTCTGGTTGTTCCTCCTCCCTTCTGCTTCCCTTGCCCGTTGATCCCTTTCTATTCTCCTTCTCCTTCCTCTCCTCGCCTCTCACAGCCCTAATGACTTTAGTCATTACAGACGGTAAGACTGTCTGCATGACCTGGGGTACCTCATCAGCAATCGCCTCCCTAGCTGAGGCATTCAAGCTAGCATTCTCGTTCTCTTCGCTCCAGCCATGGACCTCAGGGTTCTCATGGGTCGTCTCAGGAGCCTTGGCACTACTCCTGGTCACCCGTGGATAGCCTCTGCTTCTAGGAGTTTTGGAAGATTTTCGTCCATCCATCCTCTAACACGCTATAAGATTCAAACACTAACACAGTCATTCAAGGTAACACTCAGTTTATGTCAAGTATAGTAAGTCCCTAATTACAGTGGCCAATTGTGATTAGCCACTTACTTTACTCTTCATACCCCAAGCATCTCCTATCCTGACTTAATCAGTATCTAAATATACTAAGAGCACATAAGTCACATAACATGTGCACATAATGCCGGTTAACATTAAGAAAAGACATACTGATGGCACGTAGCTACTCGGGCTAACATCCCTTCATTTGTCCCATTTTCAGTTTAAGTTTAGGTTTTAAAAGTTTTTTTAACCCACCTCTCTTAAACTTTGGCTCTGATACCAACTTGTAAGGCCCCGTTCCAGGAGACCTAACAGTTGGTCATTCAAGCATTAAATACCTTAAAACATTATAGATTTACACCTTAAGTAGCGGAATCATTTTAACAAAAACCATTCATTTCATTAAAAGACTATTGTTAAGCAATACACTATTGTTTAATCGATTACAAAAGCACTACTTAATTGCATTACAAAACAACAGCAATAAGAAATACGAATGGATGTCAGTCTTTTCCTGCCGAGTAGTTTCACCCTCGTGCCATCCTCGGCAATAATTACCTACCAACTGAAAATGCATAAAAGTCAGCGTTGCTGAGTGAGTTCTAGTTTTAAAAATAATAAAATACTTTCTGTATGTTGTATATAAAAATACTCTTTCTTTGAAATACAACTCTTTACTTTGTATGCGAGCACGCATTAATTATATGAACAAATACTGTTCATTCTCTTTACTATATGCCTTGTTTACTCTGTATTCTGTTAGCTTTATCTTTCACTATCTGTATGGACCAATGAGCAATACCCTAAACTGTATGCGGGATGAAAACTGGTGATGGGCCATCTATATCCCTCAAAAGGGTTCTGTTTACTGTATACAAGGCCGACCCAATCACCTAGAGTACGCTACAGAGGTCCTGCCAATCTCAATTGACTGGCCCTGTGTACATAATAGGGTAGCTAACCCGCAACACAGTTGAGCTAATGACAACCTGGTCGTGTACCTCCTGTAAGCTTGCAAGACTTGTTAACATTTTATTAATGTTCCTCTTCTCTTCTTTATTGCTCTTTCTCTTTATTATTACAATATACTTTACGTTACGATAATAAACATACCATGTAAAGTCACACACTATAAGTAATAATAATAATAGCAATAATAATAAGGAACAATCATAAGGCAATCATAATCATGCATGAAACCCATCATTAATAAGCCCTAGTCAAACCTCGCTCAAATCCCTAAAAGCACAAACTCCCAAGAATTCTGTAGTAAATTCTAAGTGTTGGGGCTCTTAGACACTATTTGGGCGCATGGGCCCTGTTTAGGCGCTTCATCACTATACAGGCGCATCAGCCAACACTTAGCTGTTTTAACACTTAGGCACATGAACCATTCAGGCGCACGGACACTATTTGCTCATATGAAAACTTAGGCGCATGGGAATATTCAGACGCATGGGTACTATTGGGGCGCATGGGCCTACACGTAGTCGTCCGACTAATATTTCTAGGTGCATGGACTACTGTTCAGGCGCATGAGATACACTTATCATTTCTAAGGCATTTGAGGAGTTAAAGGTGAGGTTGACTTAAGCTCCTGTTCTATCATTACCCGATGGAAGTGAAGATCTAGTGGTTTATTCTAATGCTTCCTACTCCGGGTTAGGGTGTGTTTTAATGTAGAGAGGAAAGGCTATAGCCTATGCATCCCGACAGTTGAAGGTTTATGAGGTCAATTATCCTACTCATGACTTGGAGCTAGTAGCCATGGTCTTTGCGTTAAAGATTTAGAGGCACTACCTTTACGGGACGAAGTGCACCATATTCATCGACCACAAGAGCTTGAAGTACTTCTTTGAGCAAAAAGATTTGAATATAAGGCAAAGGAGATGGTTGGAGCTTATAAAAGATTATGACTGTGAGATCTATTACCATCCGGGCAAAGCCAACGTGGTAGCGGATGCCCTTAGTCAGAAAGAGAGACCCAAACCGATTTGGGTGAAAGCTTATCAGTTGATCATGACCTCAGATGTGATGAAGCATGTCAAAGAGTTTCAAGATGAGGCATTGAAGGATGATCATCTTAACTCTGAAAGAATGAGAGGTCTGATTGCGGAATTAGGTGAAAACATACTTGGTGTTAGAACTCGATTTGGACAAATGTGGATTCCTCGTTTTGGGGATCTACGTGTGAAGATCATGGATGAAGCTCACAAGACTCGATAATCTATTCATCCCAATGCTACAAAGATGTACCAAGACATGAAGAAAGATTGTTGGTGGCCGGGTATGAAGCGTGATGTGGTGGACTATGTGAGTAAATGCCTTACTTGTTTACAAGTGAAGGCCGAGCACAAAAGGCCGTATGGGAAGATCCAACCTTTGGATATACAGAGTGGAAGTGGGAGCATATCACCATGGATTTTATTATGAAGCTACCGCATACCCAGAAAGGGTATGATGCCATATGGGTGATAGTTGACCGTTTGATGAAGAGTGCTCACTTCCTACCGATCCGCGAGACATATTCATCCGAGAGGTTGGCAGATCTATTCATCAAGGAAATTGTAACTCGTCATGGTGTGCCAGTGTCTATTGTGTCTCGTCGTGACACCCGGTTTACATTTAAATTTTGGAAGAAATTCCACGACAGGATGGGGACGAGGTTACATATTAGCAGGGCTTATCATCACCAAATGGATGGTCAGTTAGAAAGGACCATTCAGACATTGGAAGATATGCTGCGGGCATGTGTCATTGATTTGGGGGAAGTTGGGACGACCACTTACTGTTAGCTGAGTTCTCATATAACAACAACTATCATGCCAATATTGGTATGCCCCCTTATGAGATGCTATACGGTAGGAGATACAGGACGCCCATGTGTTGGGGTGATATTGGTCAATAGGAGTTAGGAAGCATCGAGGTGATCGAGGCTACGACTAAGAAGCTTGAAAAGATCAAGGCCTTCATGAAGGCAGCCAAAGATAGATAGAAGTCGTATGCTGATAAACGACGTAGGCCGATTGAGTTCCAGGTGGGTGACAGGGTTATGTTGAAGGTCTCACCTTGGAAGGGCATCATTCGGTTTAGAAAGCAGGGCAAGTTAAGCCCGAGATACATAGGGCCTTTCTGAATCATTTCTAGAGTAGGAGAGGTGGCCTATAGGTTGGAGTTACCAGATGAGTTAAGTGAAATTCACCCGACATTTCACGTATCTCATCTGAGGAAGTGTTTGGCAGACGAGAATATGATTGTTCCACTAGAGGATATCGAGGTAGATGAATGGCTTAATTATGTGGAGAAACCAGTGGCGATCATTGATCGAAAAGAGAAGAGACTGAGGAATAAAGTGGTTCCTCTTGTGCCTGTACAGTGGAAGCACAGGAAGGGATCCGAGGCTACGTGGGAGACTGAAGAAGAGATGAGATAGTATTACCCATGATTGTTTGAGGAATAACAGGTTTCGGGGATGAAACCTATATAAGGGGGTGGAATTGTAACGCCCGGTTATTTTTAAAGACAAAGAAAGAAAGAATAAAGTGAAGAAAAAAAGGAAAAGAAATAGAACCCAAGTCTAAGGGTTAAAAGTGACGAAAATGACAAAACCTTTGAAAAGTTGGTGAATAAAGGTGATGGCCGCCCACTCTTACACATCACCTTTTTGCTATAAATTCTAGAGAGAGAAAGTGCAGAGTTTTCGGGTTTTGAAGAATAAGAAGAAAGATTCGAATTCAAGTGGGTTTCTAGGTGGTTGTGCTCAATTGCAAATGAGTTTGGAAGAAGCCATACTCAAGAGCTGCAAAGGTGAGTTCTAGAACCCCTCTTTCACTGGTTTTTAACTGATTTTGAGGCTGGAAATGCATGAATGTATGTTTTTATAAATTGGGTTTTTACCTGTATGTATGAATGTGTGTATGTTGTTGTTATGATGTGATGTTGCGCTATGTTCATACTTGATGATGTTATGGTCATGTTTCTAAGGCTTAAAATGTAAAATTTAAGCTTAGAAGATAATAAATGGTGTTTGGGAACTGAGATCTAATGTTTAGGGCTCATATGTCTAAGTTTTAGAATCTGCCCAAGTGTTCAAAAGAAATGCGGATGAGTAATGGAAGTCAATATGGATGAACAGTTAATGCGGATGAGCATTAACCATTAAGTAAGTCAATGCGGATGAGTAATGGAAAGTCAATGCGGATGAGTAATGGAAAGTCAATGCGGATGAACAGTTAATGCGGATGAGCATTAACCACTAAGTAAGTTAATATAGATGAGTAATAGAAAGTCAATGTGGATGAATAGTTTATGCGGATGAGCATTAACCACTGAGTAAGTCAATGCGGATGAGTATTGGATGAAATGCAGATGAACATTGACTAAGTATAGGAAATGCGGATGAGTAAAGTCAATGCGGATGAACAAATGCAGATGAGTAACAGAAATACGGATGAACAAAAACAAATACGGGTGAAGTAAAAGAAATGCGGATGAACACTTAGAAAACTTTCTGACTTTTTGGGGAAAAGTGAAATTTGGGCTTTGATTTGGGAGGTTCCCGGGGGCTATGAAAGTTGACTTTTTGAGGTCATAGATGACGTGATGGGCATTGTATGATGATGTTATGATGTATGCTTGATGCTTGTGCATGATGGTATGTATTATGTATGTTATGTATGCATGATGGTATGTATGGTGTATGTTATGTATGTATGATGCCCTGTATGATGATGTTGACTGTTTATGTTGATGTTCCTTATTATGTATCTTTATTTTCCCATGGCTTTATGTTGAATGTTAATGAATGAAATGAAAGTATTACGTAACATAAAGTGAAAGATAATTAAAAGAGGAACATGATGAATGAATGCATGCATTAATGAACGATGAAAAGTAATGAAGGTCTTTCAAGCCTTGTATGTGGGAACACACCCAATGAAGGGTGTTAGTCCAACGGTGTGTGGGTTAGCTACCCCATAAGGATGCACATCGGGATCTTTCTTTGTGATTGGCCATTTGTATAGAACCTTTGTCGCTTACCCTAGATATTGTTGCCAGGTTGCTGTGAAACATGACGGGAGGTCTATGATAGACCTCGGCCCAGTATTAGCTTTATGCATGATGGCGGGTATAACACATGAAAATGGTACACCTGAACTTACCCTAGGTATTGTGGCCAGGCTGTTGTGCACCATGACGGGGGGGGGGGGGGGGGGGTTATGATAGAACTCGGCCCAGTACCAGCTTATGCATAACGGTAGGGTAAAGTTCATGGTTTTTGATGGAATGAAATGAAGTAATGATGAACGTGTGAATGAAAGTAAGAAAGTATGAATGATAGGAATGAAAGTAATGAAAGTGAATGATAATGACGTACGATGAATGAACGAAGTTAACAAACGAATGATGAAGATAATAATGATATTATCTATTTGTACGTATGATGTGTGTTCACATGCAAAAGTAAAGAACGGTTTTAATGAAAGTAAAGTATATTTTGCTATAAAACTAGAACTCACTCAGCAACACTGACTTATTATGCATTTTCCAATTGGCATGTGAGCATTGCTGAGGATGGCATAGGACATCCACTTGGCATTTGGATGGCATTGTTTTGTTTAATGTTTTGCATTGTAATGCGAACAAATGATATTGTATGATGAATGTTGTATTATTTTGAAAAAGCATTTTTAATGAAACGAAGAGTTATTTCAATGTTCCGCTGCGATGTTTTATGAAAGGTAAATGTAATTATATGTTTTATGAGCAATGATTGGCCAGCTGTAGGCGTCCCGGGAACGGGGCCTTACATGAATGTTATGATGAAGTATTAGAGGAAGAAGATGTGTGTGAATTAGTTGATTCCATGATGATGAATGTTAATGATGATATTCCTATTCCAATGGATTTTGAAGATAGATACAACTATCTTGTCAAGAAGAAGTATAATAGAGTGTTTCTAGATGGATTGATTGTGTCTTAAATTAATGAAGAGTATGAAAAATGAAGGTTTGCAGAGTCATTAGCACCTATTGATCCCAATAAGATTAGTTTGGAGCATGATGAGTGGGCACCTATGAGTGAGAGCTTAAACATTGATGATATTCCTGTGAATGAACTAAACCATCTTGATCTAGAGGACATGAGTATTCATTCTCTAAGGACTTGGATTCAATCCAGGAACTACCCACGAAAGAGGCTGAATAGAGTTCAAGGGGAATCTTTAAGACGATTGGTGTGAAGTTTCCAAGAGACTGAGAAGATGTATAATAAGATGATTATTTTGGATATGAGCAACCCACAATATCTGGAGATCACCAAGAGGACTAGAGTGTTGAAACCTCAAGAGATAAGTTCTATGGAGTTAGTACGAAGGATTCATGAAAATAGGAATGAGCTGATTAAAATGTTTTCTGATTCCATAAAACAAGCTTATAAAGTTGATTTGGATGAGAAACAATTATGGAATAAAGCAAGGTCTGTGGGTGATTTAGTGAGAAATGTGCTTCAAATAGGGCAATCAATTTCAGAGCTGTTAAATGCTATGATTGTGCCTGACAAATCTAAAGAAGTAAATATTGTTTCTTGGAAGTACGATGATGTGTTTGATGAATTTTTTATAAAAAGAGTAAGTGAAATATGTGATGTATATCATTTTTACTCTAGTGTCATAGCACTTCCAGTCCAAGATCTTAAAGAGTTACATAAGTTGCCTCAATCAATCCTTCAAAGGCTTCAAGAGGAGAAAACTTTGTAAAGCTGCTTGACCGAGGTATCTCTAGAATTCCATCTTTCCTCAAAGCCAATGCGATCAGGAAAATAAGATGTACTTTCAAAAGTTGAAGAGAAAAGACAAAGGAGAATCTAGTTCATCAATGGATGTAGATTACTTGGGAGAATTTGGAGATAGATATTTTGAAAAGGTGATGAATCCAGGATTGAAAGTGATAGATGGATTTCAAACGTCCAAACCAATCCTGTGATGGTTCTATGATTCTAATACATTTCACCCTAAGCTTGTGAGAAATGCGGATGATTGGGACAAAGACATGATAAGTCTATTTGGAGTGTCTGAGCTGAAACTCCTTCATCCAAGCTATATTTCATTTTTGTCTAATCAAAAGTTTGAGAAAATTACTTCTGAAGATGCAGAAAATGATAGGAAATACTTCATGACAATTATAAAGGTGATGAATGCATCCATGGAGCGAATTTCTTTAAAGAAAGCTCTGGCTTATGCTAACTTGTCAAGAAGGACATTCAAAACATAGAATTCATAAGAATATCGAGCAAAGGTGTTTTGGAAGTACATGTGAAAGATCAACCAAGTCCAACTAGTTTTATGCTCATGTTGACATAGCTAGTCTATTGAATAAAACTCTCCTTGTAATGGATGCTATGAAAATCAAGACAAATGAATCAAAGCCCGAGCAAGGGATATTACCAGGGATATTTAAGTCTGCAACAAAGAAAGCAGTGAGAGAACTAGAGCTGGACAAGGACGAGCCCATGTTCAAGATCAAAGAAGAGCCAGAAGACTATTTTGACTGATGAAAATATCCTAATCTTAGGGGGAGTATTGTTGGAGCCCTTGAAGATTAGTATTTAGTCTTTAGATTTTGTTTTTGTCATAATGTAAGGACTTATTTGTAAATACATGTTCCTTAGTTTCTTTGATTAGTTAAATAGGATTATATGTACTTTTGTGTAGGAAGACTTTCACAGATTACTTAGAACTCTCTCATTTGTACATTGTAATCCTTCGCAACTATTAATAAAACTTTTATGAATTTAGTTATATTTTCATATTTTGGTTACTTTGTTCATATTATTTTCAATTACATCATATCATTAACACAGATCGATCCCTTTGAACCTATTAGTGATTATATGCCTTATGCGATTATTCTTACACCTTGGTTTCAATCAATGTACACACGATTCTCAAATCATATTCTAAGACATTATGTGCCTAAATCAAATGGTTTTTAAATTTCGAGTTTTAAATTGTTATTCATGGATTTCAAATCCTGTCAAAGTCTGTTTCCCATAACTAGAAACATACAATGCGGGAAGAGTTGGATGTCTGTATCACGAGGTGTTTTGTCTAGGCATGTTTTTCATATAAATCAAAATCCAACAATGGATCTGTTTACCTTACCTGGGAACCCTTGAGGTGAGTGTCGGCTTATAGGTACGCATGTCTTCAATAAGGTTGTGGTTGACCTAATATTTTGATTCGTCAACGTATTCGCTTTGGTATGTGAACCGAACGTTTACACTCAGAACATCTCATTGTTTCTTGACTCATCTTTTATCATTGATCGTGTTGTCTGGAATTCTAAAACTCGTTATTTTATTCTCATAAGCTTTCTTAATAATCTTTCAGAATGTCTTTCCATAAAAAATGTACCCATTTTGGAAAACCATCACAATTAATCCTATTATCCTGAATTACATCTATAATCTTAATGAGCATAATTTTTCTATCGACCTAACACCAATGCAAATTGGAAGATTTGATGTCATAGTAGGCATTAATTCGTTACCATACTGAAGTTGTCTCTTTGGATGAACATTAAATTTATGATAATATTCATTTCTTTGCAAAATCTGTGGAAATCAAGTAACTCAATCGTAATAGAATTGCTATTGTCAAAATTCATTGTGAGCTTAAACTTGACCCAAATTTTACTTGGGAATGTGAGAAGTAAATGAAATCCAAATACCCTAATTTATTCGCATCAACATTCCTATGATTAAATTTCATGACGAAAGTTTCTAAAGTAGAGGATATTGTTACATCCGGCTCATTTTCAAACTACAAACCCAAACACGAACCCGTGTGAGTCAATATTGTAATTCAAATTAATTATTTAGTCATTTAATTTGTTTTTGTGTTCAAAAAACAATAAATGTGTCACTTAGTGAATTGAACTTAAACTCTATAGTTTATAAAATAAATTTTAAAAGGTTATTAACATTTATAAGATTTTAAATATTCAATAAAAATAAATAACCAAATTACAAAGTTTTTATGAGTTTATAAAGTCTATATTGATTGTATAAAAAATAAGATGATTAAATTAAAATTAGGTTTTAATATATTTAGAGTTTAAATTGTAAATATTCTATTAATTATTTATTTTATCAAAGTTTATATTTATTTCAAATTACAATCATAACCCCCTTTTAAAAGACTTATAACTCACCATTAACACGATTCATAACCTCCTCCTAACTTCATTTATAAAAGCAAACTTTATGCCTCAATTTTCATTTGTTCATTCTCCAAAAATGTCACTCACATATCTTTCTTCCATCCATTAGTTTTGATCAATTTCAAAAATATTCTATTACAAGTAATTTAAAAAAATTTCTAATGCTAAGATAATCTTATATTGCTTTTATATTATGCATTTCTATATTGTTTCAATCATCCTTACATCCAATTATACTCATGACTTTATGTTCTTATTTTTATTCTTTCTTCTACTAAATCTCTTTTAATTTTAATCCTTATCATTTGATCATTAATCTTCTAACATTCACTAACCTTATAACAATCACTAACATGTCTAAATCAATCTAACAACACACAAACGTAAACAAAGACTCTTGCTTGCGTATGGACGGCTTTGTCGTCTCATTCGGTTATTCCACAAGATTATTCTCTAAATAATAGCTATGCCAAAGTCTTGGAATATTTTTTATAACTCAAAGGAAGTCTAACATACCATATATCGACAAAATAAATTTGTTTTAACCCGTTTTACGCTTTAACAATTTTAAAAGTGCACATAAGTGCTTTACTATAATTTTGTAAAAATATAACCTGACTTCAACTAACCATAACTTCTTCATAAAAAATTAAATTTGAGTAAACTCAGGCTCCAATAATAATTTCATTGAATTACCTTTTTAATGATAGTTTATACATATTCAAGCTCTATCAGACGAGTCAATAGTAGCCTACTATGATAAGTGCGCATTTCAGCACCTTCTATCTTATGATATTGTTTTGACCAATTTACAGGTATTTTCATAAAACTGTTTCTAAAAAAAGTTTTTCGGGATACTCTAAACTATTCAACTTTAAATTTTTATAATTTTATGAAACTGCTTGCTATTTTTTAAATCTATTCAAACACGTACGAAACATTCTGTCAAGAATCTAAAACTTGTGCAATAATCATTTTTCAATCTACCTTTCGATTTTTGGTATTCTCTAAACGTCTTAACTTCTTATAATGAATTTCAAACTCAAGATATTGTTTTTATCCTTTAAGACATCACCTTACACTTTTGAACATCCAAGTTTTTTATGAACCCTACAACCATCGTTATACAATGTGAGTATTTATTGCTCATTTTTATGTTTTATAGTTTAGGGAAATCATGTGATATGATATTCAATCATGATACTTATTCTTAGTCTATTTCATTCTAAATTCAATTCAATATATGCTATGTTATTACTTGTAATTATGTATTCATAGTTAGATAAACTTAATGATAACACAATCATTAATTCATGTAACCAGAGTAACAATGATAGATCTATTGGTTTGACTAACCCACCCTATTTGTTTAGTCGCATGGTGATCAGAACCAGAATCATTCATTCTATAATGTTTACGGACCGAGTCAATTCAGTCATTAGGTTTGATTGTGTTGGTTTATCTTTTATGTTATACTATTGCATTATAAGTCTCGTATTATCATGTGAATTGAATTGTTTTCAATCATTTAATCAATCTATATATATACTCAAACCTGTGTTTACTCAACGGATTATTTATTACCTGACTCATTACTTTCTCACATTATTTCAGAAATGAAGATTTGTGGACTTCTTAATGCACACTTAGGATTTGGACTTAGTCAAAACTAAAAAAAATCATTATCTTATTAATTGATTTGAATGTATTGATTGATTATTATTATTCGATTAAAATGACATTTAATATTATGTCAATGTATTTTCTATCATGTGTTATGAGCAATCGAATCATATTCGTTGTCCCAATAATTCCGTCGTCGGTCGGGGTGTGATAGTATTTCCTAATTGTGAACTAGTGTATAACTCTTCTACACTACTTGTTTTTGATTGGTTTGTTTATAATACAAAGTCACTAGGGTAACCCTTTACCCAAAAAAGCAAATCTTTTTTATAAATGTAATTATGAAGGAAGCTAATTTTGATAAAATAAGATACTTTTCTAAGACATTAAACTTTTTAAAAATTTGAAATATTTAAAATCTGTGTTCTAAAAAATAAAATTTTAATAATTAAAATAAATAAAATTGAGATTATAATAAGAAAACTTTTAAAATTATACTTTTGAAACGGTTTATATTGGAACAAGGTGTTTAATTATTTATTTAAAAAAATAAAAAAAAGTTAAATAAAGATGATATCATTAGTATATTAATTTAGTCTTTACTCATATGTAATTTTAAGTATATTGTATTTTAAAATATCATTTTATAATTTATAAACTTTCGCTACTAACTATTTAATATTTTTATTATTCAACCTATGTAATATATGTATCCTAATCTAGTATAATATGTACATAAAAATATGGAGTTAAATGTGTTTTACGTCCCTGAGGTTTCATAGAAATTGCTATTTGAATCCAAAAGTTTAAAGTGTTGCCATTTGCATCCAAAAGTTTTACTAAAATTGCCATTTGAATTCATTTGGCTACTCATAACTAACATGGTTAACTTTTTCTGTTAAGTTTCCAATATGAGAGTTATTTTAATTAAAAAATTTACAAAAAAAAACCAACTCACGTGAGGGTTTTTTATATGTTTAGCCTTTTTTTATAATTGTAATTATGATTTGACTCTACAATTGTATTTTATTATTTTATTTTGTTAATGTATTTTGGTTTAGTAATCATGTCACTTTTGCCCGTTTCATTAATTAAACATAGATTTCTTAACTTTAAAGCTTAACTATGATTACGATATTTGATGTTTAATGATTATTAATTATAGGCAGTTAATGTTATTCTATAAATTATTTTTATAGTTTTATAATAATTTGTCTTTTATAGTTATAATTCAAACAGTTTATATTATATGGCTTGTTATATATATATATATAATATATATATATATATATATATATATATATATATATATATATATTATATATATATATATATATATATATATATATATATATATATATATATATATATATATATTGTTTTGTATGTTTTATAAAGTTAGAAATGAATCATTTTTAGTTAGCTATACTTGTATTTTATTTTATATATGATGTCTAAAATATAGTTATAACTAACTAAAAATGATTCATTTCTAACTTTATAAAACATACAAAATAAATATATATAAATAGACAAACAAGTCTTATAATATAAATTATTTGAATTCTAACCATAAATTACAAATTATCTTAAAAGTATAAAAATTATTTATAGAATAACATTAACTGTCCATGAATAATAATCATACAACATCAATCATTATAATCATAATTAAGCTTTAAACTAAATTAATCTATGTTTAACTAAAGAAACGGACAAAAGTGATATGATTACTAAACCAAAATACATTAACAAGACAAAATAATAAAATATAATTATAGAGTCAAATCACAACTACAACTATCAAAAGAACCTAAACATATAAAAACCCTCACATGAGTTGGTTTTTTATTTTATAATTTTTTAATAAAAATTACTCTTATGTTGGAAATTTAACGGAAAAAATTAACCGTGTTAGTTACGAGTATCCAAATGGATTCAAATGAGAATTTTAGTGAAACCTTTGGATGCAAATGACAACACATTAAACTTTTCGATTCAAATGACAATTTTTTATGAAACCTCAGGGACGTAAAACTTATTTAACTCTAAAAATATGATATAAAATTAATTTTTATATAAGGTTAAAGTTTAATTAAAATTACATATATCGAAAAAGTGTTCCACAAATGGGGACTGTTGAGTGTTGAGTAGAATAAACATTTCAACAAAAACAACAATAATACACACTTTATAGGCCTGGGTTGTTGACATTTCAAAAATAAATATCGATCAACAATTACTAAAGCACATGGAGTCTCTTCATTCCGTGCAATAAAGATATTGGCCACAGAGTTAAGAAAACTGCAATGGGCATGATTTGTTGGAAATATCATAACTTCAAACCGATCAACAATATGATGTTTTTAAATATGGGTAATTCTTTCTAACTTTTATATATCTTCTTTATCATTTTCTCATATTATTTTATCTGAAAGTCAGCTTAACGTGAACGACCGAACATCACACATAAAATGATGTGTTATTTCTTACAATGGTATGATTAACTTATTAACCTTTGTACATGTCAAATAGTCATTCCAAAAGCCATAACATTCTATAAATATGCATTAGTGGATCATGACTCTACATCTTAAACACCATTAGTTTACCAAAGAAAATAGATCGAGTTATGGGGTCAATCAAACTTCAATTTGCAATTATTTGTTTAATTCCTCTCATGTTTCAAACCACTCATGCACAAAACTCCCAACAAGATTACTTAGATGCTCACAATGAGGCACGTGCCCAAGTGGGTGTTGGAAACATGATATGGAACGAGACTGTGACCGCCTATGCTCAGAGCTATGCTGACAAGAGCATAAGCGACTGCAATCTTGTCCATTCTGGTGGACCTTATGGTGAGAATCTTGCTGAGGGTAGTGGTGATTTCACAGGAACCGTTGCTGTGAAGATGTGGGTAGATGAACAAACATCTTATGAACATACTACCAATACATGTGCTGGTGGAAGCATTTGCGGGCACTATACTCAAGTTGTGTGCCGTAACTCCAATCAGCTTGGGTGTGCTAGGGTTCAGTGCACCAATAACGACTCGTGGTTTGTAATTTGCAATTATTATCCTCCAGGAAACTACGTTGGCGAGTTCCCATACTAGTGTACTATTTCATATATGTTGGTTGATATATAATATATGAATAAACATGCATTATCATATGCAATAATAAATGAACAAGCTAGGTTAAAGTCTTAATTACCTATCACGTAAAAAATCTTATATACATGTTGCTAATGTGTGATTTTTTGGTTAAATTTACTACAATACAGACGTATAGCATACCAATATCACAATAATCATCACATGAAACTCCAAATTAATTTATGGTATATATATATTATGTATAAACGAATGACAATCTGGATTCTTGGCCAATGCACAATACCTTTAATCGAAATCATGCCTAAATAGTCTTTTATTATGTGAATAATTTCAAAAATTATTGTGTCTAATTTCTTTACGTGAATAATTTATAAAATAACATTAACTATCCATATATATTTCTAGTTTCTTTAAAATGACAATCTGGATTCTAATTGGTCAATGGTTACGTGCATTTATTATGTGAAAGAAGACTTAAAAGTTGGCAATTGAAGACGTTACTTTTGACTAATTTGTATTGTTACATTATGTAAAATGATATAGGTATTTCTTATGTCACTGTCAACTATTCTGTTCTTTTTTTTTCATCTGACTAACTTCACAACAGTTTTTTCTTCTTTAGTTTTTTCCGTTTCACGTGTTGTTGTCCCATACTTCAGTTGTTTCCCATTTTTGTCAATTTAATATTTTGTAAAAATTGTATTTATATTTTTAATTTATATAACTAATGAAATTCAATAAAAAAACCTTCATTAATTAAAACAAAAATATATCATTAAAAATAATTCAACATCTTAAAAAATAAAAATACTAATGGTTTGTGTGGTTCGACTGATACAAATGATCCAAATACATTTTTTTAAACTACCAACGAATAATTTTAGTTGGTCACCCGGGTAAACTCAACGGCGAAAGGCCACCCAAATACTAATCGCCTCGTTGCACATACCTTAAATAATAAATATAATATTTTCAAAAGATGAACATTGATAAAAGTAATAATAATTTTTTTGGAACACAATTGAAATTCATTTTTAATAACGACGGTTCATTGCACTTCCTTTACCGATAAAATAACCACTGAAGTCAAAAACTCAAAATTACGCTTCTACGTATTTGAATCTTCATCTTCCGAAGTTGACTAGTCGTAAATATTAAATCTAAATGATCTACTCTATTTTGGAGTAAAGTAAAGAGTGATTTTGAGTAAAATATAGTAATTTGGAGCAGAGATGATGTATAAAAAAGTTTAGTTTGAGTTGTAATTTATAGTGTTAAAATATATATATATATATATATATATATATATATATATATAATATATATATATATATATATATATATATTAATCCCATACAGTCACCCCAACATTCGAAATCTGAAGTGGTTAATCAATGAAGCCCAATGAATTCTCAGCGGGTCAGCGAGTTTGCGGAATGGGGGTACGGTGTTATGAACCGGCCCCGGTGTTCCAATATGTTTTGCGAAAAGTTTTTGTGACTGAAATTATTTTATGATATTACGTTACCAACAAAAAAATCATCAATATTTAGTGAATGTTTTTACGATGAAACCTTTTCTGAACGTTTTGCAACTGATATACATACTCTTTACGATAGATAGTTTTGCACCTTTATGCGACCGAACAATGTGTAGTTACTTTACGATCATATGGCGTTAATGTAAATTGTATAACTTAATTACAAATATCCTTTACGAATTGTTATCGGACAATCCTCAATGAGAGGACTAGTCTAGACAACCAACATGTCATCATTATAGAGTGTCTTTCAGTGGTTTTATAAAGGCTCTCTTCTAAGATTTTTAGCCTAAATATATCAGTTACCTTGACACTCGTTGTCCCTATAGAGTGATCTATACCGACAATTGTTATCCTAATGACTGTTTAGATTTATTACGGCGACTCTATGCTTATGATACCTATAATGACAACATAACATTAGTATAGGTCAAATACACTTATTACAACGAAATGATATTATTACAGGATGACATTTTATCATCGCTATAGGCTCTCTTCTTTATTGTTTAAGACAATTTGCAGCATTACCACCTCGACCTCCATTGATTATTTGATTATATCAAAGATATAAAATGGAAACAAGCCAAACAAATGTGGTTTTAGAAAAAAGAGTAAATTATTGTTTTGGGTCATGTGGTTCGATTATTTTAACTTTTTTTGGCACAAAAAGTAATATTCTTAGTGGGTGTTTGGGATTGCTTCTTGAAAACTTATTTTAACTTTTAAAAAGAAGATAAGTTGAAAGAAGGTGAAATTGTGTTTGGATGGAGATGAAGATGTGAGAAGGTGAAGGAGTTTTTAAGAAGTTATAAATTCTAACTTCTCAAAACTTCTTTTGAGAAATCAAAAGGAGGTATAAATAAACAATCCCAAACATGGCCTAACATATCGGATCCTTATTTTGCATTTATAATAGTTTTGACTTCTAACTATTAACTCTGTTCGTTAAGTGCTAAACTGTTTGTTCTTTCTTATTGTGTCGACTGTTTTAAAAGTTAGAAAGTTATTTAACATTATGTAATCATCTAAACTAATAAAATCCAACCCTATTTAATAAGTTTTCTATTGTATATTTAAAAAACATTAGCATTATCTTTTTATTTTTTTAATAATTTTTTTGTACTGTTTCGCTACTTTTTTATTGTTTTAAAAGAATACTTATTTTAAATATACAAATAAATTTGAATTTTTTAAAGAACGAATTTAAAAACTATGGTTTAAAAAAACATAGAGACTGATGTGAATTTGATTCGAGAACATGGTTCTCGCTTGCTACTATTCAGTTGGTTAATATCTTGACCAAAGGCTTGTTCTTTAACACTCCACAGTCCAAACTTCATGTCTCTGCCACACATTCAATTTGAGGTGAAACGTTATAGCCACTTGTACAATTGACTTTTATGGATGACTTCTTTTTTCAATTAGGATTTCTTAGCTTGTTTGAGCGTTAGTTAGATACTGTTTCATGATCCCACCTAT
The DNA here is from genome assembly GCA_025506515.1 of Flaveria trinervia. Lineage (NCBI taxonomy): Eukaryota > Viridiplantae > Streptophyta > Magnoliopsida > Asterales > Asteraceae > Flaveria > Flaveria trinervia. Next base: position 61,362,926 of record CM046456.1, on the reverse strand, counting down.
GCTACATTTCGTTGTTGGGTTGTTGTGTATATTTTTACTTGCTTCATCTCATTAGAGTGCCCGAAGCGATCCAAACAAAAACCCTTGAGAGAACACTGAATACTCACATGAAGAAAAAGAAGAGAGAAGCAATAAATGCTTTCCATATAAATGCTATAATTATGTCCATATGTGTTATGTGTTGATAATGGCAAAGAAATAGAATATGCCACCATGTATCAAAAAAATAATAATAATTGCGAGTTTAATATATAATACATTCACTCAATCAAATCTATCGTTTGTGGTTTGTTGGAATTTTAGCAATATTGGGTTATATATAAATATACATATTTATATTATATAATTGGATCGATTGTTCAAATTGCTACGTAAATCCGATTCTGTTTGACCATTTGTTGAATTTTGTGAATTATTAAAATGGTTTGTGATAATGGATCGGAATTACATTGTTAGTGGTATATTGGTTGAAGCAAAGTTTTATTTACATCATTTTCACAATTCAAGTTTGAAAACACATAAATTGATTTTTTAGTGGAGTAAATTGAATCAAACAATGATTGATTCTTCAGTGGGTTATAAACAATAATAAATTGATTCAATTCAGTAACTTCCGATTGACTTTGGTTGATTGGTGATTATTAAAATAACTTTGTGGGTTATGGATCGGAAGTCATTGATTGGTTGAAGTTTGATAAAATAAAGTTTTGAATTATTAATTCAAGATTCGATTGAAAGTATATAATCAGAATATGAAAATGATTTCAAATGTGGGTTATAATTGATTTAAATTTAGAATTTAGATTGCTTTACTATCAGCTTGTTGAAACAAATATTCAACTTAGATTGAATATTTTTAACAGTGAGTTAAACTTCAAATCTGAATGATTTCAATCAATTCAATTCAAATGGCTACGGGGGAATCGATTAAGGATACGTCTAGCAAGTTCTCAAAACTTGAAAATTTTGAGGGGCAAGACTTTAGAAGATGGAAGAAAAAAATGTATTTTCTTTTAACAACTTTGAAAGTTGTGTATGTCTTGACCACTCCAATGCCTGAGGTAACTAAAGAGGAAACTCTTGATCAACAGAGAAGACGATTGAAGTGGGAAAATGATGACTACATATGTCGTGGGCATATTTTAAATGGGATGTGTGATGCACACTTTGATGTATATCAAAATGTTGAGTCTGCCAAGGATTTGTGGGATTCTTTGGAGACCAAATATATGACAGAAGATGCATCTAGTAAAAAGTTTCTTGTAAGTAACTTCAATTCGTACAAGATGACTGATAATAGGCCAATTATGGATCAATTTAATGAGTTGAAACATATTCTTGGCCAATTTGAACAACATAAAATGCACATGGATGAGTCAATTGCAGTCTCTAGCATCATTAACAAATTGCCCCCACTATGGAAGGACTTTAAGCATACCTTGAAACATCAAAAGGAAGAGTTAAGTTTGGTTCAATTGGGTAGCCATATTAAGATTGAAGAATCTCTTAGGATTCAAGAATCTGGGAAATTGAAAGGAAAATTTGAAACGGGTCAAAACTCTGTTAACTTGGTTGAAAAAGATGGTAAGTTCAAGAAAGGAAATCAATTCAATGAAAAGAAAAAGAAGGCAAAAGGTGGCTATCAAAAACCAAATAAGAAGCTTAGTGAAGGATGTTGGAGATGTGGTAAGATGGGTCATAAGAAGAAGGATTGTCGCGTGAAGCTACCGGGTGGAAACAAGGGTTCAAGTGGAGCCGGTCCAAGTGGATCAACGGATCCACTACCTCAACAAGGTAAGTTGTCTAATTCATCTTTAGATTCAATGAATTTTATTGAACGTGAATCTAACAATCCAATTCAAACACACCAAAATGTGAATTTATTACAAACTAAACTTTGTAAAAAAATGGGTTTGAAAGTAATAAAAGTAAAGTAACTTTTGAGGCCCAAGCAAATTCGACTCAAGTGCCTACGACTCTAATTGAGTTAAAGGTTGTTGGGCTTAAGTCCATTATTGATAGCATTAAGGCTATTGCAAATTCAAACAATCCAATTCAACTTAAGCAAATTCGACTCAAGCAAATGGGTGTGAATTTTATTGAACGTGAATCTAACAATCCAATTCAAACACACCAAAATGTGAATTTATTACAAACTAAACTTTGTAAAAAAATGGGTTTGAAAGTAATAAAAGTAAAGTAACTTTTGAGGCCCAAGCAAATTCGACTCAAGTGCCTACGACTCTAATTGAGTTAAAGGTTGTTGGGCTTAAGTCCATTATTGATAGCATTAAGGCTATTGCAAATTCAAACAATCCAATTCAACTTAAGCAAATTCGACTCAAGCAAATGGGTGTGAATTTTATTGAACGTGAATCTAACAATTCAATTCAAACACACCAAAATGTGAATTTATTACAAACTAAACTTTGTAAAAAAATGGGTTTGAAAGTAATAAAAGTAAAGTAACTTTTGAGGCCCAAGCAAATTCGACTCAAGTGCCTACGACTCTAATTGAGTTAAAGGTTGTTGGGCTTAAGTCCATTATTGATAGCATTAAGGCTATTGCTGAATCGTTGACAATGACTGTTAATAATTCAAAAAGGTGTTCAAATATTAAATTGCGTAAAGTTGAACGCATTTCACTAATTGCTGAATCATTCTACGTACAGGATGATTTGACAGCTTGGTGGGTAGACTCGGGTGCTACTAGTCATGTTTGCAAGGATTCAAAATGGTTCGTGAAACTGGAATTAATTGAAGATGGATCCGTGCTAAGGATGGGGAATGTATCAACCGGGCCTATCAAAGGGATTGGAAAAGTTAAACTTCTATTTACTTCTGGGAAACAATTAATGTTAGATAATGTATTGTATGTATCGGGGATTCAAAAGAATCTTATATCCAGAATTATGTTAAATAGTCATGGATTTAGACAAGTAATAGAGTCGGATAAATTTGTGTTGTCAAAACATGGTGTGTTTGTTGGATTTGGATATCTATCTAGTGGTATGTTTAAACTTAATATTCACATACCATTTGATAATGAATCTATTTACATGACATCTTCATACAATAATAAAGTAGATTTTATATCTAACTTGTGGCATGCTAGATTAGGATATTTTAACTATTCTAGAATGCAAGACATGGCAAAAATGAGTCTAATACCTGGATTTGATATGACCAATAATAAATGTCATACTTGTCAGTTAACAAAAATAACAAGAAAACCTTTTAAAGATGTAAAAAGGACTCTAGGGTATTGGATCTTATTCATTCTGATTTATGTGATTTTCATAGCACACCATCACTAGGAAATAATAAATATGTAATCACATTTATCGATGATGCAACTAGATATTGTTATGTTTACTTATTACATGCAAAGAACGAGGCTCTTGATAAATTTAAAATTTATAAACAAGAGGTTGAATTGTTTCATAATGATCTAATTAAGACCCTTAGAACAGATCGAGGAGGAGAGTATTATGATCCAGTATATTTTCAGTCCACTGGAATAATACATCAGACCACAGCACCATATAAACCTCAACAGAATGGTATAGCAGAAAGAAAGAATAGAACTTTAAAAGAAATGGTCAATTCTTTATTATCTTATTCTGGTTTGAGTGATGGGTTTTGGGGAGATGCTATGTTGACTACATGTTATTTATTAAATAGAACTCCCAATAAGAAAAGCCAAATAACTCCGTATGAGTTATGGAAGAAAAGATCTCTGAATCTGCATTATCTTCGAGTTTGGGGATGTAGGGCAATTGTACACCTTACTGATCCTAAAAGGAAGAATCTAGGTGAGAAAGGCATAGATTGCATCTTTATTGGATATGCTAATAACTCAAAAGCATATAGGTTCTATGTAATAGAACCAAACAATTCAGTGTTTATTAATAATGTGATTGAATCTAGAGATGCTATCTTTGATGAGGAAAGATTTACATCAATACCTAGACCTTCTGATGTGGGTCAACACTCACGAAGCAGGATCAGTGATTCTATTGAAAGTATAGTTCTTCTTCCTGAGCCTAGAAGAAGTGCTAGAACTAGAAATACAAAATCATTTGGAGATGACTTTCAACTATATTTAGTAGAAGGTTCTAGAGATAAAATTAGACATCTATATCAATATTGTTTCATAGTAGAGGAAGATCCAAAGACTTTTGGTGAAGCTATGGCTTCAAGAGATGCTAATTTTTGGAAGGAAGCTGTACAAGATGAGATTGATTCCATCATGCACAATAAAACTTGGAAACTTATTGATTTGCCTCAAGGGTGTAAACCTTGGGGTGTAAATGGATTTTCAAGAAGAAGGTAAAGGTAGATGGGAATATAGATAAGTATAAAGCCCGTTTGTTCACACAAGGCTTTAGACAAAAAGAAGGAATAGACTTCTTTGACACTTATGCTCCAGTTGCAAGAATATCTACTATAAGATTATTGTTAGCTCTAGCGGCTATACATAATCTTATAATACATCAAATGGATGTTAAAACTGCTTTCTTAAATGGTGAATTAGATGAAGAAATATATATGAAACAACCTGAAGGTTTTGTTATGACTGGACAAGAGCATAAAGTCTGTAAGCTGATCAAGTCTTTTTATGGATTAAAACAAGCTCCTAAACAATGGCATCAAAAGTTTGATGAGGTTGTCCTATCGGATGGTTTTATCCTAAACCAAGTTGATAAGTGTGTTTACAGTAAATTTGATTCTTCTAGAAGTGGAGTCATAATTTGTTTGTATGTTGATGACATGTTGATCTTTGGTACAAAACAAGAACAAGTTGATAAAACTAAGGAATTTTATCATCAAGATTTTCCATGAAAGATATGGAGGAGGCGGAAGTAATTCTTGGAATAAGAATAACCCGAAGTAGCAATGGAATTACTATCTCTCAATCACATTACATTGAGAAGATATTAAATAAATTCAATTGCTTGAATTCTTCACCTGTTGGTACACCTATGGATCCTACTATTAAACTTATGCCAAATCAAGGAAATCCTATTTCTCAATTGGATTATGCCAAGGCAATAGGAAGTTTGATGTATGCTATGGTTAGTACAAGACCTGATATAGCATATGCAGTGGGAAGATTGAGCAGGTATACAAGTAATCCAAGCTCACATCACTAGCAAGCAGTGAATAGACTGTTTAAGTACCTAAAGGGAACCATGAACTATGGTTTATGTTATTCAGGATCACCTTCTATTATGCAAGGGTTTTCAGATGCAAGTTGAATAACAAACTTAGAAGATCATTCATCTACTAATGGATGGGTATTTCTACTAGGTGGAGGTGCAATTTCTTGGGCTTCTAAAAAGCAAACTTGCATTACAAACTCGACAATGGAGTCTGAGTTTGTAGCATTAGCTTTAGCCAAAAAAGAAGCTAAATGGTTAAGGAATTTATTGTATGAAATTCCATTATGGCCTAAGCCTATATCACCTATTTCAATAAGGTGTGATAGTGCGGCTACACTAGCTAAGGCATACAGTCAAGTGTATAATGGAAAGTCTAGACACTTAGGTGTAAGACATAGTATGGTTAGGGAATTAATCATGAATGGAATAATATCTGTTGAGTTTATAAAATCTCAACACAACATGACTGATCATTTACCCAAAGGGTTAGGCAGAGATCTCGTAAATAAATCAGCCATAGGGATGGGTCTGAAGTCTATTTTATAGTATTTTATGTTAAGATACCCAATTCTCATTTAATACAACGTTAAATGCTGAATTCAATGTGGAAGGCTTGTCATGAGATATTGGAACACAACATAGCATCCCAAGGTATGTGTTCAGACTACAAGATAAAGAAGGTTGAAACATAATTTCTTAATAGTTCTTTGGTAAATTGCATTTGCAGGTGCAAGATGAGAACTACCTATAAGAGTATGAAGTTTAGCTGCTTCAAGAAGCTTGGACTTAGCTTTGATATACTCTTTGAAGGATGGAACATATGCTAGTAAAATATTATGTCAAGTTAGAACTATAGAATTGTGAATTTATGTGTGTATTACCTTCAAGTATTCAGATGAATAGAACAGGTTCAATCATTGTGACACCTTAATATTCGAATATTTGGATCGTGTAATAAACTAATGTGAAATTCAATTCGTAGGATATTTCATTTATGCATAAGTTTGATTATGGTGAAGTTTGCTTGTGTTGATCATGAATATTACTAAAATGGGGGAGGAATGTTGGAATTTTAGCAATATTGGGTTATATATATAAATATACATATTTATATATATAAATTTAAATTAAACATATAGTTAAAGTTTAGGCTAATTATAAAACATGGAATAAACTCAAGGGATATAAAGTGAATATGTATATTTAATAAAACTTTGATCGACAGTTTATGAATTTCCTGAGAATTCAGTTTGTTGATACACAATCTACAGAGAAAACTAAGAGTACTCTCAAGGCATAAAACTTTATCAATTCAATTCAGGTTCTTGTTTCTACTTCTTGATCTTATCCGATTAAATCAATTGTAAGTGCACAAATGGTTTAATCTGAAAGAGTAATCGATTTCAAGAACATCCTAGTAATTTAATTTCAATTCCAAGTTATTATCAAATTAGGGTTTGATGAATTTGATGTTAATTTTCCCTTCATAATTCCCATATGGTTGATGTTCTAAGTTGATACATTCCAAAAGCCATGAAAGCTTACATATGAAAACAACAAACTTGAGTTACGTAAAAGTATCTTTGGACTGTTGGCCCTAACTTTAAGAGACCTCCATACTTGAGTTGCTCATATATTGTGAGATATAAAGTCTAAGTGTTTTTAGAGTTTTCTTATGTTTTGTATAATTGTAAAAGTTCAAGGGGTAGTTGTATGCTAGTAGTAGTTGAAGGGGCATTAGTTGTTAATTGTTTAGTGAGTTTGTTAATGTTAGTTAACAACTTTACAAAGAGGAAAAGATGTAGTAGGAAGATTATCACCTTTCAATTAATCATTTTTTGTAATCATTTTCATTGATATTCAGTTGCAATACAAGATCGTAGTTTGTGTTCTTGCTTTCTTGATTCTTCTTGAGGGTTATTCATAACAAGTGGTATCAGAGCCACGGTTAGGACTCGATTTCGTAGGAAGAAGAAGAGAATAAATCAGTCCAAGAACACGATGGTATCCACCAAGTTCGAATTGAAAAATTTGATTGTAAAAATGATTTTGAGTTATGGCGATTGAAGATGAAGGCACTATTAGTGCATCAAGGCGTGGTAGATGCGCTATTGGGTGAACAAAAGATGTTGTTTATGCTAACAGTGAAAGAGAAGAAAGATATTATTGAGAAAGCACAGAACACAATCATATTGTCACTTAGAGATCGAGTTCTTTGAGAGGTGTCGGAAGATCCTTCAGGGCAGGGATCGCGTCTAAGCTGGAAGGATTGTATATAACCAAGTCTCTTGCAAACCATCTATACCTAAAGAAGAGGTTATATACCTTTCAAATCATGTTTGGGAAGACACTTGAAGATCATACAGATGACTTCAATAAGTTGGTGATTGATTTGGAAAACATAGATATCAGTCTTGATGAAGAAGATCAAGCGTTTATCTTCCTAACCTTATTACCTCTGTCTTATGGGCACTTTGTTGACACCCTAATGTATTGAAGGGAGACTCTATCAGTGGAAGAGGTGCTTGTAGCCTTGACTTTAAGAGAACTCAAGAAGAGGTCTAACTTGAAAAAAGAATGTGGAGAAGGCTTATTCGTAAGAGGTAGGACTAAACAAAGATCTTTAAGACCCTTATCAAAGTCAAAGGGTCATACAAGATCCAAATCAAGTTTCAAGCGGAGGTTTTTTGTATGTAATTCAAAGAAGCACCTAAAAAAGTATTGTTCGGAGGCAAAAAGAAAGAAGGGAGAGTCAAGTGGAACCAAGAACTTTGACAAGTATACTTAACCGGAAGAACAATCCAATGGGTATGATAGTGTGATGTACTTGTAGCTACAAATGATGATGGTGTCAAGAGAGAATGGATAACGAAATCTGGTTGCTCATTCCATATGTCACCAGTGAAAGAATTCTTCAAAGACTTTAAGAGACAAGATCCTAGTTCAGTCAAATTGGGGGATGCCATGCCTTGTATGATCTTAGGGAGTGGTATCATTGTTCTTAAATTAGAAAATGGTACTAAAATAGATCTTAAAGATGTAAGGTTCATTGAGTTAAAAACGAGTCTTATCTCTTTGGGAAGTTTTGAAAAGAATGGTCATCATGCTAACTTGAAGAATGGGAAGGCTAAGGTTGTCAAAGGGTCAATTGTACTGTTGTTAGGAACGAGGAGGGGCAATAATCTCTATTATTTGGATGGGCAAGCCTGTAGTGAGATGCAAAGTTAATCTAGTTTGGTGACTGAGGGGAAAATTAGTCCTGCCATCTTGTGGCATCAAAGAATGGGTAATATAAGTCATCAAGGATTAACTGAGTTGAAAAAGAAGGGGGTGTTCGGTGAACTGGCCTCATGTGACCTAGGGATTTTTGAAGTTTATGTTATGGGCAAGACACACCAAGTTAAGTTCAATAGAAGTGAACATAATACCAAAGGTCTATTGGACTATATTCATGTTGATTTGTAGGGACCTGCAAGAACATAATCTTTGGGGGAAGCTTTATATTTTTTGTCCTTGGTTGATGATCACTCAAGGAGGGTATGGGTGTATCCTTTGAAAAGAAAGTATGAAGCATTTGGAAAATTTAAGGAATGGAAAGTTCTATTGGAAACATAGACAAATAGAAGAGTGAAAAAATTAAGAACTAACAATGGGTTAGAATTTTGTAATGGGGCATTTGATTAATATTGTAAGAAGAATGGACTAGCTAGACACTTTACCATTCCAGGAACTCCCCGGCAAAACAAATTAGTAGAAAGAATGAACGGAACCTTACTTGAAAAGGTGAGGTGTTTGTTGAATCAGTCTTGGTTACCAAAGAAATTTTAGGCTGAAGCTATGACTACTATAACTTAGTGAATAGATCCCCCTCAGTAGCCATAGGTCTGAAGTTTCATATGGAGGTATAGTCAGGAAAGTTGTCAGATTACTGTAGACAGAAAGTATTTGGTTCTATTGCTTATGCTCACTCAAATCAAGGGAAAGCTACAAGCAAGGGCAGATAAATGCCTTTTTCTAGGTTACCCAAAAGGGGTAAAGGGTATAGACTTTGGTGGTTTAATGATGTTAGTCCAAAGGTTATAATAAGTAGGAATGTGATATTTAAGGAAGACACATTATATAGGGATCTAATGAAAAAGGATCAAAGACAGGTTAGTGGTTTGCCTGGGTCAAGTGATGTTCAAGTTGAGGTGGATGAGGATACCAATTCTAATTTTGGTAAAGATACAAAAGCTACTAGTAATCATAAGGAAAGTGATCCTGAGTATAGTGTTGCTAAGGGGAGAACAAGAAGAAATATAAAACCACCACTGAGTTTTAGAGAAGGAGATAACATATCTGTTTTAGCTTTTATGGCAGCTAAACATGAAAGTATGTTGGAACCATGTCATATGATGAGGCGATAACATTTGATCACCGAGATAAATAGGTCAAAGCTATGGAGGATGAGATAGAGCCCTTGTATAAGAATGACACTTGGGTGTTGGTGGATGCACCAAAAGGGCAGAAGTTGGTGTCATGTAAATGGAATTTAAAAGAAGGAATCACAAAAGGAGAGGCTCCAAGATTTAAGGCCAGTTTGGTGGATAAAGGTTTTACACAGTGAGCTGGCATTGATTATACAAATATCTTCTCACCAGTGGTAAAGCACCCTTCAATAAGAGTAATTCTTTCATTGACAGTTGCTTTGGATCTTGAGTTAGAATAATAAGATTTGAAGACAACATTCTTGCATGGTAACTTAAAGGAAAAGATATAAATGTGTCAACCAAGGGGTTTTGAAGTAAAAGGCCGAGAAGGTAAAGTTTGTTTGCTTCAAAATTCGTTGTATGGTTGAAGCAATCACCCAAACATCGGTATATTTGGTTTTATGAGTATATGTTGTCACAAGGTTTTCAAAGAAGCAGTTATGATAGTTGTGTGTATTTTAAGGAATACATGTGGGGGAACTTTGTGTATTTGTTGTTTTATGTCAATGACAGGCTTGTAGTTTGTAGGCATAAAGAAGAGGTGACAGTTATGAAGAAGTTACTTATGCAAGAGTTTGAGATGAAAAAACTAACTAGGGGCTAGAAAGATTCTAGGAATGGAGATACATAGGGGCAGAACTAAGAAGGTTTTAAAGCTTTCTTGGTAGTCATACCTAGCAAAAGTTTTACATAACTTTGGTATGCATATGAGTAAACCTGTTAAAACTCCTATGGCCTATGGCTACTCATTTTAGATTGTCTAGTCTTGATTCCCCTAGTACTGATTAGGAAAATATTTATATGGAAAAGATTCCATATGCTAATGTTTTGGCGAGCCTAATGTATTTGATAGTGTGTACAAGGCCGGATATTGGGTATGCAGTAAGTGTAGTTAGCAGGTTTTTAGCTAACCCGGGAAAGTCTCACTGTAATGCAATTAAATGGATACTAAGATATTTGAATGGAAATAGGTGGTTGGTTTGTAGTTTGGAGATCATTTTGATAATAAAGGTCTTGTTATTAATGGATTTGCATATGCTGATTATGCTAAGGATCTGGACAGAGGTCGATACATAACTGGGTATGCTTTTCAAGTTTTGGAAATACAGTTAATTGGAAAGCCCTATTGCAACATGTAGGCATTGTCTTTAGCTGAAGCTGAATATATAGCTTTAAGTGAAGGTATTAAAGAGGCTATCTGGTCAAAAGGTTTTGTCGGTGAACTTGGAATTCAACTAGAGAATACTATGGTGTACTGTGATAACCAAAATGCAGTCTGTCTAGCCAAGAACAACATGTATCATCAGAGCACCAAGCATACTAATGTAAAATTACATTTTATTAGGGATGTTGTTAATTCTAAGGAGGTAAAGGTGGAAGGGATTGGTACTGAAGTAAATCCTTTTATATGTTTACCAAAGCTTTACTTAGTCCTAAGTTTGAATTTTGTACGAGTTGTCTTAGTATTGGCTGATGCATTTGACTAGACATTAAGGTGGAGATTGTGAGATATAAAGTCTAAGTCAAGTATTTTTAGAGTTTTCTTATGTTTTGTATAATTGGAAAAGTTCAAAGGGTTACTTGTATGTTATCAGTAATTAAAAGGGTATTAGTTGTTAAAAGTTTAGTGAGTTTGTTAATGTTAGTCAACAACTTTATAAAGGGGAGAAGATATAGTAGTAAGATTATCACCTTTCAATTACTCATTTTCTATTGTAGAGAATATTTAAAGAGGCTGAATCAACCAAAGTCTTTCTACATGCTTGCTGCATAAGTACTAAAGAAGAATACTTCATAAGTTTCACACAAGCAACATTAATATTCTAAGTGTGAAATCTTCCGAAGCCAAGACCAATATCTTTCGAAGCCAAAGATGAAGTATCCGAAGCTTCAGAGACAAAGTCTTCCGAAGCTCAACTCTTGAAGACAGATTTCTTCCGAAGACTTTTAACAACATGCTTTATCTGATGTACTTTTCCATTAAGCTGGACCCGTTTCTACTGCAACTCTGATATGTCACCAACTTACATGAGTTGGTGAAAAGGTCCATGCTTTGGTAACTGTACATTGAGGTCTTGTGTCTGTAAACTTTCTACTTCATGTACTTTATCCTTTTTGTAATAGATAAGGATATGAGCTATGGCATGTCATAGTCACAAAGTCAAAAAGGCAATCTGCCTTTTTGACTCTACAATTGATTTTTTTTGTGTCTAGTCAATTGTATCCAACTGGCTTTCATAGTATGGCCGACTGTAGGATGTAGTATAAGTATCTCATGTTCTTGTAACATTCCTTTAGGCTTTGTAACACTTGTAATAAAACATTAAGATAGCAATATACTGCAACCTTGAAAACCATCTCCTTGTGTATCTTGCTTTTGTGTTTAGTCTCTTAATTACTTGTGTTCTTAGTGTCTTTACTTGTGGTTAATCCAGTTCACTCTTGATTAAGCTTAGTTACTCTCCTCTTTGTGTTGTTGTGCTATATTTGACCACCCTTCAATGGTCCTGCATTTGGTATTAGGGCATTCTAGGCTCTTGATATAAGATCTCACCATCTTAAGATCCCTCACACACACAAATACTCAACTTTTCAAATGGCAGCCATTTCCAAGACTGATATAGAAACTAAAACCATGAACAAGTCCCCACTAATCACTCTTGATGACTTTGACCCTGAGAATGGAAGGCTTCATCAGGTCTCTAGACTCAAGAATGTGGGAGTCTATTGAGAATGGACCTTACATACCAAGCACCTCTTCTACTACTAGTGGTGGTATGATCCCCAAGGTTGTGGAAAACTGCTCTGATGAAGATAGGAAGAGAGTAGAGATTGATAGAAAAGCCATGACAACCCTTCAGACAGCTCTTCCAAACTCTGTATACAGAGGTTTCAAGAATGCAAAACAGCTAAGCAGCTGTGGGATGCATTAAAACTAATGTATGATGGTTCCTCTGAAGCTAAGGAGAACAAGAAGGATCTCTTGAAGCGGCAGTTTGAAAACTGCACCTTCAAAGCAGGTGAAACCATGACTCAATAATACTTTAGGTATGTTGAGATTGTGGATACCCTTATGGATGGAGGAATTCCTCTTGAGAACAGAGACATTGTAAGGAAGTTCATGTCCTCACTTCCTAGGCAGTGGACACACTATTATGTGGTGATCAAGAGGACTGAGAATCTCAAAACTCTCACTTTGACAGAGTTGTATGGGATTCTTAGTGGCTACCAGATGGAGATGAACATGCAGTTCATCTGGCAACTCCAATAATCAAATGGGTCCAACCCTTCATGTGGTTGAAAGGGATAGCATAGAACCCCAACATCATCTCATATGCTACCCTGACAACTCACCAAAGGTCCTTTCATCACCTTCCCAGAGACACCAAGGGAGAACTACACTCAAGGAAGCCCATTCCAAGAGACAAGTTCTTCTCAAGCCTTTGTGTCTTCTGGTGAAAGTTGTGGCAGCTTTCTTTTCACCCTTGAAGACCTGGACTGTATCCATCCAGATGATCAGGAGTACATGGAGATAGTCCAACACATGGCTCTTCTCACTCATAGAGCCAAGAAGTTCTATAAGCGAACTGGAAGGAAGATTCCAAGACTCAACTACACATACAAAGCTCCCCAGAATGAGAAGCCAAAGCAGCAGGCTGCTGTTGCTGTTGAAGAAGGAGGCTTTGACTGGAGTTTTTAGGTGGAAGATGCTTCTCCAAACCAAGCACTGATGGCAGATCATGATGAAGCCAATGTATTGGAACATCTTTGTACCCCTGAATGCATTGCTAAAGTTAATAGATACAGGTCCTACAACTTGGAAATGAGATTTGATCTTGAGTCCTTAAACATTTTAAAAATTGATTTTAGAAAGTCTGAAAATAATTATAAACTGAAGATAGAGGACTTAGAGAAAACAATTTCGGTTGTAAAACATGAGCATACAAACTTTAAGACTCAGATCAAGGATCTCATAACCATGTTGACTAAGTGTCAGGCTGAGCTTGTGATCAGCAAAGCCAGGGCAGACAAGTGTGATCTTGAAGAAGAAACCTTCAAGAACATGATATCCTCATCCCTGCACTACAAAGTGTGCTATGAAAACAAGCAGGGACTAGGATCAAATGAGATAGCTCATCCACACATAATCTTGTTTGTAAGATCACCTAGGTGTGGAACTTCTGAAGATGAGCTTCCTCTCATAGATCATTTTAGTGAAGAGGATGATGAAGTGATAGTGAAGAAATCCTCTAAGAAGAGTGAAGAGGAGGATTCTAAGAAGGGCCACTATCCTTCTGAGGAGAAGAAGAAGACTATGATGACCAAGTCAATAAGGAAGAACTTGATCAGAAAGAGCAAAAGAAAAGCTAGGAAGGCTCAAGAAATCAAGGCTACTTTTGACTCCAAGCAGAAACAAGTTTTTATCTCTATAGGGTTTGAAGTGGTAAAGACTGAAAACATCAACCTCAACTCTTCTGATAAGAGTTCTGGTTCATGTTCAAATCATCTCAGTACCAAGAAGAAGACTGATCTGTTGTGTACCACTGCTACACAGCCTGGACCATCAAACTCCAAGAACAGTCCTCAGCCTAAAAGGACTATCTCAGCATCTGCAAAGATGAGGGTGGAGAAGGGATGTGAACAAAGTCAGTGTTGTTCCCAGAAGGATCTTGGGAAAAAGAAAATGGAGTGTGTTATGTGTGAAAGTACTGCTCATCTTGTTAAGGATTGTCCATACAATCCTAAAGGTACTCTTCACATGACCAAACCAAAGACTTCCAAGATTTCTAAGAAGATTCAAGCTTCGGAAGGAAAATTTGTTTCCTTCGGAAGCTACAAAACTAAGAAGAAGGCAAGTGGAAAATTTCCTTCGGAAGAAAAGTTGGTCTTGGAAGGAAGGAATACTTCCGAAGCACTGAAGTCTATTGTAGTGTCTGCAGAATCTTCCGAAGGTCCAGTCATCAAAACATCCGAAGTATCAAAAACTTCCGAAATATTGAAAGTCAAGTCCAAGCTTCCAAAGGTGGTATGGAAGTCTAAGAAAGACCAAGTGACTGAGAATTCTCCATCAACAACAACTCAAGATCCTCCAAGCACAAAAATAGGATCTATTGCTGTTGCATTACCTCCTATTTCTCTTAGGAGCCCAAGACAAGTAAGGCTTGGGTTTCCAAATGTAACTAATCATTTTCTTTATGCAGGGATAGCTCAAGACAAACAAAAATGCCTGGATCATTGACAATGGCTATTCCAGGTACATGACAGGCAATAGGTCACTACTCCAGAACTTTGAAAGGATTGATGGAGGGCCAGTTGCTTTTGGAGGAGATGAAGGTGGTTACATTTCCGGAAGGGGCAAGGTCACAAATGGTAAGCTCAGCATTGAAAAGGTAAACTTTGTCAAGGAGCTTGGGTATAATCTTCTGAGTGTATCCCAATTTTGTAATCAGAGTCATACCATGCTTTTTACTAAGCATTAGTGCATTGTTCTCAAGCCCGGGGTGGTCATTCCTCATGAGCATATTCTGCTTAGAGCCCCCAGGAAAGGGAACATGTACAAGATGGATCTACAAGAAACATCTCCCTGTGGAGAAGTTTCATGCTTTTTGTCTAAAGCAAATAGTGATGAGTCTTTCATATGGCATAAAAGAATGTGCCATGTAAACTTTAAAAACGTGAATAATTGATTAAGAATGATTTGGTAACTGGAATGCCAAAGAAAGAGTTACAAGTGATGACCATTGTGTTGCATGCCTGAAAGGGAAGCAACATAAGATATCTCACAAGCCTGAGGAAAGGAACTCCATCACTACACCCCTACACTCGTTACATGTGGATCTCTTTGGCCGCACCAATGTAATGAGTCTAGGAAGGACCTCTTACTGCTTAGTGATCACAGATGACTTTACAAGATTCACTTGGGTCTTTTTTTAGAACTAAGGATGAGACTCATGAGAGTCTGAAGCATTTCATCCTAAAGATTGAGAATCAATCTGATCACAAGGTCAAAATCATAAGATGTGCAGGATCGTTGAAAGGTGTGATTTACAACACAACAACACAAAAAGGAGATTAACCAAGCTTCAATCAAGCAGTAAACTGGATTAAACAAGATAAGACACTAAGAACACAAGTAATGTAAGAGACAGAACACAAAGAACACAAGTATATGGTTTTCAAGAATGCAGTATATTGCTTTCTCTATGTTGTGTTACAAAGCATATTTGAAAGATAAAAGAACATGAGATACTTATACAACATCCTACAGCCGGCTATACTTTGAAAGCCAGCTGGATACAATTGACTAGACACACACAAAATCAATTGTAAAGTCAAAAGGCAGATTGCCTTTTGACTAGTGACTATGACATGCCATAGCTCACATCCTTATCTATTACAAAAAGGATAAAGTACATAAAGTAGATAATTACAGACTCAAGACCTCAATGTACAGTTACCAAAAGCATGGACCTTTTCACCAAACCATGTTAGTGGTGACTTGCAGAGTTGCAGCGGAAGGTGTCCAGCTTTATGGAACAGTACATCAGATAAAGCATATCTTAAAAGTCTTCGGAAGAAATCTGTCTTCATGAACTTGAAGCTTCGGAAGACTTTGTCTCTGAGGCTTCGGAAGACTTCATATTTGGCTTCGGAAGATGTTGGTCTTGGCTTCAGAAGATTTCACACTTTGAGTATTTTTGTTGCACATGTGAAACTTCCGAAGCATTCCACTTCAATGCACTTATGCAGCATGCAGGAGAGACTAAAGATGTTTAGGTTGCATCAACCTCTTCATTAATATCTACAAACTCCCCCTAGGCTGATGCTACCAAAACACTTAGAAAACTTCAGATATTAATAGTCCTCATTAGGATGATCACCATTCCTTTCTTCATAAGATGATCAGGATCCTTCAGGCTATCAAAGTGTCTTCTCATGTCAAAGAGATCATGCAGAGGCAACTAAGACAAATCTTGCCATGTATAAATGTCTTCAATGCCTTGATCTCTAATAACATGCCACATTTCTGGATTTGTGGTGTATGTCCAAGACAAGATGGGTCTTCCTAATGCTAGAGGAGCTACTAAAGTTGGAGTTGGTTGAGCATCCTCTGGCTGCACATCCTCAGGTTGTTCTGATTCATCCTGAGGTTCAGAAGAGGATGCAGGCTTTTTCTTCTTCTTAGACTTTGGTTTAGAAGCCATCCTCTTCTTTCTCTTTCCAAATTTTAACTGAGAAGACTGGCCTGCAGCACCAGATTGATCTTTACTGTCTCTCTCAGTTGGGACTTCCTCTCTCTCAGGCTCAGAAGGAGAGGGAGGTTGACCCTGCTATGGATCAAAAGATGAAGCTTGCTGAGCATTAGCAGGAGCTTCGGGTTGTGTTGTGTCTGTTTGTTCAACCTTAACCTCCACTTCAGGTGGGGCCTGACTTGGAGTGGAGTGTAAGTCAGTGAGCACTCCACTCTTAATCTCTACTTGATTACCCTGATATGCTCATCCATAGTGGATAGAGACATGGGTCGAATTCTCCTTCCGGAGAATCCATACAGCTTCAAGAAGCTCATCATCCTCTGCCTATCAGCAGACTTCTTCATGCTCTTTTGGATGATGGCTCTTGACTTTGCAGCTTCTTCCTTCATCTTCCTCTTTGTTGTCTTTCTTTCCTTGACTAACTCAAGCTCAAGTTGTTTTAAATACTCAAACTCAACATAGTCATAAGGTAAGGGAAGGAGTGCATCTGTCTGATAGAGACCTGTGGCACTCAGGTAGTTAATCATCTTGATTCTGTCTTCTTCCTTATCTACCTAAGGTTCTTGTTGAACCACATCCTCTTGTTCAGGGCTTTCTTGAACTGGTGAGAGGGTAGGCATACCTCTATACAGTCTTTTTCTTTTTCTTCTTCTTTGATCTGTACTAGGAGTTTTGCATCATCTGCCTCCTTCTTCTCTCTTGACCTTTCCAGATCAACCAGCTCATTAATTCATCCAAGAGGAGAGAAATGATATTATCTATGTCATAGTTCCTAGTTGTAGATAGTTAATCCTGACTACCCTTAACTCATCATTTTGAGTATCTGGTCTGGGGGCAACCCTGATTGCAGACTCCATGAGTCTTCGAGACTCAGTAGAGGAACCTTCTCCCCTTAGCCTCCTTTTCCTCTCTCTCTCCTCCTCCTCAATGTCCTCAGATGTCATTTTTCTTTTCCCTTTGTCACTCACAGACCTTTGTGACTCAGGGTGGAGAGAGCTTTGGCCTTCATTGCTCATTGCAGCATCTGAGCTCAGGCCAGAGAGAGGTTGAGAAGCATCTTCACCAGCAGGTGTCTTAGAAGGAATATGGATCTCTACAGCAGTTGGAGATGATAAGACAGGGCTCTCAGGTTCTGTCACTGAGCCTTCAGTCAAGGTTTCCCCTATGAATCTAATCTTAGGGTCTGCCTTAACATCCAGTTGACCGATGACATTTCCTGATTGCCTTAGTCTCCTTCTTAGGCTGAACTCTGCAATGATCCTGTCTTGGATTCTTCTAGCCAGTCTGTCAGCTTGTCTTGTTTGGCTTGGGTTGACAAGTGGCATGTTGACTAGATCCAGACCTTCATAGTAGTTCAAGGTCTGAAAATTAAAAACTTCTTGCTGTCCTTGAACTCTTATGATGATGAGAGCCTTCCAGTTGTTGTCATACCTCCATCCAATGATGTGATTGAAAGATGATGAAGGTGACATGGCTCTTGTATCCCATCCTCAAACAGACTCTGTATGAAGAAGTCTGTGTAGTCCACATCAGTGTGAACTAGAGGAGGTTGCTGAGAATGCACAGTTGCAAATAAGGATGGTGAGTCCTCAATATTCATTCTCTCAGAGGAACTCCCAGGTTCTGTGGCTATAAGGACTTTCTCCCCCTATTTGGTAGCATCACCCATTTGCATAGGTGAGCTGGAGGATAGATCAATCAATCCACAGGTTCTTGTGTTCCTGGTTGAGCTCTCCTTAAGGGTCTCCCAGCTAGTTTTTCCTTAAGATATGAAATCTCAAGTTGCTGATCATTGATCCTATTTTTTAAGGTAGTCACCTGAGATTCAAGGTGACTGACCTTTGAGACTAAATAGGTGCATGTTTTGGATAGTTGTTCCACATTTAGTCTCAGATCCCCCTCATCTTCATCAGAAGAATCACTAGGGGTGGAGAATATTGGACTAGAGTCCTTTCTCTCATGACCAGTTCTAAGTTCTTGACCATTGGATTTCCTCTGCTTACTAGCAGTCTCAGTTGAGATGTCAGTAGGCTGAGTTGCCATGGTTGAGGTATTAATGATGTAATCACGTGCAGAAGTGAGAGTTTCTTCCATATGGACATCCTAAACAAGTTCAGGAGTGTCCACCTCAGTTGTAGGTGACTGATGTGGGATAGATGTAGGAGACTCAGGAGTATTCATCTCTCTTTGAGTAGGGGAAAAGAAGAGAGACTTATTATACTCACTGAAACCTAGATCTTCATCAGTATAGAAGTCAAGGTTGGGAATTGGTTGGTTGAGATCTATAGGCTGGGGATGGTAACTGTCCCTTGGAAGTTGATCACTTGAGTGTTGAGACTCAGAGTGATGGCTTAAAGCAATAGGGCTAATGAGCTCATCAGGCTGAGCATGAGGAACCTCAGCACTGATTTTAGAAAAGATGGGAGTGGTCTGCTCCTCAGGAGAAGTGGGAGCTCCAGTATCCACTTCTTCCTGTATGGGTGAGTATATGGGGGCCTCCACAGACTGAATAGTTTGAGCAGGTGTTCGTTTGGATTTTCTTTGGTAGGTGATGGAGATTTGAGGCTGTGTAGGTGGTTGGAAAGTAGCAGGTGTGGGTTTAACACTAGGTTGTGCTGCTAGGTTATCACCTTGAGCAATGAGCTCTAACATTTTTGGGACTAGGGCTGTTTCTACCCCAGAGAATCCAACAGTGGACTTTCTCAATGTTTTAAAGATGTCGGGCTTCATCTGTCCCAATTTAAGAATGTTACATGTTTCCCTTAACTGTGAGCCCAGTTCACAGTTAAGAATGTACTGGACATATCTAGGAAACATGTAATATTCTAAGGAGTCTAAATTAGCAAGCAAATTTGTATAAACAAACTGAGAGTACCTAATTTGACCCCTTGAACCATTCCATGGACTATAAAGGAGAGATCTTCAGGAATCTGGTCCCATCCACCATGCTTATTTGATAAGCTGTGAATGACCACATGGAGCAGGAATCTCCATTTGGATGAGACCTTCCCTTTTCTGAAAGTCTTTACAGAAAAATCTCCCTCATACCCCATCTGCGCAAAGGAATGATTTACAGCTTCCTTTGGGAAGAACACCTCACCTTCTTCATCATCCAGCTGAAGATGTCGGTTGATGATGGCCGGAGTGATGAAGATTGTTCTCCCCTGCACTGTGGCAGACAGTGCCTTCTCCCCGTCCATAATGACCTCTTGGCAGGTCTTCCAGAATTCAAGCAATTGATCCTCATAAAGTGGAGGATCAATGGTCAGGGAGGTGAAGTAGTTGGACAGAGACAAGAAACGGCAAACCTCTGAGAAATGAGGATCTTTCTCAGAGCATAACAGAGCACTTGATTGTGTTGTCTGTGTAGCTGCATGGTAAAGTTGGGATCATTTCTGTGAGCAAGGTTAGCCATTGTGAGGTAGCTTAGAGATGAAGGAAAAAGAAAGAAAGAAATTTCAGAGAGAAATTTGGGTTTTTAGGTTTGGAGGAAGAGCAGATGATAGAAAGAGGGGAAAACCTTGGGTTTATATGTCAGAGGGATTTCAGATAATGTTTAATGAAAGAGGATAAACTTTGAAATCCGAATGTCGGTCCCACCTCTGAAAATGTAGTTTACTTTTTGCTCAAAAAGTAGTTTTCTTGGAAGTCAAAAAGCTTCCAAAGGTTAATTAACTTCGGAAGTTTTAATGAAAAAGCTTCCGAAGCTAAAATGACTTCGGAAGAATTTCCTAAGAGTATTTGATGATTTTGCTTCGGAAGAAAAATTAAGACTTGAATGCTTTGTATAGAGATCAACAAAGCTTCCGAGAGCTAATTTTTTTCTTAGAAGGAAAAGGTCCTTGAAAATAAGTAAGTGTCTAAGATAACTATTTAAGCTTCGGAAGATAAAATTGAAATTTCTTCCAAAGGTAAATTTCTTAGACAATTAAATATTTTGAGGGTATGATTTTCTTCCGAAGTTAAAATGCATAACTTCCGAAGTATAAAATCATCAATTAATCTGAGGAAAGTCTTCATAGAAGGAGTTTTTAATCCAGAAAAACATGAGCTTATGAAGATGATGGACTAGACAACTTAGAACACACAATTTTAAGAAATAATAAGAATTAGTTTTAAGAAAAATTTACTCAAGGTTGATCATCCCAATAGCTGATATTAGATATTTAAATCTTTGTTCATCAAAAGCTTTTGTAAACAAATCATCATATTGTTCATCTGTGTGAACCTTGACTAGTTTAATTAATCCCTTTTCATAATTTTCTCTTATTAGATGATATCTGATATTGATGTGCTTTGTCCTTGAGTGCTGCACAAGTTCTCTGTAATTGAGATAGCACTGTTGTTGTCTATGTGGATTGGAGTCTCCTTAAAATTTAACCCATAGTCTAGCATTTGATTCTGAATCCAAAGCACTTGAGCACAGCAGCTAGCGGCAACAATGTATTCAGATTCAACAGTTGATGTAGAGACACAGGATTGTTTCTTGCATTGCCATGAGACAACCCTTCCACCAAGAAATTGACATCCCCCAGATATAGACTTTGCAGTCATATTGCAACCACCATAATCACTATCTGTATAAGCATACAGATTGAAGTTAGAGTTCTTGGGATACCATAGACCAAATGTTGATGCACCTTTTAGGTGTCTTAGAATCCTTTTGACAGTGATAAGATAAGACATCTTAGGTTGGCTTGATATCTTGCACAGATGCATGTAGCAAACATGATATCAGGCCTACTAGCAGTAAGATACATAAGAGACCCAATCATAGCCCTGTATAAGTGTTCATCTACACACTCCCCCTCAAGAAGGGAGTGGTTTCTGGCTATGGGTGTCTTAGCAATCTTACAGTCAATCATATTGAACCTTTTGAGTATGTCTTGAACATACTTTGACTGACTTATGAAGATGCCATTTTCAACTTGCTTCACTTGAATTCCCAGAAAGAAATTGAGTTCCCCATGGCACTCATTTCAAATCTGTCTTTCATCAGCTTCTCAAAATCTTTGCAGAGCTTTGGATTAGTTGAACCAAAGATGATGTCATCCACATATACTTGAACTAGCAATATGTCTTTTCCTTGTCCTTTGATGAAGAGTGTTCCATCTATAGTACCTCTCCTATATCCATGTTTACAGAGATACTCAGACGGTGTCTCATACCACTTCCTGGGTGCCTAATGTAGCCCATAGAGAGCTTTGTCGAGCTTGCAGACATAATCAGGATGATCAGGATCTACAAAACTAGGTGGCTTTTTGACATAAACCTCTTCATCTATCACTCCATATAAAAAGGCACATTTCATATGAAGTTGAAAGACCTTGAAGTTATTGGATGCAGCAAATGCCAAGAATATCCTAACAGCTTCTAATCTTGCCACTGGAGCAAAGACATCAGTGTAGTCAATCCCTTCTTCTTGTGTGTATCCTTGAACAACCAGTCTAGCCTTGTTCTTGATGATGATGCCTCTATCATCTTTCTTATTCCTAAACACCCATTTGGTTCCTATGGTAGTCTTCCCAAAAGAAAGAGGACAAAGGTTCCAAACTTTCTGTCTTTCGAATTGAAGCAGCTCTTGTTGCATGGCTTCAACCCAACTTCCATCCTTTAGAGCTTCCTCAACTTTCTTTGGCTCTATCTGGGATATAAAACAAGAGTGAAGACAAACATTTGCTTCATGGGTTTGTCCTCTTGTCTTTACCCGGAGACAACATCTCTAATGATGTTTGTGGTAGGATGAGACTTGTGGATCCTAAGCTGAGGAATCACAGCAAGTTGTTGCAAAGATCTAAATTAGAAAAATTTAGATCTGGCATAGATGTTTCTCCCACCACATCAGCACACTTTTCAAATGAAACTTGATCCAAGCAGTGTGTGACATCATTGATGTTCTCATCTACGGTGTGGTTAGTGGCATCAAGAAATTCTTGGTCATTGTCACCATCACCATTGTTGCCTTCCACAGTTGAGGTGTTCTTATCTGGTTGTAGAGCCTCTGAGCTGGATTTGAAGGCATACCAGATGTATCAACTGAATTTGTCATTGTTGTGCTGATAGAAACCTCATTTGCAGAAGTAGTTCCAACTGGAGCTGAAGATGTATGACTTGAAGGTCTTCCTAGCTCAAATCTTGGGTCAGGATCACCTGTATTTAAATTTTCTGGAGATCCTGAAACATTCTCACAAGATTTATTAAAGCAGTTGGTAACCAAATCAAGATCAAATAGCCAATCTGGACCAGAACCAGCAACACATGGTGTGTGTTCATTGAAGGTCACATTGGCTGACTCCTCAACTATTCTAGTTCTGAGATTGTACACTCTATAAGCCTTAGCTTGGGAAGAGTATCCAATAAAGTGTCCATCATCTGATATATCAGCAAACTTGGCAATTTGATCTTTGGTATTCAAGATGGTGCAAGGACATCCAAATGACCTGAGAAAACCAATGAAAGGTTTTCTCTTGTGCCAAAGTTCATAAGGAGTCTTCCCATGAGTCTTAACTACTAAGACTCTATTATGCACATAGCAGGCAGTGTTGACTGCCTCTGCCCAAAGGTG
This sequence comes from Flaveria trinervia, assembly GCA_025506515.1. Classification (NCBI taxonomy): domain Eukaryota; kingdom Viridiplantae; phylum Streptophyta; class Magnoliopsida; order Asterales; family Asteraceae; genus Flaveria; species Flaveria trinervia. The sequence goes on along the minus strand of CM046456.1, from coordinate 61,339,474 downwards.
ATGGGTAGTTTAGAGTCAACAGCATGGTTCTTGCAGCTTCAATCAGTGTCCTGTTTCTCCACTCAGTAACACCATTTTGCTGAGGAGTCCTGGGAGCACTAAATTGTCTTGCAATACCCTTATAATCACAAAATGTATCAAGGGTTTGATTCTTGAATTCTGTTCCTTGATCACATCTTATGATTTTGACCTTGTGATCAAACTGATTCTCAATCTTTAAGATGAATTCTTCAGAATCTCAGGAGTCTCATCCTTAGTTCTAAGGAAAAAGACCAAGTGAATCTTGTAAAATCATCTGTGATCACTAGACAGTATAAGGCCCTTCCTAAACTCATTACACTGGTAGGGCCAAAGAGATCCATATGTAACAAGTGTAGGGGTGTAGTGTTGGAGTTCATTTCCTTAGGCTTATGAGATACCTTATGTTGCTTCCTTTTAGGCATGCAACACAGTGATCATCACTTGTAAACTCTTTCTTTGGCATTCTAGTTACCAGATCATGCTTAATCAATTTATTCATGTTCTTAAAGTTTACATGGCACATTCTTTTATGCCATAGGAAAGACTCATCACTATTAGCTTTAGATAGAAAGCATGAAACTTCTTCGGAGGGAGAGGTTTCTTGCAAATCCATCTTGTACATGTTTCCTTTCCTGGGGGCTCTAAGCAGAATATGCTCATGAGGAATGACCACACCAGGCTTAAGAACAATGCACTCATGCTCAGTAAAGAGCATGTTATGACTCTGATCACAAAATTGAGATACACTCAGAAGATTGTATCCAAGCTCCTTAACAAAGTTTACCTTTTCAATGCTGAGCTTACCATTTGTGACCTTGCCCCTTCCAGAAATGTAACCACCTTCATCTCCTCCAAAAGCAACAGGTCCTCCATCAATCCTTTCAAAGTTCTGGAGTAGTGACCTATTACCAGTCATGTGCCTGGAGCAGCCACTGTCTATGATCCAAACATTTCTGTTTGTCTTCAGCTGTCCCTGCACAAAAGAGAATGATTAGTTACATCTGGAACCCAAGCCTTGCTTGTCTTGGGCTCACATGCAAAAGGTAAATTAACAGTAATAGATCCTACGGTTTTACTAAGAGAATCTTGAGCTGTTGTTGATGGAGAAATCTCAGTCACTTGGTCTTTCTTAGACGTCCACACCACCTTTGGAGTCTTGGACTGGAGTTTCAGAATTATTGATGACTGAACCTTCAGAAGATTCTGCAAACACTGCAGAGACTTTAGTGCTTCGGAAGAACTCCTTTCTTCCAAGACCAAATGTTCTTCCGAAGAGGATTTTCCATTTCCTTCTTTTTAGATTTGAGACTTCCAAAGGAAACTGGTTTTCCTTCCAAAGCCTGAATCTTCTTGGAACTCTTTGAAGCCTTTGTTTTGGCCATGTGGACAGTACCTTTATGATTGAAGGGACAATCCTTTGGCAATGTGAGTGTGCTGTCACACATAACACAATTCATCTTCTTCTTCACAAGCCTTGTCTAGAGAGTAAGACTGTCTTTGGCCACTTCCCTTCTCTAACCTTCATCTTTGCAGATGCTGAGACAGTACTCTTGGGGCTGAGAATATGCTTGGAGTTTGATGGACCAGGCTGTGCAGCAGTGGTACACAGCAAATCATCTTCTTCTTGCCGCTGAGATGAGTTGAGCAAGAACCAAACTCTTAGCAGAGTTTTGGTTGATGCCTTCAGTCCCTACCACTTTAAACCCTGCAGAAATAAAACTTGTTTCTGCTTAGAGTCAAAAGTAGCCTTGATCTCTTGAGCCTTCCTTTTGCTCTTTCTGATCAAGTTCTTTCTCATGGACTTGGTCATCACAGTCTTCACTTCTCCTCAGAAGGATAGTGGCCCTTCTTGGAATCCTCCTCTTCACTCTTAGTAGAAGGATTCTTCACTATCTCTTCTTATCCTCCTCACTCATAGGATCTATGAGAGGAAGCTCTTCACAAGTTCCACACCTAGAGAGTCTTACTGACAAGATTGTGTGTGGAGGAGCTATCTCATTGGATCCCAGTCCTGTCTAGTTTGATAGCACACTTTGTTTGCAGGGATGAGGATATATGTTTTGAATCTCTTTTCAAGAACACTCTTTTCTGCCCGCTTTGCTGATCACAAGCTCAGCTGGCATTCAGTTAACTTGGTTATAAGATCTTTATTTGAGTCTAAAATCTGTGTATTCATGTTTTAGAACTGAAATTGTTTTTCTCTAAGTCCTCTATTTTCAGCTTATAATCATTTTCAGCTTTCTAAAATCAGATTTTAAAATGTTTAAGGACTCAATATCAGATCTCAGTTCCAAGTTATAGGACCTGTACCTATTAACTTTAGCAATGCATTCAGGAGTACAGAGATGTTCCAATACCTTGGCTTCATCATGATCTGCCATCAATGCTTGGTTTGGAGAAGCATCTCCACCTGAAAGCTCCAATCAAAGCCTCCTTCTCAACAGCAACAGCAGCTGTTGCTTTGACTTCTTATTAGGAGACTTTGTCAAGTAGTTTGGTCTGGGTTGTGTTTGGCCACCATTGGTTCTAGGTGCCTTAGACTCTCTGGCAAAGTGGCCCATCAAGTTACAGTTGTAACACTTGACTTTGCCTTTGTCCAGTCCAAACTTTCCACTGGTTGCATTGCTTGGGAACTTCCTTCCAGTCCTCTTGTAGAACTTCTTGGCTCTGTGAGTGAGAAGAGCCATCTGCTGGACTATTTCCATGTACCCAATCATCTGATGGATACAAATCTTGAGAGAGTGAAAAGAGAGTTTCCACAGCTTTCATCAGAAGACACAAATGCTTGAGAAGAGCTTGCCTCTTGGAATGGGCTTCCTTGAGTGTAGTTCTCCTTGGTGTCTCTGGGAAGGTGATGAAAGACCCTTGGTGAGTTGTCAGGGTAGCATATAAGATGATGTTGGGTTCTATGCTATCCGTTTCAACCACATGTAGGGCTGAACCCGTTTGATTATTGGAGTTGCCAGATGAACCCTGCATGTTCATCTCCATCTAGTAGCCACTGAGAATCCCATATAACTCTGTCAGAGTGAGAGTTTTGAGATTTTCAGTTCTCTTGATCACCACACAGTAGTGTGTCCATTGCCTAGGAAGTCGGACATGAACTTCCTTACAATGTCTCTATTCTCAAGAGCAACTCCTCCATCCACTAGGGTATCCATAATCTCAACATACCTGAAGTATTGCTGAGTCATGGTCTCACCTGTTTTGAAGGTGAAGTTTTCAAACTTGCTTCAGGAGATCCTTCTGGTTCTCCTTGGCTTCAAAGAAACCCTCATACATCAGTTTCAGTGCATCCCACAGCTGCTTAGCTTTTTGCACTTCTTGAAACCTCTGTACACAGAGTTTGAAGGATAGTTTGAAGAGCTGTCATGGCTTTCCTGTCTTCTCTACTCTCTTCCTATCTTCATCAGAGTAGTTAGCCACATCCTTGGGGATCATACCAGCACCAGTAGCAGAGGGTGTGCTGGGTATGAAAGGTCCATTCTCAATAGACTCCCACATTCTTGAATCAAGAGACCTGATGAATCTTCCATTCTTAACACCAGGTGTCAAACTCATCAGAGTGATCAGTGGGGACTTGTTCATGGTTCCAGTTTCCATATCATTTTGGAAATGGCTGCCATTTGAAAAGTTGGTATTTGTGTGTGAGGGATCTTAAGATGGTGAGATCTTATATCAAGAGCCTGAAAGCTCTGATACCAAATGCAGGATCGTTGAAGGGTGTGAGTTACAACACAATAACACAAGAAGAGATTAACCAAGCTTTAATCAAACAGTAAACTGGATTAACCAAGATAAAACACTAAGAACACAAGTAATGTAAGAGACAGAACACAAAGAACACAAGTATATGGTTTTCAAGAATGCAGTATATTGCTTTCTCTATGTTGTGTTACCAAAGCATATTTGAAAGATACAAGAACATGAGATACTTATACAACATCCTACAGCCGACTATACTTGAAAGCCAGCTGGATACAATGAATAGACACACACCAAAATCAATTTGTAAAGTCAAAAGGCAGATTGCCTTTGACTAGTGACTATGACATGCCATAGCTCACATCTTTATCTATTACAAAAAGGATAAAGTACATAAAGTAGATAGTTACAGACTCAAGACCTAATGTACAGTTACCAAAAGCATGACCTTTTCACCAAACATGTTAGTTGGTGACTTGCAGAGTTGCAGCGGAAAGGTGTCCAGCTTTATGAACAGTACATCAGATAAAGCATATCTTAAAAGTCTTCGGAAGAAATCTGCTTCATGAACTTGAAGCTTCGGAAGACTTGTCTGTTAGGCTTCGGAAGACTTCATCTTGGCTTCGGAAGATTGTTGGTCTTGGCTTCGAAAGATTTCACACTTAGAGTATTTTGTTGTGCACATGTGAAACTTCCGAAGCATTCCACTTCAATGCACTGTGCAGCATGCAGGAGAGACTAAAGATGTTTAGGTTGCATCAGCCTCTTCATTAATCTCTACAAGATATGATGATGGAACTGAATTCAAGAACCAAATCCTTGATGTATTTGTGATGAAAAATGTATTACAAGATAATACAATGCTCCCAGGACTTCTCAACAGAATGGTGTTGCTAAGAGGAGAAACAAGACACTAATTGAAGCTGCAAGAACCATGTTGTCTGACTCTAAGCTGCCCATCACCTTCTAGGCAAAGGTAGTCAACACTGCTTGCTATGTGAAGAATAGAGTTTTAGTAGTTAAGACTCATAGCAAGACTCCTTATGAACTTTGGCACAAGAGGAAACCTTTCATTGGTTTTCTCAGGTCATTTGGTTGTCCTTGCACCATCTTGAATACCAAGGATCAAATTGCCAATTTGCTGAGAAATCAGATGATGGAAACTTCATTGGATACCCTTCCCAAGATAAGGCTTACAGAGTATACAATCTCAGAACTAGAATTATTGAGGAGTCAGCGAATGTGACTTTCAATGAACACACACCCTGCGTGGCTGGTTCTGGTCCTGATTGGCTTTTTGATCTTGATTTAGTTATCAACTGTTTTAACAAATCTTGTGAGACTGTTTCAGGATCTGTATAAATTAAATATAGGTGATCCTGATCTAAGATTTGAGCTGAGAAGACCTTCAAGTAAAACATCTTCAGCTCCAGTTGGGACTACTTCTGCAAATGAGGTTTCTATCAGCACCACAATGACAAACTCAGCTGATACATCTGGTATGCCTTCAAATTCCAGCTCAAAGGCTCCACAACTTGATTTCAATTGCAGAAGACAATGATGGTAGTGGTGATAGTGATCAAGACTTTTTTGATGCTGATAACCACTTCATAGATGAAAACATCAATGATATCACACACTCCTTGGATCAAGTCTTGCTTGATAAGTGTGTTGATGTGGTGGGAGAAACATCTATGGCAGATCTAAATTTCTCTAATTTAGATCTGTTTTAGCAACTTATTGTGATCCCTCAGCTAAGGGTCCACAAGTCTCACCCCACCACAAACATCATTGGAGATGTTGTCACAGGGGTAAGAACAAGAGGACAAACCCATGAAGCAAATGCTTGTCTTCACTCTTGTTTCCTATCCCAGATAGAGCCAAAGAAAGTTGATGAGGCTCTGAAGGATGGAAGTTGGGTTGAAGCCATGCAACAAGAGTTGCTTCAATTCAAAAGATAGAAAGTTGGAACCTTTGTCCTCTTCCTTTTGGGAAGACTACCATAGGAACCAAATGGGTGTTTAGGAACAAGAAGGATGATAGAGGATTTACCATCAAAAACAAGGCTAGACTAGTTGTCCAAGGTTACCCATAAGAAGAAGGAATTGACTACACTGATGTCTTTGCTCCTATAGCAAGACTGGAACTTGTTAGGATATTCCTGGCATTTGCTGCATTCAAGAACTTCAAGGTCTTTCAACTTGATGTGAAGTGTGCTTTTCTCTATGGAGTGATTGATGAAGAGGTGTATGTCAAACAACCATCTGGTTTTGTAGATCCTGATCATTCTGATTATGTTTGCAAGCTTGACAAAGCTCTTTATGGACTGCATCAGGCACCCAGGAAGTGTTATGAGACTCTATCTCAGTATCTTTGCAAACATGGATATAGGAGAGGCATATAGATGGAACTCTTTTCATCAAAGGACAGGGAAATGACATATTGCTAGTTCAAGTGTATGTAGATGACATCATCTTTGGTTCAACTAATCCAAAGCTCTACAAAGACTTTGAGAAGCTGATGAAGGACAGATTTGAAATGAGTGCCATGGGAGAACTCAATTTCTTTCAAGCAAGTTGAAGATGGCATCTTCATGAGTCAGTCAAAGTATGTTCAAGACATACTCAAGAGGTTCAACATGACTGATTGTAAGATTGCTAAGACACCCATAGCTAGAAACCACTCCCTTGGACTTGATCTTAAGGGAAAGTGTGTAGATGAACACTTATACAAGGCTATGATTTGGTCTCTTATGTATCTTACTGCTAGCAGGCCTGATATTATGTTTGCCACTTGCATCTGTGCAAGATATCAGGCCAACCCTAGGATGTCTCATCTTATCATTGTCAAAAGGATTCTAAGATACCTTAAAGGTGCTTCAACACTTGGTCTATGGTATCCTAAGAATCCTGACTTCAATCTGTATGCTTATACAGATAGTGATTATAGTGGTTGCAACATGACTGCAAAGTCTACATCTGGGGGATGTCAGTTTCTTGGTGAAGGGTTGTCTCATGGCAATGCAAGAAACAATCATGTGTCTCTGCATCAACTGCTGAAGCTGAATACATTGCTACTGCAAGCTGCTGTGCTCAAGTGCTTTGGATTCAGAATTAGATGCTGGACTATGGTTAAACTTCAAGGAGACTCCCATTCACATAGACAACAATAGTGCTATCTCAATCATAGAGAATCCTATGCAGCACTCAAGGACCAAACACATTAACATCAGGTATCATTTAATAAGAGATAATAATGAAAAGGGATTAATTAAACTAGTCAAAGTGCACACAGATGAACAATATGCTAATCTATTTACAAAGGCTTTTGATGAACAAAGATTTAAATATCTTGTATAAGCTATTGGGATGATCAACTTTGAGTAGGTTTTTCTTGAAACTAATTCTTATTACTTCTTAAAACATGTGTGTCCTAAGTTGTCTAGTTCATCAATTTCATAAGCTCTTGTTTTCTTTGCATGAAAAACTTTTTGAAGATTTTCCTTAGAATTATGATAATTTTGATCCTTCAGAAGTTATGTTTTTAACTTTGGAAGAAACTTATGCTTTTAAAACAACTAACTGCCCAAGTATTTTACCTTTGGAAGAAATTTCTGAAATATCTTCCGAAGCTTAAAATTCTCTTTGGCACTTATATGTTTTCAAGGACCTTTTTCTTCCAAAGCAAATTAACTCTCGGAAGTTTTGTTCTTGAACAAAACTCTCAAGTCTTGATTTTCTTCCGAAGTCAAAATTTTCACAACTCGTAGGAAAATCTTCCAAAGTCAATTTAGCTTCAGAAGCTTTTTCATTAAAACTTCCGAAGATAATTTACCTTCGGAAGCTTTTTGACTTCCAAGAAAACTACTTTTTGAGCAAAAGTAAACTACTTTTTCAGAGGTGGGACCGGCATTCGGATTTCAAAGTTTATCCTCTTTTATTAAACTTTATCTAAAATCCTTTTCACATATAAACCCAATGGTTTCCCCTTCTTTCTATCATCTGCTTCTTTCCTCCAAACCTAAAACCCCAAATTTGTCTTTGAAATTACTTTCTTTCATCTTTCTTCATCCTTAAGCTCTCTCAAAATGGCCAACCCTCATCACAGAAATGACCTGAACTTTACATGTAGTTACACAGGCAACATAATCAAGTTGCTCTGTTAAGCTTTGAGAAAGATCCTCATTTCTCAGAGGTTTGTCGTTTCTTAGCTCTGTCGAACTACTTCACCTCCCTAACCATTGATCCTCCACTCTATGAGGATCACTGCTAGAATTCTGGAAGACCTGCCAAGAGGTCATAATGGATGGGGAGAAGGCACTGTCTGCCACAATGCAGGGGAGAACAGTCTTCATCACTCTGGCCATCATCAACATGCATTTTCAGCTGGATGATGAAGAAGGTGAGGTGTTCTTCCCAAAGGAAGCTGTAAATCATTCCTTTGAGTAGATGGGTTATGAGGGAGACTACTCTGTCAAGACCTTCAGGAAAGGGAAGGTCTCATCCAAATGGAAATTCTTGCTCCATGTGGTTATCCACAGCTTATCAAACAAGCATGGTGGATAGGACCAGATTCCTGAGGATCTCTCCTTCATTGTCCATGGGATGGTTCAGGGGGTCAAGTTCAGGTATTCTCAGTTTGTTTATACTAATCTGCTTGCAAACTTAGACTCCTTAGAATATTACATGTTCCCTAGATATGTCTAGTACATTCTTAACAATGAACTGGGCTCACAGTTAAAGGGAACAGGTAACTTTCTTAAACTAGGACAAATGAAGCCTGACATCTTTAAAATACTAAGAAAGCCCACTGTTGGCTTCTCTGGGGTAGAAACAGCCTGGTTCCAAAAATATTAGAGCTTATTGCTCAAGGTGACAACCTAGCAGCACCAGCTAGTGTTGAACCCACACCTTCAACCTCCCAACCTCCTAAACAGCCACAAATCATCCTCACCTACCAAAGAAAATCCAAACGAACCCCTACTCAGGCTATTCAATCTGTGCAGGCCCCTATACACTCACCCATACAGGAAGAAGTGGACACTAGAGCTCCCACTTCTCCTGAGGAGCAGACCACTCCCATCTCTTCAAGGATCAGTGCTGAGGTTCCTCAGGCTCAGCTTGATGTGCTCATAAGCCCAACTCTTCAAGCCATCACTCTGAGTCTCAACACTCAAGTGATCAACCTTCAGGGAAAAGTTACCATCCCCAGCCGTTAGATCTTAACAACCAATCCCCAACCTTGACTTCTACATTGATGAAGATCTAGGTTTCAGTGAGTACCATGTCTCTCTTCTTTTCCCCTACTCAAAGAGAGATGAGTGCTTCTGAGCCTCCTATTTCTAGCCCCATAGTCACCTACTACTGAGGTGGACACTTCTAACCTGTTCAGGATGTCCATATGGAAGAGGCTCTCACTTTTGAAAGTGATTACATCATTAAGACCTCAACCATGGTAACTCAGCCCACTGAGATCTCAATGAGATTGCCAATGAGCAGAGGAAATCCAGCAGCAAGAACCTAAAGCTGGTGGTGAGAGTGAGGACTTTGGTCCAATCATCTCATCCCTAATGATTCTTCTGATGAAGATAAGGGGAATCATAGACTAAAAGTGCAAAAACTCTCTAAAAGATGCACCTATTTAGTCTCCAAAGTCAGTCACCTTGAATCTCAAGTGACTACCTTGCAAAACGGGTTCAATGATCAACAACTTGAGATTTCATATCTTATGGATAAACTAGCTGCAAGACCTTTAAGAGGAGCTTAACCAGGAACACAAGAACCTATGGATGTGATTAACCTAACTCCTGGCTCACTTATGCTAGGGGTGATGCTACCAAAAGGGGGAGAAAGTCATTACAATCACAGAACTTGGGAGTTCTTCAAAGAGTATGGACACCGAGGACTCACCATCCACACTTGCAATTGTGCATACTTAGCAACTTCCTCAAGTTCACATTGATGTGGACTACATAGACTCATAAATACATAGTCTGTTTGAGGAAGGGATCCAAGGGCCATGTCATCTCCACCATCATCAAATCATATCATTGGGTGGAGGTATGACAGCAACAAAAGAGCCCTAATCATCATCAGAGTTCAAGGGCAGCAAGAGATCTTCAACTTTTAGATCTTGAACTTCTATGAAGGTCTAGATTAGTCAACATGCCACTTGTCAAACCAAGCCAATCAAGACAAGCTGACAAGTTGGCTCAAAGAATCCAAGACCGGATCACTACAGAGTTCGCCTAAAAGAAGACTAAGCCAATTAGGCAATGTCATCGGTAACTGGATATTGGACAGACCTAAGATTAGTTTCATAGGGGAACCTTGACTGAAGGCCCAGTGACAGAACTTGAGAGCCTGTCATCACCAACAACTGCTGTAGAGGTCAGTGCCCTTTTTGAGACACCTGCTGGTGCAGGTGCTTCTCAACCTCTCTCTGGCCAGAGCTTGGAAGCTACATGAAGCAATGAAGGCCAAAGCTCTCTCCACCCTGAGTTACAAACGTCTGTGAGTGACAAAGGGAAAAGAAAAATGACTTCTGAGGAGATTGAGAGGAGAAAAGAGAGAGAAAAAGGAAGCTGAGGGGAGAATGTTCCTTTCTGAGTCTGCAAGACTCATGGAGTCTACTATCAGGGCTGCCTCCAGACCAGATACTCAGAATGATGAGTTAAGGGTAGTCAGGATAAACTACCTGCAGACAAGGAACTATGACATAGACAATGCCATTTCTCTCCCCTTGAAGGAACTAAATGAGTTGGTTGACCTGGAAAGGTCAAGGGACAAGAGAAGAGGCAAAATATGCAGAGCTACTAGTACAAATCAAAGAAGACAGAAGAAAGAAAAGACAATACAAGTATGTGCTTACTCTCTTCCTAGTTCAAGAAAACCCTACATATGAGGATGTGGTTCAACAATAACTCAGGTAGATAAGAAGAAGAAATGATCAAGATGATCAACTACTGAGTGCCACAGGCCTCTATCAGGCAAAAGCACTTCTTCCTTATCCTTGACTATATTGAGTTTGAGTATCTCAAACAACTTAAATTGAGATAGTCAAGGAAAGAAAGACAACCAAAAGAAAGCTAAGGGAAGAAGCTGCTAAGTCAAGAGCATCATCCAGAAAAACATGAAGAAATCTACTGACAGACAGAGGATGATGAGCTTCTTGAAGTTGTATGGATTCTCCAGAAGGAGACTTGGCCCCGTGTCTCTATCCACTATGGAGAGCATATCAGGGTGATCAAGCAGAAGATAAAGGGTGGAGAGCTGGTTGACATACATTCCCCTCCAAGTCAAGCTCCACCTGAAGTGGAGGTTAAGGTTGAATAACCAGAGACAACACAACCTGGACCTCCTACTAACTCTCAGCAAGCTTCATCTTCTGATCCACAACAGGGTCAGACTCACTCTTAATATGAACCTGTCAGAGTGGAAGACCCAACTGAAAAAGACAATGAAGATCAAGCAGGTACTGCAAGCCAATCTTCTCAGTTAAAAGTAGTAAAGAGAAAGAAAAGGATGGCTTCAAAGCCAAAGCCAAAGAAGAAGAAGACTACATCCTTTTCTGAACCTTAGGATGAGTCAGAACATCCTGAGGATGTGCAGCCGAAGGATGCTCCATCATCTCCCATTCCAATAGCTCCTCTAGCATCAGAATGACCCATCCTATCCTGGACATACACTACAAATCCAGAAAGGTGGCATGTCATTAAAGATCATGGCATTGAGAATGTCTACACTTGGCAAGACATGTTTCAGTTGCCTCTGCAAAATCTCTTTGATATGAGAAGACAGTTTGATAGTCTGAAGGATCCTGATCATCTTATAAAAAAAGGGCTAGTTATTATCCTGATGAGAACTGTTGATATATGAAGTCTTCAAGTGTTTTGGTAGCATTAGCCTAGGGGGAGTTTGTAGAGAATATTTGAAAAGGCTGAAGCAACCAAAGTCTTTCTGCATGTATGCTGCACAAGTACTGAAGAAGAATACTTTGGAAGTTTCACACAAGCAACAAAAATATTCTAAGGGTGAAATCTTCCGAAGCCAAGACCAATATCTTCCGAATCCAAAGATGAATTATTCCGAAGCTTCAGAGACAAAGTCTTCCAAAGCTCAACTCTTGAAGACAGATTTCTTCCGAAGACTTTTAACAACATGATTTATCTGATGTACTTTTCCATAAAGCTAGACCTATTTCCGCTGCAACTCTGATATGTCACCAACTTACATGAGTTGGTGAAAAGTTCCATGCTTTTGGTAACTGTACATTGAGGTGTTGAGTCTGTAAACTTTCGTCATGTACTTTATCCTTTTTGTAATAGATAAGGATGTGAGCTATGACATGTCATAGTCATAAAGTCAAAAAGACAATCTGCCTTTTTGACTCTACAATTGATTTTATTTTGTGTCTAGTCAATTGTATCCAGCTGGCTTTCATAGTATGGTCGGCTGTAGGATGTAGTATAAGTATCTCATGTTCTTGTAACTTTCATTTATGCTTTGTAGCACTTGTAATAGAACATTGAGAAAGCAATATACTACAACCTTGAAAACCATCTCCTTATGTATCTTGCTCTTGTGTTGTGTCTCTTAATTACTTGTGTTCTTAGTGTCTTTACTTGTGGTTAATCCAGTTTAATATTTGATTAAGTTTAGTTACTCTCCTCTTTGTGTCGTTGTGTTGTATTTCATCACCCTTCAACGGTCCTACATCTATAATCATTTTCATTGATATTCAGTTGCAATACAAAATCATAGTTTGTGTTCTTGCTTCCTTGATTCTTTCTTGAGGGCTATTCATAACATATATAATAATGTGATTATGCTAGAGACCTAGATACCTGAAGGTCTACAACAAGAGTTATATAGAAACGAAGTAACCTTGTTTTATGGCATCTACGTCATCTACTAATCTAGCTGAGTACCTAACTTCCCATGCAAGAACAAAACATATTGAAGTCCGTTTCACCTAGTGAGCGAGAAGGTGATAAAGAAACAAGTAAATCAAGAGTAGGTAAAAACTTAAGATCAAATAATTGATATGTTTACTAAAAGTTTGTTGGGACAAAAGCTAGTGGATCTATGTAGAAGAATATATGTACGAGTTGATGTTGAGAGGGAGTGAAATATACCTACATCAAAAGGATGTTAAGGTCGATCCAAAGGGCCAGTTTGGAGGAGATCACAAAGTTAGGAGCTAAAAGTATCTAGCAGTAATTATTCAAGTTATTTCGGTTGTCATGCTTGAGTCAAAAAGTTATATGCACATAACATATTTATTACATGATTATTTCAATCTTAAATCTAAACCGTTTATCATTTTGATAAGTTGCTTGTTGTTATTTCGTACACTTTGCATACTTTTATCATTTTGTATTGCAAACTTTCCTTACACACACAAACATATATATATATATATATATATATACACACACACGTATACATAGATATATGTATATATACATACATATATATATATATATTATATATATATATAGGGGAGGGTTCCAATGAAAACCACATTATAATTGAAAACTATAAAAATCACTTTATAGCCTTTGATTTAATTGATGAATGGTTTAGATCAATTAGTGGTATGATGTAATTAAATGAATAATTAATAATGCATTATTAGTCATTAAGGGTAAAATAGGAAAACCGTATTGTTTTAAAATTGGAATAACCCACTATACAACAAAATTTCCTAAAATTACTTTTCTCTCTCATGTATATTATTCATCAAACACAAACTTATTTATAAAATAATACTAAACTGATTTTTTTTATTTTTATAACAAGAAAAAAGAATCGGTAGTTTTAATATGTAACGTTATATATGTTACGTATATGTATCAGTTTGTTATATATATGAAATACTATGATACATATATGTAACCTTATCAAACTTTATGTTCATCAAATTGAATCTCAAATCTTATGAGAATTTAAACCACGTTAATAGATCTTGCTACATATATTCTTTACGTATATGTGACCCTCAATATATATATATATATATATATATTATATATATATATATATATATCGCTAGAAAAATAATTTTGATTAAACTAACTAAATGTAACCCTACATTACGTATATGTATCAGTGTATATCGGATGATTGAAAGAGTAAGAACATAACCACATTAGCATAAACTGAGTTACATATACGTAACCATGGTAAAAAGCAATCAATTTTCATATGTAACATCTTGTTACGTATATGTAATAACGTGATATGTATATAAATCATTGTGTTACGTATACGTAAACACAATTTGAAAAGATCAAGAAAAGCAATTAAGATATCATTTGTAATAGCAGTGAAAATATGTTGCTTACGTATATGTATGAGTTACATCTATTTAAGAACTAAGAATGTAAAAACCAAGAAGAAGAATTAAGATCTCATATGTGTTTACATATACGTAAGCTCAATATATTCTTCAAGTTCTTACCCATGCTCTTTGTCTTTGCTCTCTATTATCTTCCAAGATACATGTATGTGACATAACTTACATGGCACATGTTTAGCATATTCCTCTCGATTGTTGTTTTCATGAATGATTTGTAGGTTTAATCAAACTAGAAATGGTGGTTCTGGTGTTGTTCAAAGGCGACTGATGGGTTTAAACGTGGTGTTCGAAGTACATGAACCATTGATGGAAGAAAATGGGTGGTGTCAGCGATGTTCGAAGGCGGTTGTGACTGGTAGACGACAACATAGCGGTTTATAGGGTGCCGCACAAAGATGGAAAACGTGGTGGTATGCGATGTCGATGGTGGTATAAGATGGCGGTGATGGTATATTGATGGTGGTGATGGCATATTGATGGTGGTGATGGTAGAATGCCCTAATTAAATCATGATAGTGAATTCTTGAGAGGAAAGAGAAAAATAAGAATAAAAAATTTAGTTATGGAACTAATAAAGGAATTCAAAAGAAATAATAATTATCAAAATTAAATGAGTGTCAAATTACCTTATTAGCCTTTTTTAATAAAAAAGAAAAACTTTAAAAGAAAAAAATATGATTGGATGAGAGTGGTTTTTATGGTTTTCATTTAAAAGATGGTTTTTATTTGATCCCATATATATATATATATATATATATATATATATATATATATATATAATATATATATATATATAATATATATATATATATTATATATATATATATATATATATATTATATATATATATATATATATATATATATAATTATATATATATATATCAACCATAGATTATTTTCATCAATGGTTGTAATTAGACAAGATCTAATTTTAAATTAATTTGTCATTTAATGGGTTTAATTTTAGCAAAAGGGCATATAAGTAATCTACAAATGATTTATCTCTCCAATTAATTAGTTAATTATTTAATTCTCTCTTCTTGCTAATCTAATATTTACAATTATAACTCAAACTTTGTTATTGATTACATAATATGTAATCATGTGTAAGAATATGTTAGCAAACGTTAGTTACATATATACAATAATGTACAAGAAATAAACAATTCAAATGGTTCATGACTATAAACTATTTACATATATATGTGTAATATAAAAGGTACATAGTTATATAAAATTACATTAACTTGAAAACATGATTCAAATATACATTTACATATGTGTAAGGATTTAAAAAACAAATGATTTAAAAAATAAATGTTTACACATGCACAGACGAACTATTGAAAAATAAAATATACATTTACACTATACATAAGGTTTTTACTGGCTTTTGTGTTTTTACTTGAGCTTCGGAGTATCTTCCTTGTAATACAAACGCCTCAAATATATAAAAATACCTAAAACAACATACCAAAAAGTTGTATACAAATTAGAAATAAACACTATAATAAATAAATAAATCAAAATATAACAAATATGCCGCCTAATTTAAGTTTACTATTTACACGCATGTAAATTAACTATTACATATGTTTAACTTATTTTACATATGTGTAAATTAACTATTTACATATGTATAAATTAACAATATACGTGTGTATAATTAACTATTTAAATGTGTGTAGGTTAATTATTTACATATATTTAACTATTTACTACCTCCTTCGAAGCCATCATAAAAATTTTCACATAATATTTTCTTTAATCGTACATTATTAAACAATCGATGATTAAATAGAGTGAAAAACTATAATGAAACATAACCCTACATAATGGACTATATTCTATTGTTGAGGGTATGAAAATAAAACCATCCTATAAGATTAAAATTTGAGATTATAAACCAACAGAAAATTCAATTGGAATAACTAATGAAAGTTAAATATCAAACACTTAATATGAAAAAAAAACAGACCCACTTAAAATAATTTATGGTAAAAAGATGAGGAAAATACTTCACTAGTAGCATAAAATATAATAATTTCTAAACATCATATGACACATTTACATTGAAACGAACAGTTAACTTAGAGTCTAAGATTAAATGATAAAAACTAATAAATAATATCACAATATATATATAAAAATGCTAACGTACATACGGGAAGGACCATATTTTTATGAAGGTGTTTATTATATGGATTCAAGAATCATAAGCCATTAACCAAAATATTTCTTCTTTTTTAACTGTAACATCCGGTTATTTCCTTTGAAGCTGACAAAAGAAAAAAAGGAAATAAAGTCGCTGCCCTCTCCCATACTCATAAAATTCGGCCAAGAGAGAAGAGTGGAAAAAAAGGAGTTTCAAGCTTCGATTTTGTGGTTTCAAGCGTGAAAGTTGAGCTGTAGCGGGTTGGATTGAAGCTCTACTCGACGAGATTGTTTGTGTGAGTTCTAGGACCCCTCTTTTACAAGTTTTCAACTGATTTGAGGCTGGAACACATCGTAAAACCCGTTTCTGAAATGTGTGTGTTGAACCCGTATGTATGTGTTTGTGTGTGATGCGAGTGGGGTTTGTTTTCGGGCTTCAATGTGCTTGAATGGTGTTGTGGTATGTATTACTAAGGTTAGGATGGTTGATTTGAGCTTAGAACAGGTTTGAGAGGGTTTGGAGGCCGAAAAGTGCAGATTGGGTTCAGGATGAACTGCATTCTACATCAGCTAAAGCTATGCGATCGAATGACATGCGACTAAGGTTCATTCGTATGTGAGTCGTACGACTGGAGTCCATACGCTTGTGAGTCATGTGACTGAGGTTCATTCGCATGGGGTCATGCGACTAAGTTCCATACGCCTAGGTCCATCCGTATTAGGTCCATCCGCATTAGGTCCATCCGCATTGTGTCCATTCGCATAGGATCCATCCGCATAGTGACCATCCGCATTGGGTCCATTCGCATAGGGCCCAATCTCCTGGTGTTCATCCGTATTGTGTTCAGTCGCTTGGGAGGCCATGCGACTAAAGGGTGCCCATACGCCCAAGTACGGCTTGTGCGCCCGAAAGAACAATGTTTATTTACTGACTTTCGGAGAAAAGTGCAGTTGTAGGTTTTGACGTGGGAAATTACCGAGGGTTCATGTAAGTTGACTTTTGAGGTCATAGGCGTTATGATGGGCATGTTGATGATGTATGATGTTGTATGTTTATGCATGATGATGATGTATGATGATGTATGTGATGTATGTATGATGGTGTCCTGTATGATGATGTTGACTATTTATGTTGATGTTCCTTTTATTATATGTTATTTCCCATGGCTTTACATTGAATGTTAATGAACGAAATGAAAGTGTTATGTAACGTAAAATGGAAGATACTGAAAGAGGAACATGATGAATGTATGCATGCATTAATGAATGATGGAAAGTAAAGAAAGTCTTGCAAGCCTTGTATGTTGGAACACACCCAATGAATGGGTGTTAGTCCAACGGTGTGTGGGTTAGCTACCCTAGAAGGATGCACATCGGGGTCTTTCTTTGTGATTTACTATTTTTATAGAACCTTTATCGCTTACCCTAAATACTGTGACCAGGCTGCTGTGCGCCATGACGAAAGGTCTATGATAGACTTCGACCCAGTATCCGTTTATGCATGATGGTGGGTATAACACATGACAACGGTATACCTGAATTTACCCTTACGTACTGTGGCCAGGCTGCAATGCGCCATGACGGGAGGTCTATGTTAGACTTAGGCCTAGTACCCGCTTTATGAATGACGATGGGGTAAAGTTCATGGTTTTTGATGGAATGAAACGAAGTAATGATGAACGTATGAATGAAAGTAATGAAAGTGAATGGTAATGACGAACGATAAATGGAAGGAAGAATGAATAAATGATGAGATAATAATGATATTATCTATGTGTACGTATGATGTGTGATCACATGCAAAAGTAAAGAACGGTTTTAACGAAGGATAAAGTATGTTTTATTATAAAATTAAAACTCACTCAACAACGCTGACTTTTATGTGTTTCTAGTTGACAGGTAATGTTGCTGAGGATGGCACGAGGCGGCTACTCTGCTCTTTTGGATGGCATCCATTTTTATAATGCTTTTGTGATGTAATGCAACATGTATTTGTAAACTTGATAACAATGTATTGTTTTGCAAAAGCTTATATAATGAAATGAGATGTCTATTTTGACGATTCCGCTACAATGCTTTTCTTTAATTTAATAAAAATATATGTTATATGTGCCATGATTGACCTGCTGTAAGCGTCCTGGGAACGGGACCTTATAAGTTGGTATCAGAGTCAAAGTTTAAATGAAACGGGTAAATTTTCAAAATAAACATTAACTTAAACTGAAAATGGGACGGAAAGGGAAGGGATGCCAATATGAGTAGTTGCGTGCCATCAGGTATTTTCGTAATGTGAACCGGTACTATGTGTGCATGTTATGTGGTTATGTGCATATGTAGATTTAGATACTGATGTAGTCAGGATAGGTAATGCTTGGGGTATGAAGAGTAAAGTAAGTGGCTAATCATAATTGGCCACTGTAATTAGGGACTTACTATACTTGACATAAACTAAGTTGTTCCCTTGAATGACCGTGTTGGTGTTTGAATCTTTCAGTGTGTGTGTGGATGGCTGGTGGTAGATCTTTAATGGCTTCACATGGTGGAGGTCATGGTGCTGAACCACGACCCAAGAGAGGAAGACCCAGAGTTGAAAAGGTGGTTCATGAAAAACAAGAGACCCCTTATCCAGAGGGCGTGATAAGAGTGCAAATTTAAGGGCCTCAGTGAAAGAGGCTGTTGTCAAAGAAGTGCATCAGGTCATGCAGACAATCTTACCATTTGTGGTGACCGAAGTTATCAAGGCTGTGAGGGAAGGACAAAGGAAGGAAAGAAGTAGACCTATGGGCGAAAGAAGATAGCCCGAGACTGAGACGGTTCTGTCTGATGATAAAGAGGAAGAGGAAGAAGAAGAGCCTGTGCCAGAGGTGGCACGAGGCTGTAACTATGGGGCGTTTCAACGATGCAAGCCCCCTACTTTTGACAGTACGACACTACTGTTGCTGCTCACCGGTGGTGAGAGACATGGAAGCTGTTCTGAATATCAGCGAGTGCCGAGAAGATCAGAAGGTGAAATTTGCTGCCCACTCATTTGTGGACTCGGCTCTGTGCTGGTGGGACAATATAGTCCAAGCCGAGGGTAGTCGGGCAATTGGGAGGATAAGATGGTCTGAACTAAAGAAGTTGGTGATTGAGGAGTTCTGTCCTTATAGAGAAATAGACAAAGGTGAGAGAGAGTTCATGCAGTTGGAGGCGGGAACCACGACACGTACACCACCAAGTTAACAAGATGGCACGGTTGGTGCCTAATCCTGTGACACCTCTGTCATGAAAAATTAATAGGTACATCCAGGGCTTGCCAGAGGATATTGCAGGCACATAATTGCTGCCCGACCGAGCACCTTTAGGTCGGCGGTTGATTTGACAAGGAGATTGTATGATGAGAGAACGGTGGTGGTGGCTGAAGGTAGCAAGAAAGGGAGTGGTGACCGGAATTGGAGTGGGGAAAGTTTGGTCGAAGTAGTGCCTCGACGAGTGACAAGAAGGCACGTGTGGACGACCGCCTCGTGGTCACATCTGGTGCAAGGTCGAAGAGGTGTGGTAGATGTGGAAAGGAGCATATTGGAGAATGTAGGTTGGGATCGAACTTGTGCTTCAAGTGTGGGAGGATGGGACATATAGCAAAGGACTGTCGTGCGGGCAGATGTTTTAATTATGGCGCGGAGGGCCACATGAGTAGAGACTTTAAGAATCTGAGGGCTGATGCTTCTAGGGTGAAGAAGACTGGAGGTGAAGGACCGAGGGCGAGCACCAGAGCGTTTACGATGACGCAGGAGGAAGCTAGAACGGACCCTGATGTCGTGTCAGGTACATTTATAGTAAACCAAACTTTAGCCTCCGTGTTATTTGATTCTGGTGCCGGTAAAAGTTTTATTTCGGCTGTTTTCTATGCTAAACTACCTGTTAGTAATAGGAGTGTTGATGTGCCCTTTGATGTAGAAACTGCCATAGGTAAGTCTACCAGGATTTCTGAGATGATAGAAGACTATGATATGGAACTAAAAGGTCATAAATTTCCTATTAGACCATTCGTGATGACCTTAGGTGGTTTCGATGTGGTTCTTGGGACGGATTGGTTAGCGGATTACGAGGTGAACATTGTGTGTCGCAAGAAGATGATTCGACTGACAACCCTTGACGGGAGTAAGGTGACAGTTTTTGGGGATCGGGTCACGACGATCCCGAAAGTAATATCAATGGCGGTGGCGGGAAAGTGCATAAGGCGTGGATGTAGTGTCTACTTGGCTTACGTAAAGGACGTGGATACACCAACACCACAACTGTCTGATGTACCGGTTTGTGTGACTTCCCAGATGTGTTTCCCAAAGACTTACCCAGAGTGTCGCCTAACCGAGAGATCGAGTTTTAGATTGATTTGATACCTGGTGCCCAACTTGTTGCCAAGGCACCGTATCGGTTGGCTCCGAATGAGATGAAAGAGTTGATGGAGCAGTTGCAAAAGCTCCTTGATAAAGGGTTTATTAGACCAAGTATCTCTCCTTGGGGTGCCCGGTCTTATCTGTGAAGAAGAAAGACGGTAGTATGAGGATGTGTATTGACTACCGTGAGCTGAATAAGTTGACGATAAAGAACCGCTACCCCTTACAGAGAATTGATGATTTGTTTGATTAGCTTCAAGGTGCCAGTTGGTTTTCAAGGATAGACCTTCGATCTGGTTACCATCAGTGAATGTGAAGGAGCAGGATATTCCTAAAACAGCTTTTCGCACGCGTTATGGTCATTACAAGTTTCTTGTTATGTCTTTTGGTTTGACCAATGTGCCAGCTACTTTTATGGATCTGATGAATCGAGTGTGTCGGTCGATGTTGGATAAATCAGTGATTGTCTTTATTGATGATATCCTGATTTAATCAAAGATCGAGATAGAGCATGCCAGGCATATTCGGGAGGTTTTGGAGATGTTGAGGAAGGAGAAGTTGTACGCCAAGCTCTCCAAGTGCGCATTTTGGTTGCACGAAGTTTAGTTCTTGGGTCACGTGGTGAATCCCGAGGGGATTATGGTGGACCCGGCAAAGGTGGAGGTAGTGATGCAATGGAAGTCTCCAAAGACGCCATCCAAGATTCATAGTTTCTTGGGTTTGGCGGGTTATTACAAAATATTCATTCAAGACTTCTCTAATATCGCTTCTCCACTAACCAAGTTGACCCGGAAAGATGTAAAGTTTGTATGGGGTCAAGCTCAAGAGAAGGCGTTCAAGGAATTGAAAGCAAGGTTGACTCAAGCTCTTGTTCTGTCATTACACGATGGAAGTGAAGATCTGGTGGTTTATTCTGATGCTTCCTACTCAGGGTTGGGATGTGTGTTAATATAGAAAGGGAAGGTTATAGCCTATGCATCCTGACAGTTGAAGGTTCTTAAGGCTAACTATCCTACTCATGACTTTGAGCTAGCGGCTGTGGTTTTCGCGTCAAAGATTTGGAGGCACTACCTATATGGTACAAAGTGCACAATATTCACTGACCATAAGAGCTTGAAGTGCTTCTTTGAGCAGAAAGATTTGAACATGAGACAGAGGAGATGGTTGTTGCTTATAAAGGATTATGATTGCGAGATCCATTACCATCCGGGCAAAGCCAATGTGATGGCGGACGCCCTTAGCCAGAAAGAGAGACCCGAACCGATTCAGGTGAAAGCATACCAGTTGATGATGACCTCTGATGTGATAA
Organism: Flaveria trinervia; assembly: GCA_025506515.1. NCBI lineage: Eukaryota > Viridiplantae > Streptophyta > Magnoliopsida > Asterales > Asteraceae > Flaveria > Flaveria trinervia. Next base: position 61,317,545 of record CM046456.1, on the reverse strand, counting down.
AGCAAGTCCAAGAGTTTCAAGACGAGGCATTGAAAAAATATCATCTTAACTCTGAAAGAATGAGAGGTCTGATTGCGGAATTGGGTGAAAACACACTCGGTGTTAGAACCCGATTCGGATGGATATGGATTCCTTGTTTTGGGGATCTATGCATGAAGATTATGGACGAAGCTCACAAGAATCGGTATTCTATTCATCCCGGTGCTACGAAGATGTACCAAGATATGAAGAAAGATTATTGGTGGCCGGGTATGAATCGCGATGTGGTGGAGTATGTGAGTAAATGCCTTACTTGTCTACAAGTGAAGGTCGAGCAGCAGAAGCCGTATGGGAAGATCCAACCTTTGGATATACCGGAATGGAAGTGGGAGCACATCACCATGGATTTCATTACAAAGCTGCCGCGTACCCCGAAAGGGTATGATGCCATATGGGTGATAGTTGACCGTTTGACGAAGAGTGCTCACTTCCTATCGATCCGCGAGACATATTCATCCAAGAGGTTGGCGGATCTATTTATCAAGGAAATTGTAACTCGTCATGGTGTGCCGGTGTCTATTGTGTCTGATCGTGACACCTTTTTTACATCTAAATTTTGGAAGAAATTCCATGATGCGATGGGGACGAGGTTACATATTAGCACGGCTTACCATCCTCAGACAGATGGTTAGTCAGAAAGGACCACTCAGATGCTGGAGGATATGCTTCGTGCATGTGTTATTGATTTTTGGAGGAAGTTAGGATGACCACTTACCGTTAGCTGAGTTCTCATATAACAACAGTTATCATGCCAGCATTGGCATGCCCCCTTACGAGATGTTATACGGTAGGAGATGCAAAACACCCGTCTGTTGGGGTGATATTGGTTAGAAAGAGTTAGGAAGCGTCGAGGTGGTCGAGGCTACGAGTGAGAAGCTTTAAAAGATCAAGGCCTTCATGAAAGCAGCCAAAGACAGACAAAATTCGTATGCTGATAAACGACATAGACCGATTGAGTTCCAGATGGATGATAGGGTTATTTTGAAAGTGTCACCTTGGAAGGGTATCATTTGGTTCAGGAAGCGGGGCAAGTTGAGTCCAAGATACATAGGGCCTTTCCGAATCATTACTAGAGTAGGAGAGGTGGCCTATAGATTGGAGTTACCAGATGAGTTAAGTGGAATTCATCCGACATTCCACGTATCTCATCTGAGGAAATGTTTGGCAGACGAAGATATAGTTGTACCAATAGAAGATATCGAGGTAGACGAACGGCTCAATTATGTAGAGCAACCAGTGGCAATCATCGACCATAAAGAGAAAAGATTGAGGAATAAAGTTGTCCCACTTGTGCACGTGAAGTGGAAGCACAGAAAGGGTTCCGAGTCTACGTGGAAGACAAAAGAAGAGATGAGACAACATTACCCACGTCTATTTGAGGGCTAACGGGTTTCGGGGACGAAACCTATTCAAGGGGGGTAGACTTGTAACACCCGGTTATTTTCTTTGAAGCCGACAAAAGAAAGAAAGAAAATAAATTTCAAAGTCGAGAGACCAAACTTGCCAAAACAGGAAAAACCTTGGAAGAATGGGGGATTAAGAGGGCAGGACAGCCCACACCCTCCCCCGTACTCACAAAATTCGCCCAAGAGAGAAGAGAGGAAGAAAAAAAGGGTTTCAAGCTTCGATTTCGTGGATTCAAGCATGAAAGTTGAGGTGTAGCGGGTTGGATTGAAGCTCTACTCGACGGGGTTGTTTGTGTGAGTTCTAGGACTCCTCATTTACACGTTTTCAACTGATTTAGGGCTGGAACACATAGTAAAACCCGTTTTTGAAATGTGTGCATTGAACCCGTATGTATATGTTTGTGTGTGATGCGAGTGGGGTTTGTTTCCAGGCTTCAGTGTGCTTGAATGGTGTTGTGGTATGTATTCCTAAGGTTTAGGATGGTTGATTTGAGCTTAGAACAGGTTTGAGAAGGTTTGGAGGCCGAAAAGTGCAGATTGGGTTCGGGATGAACTGCATTCCGCATCAGCTAGGGCTATGCGACCGAATGGCATGCGACTGAGGTTCATTCGCATGTGAGTCGTACGACTGGAGTCCATACGCTTGTGAGTCATGTGACTGAGGTTCATTCGCATGGGGGTCATGCGACTAAGGTCCATACGCATTAGGTCCATCCGCATTGTGTCCATTCGCATGAGATCCATCAGCATAGTGAACATCCGCATTAGGTCCATTCGCATAGGGCCCAATCTCCTGGTGTTCATCCGCATTGTGTTCAGTCGCCTGGGAGGCCATGCGACTGAAGGGTGCCTATACGCCCAAGTACGGCTTGTGCGCTCGAAAGAAGATTATTTATTTACTGACTTTCGGAGAAAAGTGCAATTGTAGGTTTTGACGTGGGAGATTACCGAGGGTTCATGGAAGTTGACTTTTGAGGTCATAGGCATTATGATGGGCATGTTGATGATGTATGATGTTGTATGTTTATGCCTGGTGATGATGTATGATGATGTATGTGATGTATGTATGATGGTGCCATGTATGATGATGTTGACTGTTTATGTTGATGTTCCTTTTATTGTATGTTATTTTCCCTTGGCTTTACATTGAATGTTAATGAGCGAAATGAAAGTGTTATGTAACGAAAGATGGAAGATAATAAAAGAGGAACATGATGAATGAATGCATGCATTAATGAACGATGGAAAGTAAAAAAAGTCTTGCAAGCCTTGTATGTCGGAACACACCCAATGAAGGGTGTTAGTCCAACGGTGTGTCAGTTAGCTACCCGCAGAAGGATGCACATCGGGGTCTTTCTTTGTGATTGACCATTTGTATAGAACCTTTGTCGCTTACCCTAAATTCTATGGCCAGGCTGCTGTGCACCATGACAGAAGGTCTATGATAGACTTCGACCCAGTATCCGCTTTATGCATGACGGTGGGTATAGCACATGACAATGGTATACCTGAATTTACCCTTAGGTACTGTGGCTAGGCTGTTGTGCGCCATGACGAAAGGTCTATGTTAGACTTAGGCCCAATACCCGCTTTATGCATTACGGTGGGGTAAAGTTCATGGTTTTTGATGGAATGAAACGAAATAATGATGAATGTATGAATGAAAGTAATGAAAGTGAATGGTAATGACGAACGATAAATGGAAGGAAGTATGAATAAATGATGAAGATAATAATGATATTATCTATGTGTACGTATGATGTGTGATCACATGCAAAAGTAAAGAATGGTTTTAGCGAAGGATAAAGTATGTTTTATTATAAAATTAGAACTCACTCAACAACGCTGACTTTTATGTGTTTCCAGTTGGCAGATAATGTTGCTGAGGATGGCACGGGGCTGCTACTCAACTCTTTTGGATGACATCCATTTTTATAATACTTTTGTGATGTAATGCGACATGTATTTGTAACTTGATAACGATGTATTGTTTTGCGAAAGCTTTTATAATGAAATGAGATGTCTATTTTGACGCTTCCGCAACAATGCTTTTCTTTAATTTAATAAAAATATATGTTATATGTACATATAACATGTGCAACGATTGACCAGCTGTAAGCGTCACGCGAACGATGCCTTACACTAACTTAAAGATGTTGTGTCGATCACCACCCTCACACCTTCTTGATGTTCTTATTTGTTGGCTCCAAACCAATTTCATGAAATCCATACCTGAGATGTGATTCAAATCCAAATGATTCATTGCTCAATTTCTCTCGTCTCCATAGTACACCACAACCGATATGTAGTGTTCATTGTTGTTATATTGGGAAAATAAGATGAGAACGTATGTAAAGTAGTGCATTGATTATAAAGTTTTGAATATTTAGGGGATAGATGGTCAAACAATTCTAAAATTAAATATTCTTATAAACAGAAATTAATTTTT